>JANBPO010009603.1:45046121-45747539 GCA_024336825.1 Amorphophallus titanum
AGGGCAAGTGGGTAGCCTGAGAAGATGTCTCTGCCTGTCGGGGCACCAATCGCAAGGATCCCGGGGAGAAAATGTTACGGTCTTCGATGAAGGCCTTGTCCGCTGAGAAGAAGTGGGTGAGAAGGACCGAGGTTGCCTATCTAGCCGAGGGCGGTGTTCGTTCGGCTCTCCCCACAACTGAGCAAGAAGGGGCTGAACCTATTCGGTTGGCTCTCCCCCTTCCGTCGAGCAAGAGGGGGCCAATGAGGTAGGGGAGGTCATGGCTGAAGCGTCTGACTCTCGGGCGGAGGCGACCGGTGCTAGGGCACTGGGCGAGGCAGAGGGGGCGCAAGTCAGAGATGTTTGGCCCGAGCCGGTCGAGGTCGGAGAGTCGCGGGAGGGGACGACTCAGTCACGGCCGACCAAAACTGGGGAGGCGCGCGGCGAGGCGATCCAGTCCGAGCCAACTGGTGGGGTCCCCAAGGAAGGATCGCTCAGGGGAGATGCCCCAATCCCGACCGCTCCGAAGAGGACCTGTCCTCCCTAGGCCAGCATCCCTGGCATCCGGGTCTCCTTACATCAGAGGTGCCGCTCCATAGCATCAGGCGCCGTGCGAGGGGGGTATAAGAAGAGTCCCCCCTCCGTGCTTCTTGAGCGGATTATGGAGGGCGGCTTGGTTCTGGCCCAGATGGGGGCCGAGATTACAGACGCCTATGCTTGGGTGGAGTTGGAGTGAGCGTCTCTTGCTTGGGATCAAGGCGCGTCTGACCAGAAAATCGGGCGGCTAACTCTCGAGCTCGGGGACCTCAGATGGGAAGCGGCCTCGCTCCGAATGCAAGTGCAGTCGAGCCAGGTGGAGGCTTGGACGTCGACTTAGTAGCTGGCCTAAGCCCGTCGCATGCTTGAGCTGAAGAATAGGCCCCTGGAGAAGGAGCATGAGATTTAGGTTGAGCGCGACGGGCAATGGGAGGCTGAGCGCACGGAGCTCGAGGTTCAAGCCAAGGAGGCCGAGCGACTCCGGGCGGAGGCCGAGGCTATGCAGGACGAGGCTGAGTGGAGGTCGTCCGAGGCAGAGCGGCAGGCGTCCGAGCTTGCCAGGAGGGCAGAGTCGGTTGGGGCGGAGGCGCTTGAGCAATATAAGTGCTTAGAGGCCTATTAGACAGATCTTTAAAAGGCCACCTTCCCCTACTATTAGTCGGGCTATCATCGGGGCCTTCGGAAAGGGTTTACCCAAGGCTATAGTCGGGCCAGCTTGGAAGCGGAGGCCCAGGCACCCGGGGTGGTCGTCTTTCCGACTGGGCAGTGCTATGACTCAGACTCGGCATCCATAGATTCTTCCCACCAGACGTCGAGCGAGGGGGATGCCGAGGGGACTCCATCTCGTCCGAGGGATCGCCAACTCCGACTGCCTCGGGAGGGCGCGTGACTGAGGTAGTTCTCACACAGTGTAGGGCCAGTGCCTGGGTCGGCCGTCACCAAGAGTGCTAGGGGCAGATCGCCTGGCGTCGAAGAGCCTTCGTCTCCCGAGTTTTGGGATGGGCCCGAGGCCTAATGTACCTGTCTTTCTTTCTTTTGCACTTTCCTTCAATATATTTTTTGAAGAAAATTTCCTTTTCTCCTTGGTGTAGACTACTTTCTGGGAAATATGATAGCGGTGAGATTAAATATTGGATTGACTGCTCCTTACCGCCTTTGGTGTGAATTGACTATCGTATCCATAGTCATTGGGAAAGTATCGATTTTCTCTGCGGATATCTTGCACGCCGATTGGCTAGATATCTGACGAGGCGTCTTTCCGTTTTCCCACGATTTGAATGACTTGCCACTTCGCGTGTCCCCCTGGGGAAACTGGGGAAGACGAGGCGACCGCCTTAGGGAAAAGGTTCCTTTAGCGTGTTTTTGAAGGGAGAATCATTTAAGGCAATTAGCTCTCCTTCAGCCTATAAAAGGACCGAAGGGTGTCTCCTCTCCTTCCACCGCTTAAGGCCATCCCTGACAGTCTTTCCTTCTTCCCTTTTTGGTCTGACACGTCGGTGCTCTGGATCGTGTTCGTCTCGGTCGCTGTCGGGTTCGCGCTCGGGGTGTTGTGGACCGGGTGGTTGAGGTGCGGGGAGTCGGAACCGGTCCCGAACGTGACCGCTCAGACCGTCGCGCCGGCCGTGAGGTACGAGCCGTGAGCGGACACACGCCCTGGTCGCAGATCAAGCACAAGCGCGACTCTGACCCGGGACGAACTGACGACTTTCGGGAGCTGGCTCGTGGCTGGTTCTGCCCCGACTGCCGCCGCATCTTCTCCACACCCATCACGACCGAGGACGGTCGCCGTTGGCACAACCGAGCGTGCGGTATCCCGATGGAGCGAGCCCTGGTGGTGGCCCGATGAGTGACGACTATGCGGAGCGCAAGATGTGGCGCAGGCCGTGGATTCTCGACCTGTTCTGCTGTGGAGGCGGCGCTGCGATGGGCCTCCACCGAGCGGGATTCAACGTCGTCGGCGTGGACATCGAGAAGCAGCCGCACTACCCGTTCGCCTTCCTCCAGGCCGACGCGCTGACCCTCGACCACGAATTCCTAGAGGGGTTTGACGCCGTGTGGGCCAGCCCTCCCTGCCAGCGGTACACCCGCCAGGCCAAGCAGAAGCAGACGAGCCACGAGCACCCCGATTTGGTCGCTCCCGTGCGCTCCCTGCTCGACGGGCTGGGCGTGCCGTACGTCATCGAGAACGTGCCAGAAGCCCCGCTACGGGCCGATCTGACCCTCTGTGGGTCGATGTTCGGGCTGCGCCTGGTGCGCCACCGCATCTTCGAGTCCAACGTGGCGATGGTGCAGCCAGAGCACGGCGAGCACCACCCGAACTACATCACGGTCACGGGCAATTCGGGCGGTTCGTCCAAGCGTGACGGTGGCGACCACTTCGGCTCGGTGGCCGAATGGCGTGAGGCCATGGGCATCGACTGGTTGCCCGTCTCACGGCTCCGTGAGGCCATCCCGCCCGCCTACAGCGAGCACATCGGCAAGGCCCTCGCAGCGTGCTGCACCTACCGATCGGCGTGGGCCGCATGACTACTGACCCCGCCCTTACGGCTGACTACGCGGTGAATCCGTTCAGGTCGATTCACAACCTCGTCGTGTTCTCGGGACGTGATTGGGGCGCCAACGCTCAGGACTCGTCGCTCTACGCCATCGTCGCTGGGTGGGGGAACTCCGACGACCCTGAGGACATGGAGGCGTGGGATGAGCAGGCCGCCCGCTGGCGCTGGGACGGGCCGACAGTCGCTCGACTCAAGGAGATGCACGCCGTCTTTGAACAGGCACTTACTGGCGCGAGTTCTTCGGTCGACCCCGATGGAATCCCGACCGAAGGAGAACCGTCGTGAGTGACGAGATTCGGTCGTACCGCAAGCGCCCCGTTGTCATCGAGGCGGTGCAGTGGCTCGGCACCGAGGAGTCGATGCAGACGGTGCTCGCATGGGTGGACTTCACGGCCCTTCCCGACGACGAGCACGGCCACGTTCGCCCTGGTCTGGGCTACACGCCCGCCCTCGGCACGCTCGACATCCCCACCCTCGAAGGCACGATGACAGCCTCACCTGGGGACTTCATCATCCGTGGAGTTCAGGGTGAGTACTACCCGTGCAAGCCCGACATCTTCGAGGCCACCTATGAGCCCGTTTCTGGCGCTTCGGAGGTGGACCGTGGCTGACGACCTGACCGACAACAGCACGGTGAAGGATCTGTCGGCGTTCATCGCCCGCCAACAGATGGCCCTCTGTGAAGCGGGCCGAGCTGACCTGGCCGACCTCGCGCACATCGTCATCCAGCCTGACGGCCGGGTGCGGTTCCGCTGCGCTGTTGTGCCAGAGGGCGGGTCCGACCCGACCGTCGAGAAGGCCCTAGGGCTGGACCCGAAGTGGGGCCTGGGTTCACCCGTTACTGGCGCGAGTTCTTCGGTTGTGGCCGATGGAATCCCGACCGAAGGAGACGCCCGATGAGTGCCGACAATGCGAAGGCAGACGAGGTCTATCAGCGGTGTTGGTGCTGGCAGTACGGGCGATGCCTCGTCCTGTCCGAGTGCCCAACCGCAGCGCATCCTCGGCCCGTTCCGTTCACCGACGAGGAGTGGAAGCGTGCGGCGATGGCGTTGCAGTACCCGTCGCGTTCTGGCGCTTTGGAGGTGGACCGTGGCTGACGAGATTGCGGGACCGCCTCGGGCCTGCGACCACGGCATGTGGTCATGCTTCGACTGCGGCTCGCTGAACCACCACACGGGCCACCAGCTGTGTCAGGTGTCCAACGCTGACGACGGCTACAGCATCACGGTCTGCTCGAACCCCGAGCGCACGAAGCCGTGCGGCATCGAGGTCGTGCGGCCAGGCAAGGTCCAGTGTTGGTGCGACTACGAGGAACCCTCTAGCGCTTTGGAGGCGACCGATGGGCAGTGAGAACTGGCACATCTGTCGGTCGTGGTCGCCACCCGACCCGTTCGCTCCCGAGTGCGGATGCGCCCTGCTGCCGTGCGGACACGTCGATGCCGACGAGGCCACGCTGCTCGGCTGCTCGCAGCACTCCAACGACGCAGCGAAGTCCATTCGCTCGGGTCATCGCCCTCGCTTCTGCAAGCCCCTGACCAGGGAGAACACCGATGGATCGTCCCCGTGAAAAAGAAGAATGGTCAAATCCGGATATGTGTTGATTTTCGGGACCTGAATAAAGCCTGCCCCAAAGATGACTTTCCGGTGCCAATTACGGAAGTCATGATTGATGCTACAACTGGCCACGAAGCCTTGTCATTTATGGACGGGTCATCTGGCTACAACCAAATCTGGATCGCGGAGCAAGACCGGGTGCACACCGCCTTCCGGACCCCAAAAGGCATCTATCATTACAAAAGGATGCCGTTCGGGCTGAAGAATGCTGGTGCCACTTATCAGCGCGCAATGACCAAGATATTTGATGAGCTACTCTATCACAAGGGGAGGGCACGGCCTTTATTCGGTTGAGGATACCTTGGCCAAAGATGGCATTATAGGCCGACATCCCCTTGATCACTATGAAGTTAACCATAATCGTGATGGTCTTGGGAGAGGTACAGAGAGTGACCGGTAGGCTTAGGGCTCCCTCGGGATATGTTGCCTGGCCGTTGAACCCGCAGAGGGGGGTTCGAATTGGGTGGAGTTTGGATGGGTTTTCACCCATCTTGAGAAAACACTCGTACGAGAGTACATCAGCAGCACTACCATTGTCAACTAGTATCCTATCTAAGTTACAATGGTTTATCGTAGCCGATATTACAAGGGCGCCATCGTGTGGGGTGATACCCCTTCCAGGTCTTGGTCAGAGAACACCAAGGCCTGCTGCTCGCTTGCTGATGGGACTTTGGGGGGCTCGGAGGCCATGCTTGCCCATTCAGCGTGATGCTTCCTTCCTTGGCTACTATCTCCGCCTGATGCTGGGCCGCCAGATATGATGTTGATGTGGACTCCGTAGGGTTGATTGTCAATCTCTTCTGGAGGATGCCGCAATCCTCCCTCTGCTCGGACACGTATCGAGATAGGTGTCCCTGGCGGATGAGACGCTCGATCTTTGAGCTGATGACAATCTCTAGTATGGTGTCCATGGTCATCGTGGAACTAGCAGTGCTTGTGCCGGCTGCAGCGCTTTGGGTCAGACTTCATAGGCTTGGGTTGGCGGAGAAGGCCCGAGCCCTTGATGTCTTCATATATCTTGTAGACAGCGGCGGATAAGGGCGTGTACCACTCGTATTTCTGAGGGGGCTCCCTGCGGTCTCCGTCCTGATTCTACCTTTTTGCCTGGCCTGAGCCTTGCTCGGATGATTACTTCCTATCTCCCTCTCGACCCGAGCCTGCCGTGCTATGGCAGGCACTGAGGACTTCTTTACACTTAGCATGGCGCAGGGCTAGGGTTACAAGATCGGCTAGAGAGGTGGCCGGATGGAGGACTAGTTCTCGCCGGAGGTTCTCATCATGGGTGCCTCCGATCAATGCCGTGATGGCCGAGGCAACATCCAGGCGAGGGATAGGTAGAGCTTTCAATTTAAATTGGTTGATATAAGCCCGTAACTTCTCCCCCTGTGCCTGTTTTAGTGCCAGTAGCCCCACAACTGACCTGGGAGGGCCGCTGCCATCGAAGCTCTCCTTGAAGATCCGCCTGAACTGTCAGAAGTCGTGGATGCTCCCAGGGGCGAGTGCTCGGAACTAGGCTTGAGCACCTTGGACCAAGGTGGTCACGAACACTCAGCATTTGATGGCGTTCGAAGCCCTGTGGAGAGTCATCAGGGCGTCGAAGCGGTCGTAGCGGTCAGTCGGGTCTCCTTGGTTGTCGTATGATTTGAAGGTCGGTAGCGAGACTCTGGGGGAGATCTTGGCCCTCTAGACTTGGTCAGAGAATGGGGATTACTCCTCATCCTCCTTGATAGATGTCTTCTGCAAGGCATAGTGGGCATGCTCCGACTCTGTGAAACATCCCTCGAAGTCCCTCAGTTGGAGGGACAACTCCAGCTGACGCTGAGTCGAGGGGTTATGAGGGCACCCTTGCAGGCTGCCTCGTTGTCCCTAGGGGGCGTCAGTCTCTAGGGGCTACTGGCGCACCCCAGACCTTTCTCTCCTCAGAGTGGAGGAGGCTTCTTGTTTTGGAGGAGGGGCTTGCGAAGGCCCTCCTGACCTATTGCGCACAAGCCATCATCCCTAGAGGGTGAAGTGGCCTCCGGCGGTTTGTAAGAAAGCTACTCCATGGGGGGGGGCTTTCCCGAGGGAGTCGTAACTTCTCTACCCTGGCCACCTAGGTCCTCATTAATTCTATGAGGATATCCAGTTTGACATTGAGGGTTTGGAGAGTGTTAGCATTCCCGTTGGGGGGCTGCACCCCTGAAGCTGGTGGAGGTAGCTCGTCGGCTTGGTGGTTATTTTCAGAGGGGAGGCTTCCCATGGGGCGAGAAGGCACATGATCCCCTTCCCTTGCCCCCACGGCGCTTCCCCACCGCCGGTGGTCCTCCTACCAAAATTTCTTCGCACCATTATGTCTCTTCGCTCGTTTCCCACAGACAGCGCCAGATGAAGAGGGGCGATCTCGCGTCGGTCCTAAGCCCTGTGATCTTGGGAGAATCTTGATCATGATCACCATGTCTGTATGAACTGCAAGGCTGGAAACGGATCAAGGGGACCCAGGGATGATTCCCTGGGGAAAACCCTCTGATGCTTAAGTCAGCGAATAAGGTAGAGCACAGGTGCAGAGGGAGATGGCAGGAGGAAGAAAGGGAAAGATTACACATACATGACTCAAATAAAATAAAAATTACATGACTAGACTCAAAAAAACGTGACGAACACAATGGCACTTGCCGACGAGCAATCCAAGCCTTTGAAAAAATGTGGAGGGGCAAGGGATGCCCCCATTACACATTCTCCACTTGGCATCGCCGAGTTACCCACGGGTTTGGGGTGAGTGCCGGGTGAGTTGGCCGCCGATTTCGGCCCGTTCATGGTGCAAATTGTGCTTGCTTAGGTCCGAGGTTATGTCACATCATCAGGTCTTGAGTAATATCTTTGAAGACATAACAGTCCTCAATGGCGTGACAGCGTATCTGGTGATAAGAGTAGAATAGTGGGTCACCGCTTCTCCGAACATCTTGAGGCCTCTTGGACCTCGGGAGGGAAACTTTACCATAGTGACAGGCCCAATCAAAGATGCCTCGGGTCTTTTCTCTGGGGAGGGAGTAGGACTTCTGTAGCTTCTCTTGCAATGTAAGGCCTCACCCAACTGGCTGTCTGGCTGAAGGGCTCACTGTATTCCTCACCCCCCTCCCCGATTGGACGGAGGTGTCGGGACTGGTGGCCGGGGACCAAGTCACATCTTCACCCCATGGGCAGAGGGAGCCCTGGACCAGGTCGGCCACAAGTGTAGTTAATTCGGCCAATTGTGCCTTCAACATCTCGATCTCCTATTGCTGGCTATGGTACAGGGCGAGCATAACGGGGTCGTATCGGGGGGGGCTTGGAGCACAACCCGTACCTCCACTTCCTGCCTCGCCAACAGACGGGGATGAGGGAACCCTACTGATGCGGTCCCTTGAGGTTGACCCTTTGGAAGAGGGAAAGACCTTCCCCGCATGCCTTCGATGGAGGGGGTTCCAGAGGAATACTTCTTCATCTTGTGTCTCTTCAGCTGGTGGCATAGGTTGTTTATTATCGCGGGCTTCCTGTAGGTCCGCAGCCTTGACGGGGTCACCGCCGAGTGGAGCCAAAACTGATATCACGTCAGCCTCATAGTAGTCTTCTGGTGAGAAGCCCAAACTCGGATGCTTGGTAAATTGTAGCAGCCTCCGGTCCAGGTTTGGTGGGTTCCACATCTTTTCAAACATCTCCTTCTGGCTGGAGGGTTGACAAAGAGGAATCCTTTGCCTCGTGATCATTTCAACTGTCCGGTCAGCCATATGAGGGAGCCCCGATATGGGGACGTGCGGGTCATGCTATTCGTCAGGGAGTAGGCAATCATCATCTCCTATGACTGGCTGTTCTTCGGCCACATAGAAGATACTGGGCGGGCCTTCAGGATTTAGCACTTCGAAGGTCCTTAGTTGTTCGACTGCTTGGCAGTCGAGCTCCACTACTGGCTTAATGATTCCCGGTGGGACTTTGACATCCTCCAACAGGTCCTCGAGGCGAGGTGCCCCCGGTGTGGGATAGACGGTGAGGGGAAACACCCTAAATACCCCTTCTTCTTCTATAATAAACGGCACATGCGGAGGAGCCACATAGCCTGAGGGTGGCGGAGGAAACCAGCCTTTCGATTTTATTTTCTTCTTCCCTTTGTCCCGGGCAACTTTAGGAGCCTGCTTTGTCTCTTCCAGGTACATATTAGCATCTGATAGATGACACTCGAACACCTCAAACGGGTGGAGGTCAGCAAAGATCCTAACTTCTTTTCCCTCACAGGGGTACTTAATGCACTGGTGTAGGGTGGACGGCACCACCCTGTTCTGGTATAGCCAAGGCTGGCCAAGCAACGCCTTGTAGGAGGTGCTGGAGTTGATTACATGGAACTGGACCTTGGTGATGAAGTCGCCAAAGGCCAGGTCAAATTTTGCAACCCCCATGGGCACCTCGCATTTCTGGTTAAAGCCAGCAATCTTGACGTTCTTCACTTCGACCATGTGCACATCAAAGTAATGCTTCTGGTACACCAGATAGGGGAGTATGTTAACTGCTACTCCTGGGTCGATCAGGACCCTGTTGATAGGCTACCCATTCAGTTGCCCCTTCATGTAGAGCGATCTATTGTGACTGCAAGTGGGCAAAAGCATATCATCTTCTGTGAAGGCCATGGCCACTTATGACGACATCTCCGCCAGACAGGCTTCAAGGTGTGTTGGCATTTGGAGTGCGGTAATGATGGCTTGCTGCGTCTCTTCGTCCAAGGATAGCATCTCCTAGAAGGTGAACCAGGTCGGGATCTTCTTGAGGTGCCTGACTATCCGGTCGGCAGCCCGAACCTTAAGCAGCTTCATCTCTTCGGGCTTGCCACGTCTGCCCCCACCTTGGGCTTGGGGCGCTGGGTCTGAAGGTGACTCCTCCGCTGGATCTGGTGTAGCTACCTGAGCCTGCGGGGCCTCCTCCTTTTCCTTCATGAATTCGGCAAGGTTAGGGATGCCGTCAAATTCTTCTGTCGACTGGGGCGGGACCACTGCCGGTGGAGACTGGAGGCTGCTTGCTACTTTGGCCGACCGGGCCCCCTGCGGGCGTGGCTGCCCTCTAGCTTAGGCCATCAAGAATTCGGTGAATGAGGGAGTCCCCCGGCTCTTGGGTCCTCCGGGGTAGAGTCCCGATGGAGGAGGGACCTCTGCGCCTCGAACCTTAGGCTCGGGGACTTGGTATGGTTGCTCCCCCTGTCCATGTGATATTGCTTGGTGTGTTTGATTCTTTTGCAGAATAGGTTTCTATCTTCCTGCTCAAAGTAGGTAAACGTAATCATTTCAATACTAGTTTTATTCAAGCTTAGTTTCAGATCTAAAAGGGTAGAATTGGTTTTAAAAAGGGGTAAAGATCTATTCACCCCCCCTCTAGATCTAGTTCATCCTCACACAACAAGCAAGACCTAGCTCACCACCAACAACTTGATGAAGCCACCATGCTAACTGCCAATGTGGTGACGACAGAAGAAGAGGATGCGATGCTCGACATCCTGCGTGAAGGCACATCAGGGGAAACAACAGAAGCCATCCCTAGCACAGCAACTATGGACCCGGCAGTGCTGATGATGCTTCAAAGGTACCGGCAGGAGATAGAGCTGCTGAAGAAACAACTGATGGAGAAGACAGAGTAGTCTTCAACTTCCAAGCAGCCCGAGATGCAGGACGAATCATCGTGGGGAGTGGCCAACCTGAGCGACTTCCCACCAATTTACACCTTGCCCCAGCCGGCATAGCCCAACTTGGCAACTACACACCAGCGCACATCACAGCCGCTGATGCCACCAGCGCTGCCGCAGGTGCACCAGGCACCCCAGGCGCCTCCACTGTTGCGTCCTCCTCTGCAGGCGACTACTTTGGTCACTTTGTACATGCAGCCGGCACACTTCTACCCAGAATTGGTCGATCTGACCACCATAAATAAGCTAATGGTGGAAAGGATGATCGAGCTGAAGCTTGCCGAAAGAAGTGAAGGTGACTATGTCGCATTTGATGCCTATCGGGTACCATACCCGGCACACCATGCTACGAAGCAGCTCCCTCCTAAGGTCAGCAAGCCTCCTATGTTCGACAAGTTCAATGGGAAGGGATCCCCGAAAGAACATGTCACCTACTACATGACCGTCATGGGTGATCTAGCCGCTGACGAGTCATACTTGCTGAAGTTTTTTGGGTCCTCACTGACGGGGCTCGCATTTGAATGGTACTCTAGCCTCCTGGTCAGGTCGATCAGCAACTGGCCGGATATGCAAAAGAAATTCAGAGAAAGATTCCATGTCACCGAAAGGGAGGTCATAGTGGCCGAGCTCTATTCAAAAAGACAAAGGGCAGATGAGACAGCCCTTGAATATATTAAGAGGTGGAGAAACCTTGGAATGAGATGTAAGCGGCCCCTGCACTAGGAGGACACTGTGCAAATCTGCAAACAGAACCTCAGGAGGGAGGTGCTGGAAAAGAAGATTGGCATGGAAGTTCAGTCATTTGACCGCTTGAACAATATCGTGGCGGAGGTAGAAGTTTTCCTGGCTAGGCCTACCCCGACATCAACCTCTGCCACCACACAGAAAGCAAAGGCAGCAGAGCGGCATTCAATGCCTAAAGAAGTGAACACTCTTGATATCAAGGCGTTTGAATAGCAAAAAGATAAAGGCAAGAAGGCAGTTTCCCCTCAGCCTGCTAAAGCCAGAGACAATAAAGTGGGTCTCTCACTCTGGGATAAGATGAAGAAGGCCTACTCTTTTTCGATGGAGAAGACCAGGGTTTTATTTGACTAGGTGACCCAATATAATAAGGTTACCTTGCCCGAACCAAAAAGGCTAGAAGACCTGAAAAGAAGAGACAACCCAAGGTTCTGCCCTTATTACTAGATGCTAGGGCACCCGATTGAAGACTGCTATGTATTCAAAGACATCATCGAAGGCATGGTGACTTGGGGGAGTACAAAGTAGATCCTCCGCAACCTCATGAAGCGCCTCTGAGAAGGGCTATAGTTAACATGGTCTCTCTATATCGGGCATTGCCCGAAGAGATCGCGGAGGCCAGCACTCAACATACTTATGAGGCCTGCTTCCTGACACCAATAAAAGAACAAGAGGGATGGCAGCAAATCCCTGCAAAAGCTAAGAAAAGGGCACACCTCGCCCGAAAGTGGGGGCACATGTTTGTGGCATCACACCACAACCCACTCCGCCGGTGATGGCACCTGTGTGGATCAACCTGTCGGTAGTCATTAGAATACCTACACACAAACGGAGGAGATAGACTCCATTGCCAGCGGCCAAGGAAATCAGTCCAAAAGCTCGGCAGCTGCAAGATTATATAAATGGGCTAGATGAATATGTACAGTCTGAATTGAAGCCTTTACTGGCATGGGACTATGTCCCATGGCAGGAATTGGAATAGCTTTCACTGAAGCAGGAAGAGGAGGCTCATAAAGCATCAGACAAGGATGGCAACCTGTTCTGGGGGCAAGCACCACCCAAAGAAAAGAAGAAGAAATAAAAGAAGAAAAGAAAAGCTGGCAAGGCCAAGAAAGAGTTGTAGATCTAATTAAAATCTACTTTTCAAAAGAATAAAAAGCATATATCTATGATATGAAAGAATGGGGGAAAAAGGAAGAAATGGGAGCATGCGTGGACACTAAGAAAAGGGTGATCGCCAGAGGGGTTACCTCAAAAAGAGCGGGGAGACTGTGGGTGACTTCCTTCTCATCCAATCGGCCGGCCGATGGAGAGAGTTCTCTTGCTTGATTACCCTTGCAAACAAAGAAACAACACCAACAAATAAAATAGGGAATTAGAACCAAGGTGTAGTATCGAAATCCCAAGAGTGCCTATTAGATCATCTTCGTTGCAGCTTCTCCATATTTTATGCTTTAGTGATCTTAGCTTTTAGCGCTAAATTATTTTTTGTTGAGGTGATCTATTCAACCCCTCCCCTTCTAGCTCACTGTACCCATCGTGTTTATCAGGACGTCCCTAAAAACACCTCCAAATGCCCTGGGATTTTGAGCATTGCTAACTCACATCCTAAATCCCTCGCCAGAACTTTCTTATCACTTCTAGAGGTCTTTTTCCCAACCTACCATGACCACCCTTTGCCCCTCAGTTCTGACTGCACTGAATTATAGAACTGAGCCCATTGTGTCTTCCCCTACCACGCCCAAAACCTCAACTGCACACCACCCTGCCTCTGCTACCCAGTCATCCTACATCTATCAGCTATCCACCAGAGAAAACCCCGCCTCATTTGCCTCCCGGAAGCCCCAGTTCCAACACAATCTTCGGTCCCCTGTCCTGTTGCCGGCACACAGTCCAGATTGCACAAGGTTGGCTTCAAAATTCACTTTGCCTTCCACGATACCCAGTTGTAGTTGCCACTCCACCAGCATCCCTGGGACATCCCCAGCAACGTCCACACCAAGTTTTGTGACCATAGGATGTGAAGAATGTGGTGTATCGGGCTCATCTTCTTGCTGCCTCCTAGCGCATGTGCAGACCGGTGAGTAATCTGCCCGCCGCTCGATGCCACTCCGGAGGTTCCAGCCAGTGCCGTCGACTTCCCTCTTCATCCAGGAGGCTCGCCATCCATGACAGTGTACCTCCAGGGATGTTGGTGCCTTCCTCAGCCTCCGTGACGCGCGATACTTGCCATTGGTCCCTGCTCATACCGATTTGCATCGGGTCATGGATGATACATGGCCCGTGACCCCACTTCGCATGACCCCCGGATCACTGTGTAGCCTTTTACCTCCCTGTGAGGAGTGGGCTTTGTTTTGGGTTGTACCTCTATTTGGCTTCGTACCGGGTGGTTGTGCGATTTGGCCGGGCATCTTCCCCACGCCCCGAGCATGGAGGTACGCATTCACATCCTCATTTGGTCTTTGCCTTGCTAGTTTAGTATATTCTCTAGCACCGCTGCTTGCATGATTGTTAGGATTCTAGCTCGATTATGCTTACATCACTACCACAGTGAGAGAGCGTGACTGTCCCGTGCTCGACTCGAGCACGAGTGTGTGAATTGCCTACCCTAGACTCTGCCGGTTCCTCAACCATGCGGATCGACACGCTTCCCTCTCTTGGGGATGATTACGAGCTTGAGTTACTTGTTTAGGCATGATCCCTCTCTTGGGCGTCTTAGGTGTCGAGTTACGCTACTCTATCTATCGTCTAGTTGCTAGTCTAGTTGTCTACGTAGTCGCGCCCTTACGTAGAGTCCTAGCTTGCATAGCGTCCCACATCAAATTTGGTATCAGAGCTTTGGGAACTAATTTGTTCTATCAAATTGGGGTCCTAGGTAATTTGAGTCCTTAGGTTTGTCTAGGGTGCATTTGAGTCTGCATTCCCCACTTGCATTGCCATTTGAGTCATGTCTAGTCCCATCCCTTAGCTGTCTCACATGTCCACCCCATAGGTCTCACTCCAAAACTTCCCATGGCTTTCAAGTCACCTGGGCGATATGACTATCTACATGGTAGGGAGGAGAGATACACCCATGGGCTTGGGAACCACCCCCTCTCGTTCCTTAGGCCCGAAGCCCCTAGCTTTGACGGTTCCAAGGTCCCGAGTGACTACCTAACGTGAGAAGCCGCCATGGATAGATATTTTGGGTGTTACCCCATGTCTGAGACCATGCAAGTCTCTTTTGCCCAGGAGAGACTTTTGCACAGACCTAAGGATAAGTGGAGATGCATTGAGAGCTTAAGAGACATTAGGCGGCAAAGACCTATCGAGACCTGGTATGACATGAAGAATGAGCTTAGAAGGACCTACTTACCCCACCTTGTCACCTCCAACTGAGAAGATCAAAGTCAGAGGCGAAAGGTTCCACTCGTGTATGAGTTTAGGTCCAAGACTAAGCCTCATGGTTATGAGCAAGTCTCCCGGGACGTCTCTATCCCGAGGGTTCCCACTCTCACCGAACTCCTACAAACCTTTAGGGAGAGACTAGAAAGGATGCGCACTCCTATTGGGTCACCGACTTCCCCTAGCCCACCTCTGAGTCAAGATGAGATCGTGCCAAAACCTACGGAGGACAGGGCCGACACTCTTAGCCCAATACCCTTGATGGATAGCCATGGTCCCATCCACATCATAGGAGACTCTCTTGCCCCACCCGAGGGGGATGCTTCGCCCTTCGACCCTCATTTAGAGCCATTCTTGCCTCCCGAGGGTGAACTTGTCATTGGAGAGTCTTTAGCTAGTTGGTTGAGGAAGGGTCTCTAGATCTCTCAATTCCTTGCTACCCATCCATGGAACCATCACTCCCAGTAGTACCCCTTAACTCCTTTCACACCACTTTCCAGTCCTTCTACTTCGTAGAAAATATGAAGGACTTTATTAGGAGTTTAGATTGTCAATAGGAGTTGACGTATATGTTGGTCTTAGGGTCTGACCAACCCGGTAGTCATCACTTCATGCACCCTTCTTTGGGGTCCATTACCTCGGTGTGCACCGTCGGCTTAGCAACTAGAAAAGTGCGTGGACGCTCCGACATCGACACTCGGTCCAACAGACTCAGGCGGGACAGACCAGACCAGTTCATGGATTCAGCCCCGCCGTAGCTCAACCCGACCTTGATCGACCGGCGACTTTGTCAATAGGCTCCCACCTTGTCCACGGTCACGTCAGCGCCAGTCTTGCCCCCATCAGAGTTTGGGAGAGTCCATGGCAGCCATTTCTTCAGACTGCTATAATTCTAGGACAGACAAGATCGCGTAGGAGTAGCCCTGATCACGAAGCTACAACAGCCCACGCTGACCCCCGAGCGACCCCAATTTCCTACAGGTGATCCTTGGCCTTTCAGGGTCGCGGTAGCTCTAGTCCCATCGTCTACAGAGATTGGAGGAGCTCGCGGTGCCTTCATCCACTGCTCGATGTCCCTGTAGAATCGACATCGGGATAGAATTGATCCCCACTTAATTCCCCACGCCGCTTGGCCGGTTTACAGCCCTTCCCTGCGTGGAGGTAGTTTTGGTTGTAAACTAAATTAACCCCTGCCCCGAGATCCCTCTCCTACGAGAGGCGCAGTGGTGTAAGCTTTAATTTACAGGTCAAGCGACACCGACATAGCGTGTGGGGTATACCTCCGCTTCCCCGCTCGCCTCCTCTCCGGCCAGGATCGATGTCTTCACACCGATCAAGTGAGCATTTGGTCACAGCTCTTTATAGGGGTGCTTTGCTTATTTAGTATTTCTTTTAGCTCCGTCGGGCAGTGAGCGAGCGTCTGATCCGAAATTTCCATCAAGCGAGTGTCCACCACGGAGGGAATTGAGAAAGCACACCATAACCCGTGCCCTCGGCATGCTGGCCGCCCACGAAGTTGGGTATCCCAGGCCCTTAGGGGGTTCATCCCCAAGCTAGCCAAACTCCCGGAGCATCAAGGTCCTGCCCCAGACCCTCTCCACCATCGTCGAGTTGCCTACTGCACACTACGCGGATGAGCCCGCTCGAGTGAGCCGACGCTATTATTGCATTACTTGCGAGTCTAGGTCTTAGGGTCATCGTGTCATCCCTGTGGCACCCTAGGTCGTATCACATTAAATTGGTACCAGAGCAAGTTTTAGACTTGTCTCTACTAAGTCTAGTCCTAGGGCCATTACACTTATCACCTGTTCATCACCACTTCTTCATGGCCACCTCATACTTAGCATATTCGTCACTCTTAGACCCATTAGAGGCCTTTGTGCTTGACGGATCCCGCCCAAGTACCTATCTAGAGCGTGAGAGCTATTGGGTCTCCTCTAGAGCTGTTCTGCAGTGTGTAGATTGCTATGAATTGATTGTGTTCTGAATGACTGGCAATAGTAAAGTTGACTTGGTTGACTGTAGAGTTAACTTTGGTGACTTTATGTTGACCATGGTCATATTGTGTATTTTGATAAATTTTTATATGTCAGATCTTTACATAAAATATGTTTGCACCATTCATACTGTAGCGAGTCATTTCATCAAACAGTTTGCATACATGGGCATTTCATGTTCAGATTGGTCATAAGGTCGATGCAAGTTTAGGCCTCAAGCTAATAAGGTCGGTGCAATCTTCGCTACTATGCTTGTAGTCAGTGCACATCCTACGTACCAGGTTAGTGCATGCTCTGATGTGTGTACATAAGGTCGGTGCAATTTTTGCCTCGAGCATGCTTGTAGTCAGTACATACTCTGCATTGGGTAGAGCACGTCGGTGCATCTTTTGATTCATGTTGTATGGAGTCGGTGCACGTTACTGTTCAAAGTTGGTGCACATCCTTCATTAGGCACACACAGGTCGGTACATGTTACTATTCAAGGCCGGTACACATCCTTCATTAGGCACACACAGGTCGATACAAGTTACTGTTCAGGTCGATGTTAGTGTGCATTGTCGCGCATACTCAAGGTCGGTACACGTTACTGTTCAAGTCATTTCTATTCACTGTAGTAAAGCTTGCAGAGGTCAATGCTAGTTTGATTGCATGCATGAAGGTCGGTACACGTTACTGTTAAAGTCAGGTGCTATTCACTGTAGCAACGCTTTTAGAGGTCGATGCTAGTCTGATTGTATGCATGAAGGTCGGTACACGTTACTATTCAAGTCTGGTGCTATTCACTATAGCTACGTTTTCAGAGGTCAATGCTAGTCTGATTGCACACATGCAAGGTCGATGCATGTCCTGCCTTCAACACAGCAAGGTCGGTGCATGTCCTGCCTTCGACGCATGCAAGGTCGGTGCATGTCCTACCTTCGTCACATGCAAGGTCGGTGCATGCCCTACCTTCAATGCATGCAAGGTTAGTGCAACCTGTTTGCTAGCACCGTGCAGGTTTGAGCCCTCTATTGTTCAGCCTGTAAGGTCAGTGCACATTTTTGATAAGCTGCATTGTCAAGATTGGTGCATTCTTTGTCAAACACAAACAAGGTCTGAGCATGCTTGCATGTTACACTCCAAAGTCTGTGCGTGTTTACTATTAGGTCTGATCATGCTTTGCATATCACATCATTAAGTGTTTGATGAAATGCATTGACAGGAACTTTATCAAACACGTGAGGGGCAGAATGCATCAAGATTGAGATAGGCACGTGATCCAAGACTCTTCTGATGGGCGGGAAAGCTCCGACGATGGAGGAGGGTGCACCGTCCCAACATACGAGGGACACCCCCTCTCACGCCAGTGACCCAACTGGCAATCTACCCCCGCCCGCGGTGGAGAGGTAACCCCCTGCCGGGAGCACGGACCCCCTCCAAACCCTCAACGCAAAACTGGATAGCCTCATTGATCTAATGAGGACCTAGGCGTCCAGGGAGGAGCATTCGCGACTCCCCCAGGAGAGCCCGCGCCATGGGGATGCTTCCCTGCAAATTGCAGGATGCCGCTTCATCCTCCGGGGACGACAGATAATTCACAACCAGTCAAGTGGACAGTCGTAAGCCCCTCCATCGGAATAAGAAGCCTCCTCTACTTCAAGGAGGGAGAAGTCCGGAGCACGCCAGCCACCTCCAGAGACAGAAGCTCTCGAAGGGCGTCGAGGCAGCCTCCGGGTGCGCCCTCGTATCCCCTCGACCCAGTGACAACCGGAGTTGTCCCTCTAAGTGCGAGACTTTGAGAGGCGTTTCGCAGAGTAAGAGCACGCCCTCCGCGCCTTACAGAAGACCTCTCCCGAGAAAGATGAGGAGAAATCCCCATTCTCCGATCATGTCTTGAAGGCAGAGATCTCTCCCAAGATCTCCCTCCTCACCTTCAAGTCATATGACGGCCAGGGCGACCCGACCGACCACTTCGACAGCTTCGACGCCCTGATGACTCTCTACGGGGCTTCTGAGGCCATCAAGTGCCGAACATTCGTGACCACACTGGTCCAGGGCACTCAGGCATGGTTCAAAGCCCTCACCCCCGGTAGCGTCCGAGACTTCAAGCAGTTTGGGCAGATCTTCAAGGAGAGCTTCGCCGGTAGCGGCCCCCCTAGGTCGGTAGCGGGGCTGTTGGCGCTCAAACAGGAGCAGTGGGAGAACTTGCGGGCCTACATTAACCGATTTAAATCGGAGGCCTTGCGCATCCCCTGCCTGGATGTAGCCTCGGCCATAACCGCACTGACCAGAGGGACCCACGACAAAAATCTCCAGCGCGATCTAGTCCTGTATCCTCCCACCTCCCTTGCCGAGCTAGTGACCCTGGCATTGCGCCACGCTGAATGCGAGGAAGTCCTCAGCGCCTGCCACGGCACAACTGCCTCGGGCCGGGAGGGGGACAAGAAGCGAGCGTCTGAGTCAAGCTCGGGCCAAGGAAAAAGGCGGATTCGAGGCGGGGAGCACAAAGAACCATCTTGGAGGTACAAGCGGTACACCACCCTAACCGCTCCGATTTATGAGATCTATGAAGGCATCAAAGGCTCGGGCCTCCTCTGCCAACCCGAGCCTATGAAGGAGAAACATCGCAACCACCGCAAGCACTGCCTCTTCCACAGCGACCACGGGCACCACACCGGCGACTGCCACCAGTTCCAAGATGAGATCGAGCATCTCGTCCGTCAGGGGCACTTGTCCCGGTATGTGTCCAGGCAGACGGAGGACCGCGGTGCTCCCGAGGAGATCGACAACATCTCCCATGGGGTCCACATCAACGTCATCGCTGGAGGAGCTACGTCAGGAGGAGATAGCAGCCGAGGAAGGAAGCGTCATGTCGAGCGGGCGAGCCGAGCCTCTGAGCCCTCTAAGGCCCTGTCGATAAGTGAGCCGCAGGCCCTGGTATTCTCTGACCAGTACGTGGAAGGGTTAACAAATCCACACGACGACGCCCTAGTTGTATCGGCCACAATAAACCATTGTAATGTAGACAGAATCTTAGTCGACAATGGTAGTGCCCCTAATGTACTTTCCTACGATTGCTTCCTCATGATGGGTGAGAATCCATCTAGACTCCCCTCGATCCGAACCCCGCTTTGCTGGTTTAATGGCCTAGCAACCTATCCCGAGGGAGCCCTAAGCCTGCCAGTTACCATCGGCACCCCGCCGAAAACCGTTACGATTATGGTAGACTTCATCGTGATCAAGGGAATGACAACATACAATGCTATCTTCGGTAGAGGCATCCTCAATTGGATGAAGGCGGTGCCCTCCACCTATCACCAAAAAATGAAAATTCCAACCAAGAATGGTATGGGGGAAGTCTGAGGTAACTAGGCACTAGCTAGAGGGTGCTATAATATCTCGGTCGAAGCCATAAGGTCGGAAGGGAAGAACAAGGGGATGAGGGGAACTAAGGAAGGACCAACAACGTCCGAGCCTAGTGGCAAGTTGCTAACGGTTTTCCTAAAAGATAACCCCACCCTAGGAGTCAAGATCAGAGCCGATCTCCCGTCCGATGTTCAGGAGCAATATAAAAATTTTCTTTCTGAGTACATTCATGTCTTCGCATGGTCTGATGAGAAACTTCCTGGAATTCCTAGAGATATTGTAATGCATAAGCTCAACCTTGACCCCATGGTGAAACCCGTCCAACACGAACATGCGCCGTCAGCCTAAAGCATCGCGCCGAAAAGTGCGAAACGGTTTTCAGCAAACCGCTGCGCGATGTCGTTTCAGCTCGCCTGCTTCTGCGCGACCTCTTCGAGGTCGTGCGCCGGGCAGGCCGTGCAGGCCCAGCGTGGGCCGAGATCCTGCACCTGCGCCTCCAGGCACTCGACATCGAGGCGGATGGCGGCGCCGCCGGAGAAGATGAGGGTGACTTTCCCGGCAGTGCAGACTCTTCACTTATAAACAAGTCCGTGCTCAATACAAGTCTGAGCACATTTTGAAGTCCTTGCACTTTCTGCTTGTAAACAAGTCCGTGCACTTTGTGCACATTTCAACATGTTAACTCCGTGCATATTTCTCCTCTCTGTGTATGAACCTTATATTAATTGTGTGATGGTTAAATTTGATAGGGATTTGATTATTTCTGAAGAGGGGCTAGGGCACATGATCCGAGAGCCCTTGTCCCTGACACATGGCAGAGAGACCTATTTTCTTCTCGAAGAATCCCAGGGCAAGAAGCATGGTCTCCACACTCCATCCTTCCTGGAAGCTCATATATACGAATCTGGATTGATCTTGGCGACAGTGGGTTTTGGCAATATATTAAATATCATTGTCTTCCCAGTTTGTGTAGTTTTTGCCATAAAGTTGGTCACGACTCAACCTCCTGCTTAAAGAACAAAGGGCGAGGTTCGGACAAGCATCATATGGTTCCTTCAGAGAATTCTAAGGAAAAAATCACGGCAAGTAACATAGAATCAATGTGGATTCCGGTGGTCTCAGAAACCCAAAACATTGAGTCAGGCTGAAGGGTCCCTCCATAATAATGTCATGCCTATTTCCAATTCCTTTGATAAACTTGATGCTCTGGGAGATATTAATACCATTGAGAATACTATGGAATGTGAAAAACCAGAGGTTGATCCTTAATCAGGTGATGATAATATTCTTTTGACCCCTGTGGCACCTCCCGTCTCTAGGATCTTACATGATGATCAAGACCCTCCTCAACCAATTATACGCTGCCCTCAAGCTTCTAGCAATACAAGTGAGGATGATGGTCTTCCTGGGGCCAAGGAGAATCCTGATGATTCCTCAGAGGATGCACCTCCCCCTCCCACTAAACCCCTGGATAGCTCTTCTTCTATATTCATGATTGATGATGGCATCAACACTGAAGATACACCAGATTATGAAGATTTTACTTGTCCAGCAGATGTATGCAAATTTGTGGCTAAGGAAAATCACATCTTGCAAGCCCCTCTCCCGGACAAGCCACCTAGACCCTTTACTAGAAGCATGCTTAATAGGTCTGTTTCGATGGGTGCCTTATCCCCCAATGTTTCCCAATGAATGCTATAATCTGGAATATTAGAGGAGTGTCAAACAAATTATCTACTGGTAGACTGAAGTTTCTTATCAAAGCACACAACTTGAATATGTTGGCTATTATTGAACCCATGGTGGATGGATGCAAGATTGACAACTTTCGAAGGAAACTGAATATGGATCATGTTGTGGCTAATGGTCTTGGTCGGGGTCATATCTGATTCTTCTGGAATTCCCCCTTACAGTTTTCTATTATGCATCAGCATGAGCAATTCCTCACCTTATGCGCTGGGGACATCAACAGGCCACAATTTCTAATCACCATCGTTCATGCTAAATGCTACTACCTTCATAGAAGACAACTTTGGGATACTTTAAAATCTCTCTATACTAACTGTACATCCCCCTGGATCATAGCAGGAGATTTCAATGCCATCCTCTCAGGAGATGAGAAAGCTAGGGGCAGACACCCTGACATCATTAGCCCATCAGATTTCTATGACTACATTTCTTCATTGGGCTTACAAGATGTAGGATTCAATGGCAGCAGATTTACTTGGCACAATGGGCAACAAGGTGGAAATGCCATCTGGGCTAGACTCGACAGAGTCCTGTTCAATTCAACCTGGATTTCCCAATTCCCCACTATTGTGGCGACTCGGGATCCGAGTACCAGAAAGGAATCGGCACGACTCGAACCTCGGCCCGCCGCCCACGAGTCCGAAGACTCGGAAGGGCTAAAAAGATAGGTGTGGTGTACATAGAAATAGGAAACAAAGAAGGAAAGTAACTACGGTGGCCGGCAAAACCTCGGCTCTACAGCTACTCCTACTGTACCGGAAAACACGACTCAGTCCCTCGTCGGGGGACAACCAAGTCACGCACCCGACATCCCGATCTCACGGTCGGGGACCACCAGACACGAACGACCCTAGCCACACTATTAGGAAAATGCCACGACGTCCCCGTCGCAGAAACCTGCCCTCACAGCAGGGCCTGAGCCGAACCCACACGGTCCGGAAACACAGTCACGACCTCGCTGTCGTGAACTCTACGCCGTCTAGCGAAAGTCCTCGGTGACCCTCACCGGAAACCCCAAACCTCGACTCCGGGAACACTCCCGAAAATAACACCTGAAATCCCGTCTCGCAGACGAGAAACGGAAACCCGGGACATGGCAACTCACGTTACATGACGGGAGCACCGTCCACTAGAAGAACGACCGGATGCGTCCGCTATGTCACCTCGAATCACGATCTCAATGCCTCAGGGACTGGATAAATCCTCAAATGGAGTGGCCAAAACCAATAACAGCTCCTCCAGGGCACACTCACGGCCACATATCCACAGACAATTCTCACCAATCACCTGACCTCGCTGTAATTCCTCGAACGCAGCACCGCAGTAACGCACCTGTCGGCAACCTCTGCCCGACGCAACACAACCGGGGCCACCACCAATGAGGGAAAAAGGCTCCCGATGTCGATCCTTAGACCCCACGTCGGCACTCTGACGACGACACTACACAGAGGGGTCGAAAACAAGAGGGAGGAGCCCCGCCCAAAAAATAAAACTAACAAGACAGGTGGGTACAATCCAATAACACAAATTAGCACAGCCCAGGCTACCGGCGACTAGCAAAGGAGAGATACATCAATCTGGATCACGTGGAGAACTTGTGGAATTTGATCTGCGCAGCGAGCGTCTTGAGCGAGCAACGTCGAGCCTAGAAGACGGCCTAGAATGGTCGGGACCAGGGTCACCAACCCAATTGGCATGGATCTGGCTAAAATCAGTAGAACTGGTTGGCTCAAAGCCCGGCACAATGAGGACCCAGTGGATAATATTGTTTTGAGTCTCTATGTCTAGTGAGCCTCTACTAGTCGTAGCCTGACGACACTTCAACGTGTCGGCCCACCTGGGAGTGGTGGTAGGGCAGTTCCCGAGAGACAATTTTTAGGCTAGTTTTCATGGGCCACCTTGCTTTGCAGTATCGTCCTATTGGGGGGGGACTAGCTAGAGGCCTGACTCAAGGCAATTGGCTTGTGTGTGCACACGTGGTTAGGGGCATTTGGACGAGCGCTGACGGGTGTGACCCTGACTCGTCACTCGCTACTGTTGTTCCTTGCACTTGGTACAGTGTCTCAGTCACCGTGTTCGTGGCGAGTGTGAGATGCTTGAGGCACAGTGTAAGACCTCAGTGGATGCATCTGGCTTTGCTTCTAGTGAGGAGGTACTTCTGCCATAGGATGCTGACTCTTGTGATTCTCATACTTCGTGTAATTTCTTGTGCAGCGTGAGCTCCTTCACGTGGTACTTCAGGTAGCCTATGTTTGGCTTCACCCGTAGTCGGTGTAGCGTACATGACGGTGAGGTCGTGTGTGCGCCGGTGTTATGGGTGGTGTGTTTCCTACATCCAAGAGGTCGCAATGTGAAGCCTACATGTCTATTGTAGTAGGACGTGTTCTGGCAATGTAATCGGAGTTTCCTTGTGTTGATTTGGTGATTCATGACTGTATGTCTGGGAATCCGTGTTCTAACCGATTAGAAGTAGTTTAGAGGGCCGTGGTCTTATCGGCTGCCGTGTGCCTCTGTTTAGTACGACTTTTCCTCTTTACTTCTATTGTTCCTACTCCTGCTCCTACTGTTACTCTTGTTGTTGTTGCTGTTGTTACCACTTTGGTTTCTTGGTGGGGATCTGCGGGACCCCTACTGAGCCAGTGACACGAGACTCACCTCTGACTTTTCAGGTGTGGCTGCTCTTGTTTCTCGTGGTCTGGTGGTGCGGTGCGAGGTTCTTAGTTGCCAACTTTGCCAGTGTCGGACTTCCCCCGACTTGAGGGTACGTTTCCCTTTCTGTTGGACTATACTTGTCTTTAGTTAGACTGGACTCTGTTAGCTATTATAGCTATAGTTTAATTTGTTAATTAAAAATGTAATTTTATTTTTACTATTTTAGCAATCCTGATCAAACATAGTAATTATTTACAACCTTATCTGGAAGTTCAATGTACTCCTATGCACCTTCACATACTCATTTTATCCCTTCAGAGCTTTACTGCTCTTGAGAGGCCTCTCAAGATCCAAGTGGTTTTGGGTTTACCCGAGCTCGGATTCCTGGGTCGTCACAGGTGGTATCAGAGTTGTGTTGCAAGGGATGTGTAGAAGTACAGGGGAATTCGAGATATTGCAGTGTTCAGAGTCTATAAGGTCCAGTACAGTCGATAGCTGACATATGTTTTATATTTCTTTACCGCTTTACTTTTTGTGTGAGTGCTTGCCTGTGCTATGTTGGCACTGTGTGAGGTGGTTTTTACTCTCGTCAGGATGTTACGGAGAGTGTTGTCTTGCCATGATGTTGGTCTCGGTTGCGCTGCACTGTGCAGAATTTGCCAGTAAATGTGAATCTGTGGTGCAACATTTACATTTTTCGTGGTGTGTTCAGGTGGCTGATGGGCTCTGTGATGGTTGTGCATGTTCTCCTGAGGAGATTATGTTGTTTTGGCCATTCCACTTGAGGTTTGATCAGCCCCTGAGGTGTTAAGGTTGTGCTTTGAGGTGGTTGTTTGGATGCCTCGTTGAGAGAGTCCTCGGGCGAACCTAAGATTCTTCTTCCAAGTGAGCTATTGTCAAACGAGCTTGATATTTCTCATTCTGGTTGTGGCCTCTTTTCGAGGTAAGCTCTGGAAGTGCTATCTCAGTGAAGCCTTTGTCCTGTGTCTACTTATGCGTGGACTATATTAATTCTAAACCTGATTTGCTCTTGTTTCGATGGTGGCCTGGCTTTGGACCCTGTTTGTATGTTGGGGGCCGTTGTGCACTGTGTTCGGCGTGCCGTGTTTGGCAGTTGTTGTGTTGTGAAGGTTCATTAATCGTTTTGGGACGTGACGATAAGCTAAGATTGGTATTCTTGGTAGCTTGTGCTGTGGCTCTTAGCATGATGGTTTACACTATGGCAACTTGTGATCGACTGTTAGTAGGATCGGTACTCGAGACATGGTACATTACAGTTCGTGAGTTGCGATGGCACCGAAAGGTGTGCTGAGATGCAGATGCCGAGTTGTTTGTTTTGCCTTATGTGTTGTGTAGAGTGCACAGTGAAAGCATGTGGGCTTATTACCCACTGGTCGAGGATCGTTAGTTGGGAGAAACTAAGTCAATCAGTCTAATTCTGCAAGAGTTAACTGGACAGAGCTCAGTTGCTTAATTTCTTTTAAGAGCCAAATTTTTTAAGAGAGATTCATTCACCCCCCCCTTTGAATCCGGTTTGCACCATCTACTAAATCCAACAAGCTTGGGAGAATCAAGTGGTGAACTCTCAATCTTCCCTCTCTGTATGGCCTGCCTTCTACGCTGTTGGAGTCTCTTTCTCTGTGTATTCGTCTGTCTTTCCTTCTCCTTGTAGGTACGTCTGGGGGACTACTTATACCTGTTGTTGAGGCGTCACCCCTTTCCTGACTTAGCGATGGCATGGTTAGTGGGGTGGTGTCCTGCTCAATTGTGGGGATCACTCATTGTCCACTTGCATCCTCTCTGAGGAGAGGCATGGTGGTGGGTGTCTCGGCGGCGTGAGTGTGACCCAATGCTCGTCAGGGTAAGCCATGTAATGGCGGTTTCAACGTTTGTCCGTTGGTGAATCTTACGGCGTCCGGAATGCACGAACGCGGAGATCTCGCCCATGAGCTGGCCAAGCTTTTGATGGGCTTCAACTGGGCCACATTTTGGGACTATCGGTCAGCTAGAGAGGGCCGCTACTGGACTGGCAACTTTGGACTGCAATGGGCCTGGCATTACTGGGCCGTGTTGGGCCTGACGTGTTATCCCCTCCTTACTAGCGCCCCACTCTTGAACATCGTGCATGCTCGGTGCTCGGGAGGAATTGTACGAGGCCCGGTGAGGGGAAAACTTGGCGGAGTCTTCGTGAAGCTTCTCATCCTCTAGCATGGGGAATCTTGCCGCACACGGCTTTTTTTGGTGTGCAAGGTGGTTCTCCTGTGTGTTGAGTGACGTCACTGTCATTATGGCAGTGTCGTTTCGCATTTGGAGAAACGAGACGTAACAGGCGTAGGAGTGACGCTTGGTTTTTCCGCCGAAAGCACTGGCAGTGGCGGTTGAACTTTCAACCGTTCGCCTCTCAGGACAAGGCGAACACGTCGCTCCTTGGAGACCTTATAAGAAGGACGAGGGGAGCCTCTAGAGGCACCCCTGTGCTCTTCTTCTCCGTCGTTGGTGCTCGTACTTAGTTGCTGCTTACTCAGTGCCTTGGTATGGCTCCTCTCCTTTCTCGTCTCCTCGATCTCATGGCGTCTCGTAGGAAACTCATCTTGGGCGGCTCCGAATCTCCTGGCGAGGGGGAGAGTAACCGTGGTGGTGCCAGACGAGCGAGCGATTGGTGCTTTACCACTATCCGCTAGATTCGCACGGTAGACACGCCGCCGCCCCCGACCAAGGAGGAGGCGGTCGCAATTTAGGCGATACTCTGCCACCCCCTCTATGACGTCGATTTAAAGTTGACCCCTACGCTCCTCAAGTCACTAGGGTTGAGCCCCCCACGGCCACATGGTAGGACCTTTGCTGTCAGTGTTGCTTTTCTCAGATTGGGACCTAACCTTCTCTTCTGTTGCTTTGCAGGCACTCCGGAACCTTCTCCGAGCGCTCAGAGGGCAGAGCAGGAGTTAAAATTTGAGACGGTGGTACTGCGGTCGTCCATTCCACGCTCGTGCGACCATGTCCTTCGCTTGCGGCTGTTCAGGCAGAGGTCACCCCCCTCCTGACCACCTCGTTGGCTGTTGCCCTCACGTTGGCCGCTCTAGCGTACCGCCCTCTGCAAGTGGAGGCAGGAGAGGGGGCGTCACATCGTCAGACGCTGTCGCCGGCACCACTGGTGCCTATCCCTGTCTCTAGCCTCGGGACGGAGGCGTCGGAGGCCACCCTGGGTGTAGGTGTCAATCCTTTAAGTGTCTCCCGCAGCGCTTCGAGCGAGTCTTGCTATGGCGGGGGACAAACGCAAGGCTTTGGACTTGGCAGTCGTGGTGGCATTGGCCTACCAACGTCGCCAGGAGAAGAGGAAGAAGAAGATCGCCGCCCCCTCTCCAGTAGGGCCGTCAAGGACCCTAACGTCTCCTTCACCGCCGTCGCCTCTGGTGCTGCCACCTTCTATGCACACCGGTCCCTCGGCACCTGTCCCGACACTGGCGTCTGGGGTTAAGGTGCCGTAGACTGCCGCCCTGGCCAGTATATCTCCGTCGGAGGTGACCCCTGGGAGCTCGGGCCCTTTCGTCTTGGCCTACGATTTAATAAAGAAGTCGTTGGAGCCGAGAGACTTGCTAGGGAGTCTCTCCCTCGGTGTCGACGAGAGTCGGACACAATTGGCGGTGAAGAACCTGGTGTCCATGGGTCGAATCCTCGGCCTATGGGGCGCCTACTTCTGGTAGGCCGAGCAGTAGTTGGCCTCTGGTCGGAAGGAGTAGGAGGTTTTGGCGATCCTGGTCCAGGTGTTGGAGGGGGAGCACATTGGCCTCCAAGCCCTCCTAGAGTCTCAGGGGCATTCTCTGGCAGAGGTCGTGTCACGCCCCGAACCGATAGCAGCGGAACATGTCGTTTGCTCGGAACGTGGCAGCTAAACAGTCGTGAACTATCAGGGCATGTAGCATAAGACCAAATAATTTGGAGCAAATAATAGAATTTTATTTCAAATATAAGTCTCTTACAATTTCAAATTCTAGAACTTGACGACTCAATTACGTCATAATGGAAAGAAAAGGACCAAAGACGTACATATTAACATATTTTCACCACTGTAGTACAACTAATATGCAATTGCAAACAAACGTAACAGTGCTATGTGGAAGTCACAAATGAGCCTGATTTATATGGTTGAACATTTGGACGGCAACTGTAGATCCCCAAAAGTTCTCATTATTTCATAATCATCGTGCATCGTCATCTTCAAACGTAGTTAGCTAGTTGGATCCCATCACCATCGTGTGTCCCACGCCACGTGACTCAGATCAGAAAGCAGTGCAGATTTTGATTCAGATCTATTGCACATTAGTTGCGCGGTAAGTGTCCAAATTTGGGTGAAAACGCGCGGTAAGTGTCCAAATTTGGGTGAAAACGCCACCTGCCAACCGAAATGTGGTGGCATGATAGGTGGACCGGTTTAGAAAGGTAACAAATAGATATATAGATATATGAATTACGGGGTGAACGTCCTTTGGAGCCAGAGCAATTTCAGATTCAGTTACACCACAAGCCTGACCAGGTAACGCACACAAGCATTGCTTGTGGAGCCAAAGAACCAGTAAGACCTAATTACACGTATTCTGATCATGCTTTGCAATTCTTTCACGTATTTCAGAAAGGTAACAAACGTAGGTCGAGTCGGATTTACCCTCTTCAGCACGATTCGTCTACAACGAGTCTAATTCGACCTGTGGTCAACAACACGTCCAAGATCGCTCGACAATCATGGCCCATAAAAGCGTGGCCCACAACAACTTCATATCGGATTCGACAACGCAGGAAGGACATTGACCTAGGAGTGATCGCCGAATGACTCTTTGGCGACTGATCGTTACCCCTCACGATGTTGACTTCGACCCTATAACTGGCGAGCACACCCTACAAGCGTCGTAAGACTCGTCCAGGGATCGGCCGACCCTGGGGTGATCGTCCCTCAACGGAAAACTCCCGTCATGATTGCAGTGAACGTTACTCCACGACTTGCGTCCTTCCTTGCTAAGGGATCGGCCTTCGACACTAGGGCAATCCCCTATAAAAAGGATCTTGACAGAGAAGAGAAGACACGGTGAATCTCACTA
This sequence comes from Amorphophallus titanum, assembly GCA_024336825.1. Lineage (NCBI taxonomy): Eukaryota > Viridiplantae > Streptophyta > Magnoliopsida > Alismatales > Araceae > Amorphophallus > Amorphophallus titanum. The sequence goes on from JANBPO010009603.1 coordinate 45,075,445, forward strand.
ACAAAACGTCTACAGAGAAGCGAACCAGATAGCTACACACCCTGCTACTAGAGAGGTCACGACTGCTCATTCCTTGAGAGAGAACCCCTTTTGTACGACTTTACCACCCAACAAGTACTCTCCGAATGACCACTGGGAGTGACGAGTACTCGTCTAGAGGGTCTATACGTCTCTCAGATCTCTGACTACAACCTCCCTCTCCTCTTTCTCTCCTACTCTTCTCTGTTCTTCACTTATACCATTGCTGACTTAAGCATTGGAGGGTTGTCCCCTGGAGTAGTGCCCGGGGCTCCTTCTGACGCCCTTTTCCCTGGTGTTTATAGGCTTCTACGGGTGCTAGATGACTTTTACAACAAATAAATAGAGAAGTGTGGTACGTGACATAGAAACCAGATTTTTACCTCTCCACTTTTTGGTGCCGTCTGTGGGAACCTCGAGTGAAAAGCCATGGCACCTCGTGGGAGGCTTTGCAATGCTAGCAACTGGGGGCGTGGCTCTCACCAAGGGTCCAACTCCTATTGAGGATCGCAGGAAGCCTCCTCTGCCCATCCACGCCAAGAAGTCACCCCAGGCGATCTAGCCGAGATACACCAGCAGATTCAGGCCCTGACAGTTCTATGTCAGGAACTCCTGAACTGGCCCACGAACCCCCAGTACGCTCCCCCCGAACGATGTCAAAACGAGGGGGTCCAGACCATGGAGAATTCTCACCAAGTGCGGGAAGCCTCCCACATCTCTGTCACGAGGACTCGACGATCGTGCAGCTCACCCACACCAAGGGTGCATAGCCCACTGCACTCCAACCCGGAGATGGATCGCCGGCTCTAACGCATCGACAAGATCGAGAACAAAGTCTGATATCTAGATGACGTCCTCCTTGCCACCAAGACCCGCATCCTCATCAACGATGACCAAGACTTTCACGCACCCTTTTCTAGGGAGATCATTGAAGCACCCATCCCGTCGAAGCTCTAGTTGTCATCCTTCACCGCGTATGATGGCACCACTGACCTGGCAGACCACATGCACAGTTTTAAGTCCCACTTGGTCTTCCACCTGGCCTCAGACACTGTAAAATGCCTAGCATTCGTCACTACCCTTCGGGAGAATGCCTGGGCATGGTTTGAGTTCCTATCGGCTGGGACTATTTCCTCCTTCCAACAACTGAAGAAGCTGATTAAGGAGAACTTCATTGGCTGTCGAAAGGTAGCCAAATCTGTGGTAAGCCTGCTCGCCCTCAGGTAGGGACGCGAGGAGACACTTTGGGACTATGTCTCCAGTTTTCGAGCAAAGGCACTCCGGATTCCGCACCTCGACATCAGCATCGCCTCCACAGCACTCACTCAAGGGACGCGGGACTTCATCCTTTGACTCGCACTCAGAGTCAAAGCCCCGGTGACCAACCTCCTTACCATGGCGTAGAAACATGCGTGATGTCAGGAGAACACTGCGGCCCTGGGTCATATGGCCAGAACCGATCAGACCGATTGGAAGAGATCTGCCAACTCACCTCGTGAGGTATGGAACAAGTGGGAGCGACAAGACCGAGATTGTCATCACTGCCCAGAAAAGGAAAGGGGTCAGTATCATAACTACACACCCCTGACAGCTCCTTCAGACCAAATCTTGATGGAAATCCGCAAGGAACCTTTCCTCAAATGGCCTCCTAAGATGAAGTCAGATCTAAGCACGAGGAATAAGAGGAAGTACTGCCACTTTCATCACCACCACGACTGACTGCATCAACCTAAAGGACGCCATTGAGGACCTCATCCGGCGAGGTCTCCTTGACAAGTTCATCGCCAAGGCCGCAGAGAAGTGACAACACGAACGGTCTCCTCCGCTCCTCGACAACCGACCCAATGGAAAGGAGATCATGATGATCTCTAGAGGGCCGGCCTCGGACAGAGATAGCACCAGCAGACGTCGATGGTATGCATCAGCCATTAATGCCATAGAGCCAAGCGATAGCAGTCGGTGGGAAACTACCACCCGGGAGCACCTGAAGGAGCCTATCGTCTTCTCAGACAATGACTTGGATGGTGTAACTACTCCCCACTCTAATGCTTTGGTGGTCTCAGCCACCATTAATCAATGTACCGTACGACATATTCTGGTTGATAATGGAAGTGGCCCAGATGTTATTTCGTACGACTGTCTAGTAGTTATAGGTGTGGACTTATCACGAATTACACCGCTGCACACACCATTTTACGGATTCTCCGGCACCACCGTCCGCCCAGAAGGGCGTATATCATTGCCAGTTACCTTCGGGACTACGCCGAGGGATGTAACCCTCCTAGCAGATTTCATGGTCGTTTGCGCGATGACCAGATACAACGCCATCATCGGGCGAGGAATCCTTGGCACCCTTTGAGGCATCCCCTCCTCATATCACCAGAAGCTCTAGTTCCCCACGTCTTGTAGGGTGGGGAAAGTTTGGGGAGATCAGAGGGAGTCAAGAAGGTGTTACCTCATCTCGACGCATGACAGGCAAGCCAAGGAAGCACCACCCTAGAAGAAGGCAAGAACAGAAGATCCCGATCCGAGTGTGAGCACCCCAATAGAGGACATGTATCTCATCCAGGTGGGGGAAGATTCGAGCAAAACGCTAAGGATCAATGCTTCCCTATCCGAACAAGAGAAGGAAGCTTACATAAACTTCCTCATAGCCAACCAAGACGTGTTTGCTTGGTCCAAGGACGAGCTCCCCGGAATCCCATTGGAGACCATCACCCACCAACTAAAGTTGGATCCAAGCTGCCGCCCGATATAGTAGCACGGGAGGTGCTGCAACCTCGAGCGACATGCCATAATCAGGGAATAAGTGAGTAATAAATTATGCTCAGGATTACTCAGGACTACCCGATACCCTGACTGGGTGTCAAATGTAGTCCTCATCCCTAAGAGCAATGGGAAGCGGCGAATGTGTGTAGACTACACTGACCTCAACAAAGCTATGCCAAAGGATAGCTTCCCCATTCCACGAATCGAACAACTAGTCGACGCTATGACCGGGCACGAGATGTTAAGTTTCCTAGACGCCTACTCCGAGTGCCATCAAATAAGCATGTAAGGGCCCCACCAAGATAAAACGGCCTTTATTATCGATAATGGCCTCCACTACTACACCTGCATGCCTTTTGTGCTCAAGAATGCAGGAGCCACCTACCAATGCTTGGTCAATCACATGTTTGATGCACAGATCGGCCGCAACATGGAGGTCTACATCGACGACATGCTCATCAAAAGTGCCCGGGGAGCTGAGCACTTGGAAGACCTGGCGAAAACATTCGCATTGCTCACAAGGTACAACATGAAGGTCAACCCTAGTAAGTATGCGTTCAGCGTAAAGTCTGGGAAGTTCCTCGATTTCCTCATCACCCATAGAGGAATAGAGGCAAACCTCGACCAAATTCGAGTGGTACTGGAGATGAAGCGACTGGCACGAGTAAGGGATGTACAGTGCCTCACCAGCCGCATCCCCGCCTTAACTCAGTTCTCGTCCCGAGCTATTGAAACGTGCCTTCCCTTCTTCCGACTCATCAAGCAAGCCAACAAAGTGCCGGAGAAGAAAGGATGGATTGAGTGGGACCAGGAATGCGAGCAGGCATTTGAAGAACTGAAGCGTTACCTGGCGACCCCTCCCGTGCTCTCCAAACCACAAAAGGGAGAACAACTGCTCCTGTATCTATCGGTGACTCCGAGCATGATGAGCACCGTGCTCGCCTGGGAGGAAGGCAACATCATGAAGCCCGTCAACTATGTAAGCCGGGCATTACAGGGGCCAGAGTTCTGGTACTCACAAACTAAGAAGTTCACTTTGGCTCTAATCACGACTGCCCGCAAGCTGCTACCATACTTCTTGGCTCACCCAATCATCATCCTCACCAATCAACCTCTATGGTAAATCCTCCAGAACCCCGATACATCAGGAAGGTTGAGAAAGTGGGCTATTGAGTTGGGTAAGTTTGACATCGAATTCTGCCTGAGGACTGTGATAAAGGTCCAAGCCCTCGCCGACTTCATCGCTGAATGCACAATACCTGCGGAGGACTCACCCGAGTAGTCTTCAGGGCCAACCTGGGAGCTATATGTCGATGGATCATCCTGCGTCGCCTACAGCGGAATGGGGCTAGTTCTACTATCACCAGAAGGGATAGAACTTCAATACGCCCTTCGCTTAAACTTCCCAACCATGAACAATGTGGTCGAGTATGAAATGCTCCTCTCAGGGCTACGAATGGTGAAACACCTGGGGGTGACCAGCGTGCGAGCATATAGTGATTTCATGCTCGTCGCCAACCAAGTCAAGGGAGAGTTCGAAGCGTGCAAACCAGCCATGATCAAATACCTTGAGAATGCCAAACATGTTTCTGCAAAATTCTCCCATTTCGAGATGATGCATATTCCTAGGGAGGAGAACGTCCAAGCAGACGCCCTGTCTCGCCTGGCGTCAGCAACCACAGTCTCCACGTCAAGATCTGTAGCAACCCTGAAATTTCAAAATAGAATTTTGAGTAAAATCCCTCGACAAACTCCCCCAACCCTTCAGGGGCCTCATCAGCCTCTTGGTTGACTTCCCTAGTTCCTGGTAGCGGTAATTCGATGTTACATCGGGTTATTGGTATCTGGAGCTCTGGGTCGTTACAGCAATGATGTCAGAGCGGTGTTGAGGAATCGTGCAAGGAATCAAAATTGCACAGCTATTGTCCAGAAGTAGTCCATTTGTGCCATCTACTGCTGGCTTAGGATGTTTTCTATGTGATTAATGAATTCTTCTGTTTATTATCCGTGTTGCTAGTCATTTCAAGATGCCGCCTCAGCGTCGGAGAGTCCCGGTTCCTCCGAAAGCGAGCAGTGTTCCTCATGATATTCCTGCTCCGGCTCCCATTATTCCAGCTCAAGAGGATGCACCTGGTAGTCGTGGACGTGCATTAAGGAATTTTTTCTATTTCATTAGCCGACTTTTGAAGGCCAGACCGATCCGAATGCCACCAGAGTATGGTTGGATGCGACCGAGCGCGTGCTTCGCTCTATGGAATGAGCGGAAGATGAAAAGGTGATGCTCGACACTTTTCAGCTCCAGGGCGCGGCACTGACGTGGTGGAATACAGAATGGGAACTTTCTTTCCAATCTTGCCCGCTCTGGCAAATTTCGTAGGCTGAGTTCGTTGCCACATTTGAACTCACCTTCAGCCCGGCTTACCTCTGAATGGATAAAATGTATCAGTTCTTACAGCTCGTCCAAGGAGGAATGTCGGTGCTTGAATACCAAAATAGGTTTATGGAATTGGGCCATTATGCACCCCATGTGCTTGCAAATGAAGCTTTGAAGATAGAACAGTTTCTACGTGGTCTCCATGCTGAATTGAGGCAGCCACTGATCGTTGCCCGTGTGAATAACATGAATGAAGTATATCAGGCTGCAGCAGCGTTGGAATTGAATTTGGCCAGATCCAAGACTTCTTCTCAGGCAGTGTCAGTTCGGCCGACAGTTCAACTTCCATCTGGTTATCCACCTGCTGTTCCAGATTTTCCTTCTACCACTCCAGCAGCTAGTGGTGTTGCTTCTTCGGGCAAGTCCCAGTTCAGAAGATTTAAGAATAAGAAGAGGTTCAAGAAGTGATTTGACCAGCAGGCATCATCTGGTGCAATACAGCAGTCAGCTCCTTCTTTCCAGCAGTGTCAGAGTTCTGCTAAAAGTCAATTCAAGGGTTGTGCGTGGTGTGGTGGGAGCCACCCAAGCAAACCATGCTCTTTATCGGTGGTGTGTTTTCGATGTGACCAGTCAGGTCACGTGGTGAGAGACTATCCTTTGCAAGCAATTCCAATGCAATTTGCTTCGGCAGCTCCATCCCAGTCGTCTCAATAGCAGTTCAGGCCCCCACTTCCACCACCACCTCCATCTCAGCAGTTCCAACAAGTTCACCCACAGGCTTCAGCAGCATCTTCCTTCCAGTCCTCGGTAGCTGGCAATTTTCTCTCCCTCTCACTCTTTCTCTCTCCTTCGTCGCTTCTTCGTCCCTTCTGGGTCGTGCCGACCCCGGATCGAGGCGTAGGAGGTACCGTTGGAATCGGCTCGTTGCGCGGATCGTGCCAGTGCCATTCTTTTCGAGGTTCGTGGGGCGTAGGATCGGGTCAGGTCGTGAGGCGTCCTGATGCTCCGTCGCCCGCATGTGCACTTATCGAGGTTTTCACTGCGATCGAGGTAGGGGGATGGACTCCTTACTTCGCTAGGAACATTTTGGTACCACATGCATGCCCATCCATAGGCATTTGCATCATTTTCTATGCAAGTCTCATTTTAGGGGTAATTAGGTTAAAAATACTTTAAAAATTATTTAGGGGTGGTATATTTGAGTTTTGAAGAATGCCGTAGTTGTAAGAACTTAGCTATTCAACTTCTTCTACCATTTTCTTTTTGTTTCGTGCCGATCCGGCTTGATCGGAGGGGAGTTCGGTCCGAACTCGTCCCTTACATTTTCCAGTCGGTATAACGGACCCTAGGGGGTGCGTTATGCATTGCACACGGACCGCTCGTGGGCCGCTATGCTATCGAGGTTTTTAGTAGGTCTGAAGGTTGTGGGGCATGACGGACTAGTCCCAGTCCGTCATGTATTGTATGACGTCCCTATCTTGGTGTGTTATATGAAGTGGTTTCCTGTGGAGTTTTCTGAGTTTTCAACGTTCGGGTGTCTTTAACGGACCACGCCTGGTGCGTTATAGTCACATGGCGCATCCGTCCTGGTGCGTTATGTTCTGTGTGTTTTTAAAGGATTCTCTAGAGAATATAATGCGCGGGCCAAGGCACGTCATACATTGCATGATGCCCCCGAGGTAGTGCATTATGGTCTACAGGTCTAGGTTTTCCCTGTGTGCGGGTGAGCATAACAACCCTGGGGAGGTGCGCTATAGTCGCATAACGCCCCCAACCCAGTCCGTTACACTCAGGTAGTTTGTAAAGGTTAGAGTTGCATGTTTATTCTTCGCCGAATGCATGCTTCGGTACTTCTATATTATATCCTTGCTATTTGTGATTATCGGCTCGCTCCTAGTATCCCAATGGAGTGCTTGGACTTTCCAGGTGATGGAACCACTAGACGTAGCCCTAGACTTCACGGATGGTCGACCCACCTGGGAGTGGTGGAGGGCCATAGCACCGTGTAACCCAACAGACTACTCTTCCGACGAGGCGACTTCGGGCAGGGATTTTGTAAGTGTGAGCTCGTTCACATGGGGCCCCTTCTTGCGGCCAACCTCTGATCCTCTATCTCTTATCATTGGGTTAACTGTCAGGAGCAGATCCAGCTGGAGACTGCAGAGGCGCCCATTCCGAACGTGCCCGTAGAACAATCCAGGGGAGGTGATGCCGGCCTGGGGAAGCTGACAGCCTTATTCGAGGTCTTGCGATAGGATGCAGCCGTGGGGATGGCAATGCCGACCGGTGCGACCCTGGAGGAAGGAGAAATAGCACCGAAAGATAGCCTAATCCCAGTGACTGAGGTAAATGTGGGACCTCCGGGACCCATCTTTACATTTTATTTTCGAGATTCGGGGTAGCATGCCTCGATCGATGGGAGGCTGACCCCATTCTCTATGTTTCAGGAGGAAGCAAGGCCCCCAGAGGCGTGCGCCACTAAAACCCGCAAGGTCGTCGTGAAGTGGAGGGAGGCAGCGGGCCCTACAGAGGTTGATGAGCCACAACTACTCTCAGCGTCGGAGGTGGAGCGCTTGGTGTCATTCCTGCAGTCGGGGAGTGGACAGAAACTCCTGGTTCCCCTTCTGCCTCCCCGACCGCTCATGACACCGGAGGAGGGCCAATTTTGGGGAAGACGCTCACTAGCCTTACAGTTTACAGGGAGGAGGGAGCATCAGCGAAAGAGGTGGCCTGTCCTTCAACAGCGGCATCTGATTCAGCTCTGCTTCCTGCCCTTCCTACGACCGAGAGCAGGGTGGAGCAGCCCCTCGCGATGGCGGAGCCAGGTGGTTTGGTTGTGGCTCTACCGGCTCCTTTGGCGATGACCAGCCGGGAGTCATCTGTTAGGGTCGGGCACCCAAGCGACCTGGCCGTTGGTCTCCCGTCTTCCTCGGGCATGGTGGACGTGGATCTGTGGGTGGCAGTGGACAACTTAGTCGAGTTCCACCCTCTAGCTGTGCCCTCCATCGGCCACGTCACCTCAGACGCGCCGGTCCGACAGATGCTGTTGCTCTTGCGGTCGATGATCTTCGCTGACCCTTCCCTCACATACCGGGGGGTATACACCGTAGTGGCATAGCTGACTGGGCCGTTGCAAATGCTGGGTTGTCCTCTAGAGGAATGGTCATGGCGGGTCCTGTTGCTGTTGAAGTACCTCAACCGCCGCGAGTTCCTCGAGGCCCGGGCTCCTAATTAACTCGTCGCCATTAGTGCCCAGGAGGATGAATATCTGCGTGCGCAGGACGTGCGGCGAAGCAATGAAGAGCAGCACGGAAGGGACCTGGACGAAAACCAACATCGCGTGGGTGCCCTCACAGGCAGGGTAGAGAAGCTGAGGGATTATCTTGCTGCCGCCGAGGCTGAGCTGGCTGAAGCTGAGGCCACCGTGATCAGAGAGACCGAGGAGATTGCCATCGCCAGGGTCGAAACGGCGTCTGTGATGTCTGAGCTGGCACGCCTCGAGGGGCAGAGGAACCGACTGTGTGACATGGCAGAATTCCCCTGTGTCGGGATCCTCCCTCTCGAGGAAATCTTCCGAGGGATAGATTGAGCGCCCTCCCCTCCCTTTTGTTGCCATGTATGGTTGTCATGTAAAGCAGGGGTATGCCCCGAAGTACGTGTAGCCTTCCCCCTTTTTGAAATAGAAAATCATTCATGTACATACTTTTGCACGCTGGCCCATGACTCTCTCCCCTTTTTGCTTTTCTTCCTTCTCTTTTTTTTTGCTCCTTGGCGGGGTGTGAGTTTGCGCCGGTGGCTTGGTCTGGGAACGCTTTGGTCGGGTTTGTAGAGGCGCGTAGGAGAGTGCTCACCTCCCTAGGGGAGAGGTGAGGGGATTACTCCACTATGCGAGCCTTGTGGCCTCACCGAGTGATTTCGTGAGGGAAATTGACCTGGGCGGAAGGTAGTCGTCACCCGAAGGGATGAAGAGAAGAGTTTATTGGCTCAAATGACCTGGACAAAAGGTCCAAGTCAAAGGGGTGTTTGTCATTTTAGCCCGAGAGGGGTCTGGGCAAGATGTTCATTCATCGGTGTCACCGAGGTGGCGGAACCGACATGGTTTATTTGTCTCTTGAGGTATTCGTCGGCACTGGGTCAGTGCTAACGCAAAGAGGGGTTTATTTCCTTATCCCAGACGTAAGGTCCGGGTAAGGTGTTCATTCGTCGGTGTCACCGGGGTGGCGGAACCGACATGGTTCGTTTGTCTCTTAAGGTATTCGTCGACACTAGGTCAGTGCTAACGCAAAGAGGGGTTTATTTCCTTATCCCAGGTGTAAGGTCCGGGTAAGGTGTTCATTCTTCGGCATCACCAGGGCAGTGGAACCAACATGGTTTGTTTGTCTCTTGAGGTATTCATCAGGACTGGGTCAGTGCTAATGAAAAGAAAGGGTTTATTTCCTTGTCCCAGGCATAAGGCTCGGGTAGGGTGTTCATTCGTCGGTGTCACCGGGGTGGCAAAACTGACATGGTTTGTTTATCTCTTGAAGTATTCGTCACCACTGGGTCAGCACTAACGCAAAGAAAAAGTTTATTTCCTTATCCCAGATGTAAGGCCCGGGTAAGGTGTTCATTTGTCGGCGTCCAATACCCAAGCCTCCTTCTGGCTCGACTTTGCTTGCGCCTTAAGCGAGGTGACCTCCTACTGAAGGTCCTCAAGGTCGAGAGTCAAGTGTTCGATCTTTCGGTCAGACATGCCGTGGGCCCAAGACAGAGACTCCCTCTCCGAGTCCACTTGAGCAGACAAATCGGTCATCTCGGCCCCCAATTGGGCCAGAATCAAGCTACATTCCATGACTCGCTCCAGAAGCACAGAAGGGGGGCTACGCCCAAGACCTCCTCAAACCGCCTCCGATGTCGCAGAACAGCACCTGTGGTATAGGGAGGCTCGGACGGCGAAGGCACCTGTCACGGGAGGGAAGGTCCTCTCTGGGACAGTCGGGATCAGGGCATCCTCCCCGAGTACTCCCACTTCTGGGGGCCCACCGCCTGGTTTAGATCGGGCCGCCTCACCAAACACCTCCGCAGCCTCGGTCAGCAGGGATGAGGTCACCTCACCTCGTGACCCCTTGGCCTCGACCGACTCGGACCAGGTTCTGCCGCCCTATGCCCCCTCGGCCTCGGTAGGCACCCTAGCACTGGCCGCCTCTACCTAGGACCCATCCTCCTCAACTGCGACTTCTCCGACGGTGACGGCCCCCTCAGATTCGACAATCGAGAGAGCCAACGGTGCACCCTACTTGACCGAATGGGCGGCCTCCGCCCTTCTCGCCCGCTTCCTCTCAACGGCCAAGGCCTTCATCTAGGGCCACAGTAGCTTTTACATGGGGTCCTTACACTTAGCCCCGGGTGCTCAGAAGCACCATCCCGGATGACTTGCTTCCCCTTGTCCTCGACACGAGAGGAGCTCCCGGATGTCTGAGGTCCGTCGAGAGCAGGCATCCCCTCCAAGTCGATGATCTCCACCTCGGCCGGCAATGCCCCCTCATTTGTCGTTCGCCTCAAATCTAAACAGAGAAAAGTAGATCATCAGAAGGAAGTCTACTAATCCGACCCAGCATCAATGCAAGACCCTAAAGCCCTTACCCAGAGGCACCACCATCTGAGAAGGATACTCCTCAATGTTTGCCTCAGTCATCAACTCGGCAGTGGATCGATAATTCTTCTGAAGAAGGGAAGCCTTCTTCTCCACCACCGGGGAAGCCACAGCCTGCTTTGGAGGAATGTTTGGATGGAAGTTGGGCACCAACGGGAAGGTCCACGACTCACCGCCCAAGGCCGAGCCCACCTAAAATACTGGGTCTTCCCACCCTTGTGGGAAGAGTCCTTGGCAGAGAGGGTCACGTAACTCCTCCCCCTCTTCGCCTAGAGATAGAAGAAGCCTTTGCCCGCATGGGCATGCTCCTTCAACTCAAAAAAGGCATGAAAGAGATCCAACGAAGTGTCGACCCCGCACGAGTGGCAAAGAAAGATGAAGAAGAATATGAGGGTGTAAGAATCGGAGACCAACTAGACTGGAGCCAGTTGGTAGAATCGAAGCAATTCGGCAACAAAGAAATGGAGAGGCAGGCGAAACCCGCACTTCTAGGCCAAGAGGAAAGAATAGAAGGAACCGGAGCGAGTGTCCAAATTGGACTCGTGACGCTCCATCGGAGAGAAATGGTACCGCCTAACCCGTACTGACCCACCAACTGCTTCACCTCACCCTCAGTCAGTTCAGTGCGGAGAGGTTCCGACGGCACCATAAAAACCCCTGGGGCCTGCTCGACCACTCGCCCCTCGACCTCGAGATGTTGGTCCACCATGGAATAACTAGAAGAGCTGGAGGAAGAGGAAGAAGGCACTGAGCCAGATGACTCAGGAGGAAGCAGATGTTGGTGGATCACCGTCGTCGTAGTCTCCGCAAGCTCTGCAAAGGCTGCCGTGACTCTTCACTCTTCTGAGTCCCCCTCACGATGCGTGAGCCTCTCGCGAACACAAGGATGGCGGAAAGGAAAACCCTAGGCGATGGATGTTTGGAACAACAGCACGTGCCATGCTTATAAACCCCCCGTGCGAAGTGGCGCGGCATTCCAATCTTCAAAAAAGGGGGCTCCACACATCAATTCACAGGAATTGTCATCATTATGGGCATATCCCCAGGACAGCCACATTAAGTGGCCCCTGTCAAAGAAAGCCCCCATCCAGTTTGAGCCACCAACGTCTTCCCCAAACGCTACTCGACCCAGCCTAACGTTGGCTTGGGAGTAGGAGGGGGACAAGTGGAGAGGGAGAATTTTACCGCCCAGAAAGGAATGGCCAAACGAGGTCCCACCAGACAAAACGAGGCTCAGCTCCTTAGAGTGACAGGCCTTCTCGAGGTCCACTAGTTTCAAGCCCAATAACCCACTCGGATCAAGCACTTCCTAGGTGACCTACAGGTTCGAAAGTCTGAGCGTCAGATCGATCGAGAAAGTCCCTTCGAGACCTTGCATCCCGCCCGAGCCTAGTGCCTATCGCCCGGGAGACCCCCTTGAGCCAAGGCCATATGCTCGGACCGACAGATGGAAGCTTATCTATGCGACCGTTATGTGTCCTTTATAAGCATGCGAATCAAGAGGATAACGGAAATTAAGAGTCCTGGGTCATAAATAACCCATGAAGAGGATGTAACCTCCCCTGAAACTCCTCGGCTCACAGGGCTCTTACATTCCATAAGGTGCTATATAAACCTACTCACGCCATCTCACTCTCTCTCTCTCCCATTCTCTCGTCCCCTTAGCTCTGGCTGCAGACAGAGGCAACCGCGGGCGAGTTGACGACGTCGGGAGGCTGCTGAGATGCGTGATGGAGGCGTGGTGTTGGCACAATCTCATTTGTGAATTCAAAGCTGACGTGGGTGGTTCGTGTTATGGTTTTCAGCGCGGTTTAGTCACTTCGGCGCTCGATTTCTTCGGTGGAGGCAGGGAGACAGATCGCCACTTCATTCTACACATTTCCCCTGTCTCTGTGCACAGTTTGGTGCCCTATCGAGTGAGATCGTGCCAGTTTAGGGAAAACCATTATTTTTGGGGTTTGTAGGGTTCGCCGGAAAACGGTGACGGTTTGCAGTATAATTACTATCAAAATGACCGTCGGGATGTCAGGATCCCCTACCTACCAATTTCATGTCGATCGGTTGTCATTTGGGGCCGGTAGGAGTCTGGGAACCCCGGTGACCCGATTTGGGTATATTCGTCAAAATTGCCCCGTTTTGATGATCAGATGCGTGCATGCACCATTTTTAGCATCCAAATGTCTTCTGTGGTCATATGGCTTTGTTTCCCCTACGCTTCGACGTCAATGGGGCGTGGAACGGGCCGATTTGTCCATTCCACTATTTTTCTCGGTGGTTCGGTGTAACAGTCATACTAGAGACCGTCACACTATGTGACGGTCCTACGATAGACCACCACAACCGTTAGTCATTTTCGGTCCTTTGAGGCTAGGGTCGTGTGACGGACCAATACTGGACCGTCATATGACTGTAACGCCCCTATGGTGGTGCGTTACGTTCCGGTGGTTTTCGAGGACTATGGCTGTCAGTTCCTCGAAGATCATGCCTGCCCCGATGACCGTGTCGGTCAGTTAGCCATGACGGACCTCCCCTTGTGTGTCAGGTTGTGTAACGCCCCTAGACTGGTGCGTTACATTGTTCATGTTAGGCTTTAGGCCCGTTGGCCCTAACGCGCCTCTCTTGGTGCATTAGGTGGTGTAGTGTGCCTAGCTTGGTGCGTTACATGTTCCGAGTTGTAGCTTTAGGCCTGGTTGCCCTGATGACCCACCCTTAGCGCGTCAGAGCAGGTAACACCCCTATAGTGGTGCATTATAGTCTTGTTGTGACTGTGATAGCCGGTGTTATATTCTGCGTTGTTCGGTGTTCTGTATTATGCTTGTTCGTGTGTTGGTCTGTCTTAGGTTTGTGTTCTAGGGTGATGCCTATGTGTCGGTGGTTTCAGGATCGGTCGGTTCAGGTGACTGGGTGCATTTCCTTTCCTGACTGCAACAGTCCCCTAACGACTCAATCTAGAACTGCCAGTGTCCTTGTCTCTGGTCGCATAGTGGCTGTCCCTTGACTGCTGGGTTCACCTAGCGGTTGAGTGGTGGTTCGCTTTGCCCAGAGTGTCATCTTCTCTGCTTGGGTATTGTTGTGTATGTCTGTATGTATGTGTGTGTGTCGTGTCTGGTTCCAGTCAACCAGTTGAGACCAGGTGTTGACAGGTGACCTTGTCTGTGTCTCGAAGGTTCTGTCCAGCTCGAGACAGCGTTCTGGATGCCTCGGCGTACTGCCCTACCTCGGTTGTGTGTCCAGGTGCGCTAAGGGTTCTTGGTGTCCCCTCGGGTCTCCGTGAGTCATTTTCTGCGGAGCGCTGTTTCCTCTGGCTTAGGAGTAGACTGATTGGCGGCTTGTTCCACTGTCTGTGACGATCTTGCCTCTGAGTCGTGAGACTCAAGGATCGTTACATGAGTAGGTCTAGCTGCCTTCTCCTGAGTCTGTCGACAGTTTCTTGTGCTGCCATTGGTGCTTTGGAGTACGGGTGACAGTGCTTGGTTAGCCTGTCTGTACTTCAGCACGTGTGCTTTGGAGTTTGTGTTTCGTGAGCCTCCACTAGTCGTAGCCTCACGGCACGCTTCGGCGTGAGAGCTCTTATAGTGGGACACTTTCTCAATATACGGTTCTTAAGCTAGTTTTGTGGGCCCCTGGTACAATCATAGCATCCTTCAGAGGGGGAATACTAGTTAGAGGCCTAGCTTAGGCAGTGGGCCAGTGTGTGCACATGTGGTCAGGGGCTTTGGACGTGCATCGTTAGACATGACCCTGACTAGTCACTCGCGTTATGGTACTATTCTGGTTTTGGAAGTGTCTTGGTCTCGGCCTAGTCCTTGCGGTAGGGTACGTAGATAAGACGCTAGTAGGTGCAGCATAAGACGTCAGTAGATGCAGCTGGCTGTTCTTCTAGTGAGAGGTACTCTAGTCATGTGGCACGTGGCTCTTCGCGGTTCCCTTCTTTGTTCTTGTGCGTCGTGACCTTCAGGATAGCCCTCTCGTAGCTGTACTCGAGGTCAATGTCCTATCATACACATGACGTTCTAGTCATGTGTGGGATAGTGTGCACGACGTTCTGGTCGTGTCGTCTGGGTCTACATCTGTCTATATTTTTCCTAGGTTTCTTTTGTCTATTTTACTGGTCCCTTGCAACGTCGACAGATCGGCAACTCCTAACTTTGTTAGATCAGAGTCTACCCTTCTGTCATTGCTTGGAGTAGTTCAGGGAGCCAACGTTAGTTCGGCAGTCGCGCCTGTTCCGTATGGCTCTTTCCCGGCCAAGCACCTGGCCGCCCTGCTGGGCAGAGACGGAAACCCAGCTGGCCATCTCCTGCGGAGGGAACTTCAGAAAATCGTCCAGAAGGCTTCCCTTCCCACCCCCATTCCGCACCCAATGTGATCGGGAGCTTCACAAAATACAAGGGGAACTCGTCCCAAGAATTGGACTGATCGAACCTCTCATCGGCACATGCTTTGACCCCCCCCAAAAACAAAATGAGCCCCACTCTCTCGCCCAAAACAACGCGGATTGGAAGGGAAATGCGGAGGGGAGCTACCTTGATCGGGCTCAAACCTCGAATGCCGTTTGAAATCCACACCGAAACGTTTCCCGCCCATGAACCGATGATCACGCCCACGCGAGCACGGGTACCTCCGCCTCCGCTTGAGCTCTGCCACCATGTCGCCGTCGTCGCCCAATGCCCTCCTCGCCTTCACCGTCTGTAGTCGGGGAGAAGAAGGGGGCCTCGCGATCGAAGTTGAGTGGGGGAGGAACGAGGAGGAGAGAGAGGAGCGGGGTCGGGTTTAACGAAAAAGAGAAAACTTTTGGGGTTTCCCCCAAACCCCACAAGAACCAAAATTGTAAACACGCCCAAGCCCTTTATATATATTATATATCCGAAAGCCGCGGATCAGTCAGAATTCAAATTCTGACAATTAAAAATTAATCTGCCTGCCAAAAATAAATCCAAACTCTGATAAATAATGAATTCAAAAATCCGGGGGCATGATAGACCTCCCCCCTTACAAAAAATTTGTCCTCAAACAAGGAAGGAAACTCACCTCAAAAAGGTAGGGGAACTGCTGTTGCATCTCATCCTCTCGCTCCCAAGACGCCTCACCGCCTGAGTGACGCTGCCAAATAATCTTGTTCCGCAGATGCTGCTCCCGGCGATCCTCAATGCGGATAGGATACTCTGGAAGGGATAGGTCTGGGGTCACCTCGGGCCATACGGCATCCTCCAGAACATGAGAACTAGCGGGCAAGTACTTCTGAAGCATCGACACGTGGAACACATCGTGCACCGCAGCCAACTCCGGGGGTAGCTGCAACCTATATAAGCCACCTCGTCGGTGTGCTCAATGATGGGGAAAGGGCCAATATAGCGGGAACTCAGCTCCCCACACTGGTCGAAGCGCATCACCCCCCTTCATAGCGGGGACTCAGCTCCCCAAGAACACCGGGTGTCCAGCGGCGAATGCAAGAATCATAACTTTGGGTCGCTCCCTGACTTCAAACCAATCTAGTGGAGTGCAACACGGTCGCCCATACAATGCCTCATACGGAGCCATATCAATGCTAGAATCATAGCTATTGTTGTAGGCGAACTCCACCAATGGCAAATGATGAGTCTAACATATCCTCCAAAGTCTAGATGGTCCTCTCTGACTGACCGTCCGACTGAGGGTGATAAGCTGAGCTAAATGCTAGCCCCGTACCCAAGCCCTCTGGAAGCTCCTCAAGAACCCGAAAGTGAAGAGGGGATCTCGATCCGACACGATGGAAATGGGGACTCCATGCAACGGCACCAATCCACTCCACATATAATCGGGCCAATTTGAGTACACTCCAACTGACCTTGATCTGCAACAGCCGAGCCCGTCTTCGTCAGTCTATCCACCAGCAACCAAATACTGTCATTCCCGCTAGGAGTCCTCGATAGCGCGACCATGAAATCAGTGATCACGTGGTCCCATTTCCACGTGGGAACCTCCAAAGGCTATACAGTGTACCACCGGGTCGCTGGTGCGCCTTAACCTGCTGGCAGACCAAACACTTGGCCACAAATTCTGCCACATCCTTCTTCATGCCAGGCCACCAAAACTGCCTCTTCAAATTCCTATACATCTTCGTCGATCCAGGATGTACGGCGTATCGGGTGCCATGCGCCTCCTGCAATATGGCAGTTCTCACCTGCTCCTTAGCAGGAACATATAGCCTACCTTTGAACCTTACTGCCCCATCCTCATCGAACTCTACATCAGCCATGGATAATGAGGTAGCTCGGGATCCGTACGCTGGGCCCATCACCTGGTGACGGATAGCTAGCGTGACTCGGTCATGCTCGTGCGAATGGCCGACCCCTGGTCCCGTGGGATGAGGACTAAATGTCACAACCAGCACCTGCTCCTAAAGCCTCCACTTCCTCAGCATCTATAGCTAACCACCACCTTCCTGCTTAAGGCATCAGCCACTACATTCATCCTGCCCGGCTGATAAGACAAGGTGAAATCGTAGTCCTTCATGTATTCCATCCACCTCCTCTGCCTGAGGTTAAGATCTTTCTGGGTAAACACATACCTCAAACTTTGGTGGTCAGTGAAAATCTCAAACTTCTCTCCGTATAGATAATGCCTCCAGATCTTTAGAGCAAAAATCACCGTCGCGAGCTCAATCACGATCATGCGTAGGGTTGTTCTCCTCATGCGGCTTCAACTGGCGGGATGCATACGCCACCACCCTGCCATTCTGCATCAGCACCGTGCCTAAACCTACCCTGGAAGTATCCGTACATACCACAAAACCTCTGGGTCCAGAAGGTAACACAAGCAGCGGAGCGGTAGTGAGCAATCTCTTCAACTCCATAAAGCACTGCTCACACTCATCCTTCGAGACAAAAGGCAGCAAACAACCTACAAATATTTTTAAAATGTTACTTTTTACACGTACCGCATGGCGGTGCAGCAAGGAACTGTGGTGGGGGTAAAACTCTATGGAGAAAGGCAACTTTTTCCGTTGTGGGTTTGCACACATGGAGCAAAGCAACCTGTTTTTTAATTCTGTGGGTTTGGACATTACGAATCTTTCAGCCCGGCCAACAGACGCTTTTTTTCAGCCCGGCCCAACGAATCTCTTCCCCGAAAGGCGCTGGAAGGGGATGGATCTATTGGGCCCGAGCCTGCATCCGATGAACATACAAAAGCGTCCTCCCCTCCCGGCCCGGGCTTGCGTAGGATCTGTCACCCCGCGTGAAAGGCTAGGCCCAGTTTGTTTCGGGTGAAAACCGAGTTGGAGTCCAAATGGCCCACCAGACCCCACAGCCCAATAAGCCCGCACGATACCCAGCGGCTCAGCACCTTACCCTGCGTCGCTAAACTTAAAAAAAGAAAACGAGTCAAAAGCTAGTAATCACTAATTAATACCAAGATGCGATCACCGACGGTGACGCGATCCCATTATTAGGAAGTTTCTTCGGGGAGGAAGAAGAGGAATCCCATAAAAAGACCAAGAAGAACCAGATGGAGGAGATGAGGCAAGCAGCAGCGGCAGCACCACGGCCGTGAGGGGCAGGAGGAGGAGGAGGAGGAGGAGAAGAAGAGGAAGAGATCTGCCCCACCTGCGAAGATGCACGCCAAGACAGACTCGGAGGTCACCAGCATCGCCCCGTCGTCGCCGACGCGTTCCCCCCGGCGCCCCGTCTACTACGTGCAGAGCCCCTCCCGCGACTCCCACGATGGCGAGAAGACCACCACCTCCTTCCACTCCTCCCCCGTGCTCAGCCCCACCGGCTCCCCGCCGCACTCCCACTCCTCCGTCGGCCACCACTCCCGCGAGTCCTCCTCCAGCCGCTTCTCCGGCTCCCTCAAGCCCGGCGGGTCCAGGAAGATCTCCCCCAACGACGTCGGCCGGGGCGGCGGCGCCGGGCGCGGCCGGAAGCACGACAAGTCCTGGAAGGAGTGCACCGTGATCGAGGAGGAAGGGCTCCTCGACGAGGACGACGAGAGGAGGGGCATGCCCCGCCGCTGCTACCTCCTCGCCTTCGTCCTGGGGTTCGTCGTCCTCTTCTCCTTCTTCTCGCTCGTCCTCTGGGGCGCCAGCCGGAACCAGAGGCCCGAGATAACCATGAAGGTAGGTCCACTCCCCTCCGGAGCACTTCTCCTTCTCCAGATCTACCCCATTTCCTTCGTTTCCCCGCTGCAGGTTCCCCATCGGTCGTCCTGTAGTCTAGATTAATCTGTTCCAAGATCAACGGTGTTCCCCCCGATCCCTAAACAAACCTTGTGCAGACTGTAACATTCGAGGACTTCAACATCCAAGCCGGGGCCGATTCCAGCGGTGTGCCGACGGTCATGGTGAACATGAACGCCACCGTGAAGCTCACCTTCCGGAACACGGCAACCTTCTTCGGCGTCCACGTGATCTCGACGCCGGTGGATCTGTCCTACTCCGACCTCACATTGGCCAGTGGAAACGTGAGCATTAATGAGAAACACCCATCGTTCCTCTACACTTCCTTTTAGATCCCTTCCGACCCTGTTCAATCTATATGCAGATCAAGAACTTCTACCAGTCCCGGAAGAGCCAGAGGACGCTGGACGTGCCGGTGGTGGGGGACAGGATCCCCCTCTACGGGGGCGGCTCCAGCCTCAGCAGCACCCCGGGCAGCGCCGGCGCCGGCAGCGACAAGAGGCAGCCCGTGCCGCTGGGCCTGAGCTTCACGGTCAGGTCCCAGGCGTACGTGCTGGGGAAGCTGGTGAAGCCCAAGTTCTACACCACCGTCCAGTGCCCGGTGGTGATGGACCAGAACAAGCTCAACACCCCCGTCTCCCTCAAGAACTCCTGCAAGTACAGCTGAGCGAGACCCGCTCAACACACAGTGACCATCCCTCCTCCATTATTTTTTCTTCGTTCAACGGCAAGACTCCATGCGTACCGGTCCATTTAGTTAGGTCCATTTTCCAGTTGTGGGGGAGGGGAAGACAGCTAAGAGCCTGGCTGGCGGGCAATTCCCATGCCCGCCGCGTGTTGGGTTTTTGCACATGACCACACGAATTATTTATTGAGGGAGATAGCAAAAATAAATGTTTTTTTAGGGTTCTTCGTCTCTTGGTTTTTCTTATGGGTCTTCTTCTTCTCCTTTTAATCAGTGCCCTAACATGTTCCGACACTTATAGGGTGGTCACAGCCTGTCACAGTGGGGGGTTCCTGGGCTTTTTTGTATTCGTTTGTTCCGTCCTTTCTGGTGGGGGTTAACCTTTACCACTGTGTATCATTGCGTCCCAGCACGATTCTACTTAGTTCTCTATTCATTCACCACGCATTATGTTAATACAATAAGGTTATGACTTTGTGATAATTTATGTGCTTAGCTACCTGTGACTGTTGTAGTCGCCTGGGAGTTGCATATGTGATCTTTGGACCTTGTGAAAGGTCAGAAAATAGATGAAGCATGTGGGATCCCACACAGCATGTGGGAATTCTTATCCAGAATGGTAACGCAGGAGTTTCCAAGAAGAAAGGCTGTTTTACTTCCCCACATCATATCCCATCCACTATAAAAATTTCACGCCATTCTGAGCCTGTTTGCCTCGCCTAATTCCATCCACCATCTCTGCTACCCAGTCTGTCTGCACAGTCCTGTAGATCTGAGTCTCACAGTACATTGCTCGCCACGCCTAAAACCTCCACTACGTGTGACCCCGCCACTCATCCTCCATATTTTCACGTTCATACCCCATCCTCCAGAGAAAACCCATCCCTAGAAACTAGCTAGAAGCCGCGTTGCCATGCTATTCTCTCTCTGTCTGCCCTGCTACCTACAGACAGGCCAGACGGCACAGGTATTCACTTTCGGCATCGCCCCGGCTACCACGGTCGTCTTCTGCAGCCCCCCTTCCACTTACGTCTCTGGGACATCCCCACCTACGTCCCCGCCAAGTTTTGTGTTTAGAGGACGATCGGAAGGAGACGTTCCAGACCCCCCTGGCCGCTGGTCGCCTGCACCTGTGCAGATCGGCCTGCAGTCTGCCTCCCGCTCGTGACTACACCGGAGGTTCTTGCCGGCGCCGTCGGCTTCCGTCTTCTTCCAGGAGGATCATCATCCACTACAGCGTGCCGTTAGGGATGTTTGAACCTTTCTCGGCCTCCGTGACGCATCATCCTTGCTGATGGACCTCAGGCCGTATCGGTTCGTAGCATGTTAGAGTTGCCGTACTTCGTCCACTTACGGCCCGTCACCCCACTTCTCACGACCCCAGATTCGCTGTGTAGCCTTTTACCTCCATGCGAGGAGTGGGCCATGTTTGGATTGTACTTATTTAGCTTTTGTACCGGGGATCGTGTGATTTGGCCGGGTGTCTTCCCCACGCCCCAAGCGTGGAGGTACACGTACACTTCCTTGCTTGGTTTAGCTTGCTCGTCTCGTATACGCTCTTGAGCAGCTGCTAGTGTGTGTGATTTAGGTCCCTAGCTCATCATATTTATATCATTGTCACGGTGAGAGAGTGTAACTGTCCCGTGCTTCGATCTGAGCACGAGTGTGGAGTTGCCTACCCTAGACTCTGTCGGTTCTTCAACCGTGTGGATCAATGCGCTTCCCACTCTTGGGGGACGTCTGCGAGCTTAAGTTGTTTATTTGGCGTAGTTACTCTATTGGGAGTCTTAGGTGTTCGACCCACATTACTTGATATATTGTGTCGTTGCTGGTTTAGTTGTCTAGTTAGTCGCGTCTTCACGTAGAGTCCTAGTTCGCATAGAGTCCCGCATCAAATTTGGTATTAGAGCATTAGGTTTGTCTAGGGTGTATTTGAGTCCGCATTCCACCACTTTCATTGTCATTTAGAGTTGTGTCTAGCTCCTTAGAGTCTCAGTCCACCTTGTCACTTAGTGTCTTGCATGCCCACTCGGTGTAGTACTGATTACCAGCCCCCTGTCCCCATGGCTGACCCTAGGAATGCTACCCCTAGTGACTTTTCCCTTCTGGACATGATGCAGACCCTCATGGATAGGATAGATCAGTCTGATAAGAACCTTAGAGATCATACTGCATTCATGGAGGGCTGGATGAAGGCCATGGAGGACCGGATGGAGGCTTCCGACTGGACCATCAAAGGTTTGGTCGGATGGCCCAACCTGGGTAGAGCTCTGCATGAGGATGCCCCTAGGCAGGCCCAAGGCCCACTTGACCCTGCCCCTCATCCCGCACACCCTTGGGCCAACGATCAGAGACCACGTGTTCAGGAGTTTGAGGATTTTGGGTCCGATAATGAGTTTGAGGGGTACGGCCGTGCCCGACGTGGCGATAGGTCCAATAGGGACAAGGAGGATGATCATCTCCTTAGGTCCGTGCGTGCGGATCCTTCGACCTTTGATGGGTCCTCAGACCCTAAAGTCTATCTTGATTGGGAGGTAGGCATGGATCGCTACTTCGAGTGGTTTGAGATGACGGATCACCAGAGAGTCCAATTCGCAAAGATGAAGTTGCTAGGACAGGCGCAAATATATTAGAGGAATGTGGAGAGCTTGTTGATGTAGTGACATCAACCCCAAGTCAAGACATGGGATGATATGAAGGAAAAGCTCAGGCAAATGTACCTTCCTGCCACATACCATCAGAGGCTTATTGATAGGTGGCAGGGTCTCAGCCAAGGGGATCAGACTGTGACAGAGTACACTGCTAATTTTGATGAGTACTTCTTGCAATGTGGGGTCATGGAGGAGAGCGCCATGACTATCTCTCGCTTCCGTCGGGGTCTGCGACTACAGTATTAGTATGAGTTATTTCACCGCCTTGTGACGATCCTGGAGGAGACTTATCAGGTCGCTCTCAAGTTGGAGCAGTTTGAGTCTGGGTTCACTTCAGTCCAGTGACCGACACCCACATATCATCATGGATCGGATCCTCGTACGGTGCCTAGACCATATCCTCGGGGACCGGTGGCTCATCCACAGGAACCCATTCGCCAGGACCCCACTGCTCCTCGGCCCCATCCTCCCCCTCCGAGGGACTTTCCCCCTCAACCCCAGGCAGTTGCCCCTATCCCTCGGCCCCAACCGGTATGCTCTGATACCAAGTGATAAACCAATGGGAGTCAGTGCAATGGTGCAGCAAGGATTTAGAGGGGGGGTGAATGAATTCCCTTCTAAAAACTTGATCAATTAACAGAGCAGAGGGGGAAAGAAAGAGGGGACTCACTCGAACAGGTAAGGGAACTGTAGACGCATCTTGTCCTCACACTCCCAAGAAGCCTCACCACCAGAGTGCCGTCGCCACACCACCTTGACCAAGGGGATGACCTTGTTTCGTAGGCGCTGCTCTCACCTATCCTCAATGCGGACGGGAAACTC
This sequence comes from Amorphophallus titanum, assembly GCA_024336825.1. NCBI lineage: Eukaryota > Viridiplantae > Streptophyta > Magnoliopsida > Alismatales > Araceae > Amorphophallus > Amorphophallus titanum. The sequence continues at coordinate 45,098,554 of JANBPO010009603.1, forward strand.
TGGGAGAGAAAGATCTAGAGTCACCTCGGGCCAAATAAAATCCTCAAGCACATGAGAGTCATCGGGCATATACTTCCGTAACATCAAGACATGGAACACGTCATGCACCGATGCCAACTCAGGGTGTAACTGCAACCAATAAGCAACCTCACCAATGCGCTCCATAATGAGGAAAGGACCAACATAGCGGGGACTCAGCTTCCCACGCTGTCCAAAGCGCATCACCCCCTTCATTAGAGAAATGCTCAAGAACACACGATCGCCTACGGCGAAAGTGAGAGGCTACCTCCTCTGGTCAGCATAGCTCTTCTGTCGACTCTGGGCCACCAACATGTTCTGACAAACCAAGTGCACGACATTCACACACTACTGCACCAACTCCGGCCCCGTCAAAACACGCTTACCAACCTTAAACCAATCGAGTGGAGTCCAACATGAACGCCCATACAACACCTCATAAGGAGCCATGCCGATGCCTGATTATTCACGACTGTATTGCTGTCACGTTCAGACCAATACATTCCGCTGCTATCGGATCGGGGCGTGACAGCTTGGGTATTCTCCCCCCTAGATGAGGTATAGGTCCTCCACAGGAGTGCTCATACTCAGACTCGGATCCTTCGTTCTTGCTTTCTTCTCGAGTGGCGCTTCCTCGGCTTGTCTGTCTCGTGTCGAGATAAGGTAGCACCTTCTTGACTCCCGTTGATCTCCTCGTACTTCTCCCACTCCGTGGGGCGTGGGAAACTTGAGCTTCTAGTGATATGAGGAGGGCACGCCGTGAAAAGTGCTGAGGATTCCTCGCCCTATGATGGCATTATACCCAGTCATCGCGCGGACGACTGTGAAGTCTGCGAGGAAGGTTACATCCTTTGGCATGGTCCCGAATGTGATCGGGTGTGAGATGCGTCCTTCAGGGTGTACCATTGTGCCGGAGAACCCATACAACGGTGTGTGCAACAGCGTGAGTCGGGACAAGTCCACACCCATAAGCACATAATAGTCATACACAATAACGTCAGGACCGCTTCCATTATCAACCTGAATGCGGCGAACGGTACATTGATTGATGGTGGCTGAGACCACCAATGCATCGGAATGGGGAGTGGTTACACTATTTAGGTCATCATCGGAGAAGATAATGGGGACTTTTAGGTGTCCCCGGGTGGAGGCCTCTCGTTGGGTGCTATCGCCTCGCTCCACGGTGTTAATGGCTGATGCGTACCGTCATCATCTGCTCACACTGTCTCCGTCCGCAGTCGGCCCTCCAGAGATTATCATGATCTCCTTCCCATTGGGTCGGTTGTCGAGGGGCGAAAGGGTCCGTTGTCTCTTCTCTGCGGCCTTGGCGAGGAATTTAGTGAGGAGCTATGGATGCGCAAAATTTCACGTCCGCACTCCCCTAGGTTTCACATTGGGGACAGAGCTGAAGAAAGAAAACCCCGGAGGGACTAGACACCCAGACTCCGAGAAATGTTATCGCTCAGTAAACCCTCACGTTTGCATTGGCACATGAAACTATTGTGGAAGCAAAATAATTCTCCGAACATGTACACTATTGTGAAGCCATCTCCGGAGTCCCGACAGCAAAGAAGAACCTAGTGGTTTCATGTGCCAGTGCAACCATTGCCAACAATGGGTTTACCCGGTGCGCTGCCCTCGGAGCTCACCCGATGCGCCCCCCCTCACGGGTTCGCCCGGTGCACCCGGCCACGCCTCCACCTGGTGCACCCTTCACCTGACGCACTCTCGGAGCCCCTCCACCGGCACACTCCTAGTGCTTGCGACCGGCATGCTCCCAGTGCCCCTTCAACCGATGCACCCGCGGGCCACTCTAGCAGTGCACCCCTGGCACACGCTCCATCCAGCAAGGCTGGCAGCCTTCCTATCCGGTGCAGTCTACTCTCTTCACCACCCGACGAGGCTGTCGAGCCTGTTGCCCGGCACGTGACATACCCTTCTTCGTCCGGTGAAGTGTTTCATCATCTGAACCGATGCAACCAGTGGCAAATATGCCGATCACTGCGTGTGACCCTTGGCACGCAGTGTGATCACATCGAAGTCAGCCGAGACCATGCCGAGCTGTCAGCTCCTGGCTTGAGCACGCAGGCATCCCTCTGTCAAAGACAAGACCGAGGTCAACCTCGAATTGACCGGCATCGCAAGTGAACGTCAACACCGACGGATATATATAAACCCCTGGAGGAAGAAAAAAGAGGGGGCTCATCCCTCGGGCTCCCTGGCTTTCCTGCTCCCCCCAGGCAGCTCCGACCACCACCCAAGTGAAGAGATAAAACAGAAGAAGAAGAAGACCAGAAGAAAAAAAGAAAGGGGGGAAGCCTGCTGCTCCGCTCCACCCACCGCCGCCTATGCAAAGAGGGACGAAGCTTGAAGAAGAGGAAGCCAGTGAAGAGAGAAAGAGAGAGAGAAGGTCAATGTAGAAGGGCGCAGGGGGCTTCCTGCGTTGACGCAGGAGCATCCTGCGTTGGCGCAGGGGCTGCCTCCGTTGGCGCAGGGGCTATCTTTTGATTGGGTTGACGCTGCCATTGTGATTCCGGGGGTGGCTTCACGTCGGCACGGTGTCTCTTCAGAGGGTCCGGACGGGGCCGTGTCCTCCAGGGTTGACTTCTATTGAAGACTTGTTGTTGCTGTTGGATTGGCGGGGACATATGGGCGTGCAATTTTGCACGTCCACAGTGGGGTGCCGATGGTGACCGGTAGGCTGAGGGTTCCCTCAGAATAAGTTGCCTAGCCATTGAACCCACAAAGTGGGGTTCGGATCGGGTGGCATCTAGATGGATTCTCACCCATCTTGAGGAAAAAATCATAAGAAAGTATATCAGGGGCACTACCATTGTCGACTAATATTCTGTCTACAATACAATGGTTTATTATGGCTGATACAACTAGGGCGTCATTGTGTGGGGTTGTTAACCCTTCCAGGTCTTGGTCGGAGAACACCAAGGCCTGTTGTTAGCTCGCCTGCAGGGCCTTGGGGGGCTCAGAGGCTGGGCTCGCCCGCTCAGCGTGACGCTTCCTTCCTCGACTGCTGTCTCCTCTTGATGTCACGCCGCTAGCAATGACGTTGATGTGGACCCCGCGGGGGATATTGTCGATCTCCTCGGGGGCGGCAATGTCTTTCTTGTGCTCGGACACGTACAGGGATAAATGCCCCTGGCGGACTAGGTGCTCGATCTCATCTTGTAGTTGATGACAATCGCTTGTATGGTGTCCGTGGTCACTGTGGAAGAGGTAGTGCTTTCGACAGTTGCGGTGCTTTCCCTTCATGGGCTCGAGTTGGTGGAAAAGGCCCGAGCCCTTGATGTCTTCGTAAATCTCGTAGACGGGGGCGGTCAAGGGGGTGTACCACTCATACCTTCGAGAGGGCTCTTTGTGGTCCTCATCCCGGTTCTGCCTCTTCCCTTGTCCGGAGCCTTGCTCAGACTGTCGCTTCTTGTCCCCCTCCCGGCCCAGGCCCGTTGTGCTACGGTAGGGGGCGAGGACTTCTTCGCACTTGGCGTGACATAGGGCCAGGGTCACAAGCTCGGTGAGGGAGGTGGGAGGATGAAGGACCAGTTCGCGTCCCAGGTTCGCGTCACGGGTACCCCTGGTCAGCGCGGTTATGGCCGAGGCAACATCCAGGCGGGGGATACGCAGGGCCTCTGATTTAAATCGGTTAATATAGGCCCGAAGTCTTTCCCCCTGTTCCTATTTTAGGGCCAACAGCCCCACTACTGACTGTGGAGGACCACTGTCAGTGAAGCTCTCCTTTCATACTCGCCCGAACTGTCAAAAATCACGGATGCTACCCGGGGCGAGTGCTCGGAACCATGCCTAAGTGCCCTGGACCAGGGTGGTCGCGAACGCTCAGCACTTGATGGCATCGGATGCCCCATGCAAGGTCATGAGGGCATCGAAACTGTCGTAATGGCCGACTGGGTCTCCCTAGCCATCGTATGCTTTGAAGGTCAGCAGTGAAATCCTAGGGGAGATCTCAGCCTTCAAGATGAGGACGGAGAATGGGGACTGCTCCTCGTCCTCTGCAGCGGAGGTCTTTTGTACGACGCGGAGGGCGCGCTCTTGCTCTGTGAAACGCCTCTCAAAGTCTCGCAGTCGGAGAGATAGCTCTGGTCATCGTTGGGTCGAGGGGCGGTAGGGGCGCTCCCATACGCTACCCCGCTGCCCCTCGAAGGCCTCAATCTTTGGATGTGAGTGGCATGCTCCAGACTTCTCTCTCCTCAGAGTGGAGGAGGCTTCTTGTTCCAGGGGAGGGGCTTGCGATGGCCCACCTGACCGATTTTGTATTATCCGCCACCCCCGGAGGATGAAACGGCCCCCTGCAGTTTGCAAGGAAGCATCTTCGCGAGGGGGGCTTTCCCGAGGAATTTGCAAACGATCCTCCCTGGTCGCTTGGGTCCTCTTAAGATCAATGAGGCTATCTAGTTTTATGTTGAGGGTTTGGAGGGGGTCTGTGCTTCTGATAAGGGGTTGCCCCTCCATGATGGATGGGGGGTTGTCACCGGTTGGGTAGCTGGCATGTGAGGGGGTGTTTCCCGTACCATGGGAAGGTGCACCTTCCTCTGTCACCACGACTTTCCCTCTGTCACCAGTGGCCTTCCTGCTAGAACTCCTTTGCACCATGTTGGCTCTTTGTTCGTTTCCCACAGACGGCGCCAGATGAAGTGGGGTAATCTCGCGAGGTGCCTGAGCTGAGGATGATGACCATGAATGCTAGAACTGTAAAGAGGGAAACGAGTCAGAGGTACCCAGGGATGAACCCCCAGGGTAAACCCTTCGATGCTTAAGTCAGCGATTATAGTAGAGCTCTGGTGCAAGGGAGAAAGGTAAGAAGATGTGGGCACGAGATTCCTCTCCACTGAGTGGTGAAGTGGCTCTAGCTCAGGGTTGATATCACTTAATAGCGCTTACCTCTAGCCGGAGGGTTTTCTAAGTTTATATAGCGACTCACGAATGTAAGAGCCCTGCGAGTCGAGGAGATTTAGGGGAGGTTACGTCTCCTTCGTGGGCTAGTTAAGGCGCGAGGGCTCTTAATCGCCATTATCCCCACGATCTCCAAACTCTTAAAGGGCACGCAACGATCGTATAGATAATCCTTCGTCAGTCGGTCTGAGCCTTAGGCGCTGGCTCCAAGGGGCTTTCTTAAGCGATAGGCGTAAGGCTCGGGCGGGATGCATGGGGTCTCGAAGGGACCTCCCAATCGACCTGACGCTCGAACTTCCGAACCCGAAGGTCGCCAAGGAAGTGAGTTATTGGGCTTGGTGGGCCCTCGAGGGGCTGTCACTCATAGGAGCTGGGCCTCGTTTGCTCTGGGGGGACCTCGTTTGATCGTTCCTTTTCGGGCGGTAGAATTCCTCCTCTCCACTTGTCCCCCTCCTATTCCCGACCCAAAATTAGGCTCAGTCGAGTAGCATTTGGGGCAGGTGTAAGTGGTTCGAGTTGAGTGGAGATTTTCTCTGACAGGGGCCACTTGATGTGACTGTCCTAGAGATATGCCCATTATGATGATAATTCTTGCAGATTGATGTGTAGAGCCCCCTTTTTGAAGATTGGAACGTCACGCCGCTTCCCTTGGGGGGTTTATAAGCATAGCGCGTGTCGTCATTCCTAACCTCCATTGCCAAGGGCATTTCCTTCCATCATCTTTACTTTCGCGAGAAGCTCATGTGCCGTGAGGTTAACCCAGAAGGGCAAAGAGTGGCGGCGGCCTTCGCGGAGCTTGTAGAGGTTACGACGGCGGTGATTCGCCAACTTTTACCTCCCCCTGAGTCGTCCAGCACAGTGTCCTCTTCTTCCTCTTCCATCTCTACCAAGGCCGAGGTGCAAGAGCTTGAGCGGACTTCCAGGGCTTTTACGGCACCGGCGAAACCTCTGCACAGTAAGCAGACTGAGGATGAGGTAAAGTGGCTGGTGTGTCGATATGGTCTGCCATGGAAGTATGATTTCTATCTCGCAGAGCCTCATGAGTCCAGTCTAAACACTCACTCCAGCCTTTTCTGTTCCTTTCTTTTGGCCTAGAAGTGCGAGCTCCGCCTTCCTCTCCATCATTTCGTTGCCAAACTGCTTCAGTTCTACTGACTGGCTCCAGTCCAGTTGGTCTCCAATTCTTATACTTTCGTGTTCTCCTTCATCTTCCTTTGCCGTTCGTGTGGGATCGAGCCTTCGCTGGATCTCTTCCATGTATTTTTTGAGTTGAAGGAGCATGCCCACACGGGTTAGGGCTTCTTCTTTCTCCAGGCGAAGAGGGGAAGGAGCTGCGTGAGCCTCTCTCCCAGAGATTATTCCCACAAGGGCTGGAAGACAAAGTATTTCTGGGTGGGCATAGCCTTGGATAGTGGGGCTTGGAACTTCCCACTGATCCCCAATTTTCACCCTAACATCCCTCCAAAGCCAGCTGTGATTTCCCCAGAGGTGGAGAAGAAGGCTGTCCTCTTTCAGGAGAATAGCCGATCCACCGCCGAGTTGATAACTGAGGCCAACATCGAGGAGTATCCTTCTCAGATGGTGGTGCCTCCAGGTAAAGGCTTCAAAGCCTTGTGTTGATGTTGGGTCACCTCAGCAAGCTTCTTTCTAACTGTCTGCTTCTCTTGGCCCAAATTCGAGGCGAGTGGCTAATGCAGAGGCGCTGTCAGTCGAGGTGGTGATTATTGACGAGGAGGAGGCGCCTGCTCTCGGTGGACCTCAAGCATCCGGGAGTTATTCCCATGCCCGAGACAAGGGCAAGCAGCCTGCTCAGGATGGTTTTTCTGAGCGTCGCGGGGCCAAGTGCAAGAATCCCGTGGAAAAAGTGCTATGGGCCTCGATGAAGGCTAGGACCGCTGAGAGGAAAAGGGCAAGAAAGGTAGAGGCCGCTCACCCCGTCGAAGAGGGCGCACAGCTGGCTCTCTCAACTGTCGAATCAGAGGGGGCCATCGCAGCAAGAGGAGTCGCGGCCGAGGTGGATGCGTTCATGGTAGGGGTGGCCGACGCTGGGGGCCTACTGAGGTTGATGGGGTGCAGGACGACGGAGCTCGATCTGAGCCGATTGAGGCCGAGGGGTCACGAGGTGAGGCGACCCCATCCCAGCCGATCGAGGCTGTGGATGCGCAGAGTGAGGTGGTCCATTCCAAGCCAACCGGTGGGGCCCCAGAGGTGGGGGTACTCGGGGAGGATGCCCCAATCCCGGCTATCCCAGAGAGGACCTTCCCTCCCGCAATGGGAGCCTTCACCGTCCGAGCCTCCCTGTATCGTAGATGACATTCTGCGATGTCGGAGGTGATTCGAGGAGACCTTGGACGTAGCTCCCCTTCCGTGGTTCTCGAACGAGTCATGGAGGGCAGCTTGATCATGGCCCAGCTAGGGGCTGAGATGGCCGATTTGTACGCTCGATTAGAGTTAGAGAGGGAATCTCTGTCCTGGGCCTGCGGCGTGTCCGATCGAAAGATCGAACGCTTGACTGTCGACTTTGCGGACCTTCGGCAGGAGGTGACTTCACTCAAGGCGCAGATAGAGTTGAACCGGAAAGAGGCTCGGGAGGCGACCGAGCAGCTGGCTCACGCCCGGTATATGGTGGGGCTGAAAGATAGGCTTCTGGACACAGAGCGCAAAGTTCAGGCCGAGCGTGATGAGTAATGGAAGGCCAAGTGTGAAGAGCTTGAAGGCCGGGTCTGAGAGGCCGAGTGACAGCAGGCGGAGGCCGAAGTCGCGAGAGCCGAAGCAGAGCAAAGGCAGTCCGAGGCGGAATGAAAGGTGGTCGAGCTCGAGGCAAAGGTGGAGCTGGCCGGGTTGGAAGCGCTCGAGCAATACAAATGCTCAGAGAGTTACCAGGCGGCGCTCCAGCAGGCTGCCTTTGCTTACTACGAGCGAGGTTATCGTCAGGGCCTACGGAAAGGGTTTTCCCAAGGCTACTGTCGAGCGACCTCTTTGGCCTATGAACAGGCGCATAGACAGCTTGATTTTCCTTCTGGGCAATGCTATGACTCGGACGAAGATACAACTGATTCTTTCGTTCAGATGCCAAACCTCTTTAGACCTTTGGAGTCTTTCACAGCTCAGTGGCTTGCCGATCGACGGAGAGCCATATGAAGAAGTTTGCCGGCCAGACTGGCTAAAGGATCAGACCGACGGTGAAGGCCGGTACCTGACAGGCTTCGCTTATCGCTATCTGATGAAGGCGAATCGTACACTTTGTCGTTCATCGTACGACACGAGGGAGGCACGCAAGCCTGGGGAGAAGAGGCGCGTGTGGATAGACACTTGGCTCCAGTATTTCTTCAGTGGGGAGTAGAAGTACGAGGACTTTCCCACAGTAGCACCGACTGCCTTGAAGCGGAAGAAAAGGGTCCGACGACAAGCCGCTTTCCCGCCTACTTTGAAGGTTGGGCAACAAGGGGGCCCAAACCCTGCTGGTGTCGATGCAGTCACACACTGTGCTGCATATTTGACTTACTGGACTTGTTCCTTTGCTCTCCCGCAAGGCGACGAGAGCGTGATCAGAGCGGAGGCCATCTACCCCACCTGTCTGATGGCTTGGGGCACAAAGCTGTCCCTTTGCCCGGTGGCTTTTTGCCTTATCTACAAGATGCTGGGAGACTGGCACAGGTCGCGTCTTCCTAGGAATTTGCGGACGATTGGTCCGTTGCACTTTTTTAATACTTGGGTCTGCACCCTGTTTCCGGAAGCTACTCCTCGGGGGCTACAGTCAGCTCGCCTTGTCCCAAGGATGATAGAGTTTGCGAGCGCTAAACTGGCTTTGACAGCGGAACAACTCTTCACCATTCGGGGAAAGCTAACCAAGGTTCCCATGGATGCACCCGGAGTTCTGCACTTTTGGAGCCTGGCGGCTCATTCCAGCCCGCTTGTAAATAAGATGCGGAAGTGCAGTCTTCCGAAACAAAGGGGTATATACATCAGATTTTTGGTACCAAGTGTACAAGGCCGATCCTGGAGCCAGAGCTGGTTGACTAGGTGCTGGCTATTAGACCAAGCGTCCTTATTTTTCGGAAGAACGGCATTCTGTGGCTGGAGCCATACTATCCATTCCGATTCAGTCAGAATTTTGGCTACGATCAGCACATCCCTCCTTCTACGTAATTCGCGCTGCCGAACAGGCACAGAGCCGGCCAGGTGGCTAATGACGAGGCCTGCGCATGGTGGGACTTCTTTCACCGCCAAGAGGAGGTGTCATTCAAGGTACTGGCCCCTGCTCATTTCCCCTGCGCCACCCCTGAGTACTTTAAATGGTGGAACGCACAGTTAGGATTCTATAGGAGCTCCCGCCGAGACTATTGGGCTGTTGCAGAGTGCAGATTTTTGGACTCCCAGCCAGAGCCCATCCTAAACATTGATCCTTCTTACTTGAAGAAGTTGAAGTCTTGGACCAACACGGAGGTGATGGCTTATCTGAAAGCCCGGAAGATTGTGAAGCATCGTTCACCCAAGGCTGATCCGAAGTTGCCCGAAATCAGCAAGGATGACTATGTGAAGACACTTCGGGGATTGTGTCGCGTGAGCAGTGAACGGGTGGTCCTTCAGCAACTCCCTTTGCCGGTGGAGGAGCCTATCTCGTCCGTGGCCGACTGGCGTCCCGAGACTGACAGTCTGCATCCTTATCGGACTTTCATCAGAAGGGAAGACAGGCGGGATGCATTGTATAGCAATATCCCCTGGTTGTTTGCATTGCTCCGCTCTCATGGGCTCTCAGTAGGCGGCCCGAGCGAAGCTATTCTGGATCAGCTTCTTCTTATCTCCTTCAAGTATGTTGATGGATGGGGGCTGGACCATCTAAGCTTGTATTATTATTTGTCCTCTCGCGGCCACGCGGACTTGGCGTCGCTAGTCGAGCAGAGTGAGAAGATAGGAGATGTGTGTTGGCTCGTTCGCGAGGCGGCCTCAAGAGACAAAGTGCCCTCGCTGTTCTACTGGCCTCTTCCTCCTTTGTATACAGGGCCGGCAGGTATCTTTCATTTCTTCATTTCAACTTCCCGAGCTGTTTCCTTTCTATTTTAGTATGTGTCATTCTCACCTTTGTGCTTGTGCAGTTCGACTTTCTTCGGAGGAGACTCGGCACTTCAGGGAGCTAATAATAAAAGCTCAGAAGCCAACATACTTCGAGATCCCCGAGCCGGCCCCGACCACAACGCCACTGCCTCCTGGCGATTCGCGGAAGCGAACCAGGTCGCAGGTGAGGGAGGCCGTTGGCAAGGCCAAAGAGGCCGTGATTCGGGTGACACGGCCCCACCGGAGGAAGGCTGTGGAGCAGGAAACAGTGATCATCCCTCCACCGGTAGTATCATTTGAAGAATTTGAGGCTTCCCATGTGTAGAGGCCTGAGACTGAAGGTATACTCTTCATTCTTTTGTGCTTCATTCCATGTTTTGGCCGCCTTGGCTGATTCATTCTTTGCAGTTGTCGACACTGCTACTGTAGTGGTTGGACAAGAGGCAGCAGTCGGTGTCGTGACTGGAGAGGGAGAGGGGGCAGCGCTCATAGCTCCTGTGGAGGGGGATTTGCCCTCTCCGACACCTAGCCACAAGATGGAAGGTGATTTGCAGTTCATTCATGGGATTTCCACAACCCATTATGTCTTCAGTCTGCTTGACTGTTCTTTGTTTGATCTTCAGTTGAGATACAACCGCCTTCGCTTCGGACTCTTTATGACACCCCTTCTGTTTCTGGTGTTTGCAGGTTTCTACGGTTGTCGGATAACTTCTCCAATAAATAAATAGAGAAAGTAGTACGTGACGTAGAAATCAAATTTCTACCGTTACAATATGTAAAAACTCTTCTTTCTTTTTTCCACCTCATCATTTTTACACTTCTCAACATAGGACATCCTTAATTGTGAGTACCGTGGGAACATTCTAACTCTCCATGTAGCTAGTCTCCATGTTATAGACGGGCCCAATTAAGGGCAGAGGACATAACAGCACTGATCGATCTCTGATCTGTCGTTCAACTGGAGAAGAAGTTGCCTGTGGCTTGTTCACGACGAGCAACAACGGGGAGCCGAGAGGTGTAAAAGATTATGATTCCTTCAGCCTCAGTTCATCAGAAACGGAATTTATCTATTGCCAAACAAGAACTGAATCAAAGATAGTCCCAAACAGGATGACAATGCGGGGTCACGTCAAGAAAAAAGCACGGTGGGGGCACGGAGGCCACCATATATCCTCTTCAGAGCCCGGCCGGCCAGACGAATCCGTCGACAGAGCCCGACAAGGAAAGGAAGATTTGATATGCTATTATCTCTATCTACAACACAAGAAACACTGCATATATCTTATATAAACTCCCTTCAAACCCGCCCCACAAACACCACCCGCATCGGTTTTGGATCAGCCTGCGTAGCTGCTGCTGCTGCTTCTTCTTCTTCCAGCTCTTCTTCTTCCTCTTCTTCTTTGTTGATAACATTCTTCTTCTTCTTCTTCTTGAGAACAGCACTAGTGTTCTAACCTTTGTTTTCCTAGACATGGACGGAAAGAAACTGGAGTACAAAGGGGAAGACGCGCTCCAAGAACTTGAGTACCTGACGAAGAATGCCGGTGAAGTCCAGAGGAGCATCTTGAAGGAGATCCTCACAAGGAACTCCAGAACCGAGTACCTGAACAAGTACATGGAAGGGTCTGTAGACGCGTCCACTTACAAGCGTCGGGTCCCCGTGGTCACGTACGCCGGCGTCAGGCCGTACATCCAGAGGGTCGCCAATGGCGAGGACTCTTCCATCATGTCGGGCTCCCCCATCACAGAGATGCTCATCAGGTCTCCTTTTACCTGCCATCGATATCTCTCACCCGTCTGTACGTACGTAGTTGTCATCTTTCGGTCCGTTCTCACATGTTTGGGATGAGTTACACGGTGCAATGCTCGGCTCTTCCAGCTCCGGGACATCGGCCGGAGAACCCAAGTTGATGCCGTCCATCGCCGAGGATCTCGACCGTCGGACTTACCTTTACAACCTCATCATGCCCATTATGAACCGGTGAGCGCAAGTAGAACTCCTTGCTCGATCGATCAACGTCAACAATATTGCATGCCGATTGATTGATCTAATGTTGTTATTATTATTAAGATCTGCTCCCGGAAGAGCGGCCGGAGTTAGTTCGTGTGATCACGTATTAATTAATTTAGTGATATCCATGGGGATATTGCATGGGTACACTGCAGGCACGTCCCGGGGCTGGACCAAGGGAAGGCCATGTACCTGCTGTTCGTGAAGTCGGAGATGGCGACGCCGTCGGGGCTGCCCGCGCGCCCCGTGCTCACCAGCTACTACAAGAGCCCTCACTTCAAGTGCCGCGCCCGCGACCCCTTCAACGACCTCACCAGCCCCGACAAGGCCATCCTCTGCACCGACAGCCGGCAGAGCATGTACTGCCAGCTCCTGGCGGGGCTGGTGCACCGCCACCGCGTCCTCCGCCTGGGGGCCGTCTTCGCCTCCGCCCTCCTCCGCGCCACCAGCTTCCTCGAGTCCAACTGGCCCAGCTTCTGCCACGACATCCGCACCGGCCGGCTGAGCCCCTCCATCACGGACGCCGGGTGCCGGCTGGCGATGGCCGGGGTGCTCGCGGCCGCCGACCCCGGGCTGGCGGACGAGGTTGAGGCCATCTGCCGCCGGGCGTCGTGGAAGGGCATCGTCTGCCGGCTGTGGCCGAGGGCGAGGTACGTCGAGGCGGTGCTCACGGGGACCATGGCGCAGTACATCCCGGCGCTGGAGTTCTACACGGCGGGGAGGATCCCGCTGGTGTGCGTCATGTACGCGTCCTCGGAGTGCTACCTGGGCGTGAACCTGGACCCGCTGTGCGACCCGGCGGACGTGGCCTACACGCTGCTGCCGAACATGGCCTACTTCGAGTTCATTCCCCGGGAGGAAGGGGTGCAGCTGGCGCCGGAGGAAGGGGGTGATCAGGTGGCCGGAGATAAGCCCGTCGACTTGGTGGACGTGAAGGTCGGGTGCTACTACGAGATCGTCGTCACCACTTTCGCAGGTACCGTAAGAATTAACCTACTGCTACTACCTTACAGCTGGTTAGTACGTACCACCTTACCAGTTACCACCCCCACGCGCCCACTGCTACTGGGGGCCTTCCTTTCCTGCTGTCGATCACCTTACGTTAATATCATACGTATTTCCCAAGATTTGAGCTCGCAAGTAAAGAAACTCTTGAATTAGCATGAACCCTAACGAACCTGTTACTGTGAAAACTATCCCGTAGGACCATTTCACGTGTGTGCTACGACCCAACACAGCTGATTAGCATGTGTAATCAATCGCCTCTTCCCCATTTTTGCTCACTTCCCCATTTCTAATCGAGCTCCAATTTAAACTGGGTATTCTGTACACCAAAACAGATCCCCCAATTTTTTTTGCGATTTTATAAATTCATTTGCCCTTCCTTAAAATTCCTGCAAACTCCATTTTCTTTTTTGTCCCCTGCCATCCAAACCCGACCCCTGATCACCATAAAATCCTTTTCCCCTACCAAACCTCCATTAGAAATTAAAAAAAAATTATCCACATCTTCCTTACTTCCCCCTCTACTTCCCATAAAAATCCCAGCTCCCAAATCCACTGCATTCCCTCCGGTCAAACCAAGTTCTCAGGAAATGCCACTCTCTACCCTGTCAGCCCTGGATCTGTGAACCAGACTGTTAGAAATTTAGTCACGGTTTTCACAGAGAGATTAAAATTCCCTCCATCACTTGGTCTTGAAGATCTCTGAGAGAGCTTTCGAATGGTGCTAGTCTCACGTCGATCCAACATCGGGGTTGATCATAGCTGCCGTTCTCGTTGGACCGCGCAGGCCAATTCCTGAAATGGGACAGCAGAAAAAGAGCCAAAGATAACTCTTCCAAAACTATGTCGGTGCCGATTCAGCCGCTGCCGCTCCAGGAGATCGACTAGGGACCTGCTGCCGTCGTCCTAGTGGACCCCCGCCCCCAGAAGCCATCCGGAGGATGACGTCCCTTTGGACCTTTGTGAGTGCTATCCTACCGATTAGCACGTTGCCTAGCCGGAGCAGCCGCCTACAACTGCCCGGGACCTGTCAAAGTGCTGCCTGCCAACCCAAGTTTGGTCCTCCTGGAGTCGTGTGTAGCCTGTTACCTCCCTGCGTGGAGTGGGCCCTTATTGTACTACTGTAATTAAATTTAAAGCTTGTACCTGGTGTTCCAGTCTTGGCCGGGACGTCTTCCCCACGCCCCGAGGGTGGAGGTACACTCGCCACCCCCTCATAGTCGTATTTGCTTTCCTAGTATAAGTTCTTATGCCGCTGCTAGAAAGCATGTTAGGATCCTAGCTCGTATTAGCTAAATCACCACTGTGAGAGAGAGAGAGCGAGATCCATCCCATGACCCGATCCGGGCACGAGAGTGAGCAGACCACCCTTGACTCGCTGTCGATTTCTCAACCGTGCAGGTCCGTCGCTTCCCTAGTTAGGGACGAACTGTGAGCTTGCTTAGAGTCCAAGGTCCACACTCAAATTGGCGTCGAGTCCTCGCATCCGTCCCGCATCAAAATGGTATCAGAGCTAGTTGAGTCTAGGGTAGTCATTGCATAAAAAGAGAGAGAGAGAGAGAGAGAGTCTTGTCGTAGGTTTGCATTTCAACCCAATAATTTCGTATATCAAAAGACGTTACCGAAAGGATAGGTTATGCCTATTCGGAAGGTAGCCCCATGCGTGAGGTTTCTACCTTCGCCAAGTATCAGGTATTAGTTTGAGTGCATCGGTCCATCTAGGGTCTTGAGTCCCAGTCGTCATTTGCTTGCCCACTCATAGAGGTACCCAGTACTCCCCACCACCACCACCCATGGCAGAACCCCGAGTCCATAGTCCCGATGAGCCATCACTGGCTGAAATGTTCCGAGCCATTATGGGAGAAATGCAAGGGTTGAATGCATGCATATATGTGTTAAGTACATGAGTGGATAGAATGGAAGGGTTGAGTACACAGGTGGATGGACTAGGCACACACCTAGAAGAAAGGGTGAAGGCCATAGAGGATAGGGTCGAAGGGTCGGACCAGTCCGTTCATGGCCTGGTAGGGAGAGTTGCCGCATTAGAGAGACCCCCAGTCAAGGCACCCTCGAGAACCCCAGTCGAGACACCCCCCGCACCTACACATGGTCCACATGAGCTGGTTCAGCCACCTGTTGCTCCAAGGGTTCAAGGGGTAGATGTTAGGAGGCGTCAAATCCCCGAGGTGCATGACTATGAGTCCGATAACGAGCATAGGGGTTATGGTCGTGATCATCGTGCCCCACAGTGAACCCATGACCTAGATGAGGACGAGTGGACCCTCAGGACCGTTCGTGCAGACCCTTCCACGTTTGACGAATCCATGGCTATGGAACCGAATGTCTATTTAGATTGGGAGGCTAGCATGGATCGGTACTTCGATTGGTTTGACATGACGGACAGCCGAAGAGTCTGATTTGCGACAATGAAGCTGATAGGACAGGCCCAAACTTATTGGAAGAATGTGGAGAGCCTGTTATTTCAGCGAATGGAACCCCTGGTTGATACCTGGGCTGAGATGAAGGTCAAGCTTTGGCAAAAGTACCTTTCAGCCATACATTGTCAGCGACTCATTGATAGGTGGCAGCGTCTCAGCTAGAGAGATCGGTCTGTCTCCGAGTACATCGCTAAATTTGATGAGTATTTTCTGCGATGCAGTGTCACGGAGGAGACTGCCATGCCTATTTTTCACTTCCGACGTGGTTTGCGGCCACACTATCAGTATGAACTTTTTCATCACAAAACCAACACCTTGGAGGAGGCATATCAAGTTACTCTCAAGTTAGAGCAATTCGAGGCCGAGTTCAAGCCTACCCAATGATCGGGACCCTTTCCTCATCGTGGGGTTGAGCCTCGTAGCTCATCAAACCCATATCAGAGGGCTCCCTACTCTGTATTATACTCCCCCTCCCCCCCCCCCCCCAAACTCACCCCTTACATTCTTTGATATTATACTCTTGGGGACTAGGTGTGCCCCTCTCTCTCTCTCCCTCTTCCCCCTCCTCTTCCTTTCCCACCCCCTCACACTCCTTACTTACCCTCTTTTGTGATTTTTCTTTCTTCGCCGCCCTCGCCAAAGCCACTAACCACCTATGCTGGATAAGGAATAGAGACCCCCTGATACTCTTTCTTCACCCCCTCATAGGAGACCCCCAACTTGTTTGCCAGCCCTCTCATATGTTCCTCCGTCAACTTCTCCATCACCCCCATCAGCTCTCTCCCCTCCTTGCCAGGAATGCCACCAACCTCCATCCCCTTCTGCCCTGCCCCAGATGTAGGAGTACCCGTCAGCCTCATCTCCAGACTTCTCTAGTAGTAGGCCCGCCATTGCCTCCAGAAGGATATGATCCTCAGCATCAACCTCTGAAAGAGTCACTCCCAACCTCTGCAGACTATCCTCTTCAATCGCTCCTTGAACCAGAGCAGACGGCATCGGCGACTTCACGCGAGGATGCAACACGTCCGACAGAGGGTCATGACCCTCTGTCTCCCTCCAACGTTCTGCATCTCCTTCCCGTGGTTGACTCGCCCGACACTCTCGGTGCTTGGCTTCACCATGATGCTGCAGAATGCCTAAGACAACGGCCTGTAGAGCTACCGGTGCTTCTTGCCGTTGAGGACGTCCTCCAGGTAGCACATCTTCCCCCCACCACGGTAGGGCAAGGAAGGACGCCTTCTCCAGACCAGAAGCACCACCCACTGTCGGCGCTGAGGATGATGATGCCACCAATACGCTGTCCGGGTGGCCGGACCTGAGCACTGGACACCCTGCGTCGTTGGGAGGTTCAAGCGGGGAAGAATCCTCTTAGCAGGCCTGGGCGAACCAATATTGCACAGCCTGTTGGACTCGGGCAAGTTCCGGGTCCTGCTTGGTGACTCAGAGCGATTTCCCGGTGGGTGAGGTGGGCTCGAGCTGCCTGGTCTGTTACTCTGACGTGCGGTTGGCCCAATAGTAGTGGCAAGTCAAACGGGCTCGGCCTTGGCCAGCAGATGTGGCCCAATACTGCCTAAGCTGTTTGAATTTTGAAAACCCCTCCTCACTCCATCCTTAACCTTAGTCCTGAACCTGCAAAACCCTAACCCTGGCGGTGGTGGCGGTGGCAGAGGCTCATCTGACTGCTCCTCCACCCAGAGACTGAGGGCATACGAGTCCCCCTTCAAGCGGAACTGTGACGACGGCTGGGATCGCTGCCGGGCTGGTCACCTGCACCACCACACCAACGGCCGTCCTTGAGCCCAGCAAAGAGAAGCCCAAGGTCCCCCTGACCACGTTGCCAAAGCTCTGGACCACAAATAAAACACATTCATCGCAGAGCAGCAGAGGGACTCCCTCTATAACGACGCGAAACCTCCTCCGCTTGGGACAAGGAATGAAGGGAAAGTGCTCCTTGACTTCGTCCACCATTGGAGGTGGAGGAAGGATCCTCCCGCCACGATGACACCCGACCTTGCCAACGCTGACACCAACTGTTCCTCTTATCCGACCACTAGGATGGGCGTCTGCATCACCCTTGAGGTCTTCCAGCATCCCCCTGCGAGTTCCTCAAACCTGTGAGTGATTTCCTCCCGCCCGACCAAACCCTCCACCACCGTTACACATAGGCTCCACCATAGCCATCCCGCACGATTGAGCAGGAAGTCCACCGGAAACTCCCTTGCATCTACACAGCGTTTGCTCCCCGGTGTCCAAACCCCAGCGGATCATTCCCCTTCACGGCAGCCACGAACGACCTGCTACGTACGGGCCTCCCCCGAGACCCAGCTGGCGAGGGAGTCCCCGCCTTGCAGAAACGCTTGATATGTCCTCTTCTCCCAAAGCCGAAGCAGGTCGGAACTCGACTGGCCGTTCCCCTCGCGTGGACACGTTCCAACGACCGACCACTTCAGTGGGCCATGCCCGGGGTTCTCAGAGCAAGGTTTCAAGGGTAGGTGAATTAGGGAAGCACTCCCAATATGAAGACCCCAAGTGCCCATGGAAATGCATGATTGCAATATGACACATCTTAAGGTCATTGCACTATACAAATGTGTATGATGACTTTGGTGGGAAATGATAATTCAAACACTTGTATGTGGCAATGATGCCAACTTTGATCTTTGAGGAATCTTTAATAGGATGAAGAGTCCAATATTTTGAAAAGCCTGGTATTTTACCTGTTGCTGAGCTGGTGGCTTGGTTAGAGCGTGATAATCCCCAGCAGGCCAAACCTAATAGATCACTTTCTAATGGGTTCAGTCCAGTTCCTAAACTGTAATTAAATTTGTGATATTGGACATCTAAGAAGTGTTTATATTTTCCGGTATCCAATTGGGCTGACTTCAAACCCATCTAATTTACACCGATTTATGTGCATTATTATGATGGAGTAACTGATGTTGTCTTTAAATCAATTGCAGATAGAATGACCCTTTTGGGGATATCCAGTTATTATGATTTCTGATTTCTAAGACCTATAATAAGCTTCTTTTGAAAAATCTGCTTGTGGCTACCTGTCTAAACCATGTTACAATGAGAGACATTACACCCTCCCCTCCTTATAGAAATTTCATTCACAAAATTCAAAGAGCTAACAAGTGAACAAGGGAAGAACAACCCAAACGCTGGCTACGCTCTCCAAGCATCAGCCAAGCTCGAACACTAACCACAACCACACAAAAACATGAGATCACAATCCTCAAAAAATACAATTCATAGGAACACTGCCAGATCATGATCATAAGCAAGATCATCATGCTCTGGATCTCAAGGCAAATTGATCTGCTGAACGAGCACTACACACTAAGGAACATAAGTCCAGCACCTTCGAAACAAGGTAGCATCGCTATCGTCTCACAAGGAAAGGAGACACGATCCATGCCACGAAAAATAGCCACCAACAACACAAGCATCAGCTCTTCACGAGAGAAACATTCATCTCAGCTGACTACTCAAACCATCGACTTTCACACCATAACGAACAAACGAAACTGGCACACAGAATGCCAGTGACAACACTAGACCACAAACACAATCAAGTTAGTCCTCACTCAGACATTACATCTGATTCGAGTCGCATGCTAACTCTACCATGACAGAAGAGTAGAACAACACCAACCGACAAGATCACGATCCACATAATGCCAAATTCAGACTCACAGGGAGCTTCTCCCAAGCTGAATAAAGCAATAAACTAATCACACAACTTCAACAACACCTACAGAATCCTGGCTCTGTTATCAACACAGAATCACGGAACACAACTGCAAGCTGGGTTACATCAGAGCACAATTACAGCTGAACACATGGCTAAAAGAGACTAGCCACGCACAGCTTACCAACAAGGACGCATAACAACTGTATGAAAAATGCATCTCTAGGATCACGATCACGATCACGTCCCGAGCGCATAACTTCCAAGAAATGTAGATAAAGGAAGGGGTACTCAATCAGCATATCTGCCAACAGATTTCCCCAATTCTCAAAACTGCCAGTGCCAACAATCACAATACCACAAGCAATGACACAACAACCAACAACATCAAGGCATATACAGCCAAGATGAAGATACACCGAGGAAATAATCCTCTTGGTTGACCAGAGTCGTCTCACCAACGATCCTAGACCAATGGGTAATAAGCCCACGTGCTTCTGCTGCACACTCGACACAACACACCAAGGAAAAAGAAACAACTTGCCATCCACATCTCAGCACACCTCTCGACGCCATCGCAACTCACGAACTGTAATGTACCATGCCTTGAGTACCGATCCTACTAACAACCAATCATAAGTTTTAGAAACCCTAATAAATTAAAGGAATAAAATTACTAAATAGATTAAAAATAAATAAATCATCAAGACCCTACCCATACACATAAACAACCGTTATACCCACTTATGGGCCTTACACTTATAGGAACCCAAATGGGCCAACGCAGCTAGATAGTAGAATTGTCAAGCGGAAAAGGGAAAGGGCACCCATTGTAAAGGCGCCATTCCCAAGAAGGGTGCCCCTTGCTTGGGCGCTATTTCCTGAGGATAAAATAATAAAAACTCTAGTTGCGGTGTTTTGATCTTACTAGGATGGGGGCAAAGAGTTGGCAATGAGTATATCGTATGAGTCATGTTACACTCACTAGGATTAATATGAGGGAAGCTTATATCCCAATAGGATTCTTTTCGTGGAAGGTTAGGTTCCATTAGGATTCTAAACCCCAGACTCTATAAATTAAACTCTCCATCGACGAGCTCCCACTGCTCGTATTGTTTCCTGGCATCCTCTTCCTCTGTCGTTCTTTCCTGGTGTTGTTGCCGAGAAGAACTTCCGCTGCTACAGCACTACCTCCTACGACTGTACGTAAAGGAAGGATCCTCTATTTCTTCCTCTTCTTCTTCCACGATCGTGTGCTGCTGCTGCTGCAGATTTATCATCTTCTTCCTCTGTAGCCGTTCTACTATATTACTATTTCTTCTTGCTGCTGCCACCGCCGATGACATAGAACAGGCCAACGGAGAATACGCTGTTCTTGATGTTAGGGGTAACAGTGCCGCCGGAACCATCGTCCTGTGCTTTTGCAATCTTAGACAGACCCATAGCATAGCGGGCTTCGATACCGATGTTGAATGGTGTCACATAACCTGCGCCGAATGCCCAGGAGAAATCAGTAGACTTAAAGTTGTCTTTTACGGATGCGCTAGCTGAGTTAGTTCCATCAGTTTCCTTCAGGTTTGCGCTCATCAGGAAGCCGATCTGGGGACCTGTCTGGATAGAAACACCAACGGGTAGGGTGTATTTAACCAAAACAGGAATGTTCAAGTAGCCCGTTGTGAACTTGTCAGTTATCCCTGCACTAGTGGATTTAGAACCTTGCCCTGAATACAGGAGTTCGGGCTGTACGGATAAGTTAGTTGCTACGGGGATACCTACGAAAACACCGCCATTGAAACCTGTGATAGATTTTGCGTCTTTTGCGTCTGAACCACTAAATGTCGCGAAGTTCGCGCCTGCTTTAACGCCATAAGAGATTTGAGCTTTTGCCGATGCTAAAGAAATACCTGCCACTAAGACTAAAACGAGCTTTTTCATAACAGTTGAATTTAAAGTTTATTGGTTTATACAATGCAGCAAATGTAATCGCCTGATTTGTAATGCGCAATACTACGATCCGGACAACCTAACAAAGGCCCTCCAAGACCCAATAGAGATCCGGCAATAATCCAGGATGTTACACATACAACGCACATA
This sequence comes from Amorphophallus titanum, assembly GCA_024336825.1. Taxonomy (NCBI): domain Eukaryota; kingdom Viridiplantae; phylum Streptophyta; class Magnoliopsida; order Alismatales; family Araceae; genus Amorphophallus; species Amorphophallus titanum. The sequence continues at coordinate 45,119,789 of JANBPO010009603.1, forward strand.
GGCATCAAAAATATCTCGGTATCCATATCTCAGCACACATTCGGCGCCATCGTAATTTATATAAATCGTAAATAGCACTCTATGAGTACTGATCCAGCGAACAACTGATCACAAGAAGCCAAGGTGCAAACGAAGAGAGTACTAGCATCGACACAAAGCATAAGGAGAAATGCTAATCTCAGCTTACCTTCACGTCCTGAAACAATAAATGAACCTTTACAACACATCGGCCGCTGGACACGGCTAGACAAACGTGGTACGCAATAGCTCTTAACACCATGACGGACTCCAAAGTCAAGTAACCGTAAGACAAGGAGAAGGTCAGGCTCAGAAGAAATACTGTCCACACTTAAGCAGACAGAGGACAAAGGCATCACTAAGACAGTAATTGCAAGACTTACCTCAAAAAGACTCCACCAAACGGGACGAGAAGCATCTAGCTCAACCAACAAAAGCTCACCAGGAAGGGAAAATCCTAGGTCACCTGAGCATCTTCTCAACCAAGGAATCTAATCGAGCACTTCAACAGAAGCAAAACGCATTAGGAGCTAAACTGACTCAACCTTGGGTGACCAAAACAACGTAAGAACGTGTACGGCCATCATACCAACTAGAAAAGTCAACAGCAACCTGAACCAATGACAGGAAAACCTCGAATAATGTACTGCAGATTCAAGCCTTTCGGCGAACACTGACAAGTACAACATGATCGAGATAGACATCATGACGAAAAAGAAACACCTTGTCACATCCTGACGAGAGCAAAATCATCTCGCACAGTGCAAATCTAGCACGCACAAGATGACACACGAAAATGAAGTGATCTAATCATGAAGCCTAAGCCAACGAGTGACAGTACTAGACTTTCAGAACTCTAGAAACTATATATCTCAAATTCCCATTTACTTTACACAACAATGCTCTGATACCACCTATGATGACCCGGATCTCGGATATCAGATATACCTGATAGTACTACCGAGAAGACCCGATATCGCTTGGAACCTGTGAAGCCTCCCAAGAGTGGTAAAGCTCTGAAGGGATAAAAGGATTGTTGTGTATTACATTGAAGCCACAAAGATGTAACAATAAGGAATTAAATTTTATTAGATCAGTTTGCTAAAGTAGCAGAAATAAAATTACTTTTGAATTAAGAGTTTCAATTTAACAATTATACGAGAGTCCAGTCCTACAGAAAGACAAGTACAATTGACAGAAAAGAAAGACATACCCAGAAGTCAGGGGAAGCCCGACGCAGGTACAGCTGGGCACTACGAACTCGCCACCACGAATCGCAGAAGCAGAACACACCACCCACCTGAAAAGCAGGGGTGAGCCTCGTGTCACTGGCTCAATAGGGGTCCGCGGATCCCCACCGAAAAACACGCAGTAACACGAAACAGAAAACAACCGGTGTAGCAAAGCAGGAAACTACACTAGAAAGCTATAAAGAAGAGGGAGCAGGAGTAGGGAACAAGCAAGGGAGAGGGAAGCTAAAAGAAAAGGGAAAAGCCATACCGAACAAGCGCGGCTACTGAACTAACCTCGGCTCCCAAGCTACTCCTAACAGCAACAGAAGGGCAAACTCTGAACTGGCAAAGTCAGAAGTTGCTGATCTGTTGACGGAAAACCAAGCAAGCAAAGGGATGCAAGGAGAAAAGATAGGAGCCTAGGAAAACCTAGGCAGACCAGACAAACGCTAAGCACACATTACTCAAAAGCTGTGTGCGCCCATCCAGACATGACCACGTGTACGACTAGAACACCGTGCACAGGACACACCACTACACTAACCTCGGGCAAAGCCACAAGCTGGCTAACCCAGCAAGGTCACAACGCTCGAGAAATACGAGTCACGCGGAAGTCACGTGTCATGTGACTGGAGTACCCCTCACTAGAAGAATAGCCAGCCGCATCCCCTGACGTCTTATGCTGTGCCTACAAGTGGCTCGTCTACCTATCGTCAAAAAGCATGACTGAGACCAAGACACTGTCAGAACCAGAACAGGAATTACAGTTGCAAGTAACTAGATAGGGTAACGCCCGTCGACGTCAGTCCAAGCCCCTGACCACGTGTGCACACACTGGCTCATTGCCCTAGCCAAGCCTCTAGCTAGTTTTCTCCCCAGCGGACGCTACTGCAAAGCAAGGGAGTCCACGAAAACTAGCTTATAAATCGTGTATCGGGAACTACCTTGCCACCACTCCCAGGTTGGTCGACACATCAAGACGAGTCGTTAGGCTACAACTAGTGGAGGTTCACAAGACACAGACTCTAAAATGCGAGTGCCGGAGTACAGATAGGCAAGAAGCACTGTCACACGTACTATGAAGCACCTATGACAGCATAGGAAACTGCCGACAGACTCAAGACAAAGCAACTAGATCTGAAACTAGAATGATCCTTGAGTCTCATGACTCGGAGTCAAGATTGACACACAAAGCGGAACAAGTCACTAATCAGTCTAATCCTAAGCCAGAAGAAATGACTCACTGTAAGAAACGACTCACGGGGACCTGAGGGACCATCGAGAATCCTCAGAACACAAGTCCCATAGTTTGGGGTCTGAAGGTTCTATGCGGTCTACCTCCATCCATCTACAAGGTTGCGCGATCTTCATCAGACCGTCCACACTCTGTTAGCGGCCTATCACGGACCGTTCAAGTATTAGTCAGGCCTTCTTCCCGTGTTCCTCTGCGGCGCTGTATGCGGCCTGCTGAGCGGCCGTCTACCTCATTCAGCCGTCTCCAAAGGACCATTTTTGTCAAACCAGCGCTACATTTTGGCGAGTGTCTTCATCATCTCCCCTTTTCCAAGGTACGTGGTGCTCTTCTTATGCACTTAGTGTCTTGGTGGCGATCACGAATTGTTTGCACCCTTGATCCCCTTTTAGCTTTATTTTCATTCCATATCTTGCTTCAAAAGGAAAGGAGAGAAGAAAACAAAATATCTACATCCTAATTTTCTGGCGATCACGGTGGGACAACCTAGTGCCCATCGTGCTTCTAACTTTCGTTGACCTATTTTCTTATGTGTTTGAGTTAGTTTCTAGTCCCTTTGGGTCTGCCATCTCGTTCATGTTTGGTTTCTGTTCCCGGAGTTGTACACGGTCCTTTTAGGGCCGTTTACATCGTACCGTGTACAGTTGCCTCAGGTACGTTCTGCTGTTCATATTTCTGTGGATTTGCTATCTTTCCAAGCGGTCTTGTCAGGGCTGTTTCAAAGGTTTCACGGTCGTCTGCCAGTCCGCCCAGATCATTCAGGTGCGCTTCTGTTTCTCCTGTTTCAGCTCATTTCAGTTCCGTGTTTTTTTATTTTTACTGCTCCTTGTCTTTTACTGTCCTTCCCAGGGCCGTTTATCCTCCCTGCGCGGTCTCCCATCAGACCATTTTTGTGCTACAGTGCACCCCGACCCTTACCTTTGAGTGTTATTTCATATCATTCTATACTTATTTTTGGGTGCTATTTATCTCCCTTGGTTGTCATTTAGCTCTGCATGGTTATTGTCATATTGGCCACATTGTTTGATTATTGTATGTTAGTCTTAGGCTAGACGTTGCATGCACTCTGGTGCACATAGGTTCATACACTTTATCATACTAGTTGCATTCCTACCTTAGTAGGGGATCCTCTCATCTCCATACTCCTTGGAGCCGACTAGGTGACCTTACCAGGGACCTCCGTAAGTCCCCGTGAGCTATGGATTCCTACAAGGACACCGGACAAGTTGTACCTTACCACCCCAAGTCTAGGTTGCATCCATGAGAGAGGGAGTACACTTAGAGTCAACCAAGTCCCCATTCCACCCCGATTAGGGACCCCAGTGTTGAGAGAACTTCTATTTAATTTAAATTACTAAGGTTCTTAAAGGGGAAGTTATAAAATTTTATGTGCATCATTAAAACCTGGTTGATTATTGATTGCCTCTTCTCTCCTCTCTTTGTTTGTGCATTTTGTTAATCATTTCCACTTAGGTGCTCATTAGGTGTTATTTCGTTTATTTCCAAGGTGTTCGTTGCATGTGGAGTTGCTTCACACCCGTAGGATCGTCTCCTAGGGACAATTCCCATTTCATCTCCTACTTCAATCCTTTGTTTGATTCTTCACCTACCATGTCTTCCTACAATTTCTCACTCCCACAAGGACTCCCTTCCTCAGGGACTCTTGGAGGACCCGTCTAGGGTCCCGTCCGTGCAGGGGAGAGAGGGGTCCGCCCCTCCTCTACCATCTATTATTGTTGAGGGTACTCAACCCTCCCCTTCTGATTCCTCTGCTCATAACTCAGCCAGTCAAGTTCTATATGGCCCAGTTAGATCCAACCCAGCTCCATATTCTCTGCCAGGCTTTGCAGGGGCAAGACGCCTCGTCGTCAGTTCCTCCCCACGGCGTGTCTGCTGCCGCCACTTCTTCACATCTAGTTAGTGGGTTCGGGGCTGCTTCTGTTGCTCCCATTGACCTCACTCCCGTCCATCCTCGGACCCTCCGATTCCCCAGTTTAAAAGTGGGCCAAGCTTCAAGCTCGGCCCATCAGACTCTTGATAAGGGGAAGACCCAGCTCCCCTCGTCTTCCTATGCGGACCCTTATGGAACTACCTCTCCAGCGCCGCAGGCTCTCGTGGCCCTGGCCGATTTCGTTCGTCTTCAACCAGGGGCTACCCAATTGACTTACGCGGATATGGGCCCATCCTTGGCCCACTATCCCTCTTATGGGCTTTCCCCTCCGTCTGTCTATCATTTGGCCCCTTACACCGGGTCCTCCCTCCCAGTCTTGCCTCCTCCATCCCGGAAACGGGAACTCCTTGATAAGTGGGCTGCCATGCAGCAGTAGATTGACCTTCTCGATAAGCGGGTCGGCCCACAATCCCTTGCTGACATTCCAGTTCCTGATTTCCGTGATATCCATTTCCCGCCTCAGTCCGAGCTCCCCACGTACCGGAAGTACGACGGGAATGGCAACCCCTTTATTCATATAAGGGAGTTTTTATACGAGTCAGCGCAATTTCAATATGATGATCGTCTCATGGTAGATCTTTTCTGCCGCTCGTTGGACGGGGTTGCGTTGGAATGGTTTTATACTCTGTCACTGGAGGAGGCGGAGAGTTTTAAAGTTGTTAAGGAAAAGTTCATTCAGAGGTTCCAAGACCGGGTGGGCCCGGAGTATTCCTTTACAGAAGTCGATGAACTCAACAATAAACTCACCACTGGGTTCCGTAACTTGTACAAGAGAAAAACCCGCGTGGATCGTAAAACACAACTCAGGACCCACAAAAGCGATCCAAAAGCTCTCTGATCCAGATCCGAAAGAATCCAGGGTGTTGCATCTCGTCCCTTCATAGACGAAACTTGTCTGGTTCAAGGAGCAGGATCCCCCTACCAGAATACAGGCGATTGACCTTCTCCAAGGCCTCCCGCCAGCCATCTAAGTACCCGAGCTTGTATTGCTCGGAGGTGTCGCCATCGTTCTCCCCTGGTGCCAGCCATGCTGGCCAGGGCGCCGGCACTGGTTCCCTCTAGAGACGCAGGCGCTGGATCTGTAAGGCCCCATCATCAGATGAAGTACCAGACTGCTCTGAAAACATCATGCAGGAACTCCATCTCTGCGGCTTAGCGAACCCGAGATACCCCGATGTCTAAATAGGGGAGGGGCAAGGTTCCACAAAGGAAGGAGGAGGCCTACCGCCTCTTCACACCCGTATCTTCACACCCTTAGAAACTGAAGCGACGGTTCCCAAATGTCTTGCCCTCTCAGGGTAACCCCCAAGTGCCACTCCGTATCCCCAAGAGATCTCAATGCAGGTGGAGAAAGTAAAATACGTGGCAGATCCCCAGAGATTCCAGAGTTTGCAAGAAAGAAGAAAGTCTTCCATTCAAAAAGTGAAAGGATTACAAAAGGAGGCAACCACCTCAACACCACAAGAAGTAAAATCTACACAGAAAAGAAAGGAAAACAATAGATATCTTCTCAGGCACTCACCCCAGCGCCGTGGTCACATGGCCCGTCGTCCTTAGGCTCACGTACGGTGGTAGCTTCCACGGCTGGCGGGTCATCCGTCAAGTCTACTAGACACTTCTCCGCTAACAGGGCATCCTCGACTGCTCGCCCACTGGTGCTCGGCTCAGGCGCCCACTCCTCGCCCCCTGCCACCTCGTCACCAAGCTCCTCCTCACCACCACTGGCCTCCGGGCCATAAGGCATTGATGGAGGAGGATGAGGAGGCACCAAGGCTCTCGAGCTCGCAGCCATGGCCTAGAGAGCGGCCTCCCAGCCCTCCTTGAAGCTGCGATCACGTGTTGGCCCGAAGATCGCCAGAGTCGTTGTAACGACCCGAGATCCGAGTATCGGAAAGGAATCGACGTGACTCGAACCTCGGCCCGCCACCCACGATCCCGGAGACTCGGAAGGGTTAAAGGATAGGTGTGGTGTGCATAGAAATAGGAAATAAAGTAGGACAACAGATATACTAATAGAAATAAACGACTACAACAGAGTCCAGTCCAACAAAAGTACAGTCTAAAGTAGTAAAACGTACCACATGTCAAGTGAACACTCGGCCCGACGAGCTGGTAGCTAAGGACCTCCACGCAGTACCCTCGAATCACGAGGAAGAATTGAAACACCTAAAAACTAGGGGTGAGCCTCCTATCATTGGCTCAGCAGGGGTCCCGCAAAACCCCAACCAAAAACACGGTGGAACGGAAGTAACAACAACAACAACAGAAGTAGCTACAACTACATGGTAGAAAACACAATCGTGCAAGCATCCCTGAAACACAGCAGTCGATGAAACCACGGCTCTACAACTACTCCTACCAAAAAGGGAACTAACACCCCGATCCCACAGTCGGGGGACCATCGGGCCACTAACCATCCTAGTCAAGTTACAAGGAAAACACCACGACACCTAAGTCATGGAGGCCTGTGCTCACACACAAAGGCCCACTCTGAAACCCGCACGGTCTAGAAACACAGTCACGACCTCACCGTCGTTAACTCTACACCATCTAGGGAGAAGCCCTCGATGACACTCACCGAAAACCCTAGATCTCATCTCAGGAAAAACACCCGAAAACTACACACAAAACCCCGTATCGCAGATGGGAAATGAAAATCTGTGACACGATAACTCACGTCGCGTGACGGGAGTACTGCCCACCAGAAGCAAAGCCGGATGCGTCCACTGACGACTTAGTCCACAGCCTCAGGTGTCTGCCTACAACGTCCCAGGTGGAGAATGAGACACCGCACAGTAACCAGGAACACAAAACAAGGACTAGCTGAGGTCGCACTCGTCAGCGTGGGTCTGTCGCCCTTAGCCAAGTGTGCACACACAGACCATACGCCCTAGGTCGGATCCTCTAGCTAGTTCTTCCCTCGAAGCCCAGACTCAGGCTGCGCGTGGGGGGCCCTATGGTAACCAGCCTAAAAACTATCTCTCTCGGGTAAGCCGTTCCACCACTCCCAAGTGGGTCAGTACACGCGTGCTGTAAGAAGGCTACGACCAGTGGGGGCTCACAGAATGTGGACACTAAAACCACACACGCACCTGTTGATTTTTTTATTTCCACTTGGGTTTTGAAGATGATGATGAACAGTGCAGAAATATATCAAGTGATCTAGCTACCACTAACTAGCACAACGTCCACCTACGCAACCATCATAACTCCAGACATGGGCAAGAGCTCTCAATCTGTAACTAAACTAAGGGAAAAGTAAAAACACACACCGGAGCGTGGAGCAAAGGAAATAAACACACCGTGATGGTGGAACAAGTAAAAGGAAAGAGTAATGAAGAGAGAGAGTCCAGCCCTCTTCTCCACTGCCATCCACATGCCCCCACCCTCCAGGCTCGTCCAAGGAGCCATCGTGAGCCCTCGTCGTCATCTACGCCACCGGCTTCGAAGAAATCTCCGTTCTTCTACCTGCAGACCCAGGACAGATCCTGAGGCCCAGTTGGGGACTCCATCTCGACCCCATACGGCATGAATCAGCACACACGCTCTTCTGTGGAGTTGTTCTGCTTAGAGTCTTCATCGCTCCAGAAGTGGTCCCACCCCGTTCCGACCTCATCACTCATCGCGTCACCCATTTTTGTTTGGCTGCACCAGACTCGAGCCAGAACCTGAGGTCCGTTTGGCAGAGGCTGCACCGACTTATACGGCGTGATTCAGCCTGAAATCTCTTCTGAGAGTTTCTTCTTCTCCGAGCGCTTGACGTTCCAGAGGTGGTCTCGCCCCATTCCAACATCATCACAGCCTGTGGCGTCCATTCTCCTGCAACTGCACAAAGCTGGTGTGAACCAGTCCGCCCAGAGCATGCAGCAGGCTTTCCGATCGCGCCACACCTTCCTCTGCTGGTTTTCGGGCCAAGCCTTCTTCATCGTAGTTGTACCTCTCAATGTCCTCGAACCATCCCTGGTGGTTTCGTCGCGTTTCACATTCAGTGCAGCTCGTTCCACCCTGTGCAACCCAACTGCATCTGAGTGCTTGCCCAGAATCCAGAGCCTCGCCACCAGGTTGACCACACCTTGCTCGGTGATCAGATGGTTCTCATCTTATGAGGGTACGTATAATGTCCTGTCAGCCATGCACCCCCGTAGGTCTCGCTTCATTCTGAGTTCTGTGGAGAGTGCACTGGCCATTACGAGCAGACTGCGCAGGTTTGTCCTGCAAGGCAGATTCGTGCAGGTTGTCGTCCGCGACCTACCCCGCCTTCCTGGGACGTCAGAACAGTGCCAAATTTTCAGGAGTGCATCTGCACTCCCCAGGCTTCGTCTGAACACTGATGGCATCCCCTTCTGATCTCTGTGTGCTGCATACTGTTTGGAACAAGTCAGCTCTATCCAGCAGGACAGACACAGGGCCGCAGGCCCATCTCCCGTCCCCTTGCTCCCCCCTCCTGTGTGAGGGTAGTTTTGTATTAATTATTTCCAATCCCATGATCCCCTCCCTGCTTGGAGCGTAGTGCCATAAGGCTGTACTCATAGGGTCCCACCAGACGCCGCCGTCGACTTTTCCATGCACGCGCTCGTCCCTCATCACAGAGCATACCTGAGATGTAGATGGATCACTAGGATGATCTGGACTATCGGCCATGAGACAAAGATTCTTATTTTCTTCTTTGTGGATTCTGGCCAGTCCATCTAGGATCTCCTTAGCAGTGCTACAGCTGTGGACAAAAGGAAGCTTGGAAGCATCAACTGTAGCTTTCAACAGTTTGAGAGCAACAAGGTTGTCAACATTGTTGGCCCTTTGTTCAGCAGACCATTCAGATGAATCTGATGGTAGCTTGTACGGACCATGGTATATGAGATTCCATAACCTTGTATCAATGGAGTTGACAAAAGCACACATCTTCCCTAGCCACATGGTAAAATCAGAACCATCAACTATGGGCAGGGAAATCATTGAAACTTGATCAATGGATGAAGCCATTAGATCAAATGCACCGAGATCTTTCTCTGCAGATCGATGGATCTGAGTATTGCAGAGCTTGGCTCTGATACCAATTGTTAGGTCCCTTAGGTGCAACCGGATCTAGAAGGGGGGGCTGAATAGATCCTATTGAAAACTTTGGCCTAATTAAAATCCTAGCTGATGCAAATGACAATCACTGCAATATAATTCTAATAGAACACTTGACATAATGCATAGCGGATCTGATAGCAAAAGCTGAAAATAGAATGGCAGAAGACAATGCATAGACTGCTGACGTCGACACTCCTTCAGAGCAACTTCAAAACTAAGGGAGATCTATTACACTAGTCTGCAGGGATCTCACGAGACTCCAAAAGGATGAGTGAACAGGCTACCTGTATGTGTGAAGTCTATGCTAGAGTGTGTGTTAACAAAGGTAACTCCCCCAGACCAGAGTAGACTCCCTAGTGCCTGTGTGCAAGGTTGCAGCAGGCAGCTAAGGAAATACAAGTGTGGCGTGAGGGGCAAGTGGTGTGCATGCAACACAGACAGTGTGCAGATTAGAAGGCTAGAGTGTGCGATGGAAATCAGTTAGAATGGAATATGTTGGAGCTCATGCATACCTGTGAATGGGGGTAGAGGGTATGGAGCAAACACACAATCACAACCCAATGCATAGGGGGTTTTAAGGTGTTTCAGTTGCAACCCCGCAACCTACGTCCACCACTCACCGAACCTGGTGAGGCTTCACCACATGCTGTAAAGCAGCACCATATGGGGATGACGCCCTAGTTACATATGCGAACAAGGAAAAAGAAGAAAAAGAAACTAAACTACAAGTGTAGTGGAAAAACTAGAACAAGAAAAGAAACACTAGTTGTGGCTTCTGATAGAGATCTGGAAGCTGGTGGCTGCAGCTTCAAATTCAGATCCAAAGATCTTTCTCTTCAAGCTCAGATATCTGAAGGGCTGCTCTTCTCTCAAGGCTGATCTCACTTCTTTCTCTTCACTCTTTCTGCTATTCCTCCAGAAGATATTAGACTGCCCTCACCTACCCCGGCCAGTGAGGCAGAGAGTAAGTATGCTTTCTTTTTTAGCTTTCCTTTGTCCTTTGACTATCTTTCTTCCATTCTTCATATGTGCCGTTGTATTGCAGTAGCGAGAGGAGGTGAAGCTGACGCTACAACCTTGACAGTGGGCGCTCCTCATCCACAGGAGGGGCATAAAACTTTGCTAAAAAGGAGCACCATCCCTCTACGGCGGATCATCACCCGGTCAACCTCTCGGTATACAATAGGAATGGCCAGCCAGCCCATAGCCAGCGTAGAGATATCTTCTAGCAGTTCCGCCACTGTTTCTGATGGAGAAGAGGTTGACTCAGGCTTCAGTGGAAGTGAGGAGGAAGCATCTAAATCAAAAGCCACACCTTCTGCGCCGACCAAGGGCCTCCCGCCATTTGGACGCCCAAAGCTGCCGGTGTCATTCCCCCAAGAGGTATCACCGGAAGAGTTTGCTGATCTTGACACAGAGATGGAGATAACCCCTCCCTTTGTTACTTCAATTGCAGAGCTTTCTTCCCCTCTACAGTCCTTCGAAGATGTGGATCTTACTACAAGAGTAAGCTTTGCCCCCTTATTCTTACATGGCTTTATGGATTTTCCTGCATCTGCTTGATGCTGACTTTAACCTATTTTCGAGATTTGTTGGCACCGACCAGGCTTTAATTCCAACCCCTGAGGTTATTTCCTCTGAAGCCTTGGCTGCACCGCTTCCCCTACCGGCAGCTTCTGTGGGAACGAACGCTGTGTTTCAGCTTGTACCGGTGAGGTTGCAATCCTCAACCGACATAACATCATTGGAGCTGGGGGCATTAGGAGAGAGTTCCGCTCCGACCAGGGCTTCAGAGGTAAGAGTTGAGATAGATTCGGCTAGGGGCTCTGCCTTTGTTCCTGCTGCCGTGATGACTATCGCACCTGAAGTCACAGTCCCCACAGTGCAAGCAATAGGAACAGAGTCTTTACCCTCTCCAGTAGTTTCTCCAGATGCAGCCCCTGCAGACTCAACAATGGAAGAGGTAGCAGCACAAGAAGAGTGTATTAAGGCAGACGGTCCACTTCTGACAACTGTGCCAGAAATGGCTCCTGGAGAGGTTGGCTCCCCCTCCCTGGCTATTCAGGATGCGGCTCATGAAGAGATGATGGTGGAGAAGACAGCGACCCAGGAGGAGATTGTCGAAGAGATCCACTTGTCCCCCTTGATAGCCCTTCCGTCCTCTTCTTCCCGACCAGATGTTGGCATGTGGGCGGATATTGATAGCGAGGCGACCTTTGAAGTAGCTCCAACTACTTCCCTTGGCTTCACCTCGTCTGAAGACTTCATGTGGCAGAACTTAGAGATGATGCGTCAGGTGGTGGAATCCCAGCCGACACTGACTTACTTGCAATTAAGGGAGGTGGCCAACCGCCTAACAGCTGGGTTGCAGGCACTGGGCTGCCCCTTGGAGACATGGACCCAACGTGTGTTGTTGTTGTTGAAATTTGCACATCGTTGGGACTTCCTAGGGCGCGTTGTGGCTGATAGATTGGTAGCCCTTAAGTTGCAGCGCGCAAACTGTCGATCCGAGCTAGGAGAAATGAATTCAACTTTTCAAGAGCACCAAGGCAGGCTGGAGGTTTTATCAAATCGGGCACACTTTGTACGCAGCCGAGTGGATGAGCTGGAGACGAAACTAAGTGCTCTCCGAGCTGAGTTTCCACAGGTGGAGATGGCCCAGCCCCAATCTGCTGAGGAGGTAGCCGTATTGGAGGGACAAATGGCGCCGCTTCAAGATGAGTCCGTTTGACTTCAGGAGGAGGAGGCCCACCTTCATAAACTAGGAGCTGCTCCGTATGTCGGCCTTTTGGATTTTGAGGATATTTTTCGACGTCCATAGACGTCTTATACTTGTAATGCACCCCTCTTGAGGGTTTCACTTGTATCTCCCCTTCTTTTGTCAATGAAAAGGAGCTTTTTCATTATGGCTTTATGTGTGTGTCTCTTTGTGTTCTTGTGATGGGCTGGTAGTAGCTTGGCAATTCTCTTACAGATAGACCCGTGTTTAGCAGGAGAGCGTCCACCCTTTCAGGGAAAGGATGGGAGACTCGCTCCACCGCATAACGGTATCTGGACAGTTTCCAATCCGGACTTGCTGGTAGTGGGAGATGTATTTTCGGCCACATGTGCCACAAGTAGGGGTGTAGATGAAAGGCCTAGGGTATTCGGCGGAACAAAGGAATGGTCAATTCCGATTGAGTTTCATAAATTTGATCAAGGTGAGCTGCCAACTGATCAATAGCAAATTTCATCATTAGTAAGTTTCATCAGAATAGACGTAAGGTCTAATATGGACAGGTTTCATCATTGATCGGGCAGTGTGCTGGTCGATCAATAGCTAGTTTCATTATCGATATTGGGTTTATATTGATGCAAAGAAATTTATAAGTTTCATCAGAGTAGACGTAAGGTCTAATCTGGATAGGTTTCATCATTGATCGGGCAAAGTGTCGATCGATCAATAGCTAGTTTCATCATCGATATTGGGTTTATACCGATGTAAAAGAGTTTATAAGTTTCATCAGAATAGACGTAAGGTCTAATCTAGATTAGATGGGATGCCACCGCTTCAGCACGAGTTATATGCGTGACCTTCCCTTTTTGCTTTTTACCAGCTGTCGAAGACTAGTGAGATGAAGAGACTGAAGCTTGAGGATACTGCTGAGATTGTGGTGGTGGAGGAGGTCTGAAATGTGGCTATAAAAACTTTGAAAATTGCATAGGCTGCTTCGGCCTTTGCGGGCAGTCACGAACCACATGCCCAACTTGATCACATCGGAAAAACACCACGGGCATTGAGCACAGCCTCCCTAGATGGCTCCCACCACATCTCGGACATGGTCTCGTCTTACTTGCTACCGATCCCTATCGCTGGAAGGAAGGTGATGTTTGCTGCACAGTGCCAGAAGATGATTGAATATCATACTGCTTCTTAGATTTCCTGAACATCCACTTGAACTTGGACTTGGTAAAGGAAGTGCCATTGGCAGCAAGAATAGAGGATGGGACTCCTATCACACTCGGCTGACTGACCTGTTAATGCTGCGCACTAGGCTAAAATGAGTAAACTTGGGTACGCCCTCAGGATCTTACCATGTCCATTTCTAATGCCGTAGCCGCCTAATATGCTGCATCCATCCTTGCCACTCGGGTAGCTATCAACGGCTGCCTCTGTGCTACCTTCAAGCCTCGCAGAAATTACTCGATTTTTAAACCTTCATTAGCAAGAATGTAAGGTGCATATGGACCCAATTCCATGAACTTGTTGCGATATTGCAAGACGGTCATGTCTTCTTGAGCCAATTCCATAAACTGATACATCTTGTCCACTTTGAGATAAGCAGGGCTATAAGTACACTCGAACGATGTCACAAATTCCCTCCAAGTTATTTGACGAAGCGGACTAGATCTGAAAGTAACTTCCCACTCCGTGGTCCACCACGCGAGTGCTGCTCCCTGCAGTTGAAATGTAGCCAATATCACTTTTTCATCTTCAGTGCATTCCATTGAACGGAATACACGTTCAGTAGTATCTAGCCACACTTTGGCTACATCTAGATCTGCTTGCCCTTCATACGTTGGTGGGTGGAAGAGAAGAAATTCCTTCAATGCTCTGCCACGACCACCATGAGGCACGTCTTCACAAGGAGCAGGATTGACACGGCCTTGCCCTTGAGCATTCGCTAGAGGAGGCGAAGTACCACTCTCCTCCCTTTGAACGTGAGCTCTCCGTCTAGGCAGCATTTTAAACTAAATAGATACACACAATAAAAGAAACCATAACTACACGAAAAACAACCTAAGCCAGCAGTAGTAGACACATGGACTTGTTCTGGACCAGTGCAATTTTGATTCCTTATACATAATCTCAACACCGCTCGGATACCAACTGTAACGACCCGGAGATCCGGATACCGGTAAATCGATACCCAGAACTCGAAGAAGTCACCCAAGAGGCTGATGAGGCCCCGTAAGGGTTGGAAGATTTTGTTGAGAAGATGCATAACGAATTGGAATAACACGTGCAATAGTAATTAAAGTAATAATTTGAACTTAGATTGTGTAGTTCAACATTAGTCAGGTAGCCAAGATGTAACCATGAATAAAAAATTAATGAACAGGGTGTGTAAGCATTAATTCATCCAAAGTGGGGCCCTTTCAAAATAAAATGGTTTAATCATGACCGCTTCAATCTCACGAACAGTCACTTGGGAGACCGTACCTTCTATCTAGGCGGTCACATGATTGTCCACCTGAACACACAAAGACGGTCATGGCTTGACCGCTTATAAGATATAAATGGTCAAGCGATAGACCGTTAAATAACCCTTGATTTCAAAAAAGAAATCGACCCTTTGTCTTCCCCATTTGCCCACGCACGAAGGGACGGAAACCCGCCACCACAAGCCTTCCCCCATCTCCTTAGCGCATTCCACCATGAGCCTCCCCCCCTTTCTCAGCTCTCACACTTAGATGAGGCTCAAGAAGCAAGTGCTAGGAAGACTAGCGTGTTGAATGGCCCGAGAAGAGGCCCATGAGCCAGCGCCGGTGAACCCTCCAGAGGAGGAGGCACCGCCATCGAACCCACCAGAAGTGAGGCATCGTCGCCATCCGTGGCTAAGGGAGAGACGCCCTCTGCAGCCGCCGGAGCACCAGAGGAGGCGAAAGCGTCACCAAAAAGTGAGGTGGCAGCGGTGGCAACCGAGAAGCCATCCAAGGGACCTCCATCATTCGAGGTAGGCCACGATCAAAAACCCCCATTTCCTCATTTTAATTGATGTATGTAGGTTAAAAAGAGAGAAAAGGGGTCACACCAACCCTTTAGAACTAGATGTAAGGGCCCCTAGGGCCATTCCCAAAGGGTGGGGGATGGGTGAATGCTGTCTGCCGCGACGGGAAAGAAACGGCCCTAACAGGGACCATTAGGTTTACTAGGTGGTCCGCCTGCGATCGCTAGATATGAACCAACTTAGGAGGGTATAAACGGTCTGAACTAGACCACTAGAGAACAAAAAATGGTCTCCGAACGACTGTAATGTAAGAATTGCCCTACACAGGATGAGACGGTCTGTGTTGGGCTGCTGGGGAACAAAACGGTCTCCAAAAGACCGCCAATCACACAAAAATGCTCATAGGATGACCGTTTAAACTCAGATTAGCGAAGAGGTTTATTGGAAATGGAGAGTGCTCCCCAATCCGGGAAACACCTCCCCACCTAATACCAAGAGAGTGTATTATTGATAACTGAAGAAAAAAATATTTACAATAATCGGATGCTAGGCATACCTAGCTTATCTAACCTGTCATCACCATTGACGGAATTGGGAAAAAGGGACCGTCGGCTACAGCCTGACATTGTAGAACTCAAGATGATTAGGCCTACGTCGATTCTTTCTTTTGCTCATGCTGGCGGGCTGGAAAGAAGCATCAAACTCCAGGCCCTGCTCATCAACCGAACCATCAAACTCGTCGGGGGCAGCATCATGAACCGGAGGGGGGAGGTCATGTTGCAGTGGTGGCGCGGGGGGGCCCCGGGGAGTCAGGGGAGGCTAATGGCTGAGTATGTCACTGGCGAAACCATTGGCAGCCTGAACGGAGTAGCAGGTAGTGGAGGAACGTCATCGCGAGGCACGTCGTGAGGGGGCTGCAAGGCCGACAGAGACGGCGCCAGGGGCGCTGCAGCACTACAGGGCCGAGGAAGGTCAGAAGCCCCAGGCCGAGAAAAGGTTGGAAGAGCATTAATTTCATCCCTCATCGCGCAAAGAGCAACCATATAGGCCAATCGGTCCGCTTTCTTAGGGAGGACGACAGCAGTCGGGCCCATCAGAGTAGCTGGAAAGACCAGAAAAATACTGTCAGGGGGGACTACTGGTTGGCCGGAGGCGCACTCTACCCTCACCTTGTCACCACCTTCAGAAGAAGCAGGCACTACAGGGGTTCTTAGGAAGCCCCGAGCATCCTGGCGCACCGCAGAAGAGGTAAAAGGTGTACCGCATCCCGTTGAAGAACTTGCACTGAGGCACACCGGAGGGTAGCAGACGAGGAAGCCGACTGACTAGAGTCTGCAGCGACATAAACACCCACATCCACAGAAGGGGCAGTAGCACCGGGAGGTAACTGAAGGCCACCAGCAACCATGGCAAGGGCAACAACAGGCAAACGCTCCAAGGGAGTATTAAATCGAACTCCAGTCAGGTCACCAGCAGCCACACTCGCACCAACCGGGAGCTGGTCAGATACGGGATCAACAGTAATTAAGCCAACAGGCGGGACAGCAACACAACCAACCGAAAGGGACAGCACAGAGGCAGTGGCGGTTTGTATTCACGTTGTTTTACCCAAAACTTCTGTTTTCCATTCTCAGCTCTTGAATTGGAGAACTGAAGTCCAAACACGTTTTCGTTTCCGTTTCTATCTCATAAAATTCTTATAATCCCACTTTGATTGCCCAAGGTTAACTCACTTTTAGCACTGAGTTATCTGCTTAATTGCTTTGATTGGCGAGATTTCGTAACATTATTAGAAGTGAGACAAATTAATCCAGTTAAAGTGATTAATTAGGGAAAAGAGTCAACTCCCTGTCAAAGTGGCGCGCAGGAAGCCGAAGCTGAAGGCGTGCCCTCCGCTTCGGTCTCCTACCCGTTGGCAGCCCCAGTAGACGTACAACCTAACCGGGTCGACTCGACCGGGCCGGTCCGGTCCGGGTCGGGCCGGGCCCCGGGCCTCTGCTCCTACTTGATCCTTCATCGGAGGGCCCCACGAGAAGCAGGAATTCTTCATCTCCCATGGAGATAGAGGCCGAGCAGTGGGCGACGAACACCGGAGACGCCGCCGGCAGCGCTGCCGGCGTGGCGCCCTGCGACCCGAACCCTGACCAGGCCGCCGGAACGGCGAAGGCGAAGGCGCCCGAGGTGGAGATCCACCTGTTCCGGCGGGGGAGGGGCCCCGCCGTCGTCTTCCAGTCGCAGCTGGGAGGGTGGGATCAGGACCGCCTCGAGGTCCAGGACATCCTCGACCACCACGGGCTCAAGTCCCTCTTCGCCTTCAATCCCGCCACCGGCCGCGGCGTCCCCATCCGCTTCAGCCCCAGGAACGGCAGGTCGCTCCTCCCCTACGCCGATGGAGCCGTGATCTTTGTCGACGGCGAGCCCAAGGTCTTGGCGCACGCACTTCTCCCGTGATTCCCCGGGTTTCTGGGTTAATCCGAGCGGGTTTTTTGCTTAATTGTTTGATGGGAGGCCTTTTGCAGGACTCGTTGGTGAAACCCATTACAAAAATCCTGGTCGGGGTGGCCGTGATGACCATCCTGTTGTCGCTGCTGGTGAAGGAGACTCCGGAATGGTTCAGGGCGTCGAGGTTCTCTGGTGGGAGCTTCCCCCCGTGGATCCTGGCTTGCGTGGTCATAGTGTTCACCAGAGGCAGGAAGCGGACCAGGGACTTGCTGAAGAGGTACGGGTGGTTGAAGTAGATGCTGCCTCTCCCCAGCCAAGAGTTGCTGGCTTGAATCGCAATTTTTACCGAATGAAATTTCTTTTGGTTTAGCTTTCTGCAGTCAATTGCACGAGAACTGGGTGTGTTTTATGTAGAATAAGCACTGATGACACATTGAGTTGAATGAAGAAATTCATGACGTATGAATTTCCTTCATCCTATTTATTCTTATCTATCGATTTAGCTCGATATGTTACAGCAAGTTAAAATCTTTTCTCCACGTACCTTCCATATATATATGTGGTGAAATTTTACAGACAAACATTGATCGTGTGGTGGGTGGGGTGGGGGTTTTACTCCAAGGAAGCTTGCCCAAAAAAATGTTAGATGTCCAGTTTTGATTCTCATCAATTCTCTCCGGGTGGGAAGAACTTGACCTCGTCGAGTAAGGGGTGTGCTGCTCATGTATCACTCCTGCGGACCTGTGTCTCTTCTCGGGTGATCCACGTGTCATCGGATGTGGGCCGTTCTCTCCACCGTACTAGATAGCACGGGTACGCTCCACTCTTAGTAATTGTCACCTGCTCATCCCGTATGTGTTCTATATGCTCACGCTGCTATGGGAATGAGGCTAGTGGTGGACACTCAGGGGCGGGGTCACTCTCAATGGGAGGAGATGACTCGAAAGACTCACTGGGAATCACCGCTGGGTCCCCATAGGTGACCAGATCTGATACAATGAAGGAGGAGCTGATCCCACAATCCTTAGGCAAGTCCACAACATGCGTTAGATCTGACTCACCTCAATACTCGAAAGGGACTCGCACTTGCGAGCTAGCGTTCGACTGACTCGACTCAACGTATGCAGAATCTGAACAAACTGTACAAAGAAATGAAAAAGCATACTCTATGCCCTAACCAAACCTTAAGCTATGCAGACTTATGCAATGGTAGACTAGGACATCCGAATGTGTGACTAGCATACACTTGACGTAACCAGAGGTTGGTGGGATGGGGGACTCCTAGACATCCTAATATGTACCACTCATGCATTGACGTCCTATTGGGCTTGAGAGGTTTGGGAGGTTTGGGTGGGCCAGGAGAGCCGAATTCTCTTTCTTCATTACCCCTATATGAAGGTAAGGTATGCAACTCTTCCCAATCAACGGGCTCCTTGCTATGTGTAGTTTGACTGGCCCATGGGGTAGGGGTGTGATAGTGAGCTACTGGGAAGAAATGGAGTGAATATGGTGGGTCAAGAGGTTCACTAGTGAAGGGGTCGATGGGATCAAAGAACGTGTGACCCCTCGAGATGGGTTCCCTCATGAGACGATCCCATGTTTGGAATCCTCGAAGGTATAGATGGCCACCTTCATCCATCGTGGTAGATAGGATAGTGGTCTCTTGTAGGGGACATGGTTCCTCCCCCGTGACAAATGGAATGGAGTATGGCTCATCAGGAATGGGGAGGAGCAAGAGGATCTCTGTGGTAATATGGCCCACAGTGTACACAGAAGTAATGGACCCCAATACTGGATGTGTAAAGCTACGACCATTGGGTTGGTAGAAGCTTGGGGCCAACATGTACGTCCATGTAAACTACCGATTTAACCTCTTAATAAGGCCTTCCAATGTACCAATAAGGTCAAAAGATCGGAAGGTTGTGTGGAACGAGTGGGCGGACACTACTTGTAGTGCGGGGTCCATGGATGGATAGCATGGTGTTCTGGGGACCAAGCCTTTCTTAAGCTAGCTAAGTAGTGGCTCGTCGATGATTAGCTTCCCCGTTAGAAGTACGGGTGACTCTGGCTGAGGCGACTCCGAATAAAGATCGGAGGGTGAAGGCTGTGGTGAAACATCTCCCTCCGATGGGGAGAGGACGTCTTCCATGATGGGGAGAGGACCTGGGGACTCCGTAGATGGCACCGGGTTAAGACTACCGGCTACTACCTCCTTAGGCTCGGGTATGGCTTCATCTTGTCTCAGAGGTGGGCAAGGGGAGATTAGAGACTCAAGATAAGAACACCTCCTATCCAACCGATCCAAAATCATTTGCAAGAGTTCGGCAAAAGTGGGACTTGGGGTGGGTGCTTCACGGTGGATTTGCTCATATTCACTTGGCTTAGTCTTGGGTCTAGGCTCATCTACGTGTGGGGCTCTTTGCCTCTGACTATGACCCATTTGGTTGGAGATGATTGGGTGGGGTCGGTTGGAGGTGACTGGGTGGGGCACGTAGACCTTTCTAAGCTCATTCTCCATTTCCCACATTGACTCGATGGGCCATTGCCTCCTAATTTCCCTCAAGCATGCAATACTTTTCCACTTTTCGACAGCTTCGTGAAAAAGTCTCTCTTTGGCAAAAGAGAATTGCACGGCCTCGGACATGGGGTAACAATCAAAATATTTATCGATAGTGGCTTCCCACTTGCGGTAGTCGCTCAGGACTTTAGAGCCATAAAAGTTTGAGGTTTCGGGCCTACGGAAGTGGAGGGAATGGTTGCCAAGCCCATGGGTGTCATGCAACCAGTGATATCACCTGGGCGATTGGGAACCCATGGGAGACTAGGGAACTATAGGACGGATATGCAGATACAAGGAGACAAGACAAGCTGACTCTCTAATGGACTAGACATAATCCTAAAACAACAATGCAAAGTTAGAATGCAGACTCGAATACCAACCTAGACTCTAACCAATATCTAGTACATGATGGAGATGGGGAGCCGAAGATTCTCTCACGCAAGTGGGCTACCTTCCCAATAGGCGTAACCTATCATTTCAGTAATGCCTTTTGATATACCGTGTATTGGGATGAAATGCAAAACGAGACACTTTTTTTTTAAACAATGACTAACCTAAACTCAACCCCACTCTGATACCAATTTGATGCAGGACGAGATGCAGACTCGGTATCAATTTGGATGCGAACTTGAGACTCTAGACAAGCTCGCGACTTATCCCTCGCAAGAGAAGCGTGCGGATGTGCGCAGTTGAGAAATTGACTTAAAAAATATTTTTTATTAGGTTTCGAACCTGCTACAGTGAGCAGGTCTGGTTTCGGATCGGTACCGGCCGAAATCGATACGTTTCGGTCGAAACGTATCGGTTTCAGTCGATACTGTCAACCTGGCGTGGGCCAAAGACCATCGTCCCCATTGCCGGGTCACGCCCGGAGAACCGAGTGCGCCGCGTGTCTGTCCACCGTGTCCAGCCCGGCCTGATTGGGCCTGCTTACTGTTTGCTAGGTCCCAGGCCGAGTCGGGTGTCGTCCCGCATTAGATTTGATATCAGAGCAAGTCCTTGACTTGTTCTCACAAGTCAAGTCCTAGGGTCATTTGCATTAGAGTCTCCCCCGTGTCGACATCGTGTCCAGATGGATCGCACCTCTATTCAACTCCTCATGCCCAAGCTTGATGTGTGGGGTAAGCTTGTAATAGGGATGCTGGCTGCCCGTGCCAAATCACCCACAACGTTTGATCAAAAATACGACCCTTGCATATGGCTATCACCCACATCCCCACCTGCTCCAACTCCACCTCCAATTGGGGATGAGGCCGTACGCGAGCCCATGGAGGCCATGACCTACATTCCTGATCCCATGTTGATTGAGGAACACCTAACCCAAGAGGATGCCCTAAGTCTGATCCATCTCTTAAAGGAAGCTCCCACCCAACCTGAGGCTAAAGTTATGCGCACTCCATCCCAACACGACCTCCATCCTGAGCCGTTCACGGCCTTTGGAGGCGAGATTGTCATAGGAGGAGCTCTTGCTAGGTGGCTTAAGAGAAGCCCAATCTTAGAATTCTCCGACCTCTACCACTTCCCAATAGAACAAACCCTCCAAATGGTGCCCTTCCACTCTTTGCACATCATTTTTCGATCATTTTGCTTTGTGGGAACCATAGAAGATCTTATTCGAACTCTGAAGTGGCAAATAGATTTAACCGGCATGCTTGCCATGAAATCGGGTCCACCTGAGGGCATTAACTTCGCCCACCCCTCTTTTGGCTCCATTATCACTATCTATACAATAGGCCATTGTACCAGTGAAGTCCTTGTGTTTTTGCCCATACCTGAAGGACCCGATCCTATCCAATTTCAGAATGCCAATATTCCAAATGTGAAGCCCATCCAGCCAGATGAGGGCACAATTCAATCTACCCTTATGGCTGATAATGACCAATCACACACTCTGGAAATAATAACGTGGACAACTATATTCTCGGAATTAGAAGAGGTCCTCCATAGCCCCAACTTCTTTGATCCATTTGACCTATCATATTGGGAACTGCAGAATCAACCAGACCTCACCAAATTCTCCAACATTACCCAATACCTATTCCCTCCTGGAGATTGCTCCACATGTTCGAATCAGAGCACATATCACTGTTTCCCTATCGACATGTGTTTGATCGGTGAAAGACACATTTCATGGAAGATAATGCATACATCATGGAGTCCAGCATCATACAGAGGAAGTTGTAATTTTGGTTGCCCAAGTCCACCCATGTGTGTCCCACTTTTAGATGTCCCAGGCCACCTGTGCATTGTAGGTGGTCTATGCATACCACTCAGCATCACAGCCTATCTAGGACTCACCACATCATCATGCATTATGTAGCATGTCTGTATGACAGCAAGCGAGTCCGTCTAAGCTATGATTCATATTATGGGTTGGCAGATAACCACTGGCGGCACCAAGAGTCTCGGAGTTGTGAACTAGCGGTGGTGAGGATGGCGAGAACCCATGGAATAGGGCCATTTCGAGTCGCGAAAAGGTTAGGCCAAGATGCCTACAAAGAGGACCGACCAAAGGGTCATGGAGTGAGTCCCCTGCTCAACGTGGCAGATCTAGTGCCAAATGAGGGCAAGGCAGCGGTCCCTAGTGAGCCTTTTGAGCCCCACCCTCCTTCATGAGAGAGCCACATCCGGTGCGACCACCAGCCCAAAAGAGTGACTGGCATGAGCGAATAGGGCAGATACTGGGCGAGCAGGTCAACACCAAACAGAGCAGGTCAGCTCACCATTACCTCGTCAGATGGAAGGGACGGCTTCGACCGGACAACGTATGAGATAGCTAGACAGAGATGTAGCACCCCGATCCACGCCATCAGGTTCCACCAGATTGCCACTCGCGGAGTCGAGTTCTCGTCACCCCGGAGGAATTGGTGGGGACACCGGTGACCCTCCATGCCCCGATTTTGACGTCGACCCTTCGAGACAGTTTCGGCAGTGCTTTGACTACTTATTTCTTCTTAGTGTGATGTAATTTTCTTTTATTGAGTTTGTAATCCTTATTGGGTCAATTAATAAGGCCCAAAAGGGCAGTCTAGAAATGGCTCGGTTAATGGTCATAGGTAGCTTATGTTCACCATCTTGGATGGTGGGGTAATTATTTGATTTTCTAGGGCAACTATGGTCTTTTGTACCCCTGGCTCTTCCTATAAATAGGGCCAAGGGATCATTTGTAAAAGGTAATTGAAGAATTAAAAAGAATTTTGAGAAAGCTCTTGGTTAATCCTCTCTCTCTCTCTCTTGCGCAAATCTCTCTCTCCTAAGTTCACACACCCCCTCTCTCTTTCCATCCCTTGGTCGTAACCTCCTTTTTCTTCCTTCTTCTCTTTGCCACATCCAGTATAAGAAGATGGAGAGCTGGCAATTTCAGCAACCCCCTGAAAAGGGTCAAGGAGATCACTAACGAAATGAAATTGCTTCGTTCCCTCCCCCCTTTGGAAGAGACCATCAAGTTTGAAGCTATCTTGGAAAGCCAGCTTGAGGACCATGTCAGACTCCAAGAGGAATACTGGAGACAAAGGGCCAAGGCTCACTGGACCAAAGAGGGGGATCAATGCACTAAATATTTTCACACCAAAGTTCTTAACAGAAGGTCATCCAATAGGCTCTCTTGGATCAAACTGCCCAACAACAACTGGACCGGGGATACCCACAATATCAAGGACTACTGTGTCAACCACTTCAAAGCCCTCTACACTTCTTCCATACCCAACCCTCCCTCCAGACAGCTCCCTATACCCACAAAATCCATAACCCAAACCCAAGACACTCGCTTTCACTCCCCCCCTCCATCCCCGAAATTGAAGAAGCCCTATTCTCCATGAACCCCAGGAAATCCCCAAGGCCGGATGGCTTCCCCCTATCTTCTATCAAAAATACTGGCGCATCCTCAAAACCCAATGCATTGAGCTCATTACCTCCATCTTCCTCAACCACTCCATACCCCCTGGCCTCAACCACACCCATATCACCCTCATTCCCAAAAAACTCCCTGCTAGTACCCCCTCTGAGTACAGACCCATCAGTCTGTGCAACGTGCTATATAAAATCACCACCAAGATCCTAGCCAACAGAGTCAAATCCATTCTTCAAAATGTTATCTCTCCTAACCAGTGTGCTTTTCTGCTAAACAGGTCAACTTCAGGCTGTATAATTACTGTTCAGGAACTGATGCACTCTATCCACACCAAGCAAGGGAGGACAGGCTTCTTTGGGCTCAAGGTGGACATAAGTAAAGCCTACGATAGTCTAGAATGGCATTTTATTGATGCAGCCATGGCATCTCTGGGTTTCTCAGCTCACTCCAGACACCTAGTCCAGCAATGCGTCGGCACTGCCTCATTCTCCATCAACATCAACAGGGAGCCAACAAGCAAAATTTTCCCAACTAGAGGTCTAAGGCAAGGATGTCCTCTATCCCCATATTTATATATCATTTGTGTAGAAGTCCTATCCAACCTTCTCAGAACCAAATTGGAGGAAGGCAGGATACAGGGTCTTAAAATTAACAGTCGAGCTCCTCCCATTACTCATGTCATGTATGCGGATGATGTCTTACTCTTTGGGGTGGCAGAGGAAAATGAGATTCATGAATTTATGGAGGTACTTCACACCTATGCATCCTAGTCAGGTCAGTTCCCCAATAGTCTAAAATCTGGTTTCATCTATAGTTCAAATGTTTCTTCTTCCACCCAAAGCTATATTAGTCAATCCACTCACATCAACTGCCTCCCACAGAATGAGATGTACTTGGGAGTCCCACTGTGGCCAGAGAGGAGGAGGATACAACAGTACCAGTTCTTGGAACAGCGCATTATATCCAAGCTCAGTCACTGAAAATGCAAGACCTTGTCACCAGCAGGGAGAGCCACCCTCATCCATTCCACCCTTTCCTCCATCCCCTCACATATCATGGGTACCTCTCTTCTCCCCAAGGGCATTATTCATATGTTAAACAAGGTGCAATGTAGTTTCTGGTGGGGGGCAGATGCTCATCAGTACCGGATTCATTTCTGCAAATGGGAGAAGCTCTAACTTCACAAGAAGGCTGGGGGCTTGGGATTTAGAGACCCTCTCAGCTACAATAAGGCTGCCATCATGAAAATAGTGTGGAGGTTCATCTCCGATCAGCCATCCCCTTGGGTTAGTCTGCTGAAAGCCAAGTACTTAAAAGGTTTAGACTTTTGGGCCACTGATAAACCTGCCAGATGTTCCCATATATGGAATGCAATTCTCTCTGTCAGGAAGGAGGTCAAGGAGGGCTCCCTCAATCTGATACAAGACGGCAGAGCTACTAGTATTTGGGATGATAAATGGATCCCGGACAGAATAGGTCCCCCTGTCCCTCTGGAAGACCTCTCTCAATCCCACCCTGCCTTGGTTTCTTACTTGATCTCCAATAAGCAATGGAATTGGCCCCATCTCAAGACTATCTTCCAGGAAGACACTGTTCGGGATATTCTCAAAGTTCATCTTCCACAACAACCAAGAGCTCAGGGGGACTATATCATTTGGAGCCATACCAAGGATGGAAACTTCTCAATCAGGTCGGCCTACAGGATGCTCACGGAGAAATCTCTCCCCCCATCTTCATCAACAAACCACTACATTTGGCATCTGCTATGGAATTCCAGGCATTGTAACAGCTTCCCCCCCAAGGTTATCATATTTATATGGAAGTGCATTGTGGGTGCGGCTCCCGTCAACTCCAGAATCGCTAGAAGCATCAAAGGGGTCGACCCCAATTGCCCCATCTGCTATGCTGCAGTGGAAACTACGCATCATATGCTGTTCCAATGCAACAACGCCCGAGCCATTTGGATGCTATCCCCCCTCAATTATCACTCGGCAGAGGATCCCAAGGTCCTGGAAGATAAAATATTGGAATGGTCCAAGCCCCCTTTCTCCAGAGACCTAAAATCTTCCGGCTCCTAAGAGAAGAGATTATCTTAGCATTCTCAAATTGGTTTTGTTTGATTTTCGGTCAAGAGAGTGTTAAATGAGCTTATGTAATCAAAATGGGTCTATTAGGAGATTTATTTTCATAATAGGCCTCAAGGCCAATCGAGGCCCAACTGGGCCACCCCTCTCTCTCATGGGCTTCCTAGTTGGAGGGCCCAATTGGCTGGTCTTGGTCCATGGTGGAATCTTGACTAAGCCTCCAACTTTGACCATGGTGAAGGGGGTGCCCCCTTTCTTGTCCCCATGTGAGAATTTTAATATTCTAAGTCCCATTTTACCCTCCCTTCCCCATTAACCTATGGGTGTTTGATGTCTTTTGTCCTAGGTCTAGGGTTTGATATTTAATGTCTCTTGTAATCATTTTTACATAGAATTATTACAAACAAAATCAGAATTTGTGTGAGAAGCCCTTGGGCGCCCCCTCTCTTCCCTCTCTTCCTCCATTGCAGTAGAGATTGTTGTGATTTCTAGGTGAGATGCCCTAAATCTTAGAGAGTTTCTAAGTTTTATCCCTTCCTCTGGATACCAGGTTCGATCATCGCCGCCGCCGCCGCCATCCGTGCCGCCAACAAGCCGCTATAACCCATTCTCCAACCTATTATCCTAAGTCATGAATTTCAGAATAGAAGGTTCAAGATCAGGTTGGTTCTCCTCATCCAGTCATCTGATCTACCTCAAATTTTGAGGACCTCTTCCCTACGTCCTCCCCCATCTCTAGATAAAATTTCACACCGATCTGCCACTGTTTGCCCTTCCGTCCACTGCCATCTCTCCGCCCTTCACAGTCTGCCTGTGTGCAGATCTGTGAGACAACCACCTGATCCATAAATTTTTCCACCCTCAAACCATCTCTGATCACCACCAAAATTGGTGTGCTTGAGCACCACGTCCCACTCTCTCACCCTAATTAATCCCTTCACCCAGATCTACCATTTGACCCCTGGTCAAACCCCTTATTCAGGCAGATCTAGGTCTGCCCTGCACCCCCACCAGAACGTGACATCTTGTTGCAGAGTTTCACATGGTAAATCCAACCGTTGGATGGTCCTGGATTTCACATAAGTCATAGATCTTAGAGTCCTTTTCATAACGGTGCCAGGCTCACTCCACTCCGACGCTGGATCTGGGTACAGGAGCAGATTTCGTTAGGTCGCACAGGTCTGTCCCGAGACAAGACTGCAGGACAGAGTTGGGAGTTAAATCCCTAAAAATATCCCGGCTCTGATCCAGTGACCGCCGCTCTCGAGGATCGACCAAGGACACACCAGCAACATCCCAGCCAGCCGTCACAGCCATAAGACGTCCAGATGCCGCCATCCCAATAGCCATACCCGCTTGCTATCTTGCAGGCCCGGGCAGAACCGAACCGAACAGGTAATTTGCCACTATCCCGAGTGCTTCACGGATGTGCCGCTAATCAACCCAAGATCAGTGCTCCCGGATCACTGTTGTAGCCTTTTACCTCCCTGCATGGAGTGGACTATAATTTTAGGATTGTAATTAATTATATTTACTGTACTGGGAGTTACGGTTCTTTGCCGGGAAGGTCTTCCCTACGCCCCGAGCATGAAGGTGCATTTTTGCTCCTCTCTCATAGCTTTGCTCATTCTGTATATGTTTGAACACCACGCTTGCATGAGTTAGGAATTCTAGCCCGTTCAAATAATATCACCGCCGTGAGAGAGCGTACATGACCCATCTCGTGACCCGATCTGGGCATGAAGGAGTGTTGACCACCCTTGACTCACTACCAATTTCTCAACCGCGCAGATCCACGCGCTTCTCTTGCTTAGGATGAGTCACAAGCTTGTGCTTCTTGTTGAGGACATATCCTCCTCTTTTGAAACTCTGTTGGTGTCGCGTTGGTCACGTCGTTGTTGGTCATGTCATGTAGTCACCTAGGGTCCCAGGTTCACATCAAATCGGTGTCGAGTTGCATCCCATCTTGTCTCAAGAACTCCTCTGCTCTAGGAACTTGCACCTCTCTAGCTGTGTCTCCTGGAAGTGATGCTCTGCTTTGCTCTTCCTGGCCCTCACCTGACTCTCTCTGCTGGGAGCGAGTCCTTCTCCACGGTGCCATAACTCCCATGGCAGCAAGAAAATAACGAACAAAATCAATAAAATACATGGCACCCTAAGCCAATCGCCGACTGTACAGGACATTCATGGACCTTCTCGACCACTGCAATCATTCAGGTTGTCGTATACCTCCATAATCTCGCTCTGATATCAACTCTAACGACCCATGATCCGAGTACCGAAAAGGAGCCGACGCGGCTTGAACATTGGCCCGCCACCCACGAGTCCGAAGACTAGGAAGGGTTAAGGGATGATGTGAGGGTACACAAGAAGCTAAAATAACTATAAAAATAACACAATAATCTAAATAATAATGTAGAAAATTAAATTAAATAACCAAACTGTTACAAGGTCCAGAGTATCTCATGTCCAAATTAAGTATAGTCAACAGAAAGAAAAGTACAAGTATAGGAGGCATACCCTAGCTCTGGCAACTGGCAACTAACCTTGGCCACACGAACTATGAGGAACCTCAGATGCACCTCTCAACGCACTCGCCTCACCTGAAAATACACGGGTGAGCCTCATTTCATAGGCTCAGTAGGGATCCCGGACCGTGTAAACGGTTGTCGGTGGAAATTCAGAAAAACCCAATTAACCCAGAGATAAATCATAAGCGGTCTCCAAAATGACCGTCCAATATCTACACGGCCCATCGATAGACCGTGTATGTTTTGGGCGGTGAAATTTTAATAAATTGGGATAGATAAGCCTATTTACCCTAAATACCTAGCAAGATTCAAAGCCCAATAAGCCTGAATTTAAGAGCGAACCTTAGCCAGGGTGGAAGATACCCATAGAATAAGCCCAAAGACATGCCTAGAAATGGCCCAATGAGCAATGGACAACTCGAGACATCGAAAATTGATGGTAGGAAGAATGACTCAACTCATAAGCAAAAAATGGGTGTCAACTGATGCCCCTCCTTAACGTCCTCTTTGCAGGGGAGTGAGCGGAGGTGAAGCATAAGTAAAATGGAACATGGATGATGTGACACCACCTTGGGGGTGGCAACCACTCGACTGATGCACCTTGAACCTACAATCACAAGCAAGCAACTTTGATGGCGGGCTCACTCGGGCAAGCTCACTCACGTAGCACACACTAGTGTCCGTGGACAACTCGGCGATGGTGGAGAGGGTTCGAGATGGGACCTCACTGTTCTGGGGCTCGGCTAGCTTGAGGTTGAACCCCTAAGGGTCTGGGATGCCTAATTTGATGGGCGGCCAGCACACCGAGGGCGTTGAATGAAGGGTCTCTCTCACAACTCACCCCGCCGTGGTCAATCGATCGATTGGCCTTTTGGACCGGGCACTCCCTCACCACCGACGGAGCTAGGACGCAATACTAAATAAGAAAGGAATTCCAAAAATGAAGAGTGACCAGAGGCTCACCTGATCAGCGTGAAGACGTCGATCTCGACCGGAGACGAGGGTGAGCGAGGAGGCCGGGCGACGCACCCGCTCGCCGTGTCGGTGTAGCTTTGACCTGAGAATTTAGAATAGTACACCACTACACCTCTCGCAGGAGGGAGATCTTGGGGTGGGGATTAACTTAAATTACACTCAAAACTACCTCCACGTAGGGAGGGGCTTTAAGCTGGCCAGGCGGGGTGGGGAAAACTAAGTTAGAAAGGCAGAACGAAGAAGTTGTTGGTTCTGCCAGCCCTCTGGAACAAGGGACAGACTGTCACTGTCGGTGCCGCTGCGGACTCTCCAAACTCCTTCGGAGATGAAACCAGTGGCAACATCTCCTGGGTTGGCCCGGGAGGACATCCAAATTTTGGGGGAATTTTTGGTTGGCGGTGATGGTTAGGGAAGAGTCGTGAACCAGGCCTCTACTTTCTGATTTTGATAGCTTTTGCACCACAGTAGCAGGAAGACGAGGCTACCACGGATGCTCCCGGACTCTGATTCAGGCGAGGTTAGAATCATTGTATTCGTGGATGACTCCTCTTCGAACGGAGATCCACGGTGATGCCAGAGGAGGTCAGAGCAGATGTAGAGGATCATAATAGTGATCGGGTGTCTGTTCAGTCCCAGAGGGAACAGAATAGCGCACCCGGGGGAGAAAATTGAGAACTCTCTGCTCCAGTCGCAAAATGGGGTGCCGCTTCTTGGTGATGGAAGTAGACTCATCGTAGAAGCTCTCAGCCAAGGTCCGCTTCCAGAACTTCAGGAGTTTGGCCGTGGGAGCCTCTACAACTCACCTCTGGATGACTGTCAGGAAGAAGTAGTGCAGTCTGGCGATGATGGCTCCTCTAGGCATCCATGAGCTCAGACAGGGATGAGACCACTGGCGTTGCGAAGAGGATAGGGAGACACTTCCGACGGTATATGGCACGCCTCCTGTAGCTTCACGATGACGCCGTGGTAGCCTCTGCAAGTCACTAGTACTCTGCTGCCTACGAACTGGGAAGTGCAGGTTGAAGATGAGAGGTGGGAAATGAGATAAATGGGAGAGGAAACGGGGTGGATGGGTGTGGAGGCAACCCTTGGCTGTTAGGGGGTCTGGGAGGGGACAAAGCAAGGTGAGGGAGGGGGAGAATAGGGGCTAGAAGGTGGTCTAGTAGGTGGTGAGAGAGTGAGCTGTAAATTTGGGATTAGGAGGGAGAGGGAGAGGGATGGTGGTTTCCCTATTTGGGGTGGTCTAGGGTTTGGGGGAGGAGAAAGGGAGGGAAAACTATTCAAACCTCTCTTGGGAGCTGGAGGATTGTGTGGGGAAGGGGGAGGATTGTGTTGGGAAGAGGGGGGATTGTGTTGGGAAGGCCAAGATCCTCCTAGGGAGGGAGTAGATTTGGTGGGGAGTGGTGGAGGGGTAATGAATGCACCTAGGGAAGGGAAAGGTGGCTGAGGTGGCAACTTAGGTGGCAGGGTTAGGGCTGATGTGGAGGGTGAGGTGGAGGAGAGAGAGGGGGAGGAGAGAGAAATGGGGCACCCTAGAGAGAGAGGGGTAGAGAGAGAGAGGGAGGGGGGGTAGGAGGGGAGCTTCTCACTCCACTCCAATGGATTCTCTCCACTAAATGAAACTAGAATTTTCGACCTCAAAATTTGAAAATTTCATTCATTCATTAGCTTAAAATGAAGAGAGTGGGGTCCTATTTATAGGGATCCCACAATTTATAATAAGTCCCTGCATTTTAGACCAATGACAAATAACCAAGGGAGAAGGGGGCGCCCCATATTCATTACTTTCGATGATGCGACTTTTTCTTACTTATTTGATGTGATTGATGGATGGAGAGTGTTTTTTTTTTTTTACAACTGAACAAGTGGTTAGTCAGTCTTGTGAATGGGAGGGATGGGAATTGAATCTGCAGCATATATATATAGAACCAACTCATGTAATTGGAGCCCATCATGGGGCAAGGTTTCCCCTCCATCAAGGACATAATTAGCACATCCAAGGATGTCACTGTATGTCCACCAAGGTCCATTGATGGAAACAGATATACTAGGTAGGAACAGTGTCCGATACTAAACAAGCTTGGACTGTCCCCGGGAACTAACTATATATGGTTCTAAATGATCAATTCAATTCTCTCTCTCCTTTAGGTTTCGGGCGTTCACATCCATGCTCACATCCCTCTACCCATCTACCCACCAATAATCTATCAAAACATACTTAGCTATACGTACCATGACAAGTTTTTCTGATCTTATTCTTTGTGCTCTTTAGAATTGTGTCCCAATTCACTTTCTAATTGATGGTTAACTGACCTGAATATATCACAGCCTTACTCAAAAACTTGCCTCCTTCCGAGATTTTTAGGAGCTTATGTGAATCTCTATTAGAGATGTTTATATATCATTCCATGCATGAATTTACACCACTAAACTAATCTCCTGAGCCTCGTACCACATTTTAAAGATTTGTTTGTTGCGAAAGAATCTCTAACCACCCGCGGAAGCCTACAAGTACCAAGAAGAAGGTGTTAGAAAGAGCCCTGGACGTTACCCCAAGAGACAACTCTCCGATACTTGAGTAAGGACCATGTTATATGAGGATCAACAGAGGATGGAGAGAAGAGAGAAGGTTGAGAGTAAAGTGATCAAGCCTGAAGTCAGGATGGAGCATCTAGAGGTGCTCGTTGTGTCCAGCGTGTGCTCACAGGGCTTGAGGCGCGCTTGGTAGTAGACCTAGGTGCTTCTCTGTAGATGACTCTCTCTCTCCCGATATCTCAGTGTGTGTGAGTGTCCATATGTCTCTATAGGTATCATCGTCTGTCCCTTCGCCATCTGATCGGAGGTCTATTTATATCGGTTGTCTTGAAGGTGGAGACCCATCCCTTAACAAGGAAAGGCGTGGGTCATGGGGTAACGTCTCCCTGCGATCGTGGAAAGTTTCCCGTTGTGCACCTTTTTATCCAGACCGTGCGATCTTTAGGCAAGTCTTATGGCACCCTTGGAGCCTGCTCGCCCTTACTAGAGTAAAGGCCGATGATGGTGGAAGTAACGTTCGGTCGTCGGAGGATCATCTGACATCTGATATGCCCAGGTTGGTGTCCCTTGTGAGCTAGTGAATACTTTGTCTATCTATTCTAGGTCGCCTGGCGTGGACCGCTAGCTATCGGGGGCCACTTTGCACCGTGTGGATCTGGGGCCAACTTGGGCCTGGCATGACCGGGCCACATGTGGGCCGTACTACTTTTATCATCCTCACTATCCCCCCACTCTCAGACGCCGAGCACTTTCGAGGTCTGAGAGGCAGTCCCAGTGGGCCCATCAAGGAGAAGTTTCTGGGAGGATCTCCACGTATCAATAGGGTATGTGGGCCCTGCCACCTACAAAGCTTCTTGGCACACAAGGCATCCTCTGTCGAAATGTCAAGCCATGTCACTGTCATCATGGGGCTACCATTTTTTGTCTGGGGACGCAGGCGCAAACGATCGCCTGGGTTCGGTGGCCGACCTTGGCAGTGATGAGTACTCTTTTTACCCTCATGTCACCTCGAAGTGGTCGATTCACCTTCAGGTGTCTATAAGTATTAGTGTAGGGACATGTGGGGGGGCTCTTCGGGTGCCAGCTCCACGTGTAGGGACAAGTGGTCGATTCACCTTCAGGTGTCTATAAGCCAGTCGTGTCGGTGTCCTGAGCACTTTGGGTGCCAGCTCCAGTCATCCTCGCTCTCAATCTCTAGTTACTTATTAGGTAGTCCATGGCTTTCGCGAGGCCTTTCAAATCCCTGCTGATTTCAACATCATCTTCCCCGATTACGATGATTGTTTGGGAGGTTATTATCCGGGTGGTATTAGCGTCCCTATAGAGTCCTTTTGGGTAGATTTTCCTCTCCCTATGCACCCCTTCATGGAGTCCGTCCTCCATTATTATGGCCAGTACCCAGGGGACCTCTCCTCCAATTCTTGGCATATCTTGTGCACTTTTGTATATATCTGTAACCAAGTTTTGGTTATGCCCAACGTTTTTCTCTTCCGACAATTCTATAGCCTCTAGCGCTGCCCTGGCATTGAGTCGTCATTCTTTTATCTTCGAGCTAGGAAGGACAGGACCATCATTCATGTTTCCTCCATTGTCTCTAACATCAAGCACTAGTCTGAGCGCTTTATCTTCTGTGGATGCACTTTTCGACACGTCTCTTTGTTTATTCTTTTATCGGTTTATTAAGTGCGTGGACGTGCCAATCACAAAGTGATAGTCTATTCGAGCTTCATAGATGCCCTTGGTATGCGTCATCTGACTGATCAGACATATATGTGGTTCATGTTGGGACCAAAACTCGCCGTGCCATAAAGACTACAGCATTATTTACATCTCCCCGGAGGGGAGAACACCCTTGATTAATCGCCAGACTGGCGTCGCATTGCGTTGGGAGTATTTTTGTTATAAACGGGTGAAATCCACGAGGCTCATCATGAAATTATATTTACTTGTTACATGACTTTCTAGTGCATAGCTTTTATGGTTATGAAAAGTACATTCTCGATACATGCTAGTACATTCTCATTACATGAAAGGCCTAACTTACATCTATACTTTGATTTTGTTTGATTATGTTCACATATCTTGTTACTAATGTTACTTTAGTTTTATCAGTATGATTTATCGCACTTTCGTTATCTTGTCTTCTAGAGCTAAAATGTTAATTACTTAAACTTGTCTTCATATTGATACTAAGATACCTACTGCGTAAGTGTGTTCATTCCCTACTTTTTCAATTTTTTCAGGAGAATTTAGCGCGTCGGATTCGAACTACGCAAGTGACAGATCCGAGAGTGATTGAAAAATGAGAGAAGCCGTAGTTAGTCTAGTCATGAGTCATATTGTACTTTAGTTCCTTCACTGTAATAGGCGGTGAAGTTGATCATGTGATGTAATTTTCTTTTTTCTTGAGTCTAGAGTTAAAAGAGGCAAGTGTCGTTGTAAACTTCAGATTTTATTTCAATAAAGTTGGATTTTTGTGTATAATATATCATGTTCACTCTTCTATGTGTGAATGTTAACGTTCTGATTATCTTGCTTGTTTGAGGCTTTATTTTGCCGGCTGTTCACGTTCCCGACATGAAAGAAGCCCAAGCTCTGCCGGTATGGGTATTGTCTTTGTCGAGTGAAGCCGTCTGGAAAGCTTGTATTGGTTAGGGAACATAATCCTTGCATGCTATCCCTCCTCACTAGTATGGTCCACTCAAGGCGGCGCCTCTCCTCAGGCAGTAAAGGATCATCATCCTTCATGCCGATCAGTGCAAAGCTCTGAAGGAACCGAGGAAGATGACGATCCAGGGGATAATGACATGGGCATCCCCCCAAGCAGTCATACGTATAAATATCATCCCTCCTTGTAATGCGAGACATGTCCACGAGGCCTTCATTTTCGCCCGTACTCTCGGTTGGGCCCTGTTGGCATCCGCTTATTTTCTCTAAATTAATTGAGAATTAGGCATAGGGAAATACTCCCTAAATAGAGCGAAATGGCACGATGCCAAAGGTGCTCTACTAGTCGAGTTCGGCTCAGAAATCGAGATGCGTTGCCAGGCCAGGTGGCACGGCATAACAATCGGGGATCGCCCCCGAGCACAGGGCACTGCACCAGTCAGTCTCCCGGTAACTGAGCCGGATCCAAGGTTTGGGATAGCCTCCGCATCGAGCCGCACTCTGAAGAGATTCGGGGATCACCTTCGAATACCCTGCCTACGGTTTTACACCACCGACATCTCAGTAACCAGGTTAACTCGGGACTTAGAACAGCTTGCCGCATCATACGACTCGTCGCCAAGGAGCGAGGGTCACCCCGACCACCAGACAAACGACATTATCATGTCGATGCCCCAGTCATCGGGCCCAACCAAGGGTCCTAACCAATTAGCCTTGACTCGTGGCAACATCAACAATCGATCGGGCCTGCCCCCGATCACTCAGTTTGCGGGTTTACCCGCGTTCAACATGGCTACCCGAGCCGACCCGGGGGCACTCCGACCACAAGCCACGTTATGTGGCACCCAACAACGAGGCCGGGGGCTACCCCTGAGTCGCCTCCCTCCAGCCCTCTGAAGTCAAAGGAAGACTCACCTGGGCCAACCATGAGCTTCAGGAGCTCACAACACCCTTATATGGTCCACACACGCGTGTCGGGAATTTTCCCGAGCATCTGGTGGACGCGTATGCTCCAGCCACTCTGCAGCAAGCCGGGGCCCAACTCAGGACTCCCAACAACCCATCGCGTCATGCACCACCATCGTGTGCCCTCGCACACAGATCGACCTGCGCAGTCAGAAGCCAAGTCCGCCTAAACCCATAGGTTTAGGCGGACCAGACTGGAGACCCGATATGGTCCACCTAAACCCATGGTTTAGGTAGACTAGCCTGACCTCGAGGCTGGTCCGCCTAAACCCATCCAGAAATAGAAAAAAAGAAGAGATTTTTCAAAATCAAAAATCCAGTTTTTGTTCTGCGTAAACCCCTCTGTGAAGGGGTTTAGGCGGACCAGTAGAGGGGGTTTAGGCGGACTAGACCCAGCCCCTGGGCTGGTCTGCCTAAACCCTCCTTCCCCCACCCTAAAAATCAAAAAAAAATCGAAGGGTTTAGGCAGACCAGCCTTCACCCTCAACTTGGTCTGCCTAAACCCCCCTGACGCTTCATCTTCCGTCATAAAAGTCCCCCCTTTGGAAGCCAAATAAAGCATGAAGCAACAAGCATCAATACACTAAGCTCATCTCTCAGACTACAAGGGCACGCGAAGGAGTTGTGTGTGTGTTTGCTAGGCTCACGTCGAAGGCATGCCGCATGATCATCCCTCATACGGCGTCTAGCCCAAACACCAACCTCCTAAAGGACGCCCCCCCTTTTTTGATGAATGTATGTCATCTCGATAATCATGCACGACCCCAGATCTTGCTTGGTGAAAGTACTCTGTCGAGTCTTGTCTCGATATTCGTACACGACCCTGATGTCGCTTGGTGAAAGCACTCTGCCTCGGGTCCTACCTTGATAATCGTGCACGACCCTAATGTCGCTTGGTGAAAGCACTTTGCCCCA
This sequence comes from Amorphophallus titanum, assembly GCA_024336825.1. Lineage (NCBI taxonomy): Eukaryota > Viridiplantae > Streptophyta > Magnoliopsida > Alismatales > Araceae > Amorphophallus > Amorphophallus titanum. The sequence continues at coordinate 45,156,551 of JANBPO010009603.1, forward strand.
AGTCTTGCCTCGATAATTGTGTACGACCCCAGATGTCGCTTGGTGAAAGCACTCTGCTCGGGTCTTGTCTCGATATTCATGCATGATCTTGATGACGCTTGGTGAAAACACTTTGCCTGAGCCCTATCTCGATATTCATGCATGACCTCAGATGTTGCTTGGCGAAAGCACCCTGCTCGGCTCTGCCTTGGTGTTTGTGCATGACCCAGATGCTGCTTGATGAGAGCACCCTGCCCAGTCCCTGCCTCAATGATCGTGCACCATCAAACGTTGCTCGATCGAGGTGCCCTACCTGGTCTCTGCCTCGACATCCATGCATGACACAGACATTACTTGATGAGAGCACCCTACCCAGTCCCTGCCTCAATGAGCATGCACCATGAAACGTTGCTCGATCGAGGTGCCCTGCCTGGTCTCCGCCTCCACGTCCGTGAGTAACACAAACATTGCTTGATGACGGCACCCTGCCCAGTCTCTGTTTCAATGATCGTGCACTGTCAGATGAGGCTCAATCGAAGCGCCCTGTCTGGCTCCCCACCTCAATGATCGTACACCACCTTAGTGTTACCTTGATAAGCGTGCCTCCAGTGTCGTTACCCAGACAATGGGCATACCTTGCAAGTCTCGACACAAGATGAAGTGTCAGGCCCCTACCTCTGTCAACGGGCCCCAAGCATGACCATCGAGGTCCCATGGTGCCCATCTCCTTCAGTCACAACGGTGCCTCTGGCACCCAATTGTCAGCTCCTCCAGTCACATCGGGACCCGTGGCACCCAATCGCTCAGCTCCTTCAGTCACAACGGTGCCTCCGACACCCGACTGTCAGCTCCACCAGTCATGTCGGGGCCCGCGGTGCCAGATCACTCAGCTCCTTCAGTCACAATGGTGCCTTCGACACCCGACTGCAGCTACTTTAGTCACGTCGGAGCCCGCAGCGCCTGACCACTTAACAACCTCAGTCACAACAGTGCCTTCGGCACCCGACTACCAGCTCCTCTAGTCAAGTCGAGACCCACAGCGCCTGACCACTCAACAACTTCAGTCACAATGGTGCCCTCTGTACCCGACTGCTAGCTCCTCCAGTCATGTCAGTGCCCGCAGCACCAGAGCACTTAGCTCCCTCAGTCACAACGGTGCCCTCGGCACCCGATTGCCAAATATTTCGATCACATCGGGGCCCCCGACACCCCGACCACTCAACAGCCTCAGTAACAACGGTGCCCCCGGCACCTAACTGCCAGTTACTCCAATCACATCGAGGTCCGCGATGCCCGATCGCTCAACAACTCCAATCACGATGGCGCCCCGAGCACCCAAATGTCGGGTCCAGATATCGTCGGGCCATTCTAGCTCCGACAATGGCCAACAACTCCAGTCCCACCGGTGCCCACGGCACCCAGCAATTCCGAGCTCAACGACTTTTGGTTAGTCCAGTCATGGTGATGCTCACGTCATCCAACCCCTCTAGTCTTAATAGCGTCCGGTTGCTCTGGTGACAAGTGGTGCCTACGTCATTCGGTCGCCTCGGCCTTGGTGATGCCCAACTACTCCAGCACAACGGTGCCTACGGCACCCCTACTGCCCCGACCTCAACACCGTCTCATGATGGGAAGACATTGTGACGCCCCTCGGGTGACATTCTGCTAAGTCCCAAGTCCTTAGACGGACACTATGTATGAACGCAGAACTACCCCACAATAATGCAATGACCCGGGGGCCGTCACGAATGACAGAATTGTCCCGTGGCTTGCAAGCACTTGTAATCTGGCTTTCATGCCCCCATATAAATGCCTTTCATGGCATATCAGTCATGTAATACAGTCAGGGAGGGGATCCCCCTCCTCGCTGGAACCAGTCTCTCTGCCCCCAGTTATCCCTGTTGTGTTGCTGTTGCCCTGTCGTTGTTGCATGGACGAAGCCCTCTCGACGTCGCGGCTCCCAGGGTCCCTGACTCTTTCTTCGATAGTAGAAACAAAGGTGTTCGGGCTCCGCCCGATGTAAAATAAACACCGATCGCTTGTGGTCGGTGGGGAAGATGTCCAGTACATGAGCTCCCACAATCGTCTACACTCGTACCAGTGGAACCTCCTTCTCTCCACGTGACGCATAACACTTCGTGCTCACATGTCATGCCTTGACGGCACATCCCCAGTTAAACACTTGGTTCCGCTGGTGATCGTCGAGAAATCGATTGGCACGCCTGCATTCCATCCAACCATCCCTGTACCAGTCTTCCAGAACAATTAACCATACGTCACTCCCTCCAGTGCATTCCTATCGTTCTTTCCACCCTCCTTTTAATACCCCCGGAATCCCCGCATGCCAAATCGACCCATCTCGACCTTCCGTAAGAGGCGAGTGTGCATCCCCGCCGCGAGGGAAAGAATAGGAAGGGAATTCTCCCGCACGCGTAAATAGCTATACACTGATATGCATCGACCTACTCACAGTTCCATGCATAGATGCATCGACCTGACCTGGTATGGTTGACCTTAGAGTTCACATGTGCACAGACCTTGTAATGTTGAAGGCAAAATGTGCACAGACCTTGTAATGCTGAAAGCAGGATATGCACAGACCTTGTAATGTTGAAGGCAAAATGTGCACAAACCTTGTAATGCTGAAAGTAGGATATGCACAGACCTTGTAATGCTGAAGGCAGAACATGCACAGACGTTGTAATGCTGAAGGCATAATGTGCATCGACCTTCCCTTAGCCCTAGCACAATATGCATCGACCTTCCCTTAGCCCTAGCACAATGTGCATCGACCGTCCCTTAGCCCTAGCATGATGTGCACAGACCTTGTAATACTGAAGGCAGAACATGCACAGACGTTGTAATGCTGAAGGCATAATGTGCATCGACCTTCCCTTAGCCCTAGCACAATGGCGTATTGCCGACTGCTCACGTTCTCGAGTGTCATCCGCTGTATACATATGGCTCAGGGCATGACAGTTAAGTTGGTATCAGAGCCTAGGTCTCATGACTTACTTATTCCTACGAAAATGTCATAGGCTAAGTCCAAGGTTAAGGACCCATACCTATGAACCAGGAAGAAATTTCCAGCCCATGTGAGATGGGGTAGAGATGGGATGAGATAGTTAAATTAGAAATTTTCTTTAGGTTAACCTTCATTAATTCCATAGGGAATTAACTATTGGTCATTTTCACAGGTACCCTATTTTTAAAATGGCTCACCATATTGATGGGGACGCGATGCAACAAACCATTGCGAGACATACCCAGGCACTACAGAATATGGCCCAGGCTGGTGCAAGGGTCAGTGCCGGTGATCTGCACCGTAATTTCTGAACCTTAAATCCTCCACGATTTTCTAGCTCTTCTAATCCGGATGAAGTAGAGAACTAGATAGACGAGATGGAAAGAATCTTCAATGTCATGCAATGTGCACATCAAGAAAAGGTCTGTCTGGCCACCTTCCAATTGAATAAAGATGCGCGTACTTGGTGGAAGACCACCTCGGCACAACTCTAGAATTCTCAGCCCATATGGAATGAGTTTCTCACACTCTTCCAGGAAAAATATTTTTTCGAGCATGTAAAGGGGAGGAAGGCTACAGAATTTACTTCTCTACGTCAAGGAATGATGTCAGTGGTAGAATACAAACTTCAGTTCTCCTGTTTGGGCCCTTATGCCAAACATCTGGTGAGCACAGATATTTTAAAGGCCAACTGATTTTTGGATGGGTTAAGGTCCATCTTTATTCAACAACTTGGCTCTCAAGATATTCAAACCTATGCGGATATAGTCCAGCGAGCGTATTTCTATGAAAGGATCTTGGAAAAGGTCAAGAAACTCAAAGGCAAGGGAGAAGAGTCTAGCTGATGGATGGATCGATGTGGGAAGAAGGAAAAATTTAGCATCATGGAACCTTACAAATCCTGTGATAGTAAGAAGAGATCCTGGAATGGGAGTGGTAGTGGCTACCACAAGAACAAAAAGGCAAAGGAGGAAGATAGGCAATTCATGGCAGCCTACGCATTCTATGAGAAATTCAGCCATGCGGCCGAGGAATGCTGGAAGCGTCTCGACGCTTGCTTAAGATGTGGAAGTCGGGATCACCGCATGCCGGATTGCCCCCTCATGAAGGATCAATCTGCCAGTGGCGGACGCAAGCGACAGGCTCATCTTAACGCCGTTCTGAATGATGATGAAATGCCCAAGGATGATGGGCTAATGAAAGGTACCGTTTAAATCTACTCCCATCCTGCATTCGTGTTATTTGATGCTGGTGCTTCTCATTCCTTTATATCTACTGCTTTTGCAAAAACTTTGCCAGTTTCATCAATTCCTCTACCGTCAGACCTAGCTATCACTACACCCTTAGGCCCCGGAACTAAACTTACAACCTACTACCCCAATAGTGAGGTAATTGTAGAGGGTCATAATCTTCCTGCAAACTTGGTATGCCTCGACATGGAAGGCTATGATGCTATCCTTGGTGTAGATTGGCTTGTAGACCACGACGCCTATATAAATTGTCACAATAGGAGAATCTCTTTTTGAAAACTAGGTCTCCCGCGATTTTCTTACCTTGGCATCAAGTATAGGAAGCATCCTACTATTATTTCATCTCTTCATGCTTGCAAACTCATTTAGCAAGGATGTGAAACTTTTCTTACCTCCGTAATCATCACCGAGTCCAAGAAAATCATCTTAGAGGATATTCCCATTGTGAATGAGTTTCCTGATGTGTTCCCATTGGAATTACCCGGTTTACCACCCGAAAGAGAAGTAAATTTCTCCATTGAACTCGTTCTTGGAGTAGCACCTGTTTCAATAACTCCCTACAAGATGTCCCCTACTGAACTAAAAGAATTGAAGAAACAACTTCAAGAGTTATTAGACAATGGCTTCATTCAACCTAGCACATCCCCTTGGCGCCAGTGTTATTTTTCAAAAAGAAGGATGGATCTCTCAGGCTATGTATCGATTACCTGTGACTAAATCAACTCACTATCAAGAACAAATATCTGTTGTCGCGCATCGATGAGCTCTTTGATCAAATTTCGGGAGTAGAATATTTCTCCAAGATAGACCTCAGGTCGGGTTATCATCAGCTCAAGATCAAAGATGAAGACATATACATGACTACCTTCTGAAGCAGATATGGGCATTATGAATTTATGGTAATGCCATTCGGTTTAACTAATGCCCCGGCAGCATTTATGCAACTTATGAATAATGTCTTCAGGCCTTATCTCGACCGATTTGTGGTCGTTTTCATTGATGATATCTTGATATACTCCAAGACTAAGGAGGAACACGAAGAACACTTAAAAATAGCCTTGCAAACAATAAGAGAGCATCAACTCTATGCAAAGCTTAGCAAGTGTGAGTTCTGGCTAAAGGAGGTCTCTTTTCTTGGCCACATCATTTCTAAGGAAGGTATCGCTGTTGATCCTTCTAAAGTGGAGGCTGTCAAGAATTAGAGTCAGCTGACGACTGTATCTAAAGTTAGAAGTTTTCTGGGTCTGGCTGGTTATTATAGAAGCATATGCTGAGACTAGCATGTTAGCCTTAGTTTCTCTAACCTGAGATGTTCTCTCATAGAATACCTCTAGCTTGTCCCAGATTTCCTTAGTTGTGGAATAGGAGGAAACTCTCAAAAATTTAGTGGGGTGAAGAGCACACTGCATAGCATTTACAGCGCTCTAGTTCAAAGTTGACCTACAGATCTGCTCCCTAGTCCAGACACCCTCATCCTCAGGGAGCTCAAAAGGACCTTTACTAACAACCTTCCAAATTTTATAATCATTCGCTCGAAGGAAGACCTACATACGATTCTTCTAGTAAGCATAGTTACTTCCGTCAAAGAATGGCAACTTACTGGTGGAATGATGTTGACATCTGAAATATTACTATACAGCAATCACGCTCCAGACGCGAGGAAGTCGAAGAGAGCTCAAAGAAAGGTCCTCTCGAACTGCTAAAGCCTCAGGTCACCTGACAAGAGCACTAGGGATTCTGCAGCTCATCACCTTGGGATGTTCGAAGGGGATTCACAACCACCGGCAACACTGTATGGCCCGCCAAAATCAACAAACCTAGCAAACCGGCATCGACTCAGTCATGCTGAACAAACCCCGTGCACCATCCAATTTAGATGAGAATGTACCTGGTGGTCTGCCACATGATAAGAAATCCTCCCTAGGTGAAGAAATGTCCCTGGCTCCTCAACGCAAGGTGCCGAAGGCCATGTCAGCGGAACACCTGAGTGACCTGAGTCGGGTACATCTTGCTACTAGAAAGGCCCGTAAGCAACCGGAAAGCTACCAAGCTAGGGGGAAAGTGCTTTGAAGAGTGGGTCACTCATCGAGGATGCCTCGCGTATATGCAAAGTAGGTCTGGTAGCACAAATCATAGTGCCGATGGCTAAATCAGCAAAAAACCCAGATAGTCTGATTGACACACACGGAATAGCGGAAAAGGTCCATAAGTGGCCAAAAGGCTACCTAGCTAGGGCAAAAAAAATGCTTCGAGGGATAGCCCTCTTGATGAAGAGGCTCCACATACCCATGATATGAGGTTGGCGGCACAAATTGCTGTGCCAAAGGCTAAGTCAGCGGAAAACCCTAGTGACCCGAGCCGGGTACACGTATTTTTGAAAAGGTCTGTAAGTGATCGAAAAGCTGCCCAGTCAGGGCAAAAATACTTTGAGGGATAGCCCACTTGATGAAGAGGCTCTGCATGTCCTCAAAGAAGGCCTAGTAGTACAAATCACAGTGCCGATGGCCTAATCAGGACGAAACCTGAGCAATCCAACACGGGCTCGGCACGTGTCGAGAATCGCTCAAAGACACGAGTCAGGGTCGGGAAGCAAGAAATCAACACTCTGAGGCTGCCACATCAAATCCTACACTGCACCAGACGTCGGGCTTCCATCAGGGTCAGTTTTGAGGTAGTGAACAAAAATTACAAAAATGCCCTTGGGTGAGTCGGCGCCCCTCTCTCACCTGTGCGGTTCGGTACACCCTCTTCATGAGTCAACGCCGCCCCGCTTGGGTTGGCTCCCCCTTTTCCTGGTGAGTCAGCACAATGCATCTGCAAATGGTGGAGTGGTGGGTCGGCGGAGGGCTTGCCATCCCATCACCCATCCGATCCCCTGTTTCACTATAAAAAGACCTCTACCTTCCAGCGTAAGAAAGAGATGAGAACACATAGAAGAAGGGACAATACAACGAAGGCGAGAAAACAACTAAGAGCAAGAGGTGAGATAGGGAAGGAAGGGAGAATAGAGAATAGGTAGGGAGACGGAGGGAAACACAGAGAAGAGGGGAAGAGTGAAAGCAATCTCCTAGGTAGGCCTCTACTATAGAGAAGTCCCGAGAGAGCCAATAGTTCCCTTCTGTTGTCCTCGCTTCTCATCTTTTATTGTTTCTTTTTTTAAGCTCATGTATTCTCTCCTACTTGATCGAATGAAATAAGGGTTATCGTGGCTGTGCATTATTTCTCTTATTTGAGTCATTGTGGATGTTTGCTATTTCTCTTATTCGTTGGTTTCCTTTGATCGATTCTCGGTAGATTGTGTTTCACCGCCAAAGTAATCGGTGGTAATCCGAATGTGAGGAGGCCCATCAAGGGCTACAACTTCACTAATGATCCTTTGATCATTCGGTGTCCACAGTTCCCGCTCCAGACCTGGCGTCTCGAATGGCCTTTGGCCATGGCCACTGGGCAACAACAAAATCCCCCTCCCCGGGATCATATAGCATCCATGGACCTTCTCCAATTGATGCATGGGCGAGGGTAATATATGCTACTGTTTGATCGACGACCTCTTTCTCTCAGTGATCAAGGAGATGGCCATTTGCCCCTTTCACCTTCATTCTTTGGTTGTAAGGGCGGTGGTGTACTCCGAAGCCCACCTCATAGTCTGCGTCATTTCTTTCATCTCTTTTTATTTCACCCTCGAAGGTCATTATGAGAGCTTCAGGTGCTTGCCAAATTACCATGGAGAGGCTCTGGCCCCTCCCCCCTTAGGTGGCAGCCACTGTGCGCTCACTTCTTCCCTCAGATGGTTGACGACCCGCTTGGGATGATTGCATATGTAACTCATCGTTACCCCCGCATTCTGGTTCCCCTTTTGTGTAGATAAAATTTTCCAAATCTTTCATTGCACCCTCAAAAGAGGTCTTTCCTCCATATTCACCCCAACCAGGAGACTTTACTAAAATTAACCTTCAGGCCGATGACCTCCTCCAAAAGTTCCAACAAGAGCCTAGCCATGAAGGGTACTGCCCACCCTCATCAAGGAACAAAATAGTGTCATCCGCATATTGCAAGTGAGTAAGAGAGAGGCCATCTCTCGCCAATAGAAAATCTCTAATCAGGCCAACAGCCTCAGTCTTCTGCCACACCCTACTGACGACACTACCTACAAGCACAAATAGGAGGGGAGACAAAGGTCCCCTTGGAGCAATCCTCGTCCGCTGCGAAACCAAGAGGTCAGCTTACCATTAATAATAATAACAAAGGATGCTGAAGCGACACAAGCTCTGACCGACTCAATCCACCTATCCCCAAAACCCACCTATGCAAGATGTCAAAGAGGCACTGTCAGCTCACCCTGCCACAGGCCTTCTCAAAGTCCAGCTTCAAGACCACCCCACTCCTCCTCTGTTGCTTCACAACAAAAAGGCACTCATGTGCCACCAATAAGATGTCCAAAATATGTCGCCCTCTAATGAAAGTACCGTGGAAGTGACTGACCAAGGTTATCCGTCACAAGGACTAGCCTCCCAACTAACAATTTGGTGATGATCTTGTAGGTACCATTGAGCAAGCTGATGGGCCTTCCCGAAAATCATGGGTGCCCGCCTTATTAGGAATGAGAACCAAGAGGGTCTTATTGATGCCCCCCAAGTGAGCCCTCTCTTCCTGAAACTCCCTCACTGTCGTAATGAGATCCTCTTTGATTACCCCCCAACACTTCTAAAAGAAGACTAAGGGGAAACCATCAGGGTCTGGGGCCCTATGCCCTGCCAGAGAAAACACAGCCTGGTGGATCTCCTCCGAGAAGGGCAGGGAGATGGCTGCCCTCTCTTCTGGGGAAAGGTAAGGGAGAAGGTCGGCAGCGATTCACGACTTACAGAAGGACTCCTCAGCAAACAAAGAGGAGTAGAAGACTCTCGCCTGATCTCTGATCTCCGCCTCGGAAGAGAAGGAACGGTCCCCCACCTTGATGCAAGAGATGGAGTTGACCCACCTCCTCCTCGAAGCAATCTGCTGGAAGTAGGTTGTGTTCCTGTCACCTTCTTTAATTCATCTGTCTCTCGATCTCTGCCTCCAGTAAATCTCCTCTCTAGCTAGTAAGTCATCAAACTGACCCCTCAACCTGCAAAGCCTTGTCCTCGTCATCCATAAGGCATGCCTCCTCCAAACTGTCCAAATCCCACAAGATGCAGAAAAATCCTATCTTCGGCCACCCTCCCAGGAAGAATTTTATCACCAGGAGTGAAGAATCTGTGCAGTATGCTTCAGTTTCCTCACCAATGTACCCATAACAGAGGGGCTAGCCTAAAGAGCGTTCCAGGCCCCAACAATAGTCTCCAAGAAATCAACCTCCCTGAACCAGACCTGCTCAAACCTGAACCTGTGAGACTTGGTAAAATCCTTGCTAGTCTTCAGACGAATGGGCATGTGGTCTGAAATAGACCTCGCCAGTCCCGCCACTTGAACATGAAGAAAGTGATCCTCCCTATCAATGAAAAACATAAACCTACCCAACCTAGAGCAAGAAACATTAGGTGTGAAATTGGACCAAGTGAAGCAACCCTGAGACATGCCTAAATCCACCAAAGCTGCCTCCTGGATAAAGTCAGAGAAATCTTCCATCTCTCCAGCAAAAGAAGTGTCATGACCTCTCCCATGGCGCTGTTACTGCATTGAAGTCCCCTCCAACACACCACGGATGGCCCGAAGAAAGGTGGAAATGGATCAACTCATCCCAAAGCAGACGCTTCTCCACCCTGGGCTGGGGGCCATATACCCCACTCAAGTCCCAGGAGAAACCATCCCTGACGCTCTTGAAATGTAAAGAGAAGGCCCATCTACGACTCACCCTATCCTGCACCACCACCTCCACCTCAAACGGGTTCTAGATGACCATAATCCCCCCGGATCTGCCCACAATTGGGGAGGTGACCCCGTGGGAAAGCTGGAGCCCTCCAATCTCCCCAAGGAGATCACTATCATCCCCTTCACACTTCGTCTCCTGCAAGCGTAAGATGTCAATTTTGGACCTCCTAATCAGCTCCCTCACTACCCTCCTCTTCTCCACCCCACCCAACCCTCTCACATTCCACGAAATGATCCTCATCGATGATTAGAATAAGAACTCTCTCCTCTGCCTTCTCCCTCCTCACCACTCCTACCAACCCTTGAGTAGGAGCGTGCCCACTCTGGATGCTCGCACACCAGCGCTTGTTGATCTTAGAGAAGACTCCCCTCAAGTCCTCCGCCACCTCAAAGGAGATCCCGACCTGGTTTGCGACCCCCTAACACACTCCATAACCAAAACTTCAACTTCGATGAGCACCTCTCTCACTTCCTCAACCCCTAGCCTGTTACGCCCACGCGTCGCCTCCCCCTCCTGCAACACCAATTCCCCCCACCAACAATGCCATCCCCCATCAGTCGAACCATTCCATCAAGAGGGGGATCCTGGACCAAGACGAGAGCAGAGCCCTATTGGACCACGGAAATTTTCCACGTAGGAAAAATAGATGACATTTTATAAAAATGTATGCAGATTTGTGTCAGCTTTACGAAGTTAGCAAGACATCATCCATACCCTTGCACGAACTAAAAAACATTAGAACAGAGCAAACATGCATCGAACAGATCAAAAAGCGCACATTTTTATTTTTGAACTGAAAAATATTTTCATTTCACATTCAAGGGTATTTACATTCATACAAAAGCTTTCACGAGGCATAAGCCTTCATACATGGACTGACAAAGACAAAGACACTGACAAAGACAAAGATTGATTGACAAAGACCTATCCAATGACTCATACATATATGTCTCCCCCTTTGACATCATCAAACAAGTGAAGAAGGCTAACAAATATCAGTCCAATTCAGTAGGCCTAGCTAAGCGTGCACGGCGTATGGCCAACTTCTTTATCCTTGGATGAGCTGCGGGTGGAGCAGGTGGATCAGCAGTCGATGGAGATGGTGGTGGAGGTGAGGGTGGTGGTGGTGGTGTTGAAGGAGGAGATGATGATGGTAGTGGTGGTGATGGTGAACGTGGAGGTGGTGACCAATAGGCGTGCGAGTTTGGTGGAGCTGGATGTGGTGAGGATGGGTCAGGCTGACCTACATCACTGTCTCTTTCACTAACACCAATAGGTATTGGAAACTGCTGAAGAAATTGGTGTGCTACACTGACCAAATACATGATGTCCCTGTCAAAGAAATCAAATCTTCAAGCAATTTCATCATGTGAGGCTCTAAGTGTTGTGATGGCAGAATCCAAATCACTGTTCCTCTGATGCACAGAATAGAACTCATTCCTCAGAAATAGAAGCTTATCATTCAACCTATTTTCCATATCCCTCAGATGCAATAGCTTATGGTTGAGTCTATTCTCCATGTTTGTCAGATCTGGAATGGGTGGTCCTCTGGACTGTCCTTCTGGTTCTTGACCTTGCCTAAGTCTTCTGATCTGAGTTTTGATTTCACGAACATCTGACTGTGCGAAGTTTAGATTTCTGGCCATATTGTCATAGTGACTCCAAAGCTGGCTAACTGAAGATTCCACATTCACAACTCTCTGTTGAGATGTATTCATGGATTTTAGAAGAGAATTCATTCTTCCCATCAGTTCAATCCTTGACTCAGTAGCAACTGCTGTCAACTTGGTTTCCAAAATGGTAAGGTGCTCATGGAAGTTGACACCTATATTTCTGATTTCTTCTTGCACACCTTGAAAATGAGCATGTAAGAAGTGATGCCACTGAGGTGGCCGTTCTGGATCAGTAGCATGAGATGGACCAGGAGCAGTAGAAGGTGGATCATTAGTAGCAGGAGGCTCGGCAGTAGGAGAAACTGCAGGCTGCTCTCTAAGAGGTGAAGCATGAACATTAACTGGAGGACTATGCTGCTTCTCAGCTGAATGCAGTGGAGACTGTGACTAGCAGCAGATTGTTGAACTGGGCTGGAAGAGGATTGTGGTTGGCTGTCAGATGGTCTGCCAGTAGAACTAGCACTAGAAGTAGCTACTGGAGTGTGCTCTAAGTCTGCAGCAGGAGACTGAGCTGGGCTAGCAATAGGTGTGGCTGCTGGAGAAGGCTCAGAGGAGGCTACTGGAGACTGAACTGGACTAGAAGATGAGAAATGTTCAGATTGTATAGGAGAGGAGGATTGTTCTAGTGTAGTTTTTGGATGGCGTGACCTTGTCACTACATCTCCCTCCATTTTGAACTTCATGAAGGTTACAATGGTATGTTTAGAGTAGACATTGATTGAATGAATTTTCTTGGAGAGTTCAGTAGAAAGATCAATGTCTTGACACTTGAATACAGCAGTAAGATGGCATGCATATGGAAGGTTTCTTCGGTAATCAAAATGGCATTTTTCAACAAGGTCAAGCATGACATGTGGAAGAGATATGAATTCTCTTTTAAACAGATAATAGAAGAGAAAGACATCCATTTTATTGACTTGTTCCATGCCCCCTATCTTAGGATAGATGGTTGTTGAGAAAATGTGGTGAACTAGGCGTTGCAGAGGGGGAAAGATATTTGCATTTAGAGATGTCAATTTGAATTTTTCAGAAGAAGGAAGGGTGTCAGTCATGAATGAATATGCCTGTGCATAGTCAATGCCACTATCCTCGGGAGTGACTCTCTTGGATTCAAGGTTTAAGGCACGGACAAACAAGGATGCATCAACACAAAAAGATTTGCCTTTCACAGTTGTGACAAGGCTTTTTCTTTGATATCAGAGATTAGAATACAACTCCTGAACTAGTGGAGGATAGAACTTTTGATGTTTGGAAAGAAAATGGATCCAACCTTGATCTTCGAAAGGGGATTTAAGTTCAGGAAACATCTCCTGAAATTCCTTGTCGCGGAAGTTAACCCAGCGCGGTGGAAGAATCTTTCTAGCGGACGAGGGCTCGGGTTGCTTCCTTTTTCTGGAGTAGGTAGCCATTGAACAAACTGGAATGGGCCAGGAAAGGAATGTGAAACAGATGTGAAGTGTTCTGGGATGTAGAACCGGAGCCTAGGGTTTCGACTGGACTCCATTGGAAAAAAAGGGTCTCCAGAAGAAGAAAGAGAAAGAGTGAGATGTAATGAGGAAACTGGGGATCTTGACTTATTTGAAGAGGGTTTGCCAACCCGCCAGACCGGCCCTAGCTGGTTTTGCCTATATAAACACCTGTACATTCTGAACTCTCTTACCAGAGCTGCTAACTCTTAGGAGAAATATTGTTTAGAGATTACTTTTCTGATCTTTTGTCTAAATCTTCTGATCTAACTTTTTATGTACTTTGCTGGTCAAGCATCATCAGTTGGAGTCACGGTCCAAAAAGGAGTCACAGCACAAAAAGGCAAACGACCTAGGGAAAGCCATCTGGATCAGCATTCTTTGGTATTAAAGCATGGCTCACTGTTGGTAATGAGAGGATACACTCAGAGAGATTGGGTGCATTCAGTACCTAAGCGAGCGAAGGCTGATGCTGTTAGGATCAACCTCACATTCAGACACGTATTGATGTAATAGTACAAGAAATACCAGTTTCTATGCCGGCAGAATGGCCAAAAGTTGCGGTGGACCATCTTGAGGTGGGTTCCATCTGTATCTTGTGGTGTATTACTAGGTAGTTCCTTGGAAATTCATTTGTAGAAAGCCATGTTCTCATTCTTTGACTGCTACTGACTTGGCTATCTCGTAGTGGATTTAGTGTAGATGATTTTTTTGAGCAAAGTGTAGAGCCATGATCACTGACAGCCAGCCACACAGGTCTGCAGTGGGTGTGAAAGAGCTGGAGGGTGCTGGAGGGTTGGAGCCTGGAGGGTGTGTGGATCCTCTTGTAGTAGATGCCACCATGGGAGAGGTAAAGACCGTCAGCAATCATCACAAGAAGAATGGTTCAGGGAAGTGGAGGCGGTGGAGTGCAGTAAACTACCAGCTAGGCAGGCAGATGAAACAGGTGATCATAGTGACAAATGTGTGAGAAACAACAATGAGGGTGCTCCAAACAAAGGAAAGATGCTTTCAAAGATGGATGTTAAAGTTGGGGTTTGAAAAATATCATTCTTGCGTTTATATTTGCACACGTATTGTTATTATTGTATAAAGTTTGTGAAAACTATCTGGTTTTCTGTTCATTGGCATAAGAATATTCTGAGTGTGTTGTCCTTAGGTGAGAACTTCTGTGAGAGGGATCTTAGTCCCTTGACCCCTCTTATCCTTCTCCTCCCTCTTCAACGGCGACCAGTGGAGGGCACAAATTTATAGGTCTTCGGCCCTCTTTCCTCCCTGGTAGTGGCAGTGACAATTGGGACCCTGCATGCCAATTCCTTTCTTTGGTGACCCTATGTCCCCCTTGTCTCGCCTAGGAGATAGGGGCATAAGTGGTCAAAGTGGCCCATAAATGCCAGGTCTATGTTTACCTGGTGATTGGCAGCCTATTGGCGTGAGATCATATGGAATTATTGGTGTCTTGCCGGGTGAGACAGACGAGACAGAAGGGGGAAGAGGTGGACAAAATAGGGAAGGGGACACCCTCTGTCCTTATCCACTAATAACCTAATAATGAGCAAATTAGGATAACATACTATATAATATAAGAATATGTCTAGATCTCTCTCCAGCGTTCTTGTTTCAGAGAATTTCTTGGGCAGTCCAGAATACCCACCTCTGCATCTTTGAGACTCAGTTTTTTACTACAATGCAGAGACACCAAGGGGATGACCCATTAATCACAAGTTGCTGGGAAAATGTGGCTGTAGATATTGCCTTGTACCCCTTGAGAAAGACCCATGTCACACCTTGGAGGGAGGGTGATTGATGTCATGGCGCCCGTACTATTGGAATCCCAAGCTCCCACCAGCGGTGTTCCCAGCTTACACACGCACACACGGGTTTTACTGCTCTGCCTCCACCAGCAATGTTTACGGCTTATATCACTCAAAAAGTGCAATCTTTTTTTATCTTTTCCATTAGTTTTGATGTTGGAGAGAGGGCCAAGGAGAGCTCTGCTTTGCACTTTGCATAAACAGTCAGAGAGAGATGGGTGTTTACACAGCCACGGAGAGAGGGTGTTAAAGAGAGTTCTGATCTGCAAACACAACACACACACACACACACACACAGCACAGGGCTTTGCTGCTCTGCTTCAACGGGCGATGCTCACAGCTTATCACTCTAAAACGCCGTCCTTTCATCTTTTCCATTTCCCATTTGAGAGTGGAGCCAATGAGAACTCTGCTTCGCGGTTTGCGCACGCCATGAGAGGGGGAGTGCTGAAGCTAAAGCGAGCTCTGATCTCCACACATACAGGGGGGAGAGAGACGAGGCTTTTATGCTCTGCTTCCACCAGCAATGTTCACAGCTTATATCACTCCAAAACGCAATCTTTTTCATTAGTTTTTTGTCCGTTTGAGATGCTAAAAAGTAGAGCTCGGCTTTGCCGTCTACGGAGAGAGGGAGGGAGGGAAGCCGAAGAGAGCTCTGATCTGCACACATGCGCGCAGAGACAGAGGCAGAGAGAGAGAGAGAAAATCATAGGAGTTGAGTACAGTCGGGACATGGAAATCCAGGGAGATTCCTGCTTTCCTCGTTCCTCGGGACCCTGGACCATCATTCCCCATTTAAATGGGCACCAATAAGATTAGGAACAGTAATATGGACAAACAAGTTCTTGGACGGAAAAAATGCTGCGTATCATTTGATGAAAGTTGTTCAGCAATTTGTCCGTCTCCCAAGCAAGGCACGGGATGCATACAAGGAATCCAACAAATCATCACATGAAATATCGTGAGGTGCCTGGATTTCATTAAATATTTGAAATTGAAGCTCGATGATCCTAGATAGGGGGAGGATTTGCCTCCAATGGAGGAGCAAAATGAAGGTGCTCAGGCCAGTGAACAGCCAGAAGAAATTGAGAGAGAAATGGAAAAGGAGACTACTGAGGAACCAGCTGAAAAACAACTGAAAGACATGCAGTTAGAACAAGAGGTTGAAGAGCTTAATCTAACTGATGATCAAATAAAGCATTAGCTGGATCAGAACATTAATGAATTGTTTGATAAATTTGAAATATCATCTCAACCACAGCAGCCCATCGATCAGCCAGAATAGTCAGTGGAACAAACTGAAGTAGAAGTTGGTGGACAACAAGAAGAAGAACAAGCTGAGGAAGAAACAGCTGAACAGCAAGGAGTAGCACATGTTGAGGAAGAGGGAAGATCTGAAAATGTTCAGATGGAAGAGGAGATAGTAGGAGATGAAGCTGCTGCCACAGAAGAAGTTTTGGGTGACATAGTTGACAAGATCACTGAAGAAGAAGCTGACAAAATCTTGCAAGAAGTTGCTGGCTTAGTTGTTGAAGAATAAGAGACATCCAGTAGCGAGTCTCATCGTGCATGGGGAGACTGAGGTTAGGGTTTGGTGTTTAAGGTGGTGACTTTGGAGGTCACCGACGATGGCCCCCCGCTGGCAGAGATAGCTCCACATGCGGCACATGCTGTCAGAGATGGTACATCCTTTGCTCAAGTCCTTGCCTCCTCTTTAGTAGTTCTTCCGGTGGATATAGACGTACATCCTCTAGCATCAACTGATAGAGGAGAGCCGACATGTTTCTTTTCTAAGGAGGATATAGATGCCTCCCTTGTTCCTTTCAGATTTGCAGTGGTCGCCAAAACAGCTTATGGAAGACCAGGTTTTCCTGAAATCCGATCGCACTTGATGCAAAGGTGTAGTTTGAAAGAATCTTTTGTCATCAGTGCACTTGATAATCTACACTTATTACTCCGGTTTCAAACTGAAGATGACTACCTTCGTGTATTACTACGTGAGTTCTTATATGTTCAAGGCAGGTTATTCTGATTCTTTAAATGGACTCCCATGTTTCGCTCGGATGAGGAACCAGCTTTTAGTCCGGTATGGATAGAATTCCCAAACTTACCTGTAAACCTTTATCAAAAAAAGTTTCTTATGTCTATCGTAGCTAATATAGGACCTGCTCTTCAAGTTGCACAGGCATCTGAATTCCTTGTTAACACTAAGGTGGCTAGGGTTTGTGTTGAATTGAAGCTTCTTAGTAGTCGACCAGAGCGGGTCTGGATTGGCATGGGGTCAGACTATGGAGGTTTCTGGCAGGAGATTAAATACCTCAATGTTCCTTTATATTGCATGAACTACAAACGGCAAGGTCATGATCAGGAAACATGTAGAGTTAAGTCCAAATCGGACACTGGACATGGGAAGCAACCTATGGAAAACTTAGGAACTGACATAGTTGAGGAAGAATTGGAAAGTAAAAAACAAAGACTACAGAAGATACAGTCAACAGGATGAGGGTCTCGACCAACTCAGTGGAAGGAAACAAATAATGATCCTGACCAACAAAATGCAGAAAGGGGGAATCCAATAGAAGTTCAGCAATTACCTTCTCAGGTTGAGAAGGTTAGTCAACTCAATCAACATTCCAACAATATTGTTAATGATGATTCAAACGGTCTCCAACAAACAGTCAATAGTATGGGTTCATTGCATCCCCAAGAGTTGGGGATTAATCCTATTACTGAGGTTTTTGGTCCTTCTTTAGCTCCAGATAAACCTCCTGACGAACCAACCCTCCAGAAGACAAGGCTTGCAACCCAAGATGAGCTGCCTGCTAACATTGGCAAACATGCCTTTCACAGTAAACAGGGTACTGTTACACTAGAAAAGAGACTACAGGGTACCACTACTATGGTTGCAGCGGCTAAGGAAAATTCTTTAATGCCTCTCTGTAATCTTAGTCATGAAGACAACTCTAAAATTACTGTGGATGGGGTTATAACAAGAGCCTGTGCTCGCTCGGTGGATGGGGCTGATACTTCATCATCCTAATGGACTCTACTGTATTTTGGAATATTCGGGGAATTGGTAATGGGGCTTTAAAAAGAGCCTTGAAAAGAATTATTCATAAACTAAAACCAACTATTGTAGCTATTTGTAAGCCTAAGATTGCCTTCTCTAAAGCTCACTCAGTGGCTAGATATATCAAAATGGACAATGTGGCTGGCAATAAAGGTGAAGACTCAAAGATTTGGGTGTTCTGGCAAAACACCATCCCTTTATTGGTGGTGGCCTCTTCAGGACAATTATAACTCTTGGCCAACTGGAGGGTGGCTCTTTTACCAAATATTTTACAAGTGTGTATGCTTCTTGTAGCAGGATTGAACGCCAAGACCTTTTTGATCAACTCATGAATTTTGGTGCCTCTACAGATACCCTATGGATCATGGGAGGAGATTTTAATTGCATAACACACTCATCAGAAAAGAAAGGTGGGGTGGCTTGTAACATTGAAGCCATGGTCGACTTTAATGCCTTCATATCTGGAATGGGTGTTTTGGATGCTGGTTTTGTTGGTCCTTCTTACACTTGGAGTAACAAGAGGACGGGGTCTGCTTATGTTAGTGCCCAACTTGATAGAGTCTTGTTTAATCGTCATTGGGAAGTCCAATTCCATAATATGCAAGTTCAACATCTCCAATGGGGCCCTTCGGACCATGCACTACTAGCTTTAGTAAGCAGCAACAAAACTAAGGGACCTAGCAGATT
This sequence comes from Amorphophallus titanum, assembly GCA_024336825.1. Classification (NCBI taxonomy): domain Eukaryota; kingdom Viridiplantae; phylum Streptophyta; class Magnoliopsida; order Alismatales; family Araceae; genus Amorphophallus; species Amorphophallus titanum. The sequence continues at coordinate 45,175,366 of JANBPO010009603.1, forward strand.
CATCTTTCAGGAAATGTGGACACTCCATCAGGATTTCTTTGGGACAGTCAAAGAAGCATGGGAGAGTGCTAATGTCAATCATCCGAATGGCCTTATTTGTCTCCAAATTAAGCTCAAAGAAACTAAATTGAAACTACAGCATTGGAATAAAAATATCTTTGGGGATGTTGGTAGGAATGTCAAGTAGGCTGAGATGGAAGTTGACAAATGCCAAGTTGATTTTGACTGTAACCCAACTAAATCAAACAGGGAAGCCTTGAATGCAGCCAATGCAAAACTCCAACATACTCTGCGATGTGAGGAGATTTTTTGGGGCCAAAAAGCAAGGATTAATTGGCTTAATAATGGGGACAGAAACACTAGCTTCTATCATGCTGCTGTGCAATCTCACCGCAGGAGGAACAACATCCAAAGATTAAAAGTGGGAGAGAATAATTCATGGTGCTCAGACCAAGGAATTCTTCAAGACAAAATTGTCGAATTCTTCCAGCAACAACTTTCTTCTAAAACACATAGCATTAACGCGGACCTCCCTCAATTGATCCCTACTGTCATCACTGAAGCCCAAAATCAACAACTCTATGAAGCTCCTACTACCAAGGAGATCAAAGATGCTGTTTTCTCCCTGCGAGGTTCCAGCACCCCTGGACCAGACGATTTCTCTGGTATTTTCTTTACACACTACTGGTCCATTATCTCGACTGATGTTGTGAAGGTGGTGCAAGACTTTTTTGCAGGATTTTTGATGCCCAAAGGCATCACTTCTTCTATCATTACTTTGATTCCCAAGGTGCAGGAACCTACCTCCTGTGGACATTTCTGTCCTATTAGCTTGTGCAACTTTGTCTACAAAATTGTGTCAAGGATTCTCTGCACACGATTGACACCTCTTCTCCCTAATATTATATCTAAAGAACATGGAGCATTCGTTAAAGGGAGATATATTCTAGATAATGTCTCACTCTCTCGCCATCTCATGCTGGACCTTAATAGAAAGGTTAGGGGCCATAATGTGCTATTTAAATTGGATATGGCAAAAGCATACGACAAGATGGAGTGGGATTTCCTGCTAGCAGTCATGAGGAAATTCAGATTTAGTAACAGATTCCTCTCTTATGTTGGAATGCTTCTATTTAACTGCTGATTTTCCATTTCTTTTAATGGTAAGCTTGCAGGTTATTTTAAGTCCACAAGAGGGCTCCGACATGGTGACCCTATCGCCCCTATCCTTTTCATCATTGGTTTTGAAGTGCTGAGTAGAGGTCTTAAGGACTTGTATCTAAAAGGCAAAATCCAATACTACCAGACCAAACGTGGGAGTGTCCCTATATCCCATCTTCTATATGCAGATGATACTTTAATTTTCACCAATGTAGCATCCAGGAACATCCGCAACATGTTACAGTTCTTGAAGAATTATGAGACCTCCTCAGGCCAGAAAATTAATGCTAACAAAAGCTACTTTATGGTCTCCTCAAAGGCACCCAGAAGTGTAATTCAACGGGTTCAGGTTGACACTAGATACAGGCATCATACAGGCTCTCTTCACTACCTTGGTATTCCTCTAAAACCAGGAAGACTGGTTGCAGCTGATTTTATCCCTCTTGTGGATGCCTTTAACAACCGCTTGGCTGGCTGGAGCTCTAGTCTCCTATCACAGGTAGGGAATTTGGTATTAATCAAAATAGTCCTCCAAAGCTTGCCAATTTACTTGGCCTCCTCAATCACTATTCCTGTTGGAATTTCCAAGCTCTTAGATCGGCTGTGTGCCAACTTCTTCTGGAGTGGCACTGAGAATATCAGTAAGAGGCATTGGACCGCATGGTCGGATGTCCAAAAGCCCATTAAGGAAGGGGGATTGGGAGTTCGGAGCATCCAGGATGTCCAACTCTCCCTTGCAGTCAAACAGATTTGGAACATCTTACATGGTAACTCGCTGTGGTCACGCTTTGCTCGGAATCGCTTTCTCAAGCAACACCTTCAGGAGGAACAGAGACCATTTCCAGCTGGTATAAAAAAGAACATTTTCACCCGAACGAAGGAGCTGGTACTCACCAATTCGAGGTGGATCGTTGGTAATGGAGCCAACATTAACTTTCTCCATGACACCTAGATTGGCGACAGGCCCCTCATCCATTTTTTGAAACCTAGAACTATTGCTGCCAATTACTCAGGTGTTAGCGTTCGCGACATGTTGACTGATCAGGAACACCCACTATGGAGCAACATAAAATTTTAGTCTAATGTGCTTAAGTCTGAGATCAATAGTGAGAAGGATCTTTGTGTTTGGACTGGCAATAGTTTAGGCACTTTCATTCATCATCAGCCTATCGGATGATTGTGGCTCAGGGTGTTCGACGTATTGCCTGGAGAAAGTTGTGGCACAGAGCTTTTCTACCGAAGGCATGCCTTTTCTATTGGAAAATTATCCGTAGAGCTGTAGCTGTCGACTGCCGGGTGATGGATTGTGGCATCCCTATTGTGTCCAAATGCGCCTACTGTCAGCGTCCACAAACTGAAGACCTCAACCACCTATTTGTGCACAGTGATACTGTCGTGGCCCTTTGGTCTTGGATTGCTCCCCTTATTAGCCCCACTATTCCCTGTAGCAACCAGATCACCATCCGGTGTTGGAATTTCATTTCCAAATCATCACCACAGTCTGCAGTTCAATTTGCCAGCCTCTATGCTTCTATACTAGTGGTTTGCGAAATCTGGAAAGCTCGATGTGCTGCAAGATATGAAGGTATCACCCCCTCTTTGAGAAGAATTCAAAACTCAATTCTTGGGAAGAATGGAAACTAGAGAAAAGAAGGCTCAGGGGTGAAAAGGGCAAGTCCCATGGTGGAGAGAAGAAGACAGGCCTTAACTGTGCTCGGCGCCGGCGGTCGAGTCGACTGTTGTGGCTTTCGTAGCCCCTCTTGCTGCCTCCCGGTGCCGCTGGCTGGGAAGAATGGAAACCCGAGAAAAGAGAAGGGTCGCGAGTGAAAAGGGTAACCCATCACAGAGGAGAGAAGAAGATGGGCCATAATCGGGGTCCACGTCGACAGTCGAGTAAGCAAAACCTCATCGCCCTTCTCGCCACTGGCTAGGACGAATGAAAACTAGGGAGAAGGAGGAAGGGTCGGGGGGTGAAAAGGGAAAGTACCATGGAGGAGAGAAGATAACCGGGGTCGGGCAGCTTAGTCGATGGCGAGGCGTCGAGTGAGTTACTCGGGCGGTTAGGCTTCAAACCCCAACCGACCCCGATTAATGTACGCTCCATCTCAAACCGGCGCATCTCACTCGGCCTAGGTTATCTCACCCTACTCCGGTTTAAGCAGTTGTCAAAGTGAACCTAAGTGATTAGTCATTTAATATCGCATTGAAGTTTCTATATGATGCATGATGGAAAACTCAATCACTATCAAGAGAGTAGCAAGGTCAAATAAATATCCAAGCAAATAAGGAAGACCATGAGACATTTATAGGAACAAGATGAAGAACGATTAGCCAAGAACATGCACAAGAGATCACAATTACTAGAATTCATATCAACAATTGCCCCTTTTGGGCCTCAATATCCAAACATGTCAAGTCATGTATACCAATAATGCCAGTTATGTAAATTTGTCCAGAACCAATCTTGCATATGGTTGGTGCAATGTCACACCTAATCATTCATAATACCAGTACACATCTGGGCTTTGCCTCATCCCTAGGACCAGATTCGGGCCCTTACAAATATCACCTAGCATTGAGTGTCAAATTGGAGCTAAAGTCCCATGTCAATACTTCCACGCAATTTACTAATGGCATCAGAATTCCAATAATAACTCAAGTAACCAAGCACTCAGAGTGGAAACAATTCCTTAGAAGGAATTCAAGTTCACTAGACCAATAGATAAGTCATAGGGATATGACTTGAGAGCCAAGAATTTTTAAGGGGTCATGAACATAGCAGAATAGTAGCCTGAAGAGGCTAAAATCTAGAGGAAACTCAGATCTTGCAATGCCATACAAGAACCATGAAGTTCGAGAAAACTGGGAAAGGTCGCGATCAATAGAGAACTACGGCCATGAAGTAGCAGCCAAGGAATAGCCGCGATCAAAAGAGGGTCCCAAGAGGCTACATTGACTCACTAGGCAGGTGCATCGACTCGCAAAATAGGAAATGAGAACGCAATCAAGCGACCCACCATGGTCTCAAAGATGCAGTCAGTCCAAGTCCAAGTTCAGAGTCAGGAAATCAAACGACAAAGGCCATTTCAGTCGACTAAAATGGGGTTTAGTTGACTGAAAACAAGAAAATCCAGTTGATAGGAGCAATGTCAGTCAACTGAAATAGGGTTCAGTCAACTGAAAACAAGAAATCGGTCAACTAAAATTAAGGTTCAGTCGACTAAAAAGTAGAAAGTCATTCGACTGAACAGGACTGGCACGCTGGCCCAACAGAAGAAGAAATCGGTCAATCAGCCATCCATGACCTGGAGGTCACGGTTCTCAAAGAGCCACGTTCTGGACAGAGTTGGGCAGAACTCAGTTACAAGCTCGTGTCGCCCACTCAATAGCTGGTCGAATCTAGTAGGGGTTCAGGTTTTTGGGGTACAACTTACTTGGCATGCTAGTGGGAATCTCAGGCTCACAGAGTCTTACGGAGGTCTTGGGATAATGGTTCCAATCTGATGGAAGGAATATCTGACAGAGGGTCTGAACTATCCGAAGAAATAAGGTTTCAAAACCGTGGAAAATGGAAGTAACAGTAAGTCCATACCACCGGAGTGGCATGACCCTCAAACAATCCTCGCAATACATTAGATAACATGGCTAATAAGACATGACAACACAATTTCAAGTGTAAACAGATTGACAATAATCATTCTACTCTTTTCCTGTAATGTCATGGAAGAAAGTAAACTTCAAGGAACTAAGATCATGGAACTTTATTCAAGGTTAACCATCTTTCATGAAATCCTAGTCATTTAATATGTTCTTTAATGCTCACTACCCTAAACAGGTCATCTATACAAAGCTTGGAGCATTTAGAATACGAGGAAAAGTTGGGTTCATTGGAACCGAGCGCAGAACGTGATTTATGAAGGGCCGCTACCAAGAAGTAGCGGTCTGTTGTGAACCGCGATCTAGTCACCTTTGAGCCATTCAAAAAAAACACAATGGGGAGATAGCAGTCTATCGCGGGGCCGCGGTTTCCAGATCGCGGTCACTGTAGTTCCACGATCGGGAACAGAGTTTTGCCTTCCAGCGAACTCTAACACACCCCGACTAAAAATTTGATTGTGATCGCTACACTACACAAAAATTAGGCAAGCTGGTAGCCAAGGAAAGAGCATTCGAAGACACACATGATGGCATATTTTATTGAAGATTACGCCTGAGAGAAAACCTACCTTAATGGGGTTTAAGATGAGGTCGACGGAAAGGGAGTGAATTATCCTCAATGTACAATCTCCCTTAGTCTGGGTAGGTTTAATTGTGGTTCTTCTAATACTGGGGAAATTTCTGTTGACATTTCCTTTGGTGAGGAAGGGGTCTTCCCCTGGAGAGGTGCTTCCTCTTTTACTACAACTAGGGTAGACTTAGCTTCTGTTGTCTCATGGGTCTTCAATTTTTTGGCAACACCTTTATTTCTCTTCACAACCCTTCTTTTTCTAAACAACTGGCTAAGAGGGACACCTTCATCTAGATCTCTTTGTTATTCCATACACTCAGCAGATTCTATGGTTGTCATTGGTACTACAAAGGGTGCCTCTGGTGCTGCAGCTAGTTCCTGGACCCTTATGGGCACTAGTTGTAGTACCTTGGGAATTGATTTTTCACTATCAAAACTTGATTTTTTGTAAATAGAGGAATTTTACAAAGTTAAATTTGAGTTTCCCATATCGGTCTAGGTCTTTGTTATACCGGTGTCATGTATTGAGGGTCTTTCTTCCCTCTTTCGTGGTTCCCAACATGAGCCCCCATGCTTGGAGAGTTTTCTTCTTGCTTATTTTCTTTTTTTTCTCTCCTTTCTTCTTTGATGGCCATGAGAGAGTCTCAACTGGAGTTTTAGGCATCAGCTTGGATGACTTAGTAGAAACAAGAATTTGCATCCTCAGTTGAGATGTAATTATAGGGGAAAAGTGCTCATAGTCAACCTGAGAAACTTCTCTTTACTTGATTTCTACAATATCCTACTCTATGCTCCTTATTCTCTCTAGCATCTCTTCCAAAATGCATAGATGTTTCTAGTCAACTAAAATTTTCTTTTATTTTTATTGAAAATGCACTGACTTCTTCAATTACTTTCTTAGGTGGTCTGTCCATTCTCTCTCTTGCTCTCTGTTCTGTTTATGGGACAGATTCAATCGCTCCATCGTCAATGCCAGGTGACACTTCAACAGTTACGTGGGCCCCAGTTGACTCTAGAACTTCAATGACTTTGTCAGATTCAAACAACTTAGTAGCCCTAGCTTCTTCTCTCTGTAGGGGTATAGTCGGGGTAGGTTCATCATATGCAACCTGTCTAATTGCACTGTCCCCTAATTCCACCTCTCGGGTGAGTTCCCTTATTCTTTCAAGTCTTTCAGACTCTCTCATAGTCGATGCTTCTTCTTGCTGAGCTTGAGGTGCTGTGTGAGCTTAGACCTTTCATCCAATAATTTTTCTGATCAATCTTCCCTCATGTAGCATGCATCCTCCTTTAATCAGTGTCGTGACTCTAATGGTGAGTGAAGAGGCTCGATCTCGTACCTAATTGTAGACCATTGATGTCGGGGGAAAACACACGATGTGATCATGCCAAAGACTCCTCCAGAATGGGCCTGCAAGAAGGACAAAAGATCAGGGGGCCTGGGATGAGGATCCCAGGGAAAATCCTCCGCTGTTTAAGTTAGTAGGGGACAAGAGCTAAAGAATAAGAGAGAGCATGGGGTTTGGGGATACAGGATCGCTCTTCACCAGTTGAGGGTCTGGATGAAACATTACCTCATTCTCTTCCTCGAATAGGGTCTTTGGGGTTAAATAGCCATGAACTCCCTTTATAGTTCCACAGAGGCCGGCGAGGGGGAGGTAGATTAGGAGTCGTGTTCCTCAGATAAGGTCTCTTTTTGCTGTGGGCCACTTCACCTTTATCTTAATCCCTTCTCATCCTTCGGTCTAATCCTTCTGCGGGGAGTTCGTCAGCGGTTATATCAGATAGGAGCGTGGTCTGTATAGGTCTTATAGGGGCCAAGGGAGGATCCTTAGCGTGGGGTTGTTCTCCAATGGATAAGGATTAGCCCCTTTAGAGAACCAAAGTTGTCGAGCATTGCTTCTATTCCAATGTCCTTCCGAGGGAGTTCCCTCGGTAGCTTCCTGGTCGCTCGGGAATACCGCGCAATCGAGCTCCTCCCGAGCTTCGGGAGTCATCTGCGTGGACGCTCGTTCCGAGACCAAATGGCACTTCTTGGGCCCCATTATTTCGACTTTCAACAGGTGGACCTTGGATACTTTAGTGGGCTGTCACCTATCTGGCCGAATATGTCTCGTTGGACTTTAGAGAAAAAAATTAATGGGCTGTAAATGTTCCCCCTCTCTAGTGGGAATTGTTATCCTTTCTTCCCCGACCAGATCAGTACCAAAATGCATAAATAGGAAGGTCATTGATGTACAGTGATTTAAATGTTTGACATCCTTGGTGTTTACTATGTTCTTGATCCCTTCCACCATAATTGCATTAACATTCAACTTTCCTCTTCTTTGGAGGGTGTGGACAATCTGAAGGCCAATGTCACTCCCGTGATCGAAACTACCACTCCTAAGATAGAACATTAAGTGGCAACATGGTATAGGACCCCGAGCTGAATGTTCATGCCGGTGACAAACCAATGCTCTACCTTAGCCCTGGTTAGATCTCTTATCATTTTTTTCCTTAGATCTCTTATCATTTTCTTCCTGACACTTACGTTCAGGATCATGATGGGCTTGATCCCATCATCAAAACTTCCAAAGATTTGATTTATCACCATTTTTGAGATTATTATCTCTTCCAAAGAAGTGTACCAAATTTATGTGAGATTAGAGACTTGAATTCACGTTCCTTGACGAGTTTGTCGAAGGCACGGGTCATACGGGTCTGGTAGACCTATATGTTCTACTGGGCTCTGAGCCATCTTCCTTCCAGATCAGAGAGCTCCTCTAGTCTTCTTTCTACATTAGCTTGGCCATCCTCAACCAGTCCGTGCTAGATCGCCACTCGCAGTGAGGGTATCTCCAGTTCTATCGAGACGTCCGCTTCCGAGCCGTACACTAAGGAGAATGGTGAGCAACCTGTCGGGGTCTTGTACATGGAGTAGTATGCCCACAGTGCTTCATACATCTTGTCTTTCCAATCCCTCTTGCTAGAGCTGACCATCTTGGCAAGGAGTGTGCAAAGTGTTTTGTTGAAGGCTTCTGCCAACCTGTTTGCTTGTGGGTTGTAGGCAGTGGACATCCTCCAATCAATTTTGAATTTATCGGCCAATCTGTAGACATTTTGGTTCCAAAAGTGGCTTCTATTGTCGGAGACAATCTGATCGGACATGCCGAATCAGAATATGATGTTTCGACGGACAAATCTAACTACAATTTCTCCCGTCACTTCTCTTAGAGGCACAGCTTTCGCCCAGTGGGAGAAGTAGTCTGTTGCTACTAGAATGTATTTACAACCCGATGAAGGCGCAGGGAGAGGGCCCACAATATCAGTGCCCCATTGAGCAAAAGGCCAACTGGGTGCCATTGGGTGCAAATGAGCTGGAGGTCTTCTTGGGATCGCAGCATGCTGCTGAGATTTATGACATGACTTGGCATATCTGTAGCAATCATCGAACATAGTTGGCTAGTAATATCCCAGCTTCTTGATTTCAATCTTCATTTTCGACCCAGCCTAGTGAGCACCGGCTGATCCCGCATGGATTTCCTTCATGACCGTCCAAGCCTCCTCCATGGATATACATCGGAGGAGCACCTTTCTTCCGGCATCAGCCACGGTTCGAAATAGAGTTTTGTTTCTGACTTCATAGGAATCTTTTATTTTGATTAATTTGATCCTTTCTTCCCTCTGCTTGGGCAGTTCCTGGTGTTTAGACCATTTCATCAGGGGTTCTCTCCAATCAGGAGAGTTAGTTATTTCTGCTGTTGCAGCTTCATATTCTTCTTCGTCCCTTGGTTCCTCTATCATGCTAGGGACCTGATGCTTGTATATGACTGTTATGTTAAGGGATTCACCTAGCGGGGCCGCCAGTGAGCTTGCTAATTTTTCCAGTGCATCTGTCTAGGCATTCTGGCTTCGGACGACATGGCCTACTTTAATGAAGTAGAATAGCCCCATGAGCTTCTTCACCTTGGCGTAGTACGGGAGTAGCTCGGGCTTCCGAACATCGAACTCTCCTTGTATCTGCTTGACAATCAGCATCGCATTGCCAAACACCTGTAGCATTCGGATCTCTAGGTGGAGAGCTATCTGAAGACCGATGATCATGGCTTCATATTCTGATTCTTTATTCATGCACGATTTGTTGATGGAGAATGACGTATGCAACACTTCTCCTTCTGGGGAATTGAGGACGATGCATACTCCGGCTATTATCCTCGTGTGCCCTAATTGGGATGTTTCAGTTCTGGATGCTCCGTCAAATTATAATTGCCATAGGGCTTGACGGACTTGGTCCACCTCTAGTGCTTCATCTTCTGGAAGCTATGTGACAAGCGGAGAATCCTCGGGCACAAGGTGTGCCACAAAGAAATCTGCTAACGCCTGGCCTTTGATAGCCTTTTGTGACACGTATGTAATATCGAATTCCATCATAGTGACGGCCCACTTTCCCAATTGCCCTTTCAGCGCCGGTTGGGACAAGAGATATTTAACTCGATCGGCCCTTGATATCAGTTGTATTTCATGTGAGAGCATGTAATGCCTCATTTTCTTGGCTGTAAAGACCAAGGCAAGGCAAACTTTCTCGATCGGGGTATATTTTGCCTCTACCCCGACTAGCCTTCAACTGAGGTAGTAAAGCGCCCGCTCCTTTCCCTCGTCGTTGTTCTGGGCCAACATTACCCCCACTGAATATTCGGTGGCGGCTATGTAGAGAATCAACGGCCACCCTTTGATAGGTGCCCCCAGCACTGGTGGGGTCTTCAAGTATCCCTTTAGTTGATCAAAAGCCTTCTGGCATTCTTGATTCTAGTCGAATAGTGCATCTTTTATCATCAACTTGTGGCATGGCTGACATCGCCCAGACAGGTTGGAGATGAACCTGCTGATGTAGGCTAATCGGCCTTGTAATGATCACAGTTTTGTTAGGTTCTTCAGAGGTGGCAGCTCCTGAATGGCCTTTATCTTGGAGGGGTCCATTTCAATACCCCGATATCGGATGACAAAGCCTAGAAATTTTCCACTAGAGACACCAAAGGCACACTTCAATGGGTTCATCTTCAACTTGTATTGCCAGAGCCTTTGGAATATAACCCCGAGGTCGTTCAGATGATCTTCTTTCTTTTTGATGTTGACAACCAAGTCGTTGATGTAACATTCGACCTTGTCATAGAGTAGTTCATCAAATATCTTGGTCATCATCCTTTGATAAGTGGCGCCAGCATTCTTGAGGCCAAAAGGCATCCTTTTATAGTGGAATATCCCCTTAGGTGATTGAAAAGCCGTATGAATTCTATCATGCCACGCCGCAAGTGATTCAATATTTCTGCAAAATCGGGTGCGTTTTCCTGGGCATTTCCGACCTGGAAACGTACGGAAAGCGGTCGATTCCAAGCTACAGGGGGATGACGGCGTGAAGCATCTAATTTTCGTGTTGTCCCTGCTGTTTTGCGGTGTAGTGACGGCAAAAGATGTGACCGTTTACACGCTCGAACAGGGCTGCGCACCATGCCAACGATTCAAGGCAGAGTCCGCGAGTATTGAGGGCTATTCATTCAAGTTTGTCACCGACGCCCCGGCTTGGGTGCAGAGTTTCCCCACGATGGTATTCCCGGGCAAGGATGGCCCGCTGCAGTGGTCTGGTTATCAGTCCGCCGCGACGATTAAAGCTGTTCTCGACCGCAGCTATTACGATCCGGAACCGCCTGTGATGAAAACGGCCGCACCGCTGAGGACGGTGGCAGGCCTGTCGATCGCCGACATCGAGAAGTACATCGGCAAGGCCGGTGAAATCACTATTACGCCAAGAGATCCTGTCACTGTTACGCTTGACGACGGTACGAAAGTTTCGTTTCGTCGGCTTGCGGGAGCATACGATTCCGATGGAAAGGTGGTGATCCTAACTTTGAGCGAGCCGCTCCCGCGAGTCGACACTACGAAATTCTATTTACACTTTGGTGCAGTGGTTCAGTCCCTCAAATACCCGGTTGGCGATGCTGTTGAAGTCGGAACCAGCCGAGGCAAGTATCGTGTCCCGTTGCGACTGGAGGCGGTGGAATGAACATGGAATGCGTTCAACTGACGAACGAATGCCTGGACGACCTGAAAATTCCACCCGGCATCCGAGACGAAATTGCCGCCCGAGGAATCGAATTGACGCTGAGGGAATGGCCAGCCTGCTGCGGAGAAGAGACCCGCAAAGAGATGCGTAAGAGGCGTCACGAGATCCGCAAGCGAGTCTCCAAGCAGGTTCGGCAAGAGTACACCGTTGGCCCGTTGGTCGGCCTGCTGCTGTGGAGCCTGATCGGCAGCCTGATCAAAAGCATTGTCGAGTGGCTGTGGAACAAGTGGACCGGCAACGACGGTGCCCGAATTTCCAGAGTGGCGGCAATGTGCCAATACGGGAGCAAGACCTGATGATGAAATCATTCGACGATGCAGCGAAGACCGGACTGCGATTCGTCGGCAGACTGCTGGCGTTCGTGGCATGCTGTGCAAGCTGAAGGGCTGGAAGCAAAGCGTAGGCCCGGCGAACGGCCCGGACGCAGGTCAGTCTGCTGAGACGTGATGCTGACAGTAAATACAGTATGGGCCATTATCGTCGACAATTGTTGCTTGATATCCGCACTTTTCACAGCGGGGAAAATCAGGAAGGAAGCATGCCGCGTATGCCGATCTGCCGATCTGCGAAAGTCTCGGGGCGAATGCAGCCACCGCAGAAACCGCGACAGATGCAGCAACGACACAAGCAACCATTGCGAATTTTTTCATTGTCGATTCTCCGGGACGAAATTGGCCACCCGGCATTATCTCATTTTTCGGGGATTTGATCAAGATGGCAAGCGGATCACTGTCAAGCCAGTTCGCGTCAATAACGAGTTTATCAGGAACGGGAACGGGCGCATGGTTCGACGGCGGGTCCGGAAAAAAAAATCTCTGGCCACCTGCGGATGCGGGAGGATCGCATAGCGAAGTTCTCTTGCTGTCCAATGCGGGGTTTAACCTTTCCGCCGAAGACGACGGCACTGGCATGGATTTCCTGTTTACTGTTTATGTGAATATCTTTGTGTCGACATCGTCGTTTGTCGGGACTCCACTGATTGACTATTCGGCATTTTTCTATTTTAACGGGAGCCCCGTTGGTGTTGACCAATCGAAGTCAACGGATTGGCCACTGGTTGTTGATTATCCATCTGGTCAGATAAGGGAATATTCGATGTCCGGGGTTTTAACTCCTGCGCAGATCGACAGTAGTACATTCGGATTTGGAATTCAGTGCTATTCTGCAGACTCTGGAATCGGCGCTCAGGTCGACCAATCGACCCCAACTACTGGCCCTGCGGGAGTCTTTATTAACTGGAATCAGACGCACCCCGTCACCCCGTCAGCCCCCCCCTGGTTGGCCCCAACATTCAGCCCCACCGGCAATAGCAACATGGGCCGCGTCCGCATGAACCCACTTTTAAGGATGTGACAACTATCGATATGCAGTCTTGCATTGAGGGCAAAACAGAACCGGAACGTCAGTGGGGTTGGCCTCATGGTCAGGATGCAACGGACATAGCCAGACACCGCACTTCGGGCAAGGTTTCCCGAGTGGCAGGCCATTCGAGTCGACGGCAATAAAACGTTGATAAAGATCGTTTAGCGGGGCGAGTAAGAGATATCCTGCTGCGGCAACCCCGGCAGCCAGTACGACAAGATAGATAGCTTTTTGAATCATGACACTGATTCCCATACTTCTTGAGGGCGTTTCTTCTCCGTCCGGAATTGGGACGACAGATGGAGATTTTCCGGATGGAGAGTCGAGTTGGTATCCGAGTGGAAATCTGATTTCAGCAGACGACGGTGTTTCTTCCGCATTTGCAACCGTGCAAACGAATGTGGCATTGGTCAATTTCGCGTTTTCGAGTGGTTGGACATACGGAGGGTGGGGCATCTCCCTACTGTGGATGAAACCACTTCATCGGGAGTAATGGAAATTGCTGGGGAGGGCGAGCTACAAGATGATGACTACAACCCCGTATCGGGCGCCTTGTCACCCTTCTCAGGTGGGGAGCGTACCAGTCATGCTCTTCTTGGTATGCTTAACCCTAATCCATATAGCTGTGAACATTTTTCTTTGGGCTGTCCTCTGAATATATAACTTTCTCTTCGTTAGGGGAGACTTGTGAAGGAAACGGTGCAGTCACAACTCATGCAGAGGAATTGGGATTGAATGTCGATCTAGCTTCCTCAGGTGAGTTTCCATGTAACTTTTGCACATAAGACCTGGCTTCTTTTAGCTAGAAAGATTTTTGGACATCTCTTGCTTTTAGGCCTGCTAGACGGAGACCTGACAGTTTCTGTAAAAGAATTCACTGCGCTTCTGAGTTCAGGGTTGAATGAAGGTCTTCCAGAATTTTCATCTGCTCTTCCTACTGACAGAGGGACAGTAGCTCAGTATTTGAAAGCCCTTTTAACTAAGCTGTGTAGAGAAGGGAGCAGAACCAAGCTCTCACATGGAAAATGATAGAGGCCCGGCCGTCCCTGCTAGCTTGGAGGCGGCTCCGGCTACTTGCGCCACTGGTAAGCACTCTCACCCCGCTTCTTTTGTTTGCTGGCCTATCTAGTGTAGCCTTCGTTACTAACTTTCTGTCTTATATTTTAGCTGATTCACCTACGGCGGGGCTCCTCGGCGCTTTAGAAGAGGCCAGCAGAGATGATTTGGTATTGGAGGAGAATGCTGACACTTGCCGTGAGACCTTTGGGTCTATTCCTATGGCAGTTGGCACGACTGATGAGCCTTCCACTTTAGTAGAAAGTCCATCTTCCGCTGGTGGGGTAAGATCTGGTGAGCATCCACACTCCCCTCCCTTATCTTCAAAGAACGTTGATAGCTCCAGTAGTGATTTGCCTTCTTCTTTTATTCTCTCAGATTGTCTAGCTATCGGAGGCACTGAGCCACCCCTGGTAGAGAGAGAGAGTACACATCACACAGAGGCTTCTCTTCTTGCCTTAAACTCGGCAACTCCAGCTATTGATGGGATTGAGAGTGTTGATTTGGGAGGTATTGAACCTTTCACTCACTCGTTGTTCTTTCGCTACATCCCATTTGGGAGGTATGGACACCATATTATACGAGAAATCCTTCAACATTTCTTCCAATTTCTCTAGTAAGTTCCTCATCTTTGTAAAAGATGGACAATTCCTCAGGAATAGGGAGCTTTTCACCCTTTTGTATTTGCTGGTACATCAGTCGGAGGCACTTCTTAAGTCGGGTCTTGCGTTCCAGGTCTTCCCATGGAATATACTTGTCAAGTGGGACGACCCCGGTTGGCGCGGAAGGATCATATTCTTTCAATTCATCAATTAGCTTTTGAATTTTCTGCAGAGGGGTTAACTCCTTGAGTACTCCCATGGCCGCCGCCTGTTCGGCTTGTTTCTTCAATCTTCTCTTCAAACTCTTCCTTTTGTTCTTCTCTTGCCTTTTAACTAGTGCTAAATCACTTTGAGAGGGGGTGGCCGTCTTTGTAGGCAATCGGGTGATGTGCCCGACATTAGAGTTACTAGGATGGGCTTTCTCTTATAAGGCTTAAAGGAGCTGTACTTCTTTGAGGTTATATTGACCCAATTAGCCTCTGTTTCATGGGCCTGGAATGTAGCCTTAATTGCTTTCTCTACTATTTCTGGGGACAATTCTTGAAATTCGGCCATGTAAAGACCGGTGTCCCTAGACGTTGACACCATCTTTCTTTGTTGCTGAATTAGTGCATGGTCCTGCTCGGGCAACTCTGGTTTGGCTTTACCCTTTCACCTTTGCTTGGAGATTGCCTCAGAACCCTCTTGTCTAGATGCCTCGACCTGGCTTGGTTCGGCGTCTGATTTGGCTTTTGGTTGTTGAGGCCTGCCAGATTGGGCTTGCTCAGTGCTTAACTTGACAACCTTCTTCTGAGGCATGCCAGTCCGACCTTGGTCCGTCGTTGGCTTGGAATCTTTCCCACGAAATTCTTGGTCCGCCTGGTTTGCATATACAGTTGACGAAGTTTGACCGTGACTTTCGGAGTTGGGCTCGGTGTCGTGCCTTGGAGGGTCACGCACTAATACCTCTCTTCCACCCAGAAGGATGTCAAGAAGTCTCTGGGTATCCTCTTTTGGGAAAGGTAAAGACTTTAGATTCTCCCACGACTGCTAGTTAGAGCATTGGGCTGTGGATTGATCTTGATTGAGTGTGTCCTTCTCTTTATTCGGCTCACAGAATGTCCGAGAGGTAGACGCGTGAATCACATTCACTGAGAAAATTGATTGGCCCCGCGGGGGAGACCTCGAGGACCCCCAGAGAGAATCCTCTATGCTTATCACTTGACGGGTGATCAAATCCTCCGCGATATCTTTGAAGGTAGAACAGTCATAGATGACATCGTCCATGGCGCGATTGTACATGTAATAACCATGCCGATGTCTTATGTTGGTGCCTGGATCATCATGCGATGCAGGGAACTGTATCAATCTCTTTCTTCGGCAAATATGAAATATTTTCAAAGTTTTATACCGAGGGAAGGAATGTAACTTTTGTGGAATTTCATTGGCAGATGAGTCCGCTGAATCTTTAGACAACCAGCCTCCAGACCTTGGCTGCCTTCAAGGTTCTACTGTGGCTTCTGAGTTGCGGGTAGAGGCTGGGACTGACTCCCTGGTGGAAGGTACCGGGGAGAGGACTGACAATCGCTCGTCAATTTGCTTCCCAAGTTGCAGTAACTTTTGCTGATTGCACTGCAGCCGTCTGACCTCCTTTTTGATTTTTTGAACAGTCTTCCGAATGGCTAGGCATTCAGACATAGGAGAGTGCCCCCCTATAGAGCTTCCTGTCGCCCAATGGGGGCAGGTGACGCAGGTTGATTAGCATCCACTCTTGCCTGCCTCATTCTACAAATCTAATGAATGACATTTACCAAGAAATTTAATTTTCTCCAATCATGAGGTTGAGGTGGGCTAATCAAGTGTTCTCACATTGAGATAGTGCCACTCCAAATTATTTCTTCTACCTTATTCTTGCAAGTATAACAATCCTCAATGACATGGCCCAACATGCGATGGTAAACGCAGTAATTGGGCTCATGTGTTTTGCTCATTTCTGTAGGTCTCTTCGGCCTTGGCAAGGATATGATTCCGTTCTTCATGCAGAGTGTGAAGAGCCTCTTAGTGTGTTCTCTTTCGAAAGAATATGGAATTTCCATACATGTTGCCAATCTCGTAGTGATTTTCCTTTGCTTGTTTTGAAGGTTTTGCTTGAGCTGCCTCTCTCGTGGAGATGGCTGCTTTGGCCTGAGCATCCCGAGATACTAGGTTCTTCTTCATGCGGGGCTTCCGCAGGGCAGCTTTGATTTAAAGATCTACCTGGCCGCTTCCCTGAGGCTTTTTTTTATGCTGCCTCCTTGGAGATCGATCTCTCCCTTTTGAATGAGGGTTTCGATACAATCTTGTACTTCCTCACATTCCCCGGTGGGGTGAGATATTGTAGCATGGTACTCGCAATATTTAGGAGCTTTCTTCACCTCCGTGTAAGTTGGGGGCGGGTTGTGCACCATCATGTGGCCCTCTTTAAGGAGGACATCGACTATCTTCTTAGTGTTCTCTTTTGGAAAAGAGCATTGGTGAGAGGGGCTCCAGCCAGGATATCACAGAATGGGTTTGATCTTGCGGGGCCAACTTCTTCTGCCCCCGGGGCGGGGAGTGTAAAGGCCGCCGCTTGACAGCTCACAGTAACTGGATGATAATGGTGGATGGCGTTAATCGAACGGGTTGACCTTTTCCAAGTGTGGGGTTGAGGAGGGTCAACCAGACATCCTTTCATGGTAATGAGTTTATTTTGGATCATTTTCTCCAACTCATTTTTAAAGACAACAATTTTCGACAGTATGTCCCAATAAGCGGTGATATACGCAGTTATTGGGATCGTCCGATTTGTTGACTTCCTCTGGCTTTTAAGGCTCTGGCAAGGATATCAACTTGTTTTTCATGCAGAGGTTAAAAGGCCTCCTGGTGCCTTCCTTTTTAAAAGAATAAGGGGCCTTCATGCGTTTGACCAATCTCGAAGTCGATGCCTACCCTTTGGGCTTCTTGTCGGAATCACTTGGCGATGTTCCTTCGCCGGTTCCGGTTGTTGGAGAGAAATCCACGGCATTTGCTTCTTTCCCAGTAGCGCTATGCTCTTTGGGTGCCTTGACCTTATAGGGTGTAAATGTTGGATTATCAGCGAAGAACATTTCAATCTCTGCCACCATTGAATTCAACTGGCCGAACCCCTTGATATTTGCCCCCAGGAGTCTCTCGCTGACTTCTGGGGACAAGCCTTTACGGCATATCATTATGGCATCCTTCTGCAGCGGAGGGTTGTCGCATCGCATGCTGAAATCCTTCCAACATTTAATGAAGTCCAATGCGGTCTCTCCTCTTTTCTGCTTAAGCGAGCAAAGCTCGGCAAGGGACACTTTCCTTTTGGCTAGCTGGAATAGATTAATGAATTTTTTTTTGTAAATCAGCCCAGTCAACCACAGAGTTAGGTTTCAGTCTCGAATACTATTGAAATGCACTGCCGGTGAGAGAAGTCGCAAAATACCAAAGGAGATAAGACTCCTCGAGGGCTAGGTCACCCATGGCCGTTACATAGTAGGCCAGGTGCTCATGTGGCGATCCCTGCTCATTAAACTTCTGTAGCTTTGGTGCCTTTGGGCAGTCTGGCGGGAGCTTCTTGAACTGGTGATGGATGGGGTAGGGCACACTGTATAAGTCGACAGTGGCAACGCCCTCGCCGCGTTGGGCGAACTTCTCTTCAATGATCTTTTCTATCATGTGCCGTTGGGCAATGACCTCTTCAGGGTCCAAGAAGATTTGACGGTGGGCGGGGCTCGAGGTGGCTCGGCCCCTGCTTCGGCGTACATGTTGTAAGGAGGAGCAATTTGTCAATTAGCCATGGCGAGATTAGCCAACCGTTGCTCTCGTCGGGAATCTTGGTTATTCGGTGTCTAAGGTCTTTGAGCGTTTGTATTCATCTGCCGCTTCATTTCAAGCATAAGATTAGTCATCTCTATATGCCAATCCTGCATGGTTTCTAACTTGGCATCGTCAGACATTGCCTGGAAGGCGGCGTTCGTGGGTGGTTCAAACACCGGGTTTAGATATCCACTGCCGGGGTGAGCTGCCCCTTCCCTGTGGATACTTATAACCTCATCAGGGTCTACTCCTACTTGAGACACATTCTCCCCCTGATTCTGAGGTTGCTTCTGAACGGGTCCCTATTGTTGACCCTGGGAAGAAGTTCCTACCTGGCTACTAAACTGGGCTTGGAGGTTTCTTCTGGCGGCGTTCTTGGTATTGAGATATATCGCATCCGTGGCCTTATTTGGGTCATTTAGCCCAGCAGGCTCATTTGGATTGGCGGGGTTGCTAATTGGTTCCATCAGCTCTTTGCTGGAGACATAGCAAGTGTAAATCTTCATGTTGCCACCTACTTCCGTCATTTGTCACATAAGTCAGAAAATCATGAGTAAATTTTGGCAACATCTCCCCTTTATCTCAGAAGGTCATGGGGGAAGAAATGGAGATTTGCCCACGGGAACACCCGGGACGATCTCCTAAACTATCGGGAGGCCGGATACGGTGACCCAAAGACCTGGGTGGGATGGAGACCCCGAGGACTAGCCTACGAGGGGTTCCAATGACCCACGGGTTGTCACAATTCCCATTGAGGAATGTGGGCTTAATTATTGTTGGACGTGACGATCCATTTATATTCACCCTTGAGGATTTATCAGGGTCCACGTTATAGGGAAACGGGCCCCATAGTCCATGAGTGGTATAAATAAGATGCAATTGGAAGATTAAGTAAATAGTGGATGTTTCCCTCCCCGGTAGTGAGCCCGTATATGTAAATTGGAAATAAGCATACGACAAATGAAACTTCGAAGCGGAATATTGCCCCAAGCACAACAAAAGGGAATGGAACACGCTGATGAAGATAGTGAACCCATACCCTGTTGGGGACCAAGGAAGCTGGGATCTGGATGATGTATGCAAGCCAGCAGTGACTAAAATAGCGAGTGCGGAAGTGAGGCAAACAAACGATAGCAATTAGAGGAATTAATTAGGGCAGAAGTTATGTTGAATATAGGAACAATAACACAGTCTCAACAACCCATGGTGAAAGGTGAGGAAACTGACGATCACTTCCAAGTCTGTCACAGAATCACTGCATAAACATAGGAAATGAAAATTGATGGACTCTCACGGGGAAAACTAAAATAACAATCACTCACGCTAGATAGAGTATCCCGGGGAGGGGATAAATATGTTCGATGTAGCCCCTCAGGGCAAGGGAGGCGAACTCCCCCTGAATGCATCCAGACTCCAACATCAGATGCATGAACTATAGATGAGACATTGTCATCATGACAAAGGTAAATCAAAAGAGAGGGGGCGAGGGGACGTGCACTCTGAACCGGCGGCTAGCAATACAAATGATACGACGGCTGGGTGTGAAGGATCATGAACCGGTGTGCAGTTGGGAGCATGAACCACGTGACCCAGGTAAAGGTGAATCGACACGCAAAAATGAGGGAGAGGGTTGGGTGAGTCGGCGCGTAAAAATGAGGGAGAGAGAGATCTGGGTGGATTGGCACTCAAAAATGAGGGAGAGAGAGAGCTGGGTGGATCGGCGCGCAAAATGGAATAAGGGTCTAATACGGCGCGGCCAACCCAGGTTGAATTGACGTGAGAAGTAGGGGGAACCGACGTGTGTCTGCGCACCGGATCAGGGTTCTGTCGTCTATGGGGGCGTACCTACAAACAGAAAAAAATTGAGGAAGGAGCGCAAGAAATGGATCTTGCCGAAAATGGCATACTTCTTGGAGCAACATGGCCTCATTGGGACCTTCATGGTCTCACTGGAGTCGAGAAACATCAGTAAAATATCATGATTGTAGGCAGAAATGGGAAAATAGAGTGTCGCTGTCCCTCATTTGTCAGGGAGGGTTAGAGACCACGCCAACATCCGCGAGTGCCTGGCCTCACATTGAGGAAGCAAATGTGAGCTCGAATCAAAGGATTTCGAAGCTCTGATATCATAGCCTAATTGACGACAATGTTGTAAGTGCAGAGGCACATGAAGTAAAAAAGAGAAAAGGACAGAATCCAACCCATCCCTCAAAGGGGTTCGAGAGCCACGCCTGAGTATAGACTAACCCTCGGTGGCCGAAAAGGGGAAGGCAAATCACGGGTCACCACGGCGAGAAGATACTCGACATAAACTATATGTAGCCCTGAGGGGGCATTTCACTCTGTTTAAACAAACCCTGGAGATCGTGAAGTAAGAAAGGAGAGGAAAGAGAGAGACCACACAAAACCACAATCACAATAGATGTTCAATTGAAGGTAAATCTATTGATCAAATTTTAGAGGAGAAGATACATAGCCCCGTATAATGGTAGGATAGAAAAGGGATTACACTATATTGCTGTTAAGAGAAAACAAGAAAGAATGGGGAAAGGGGACTGTAGCCCAGATTGGGCACTGTTCGGTGGCAAACCCACCTTAAGTAGCAGTAGCACGCTCTTCTCTTGCCTTTCTTCTCTGCTCCCTTTTTCTCTTCTCTTGCTTTCTTTCCCTCCCTCTATTCTTTTCCTACTCTTCTCTCAGCTGGAGTTCTTCTACCTTCTCCCCCAAGTTTTCTTCTATCTTCCTCTTCTTTGACGGAAGTGCCAGTTTTACAGATGAACAGGATCAGCTTGATAAGGCGACAGAAGTGGGTGAACCGGCACGCCTTTTGGCTGCTGGATGGAGAGGTGATCCGATTTGCCCTTTTGGCCGCCAGATCACACCCTCTATAACTCATTCACTGCCTTTCTTGGCCCATTTAAACATGTTTTGGCCCATTTGAGCATTCTTCGGGCCCATTTGTTGATCTTAGCCCATCTTTGCCCCTTTTTTCCTTCTTTTTCTTCTTCCTTTCCTCTTCTCGATCCCTGAAAAGTAAAGAAAGCAGAAATAAGATACTTTGATATTATTATACTTGAATTGTCATTATTTAATTATTATTATTATTATTATATATTTTATGTGTCAACAAATGCCCCCCACCGGCAGGTGGCACGAACATACCCATGACACCGAAAGCATTTTACCGTGCTACTCCCGGGGGTTGTGCCCTTGGGGTTTTCCTCTCTTCGGGGAAGGGGGTTGGGGGGAGTAGCCTTTGTTGGGGTGGGATTGATTGGCTGTTGGTAAGGGCGTGATGGGGTCCCCACATTGGGGTTTGGGGTCTTCAATAGGGGTGGGAGATTGGGCCGTGGTCCCATGTTTTTGGGTTCATTTGGACGGGGAGTGAAATACTTTGGATTCCTAGAAAATCTCTCCGTATCACGGGCTATTTGATAAGCCATCTCAAGGGAATCCACATCCCTCATGATCAACTCTCTCTTGATGTGTGGGTGGAGACCATTTCTAAACCGTGACAAGGTGACGGCCAATTCTTCATGCACTCCACACTTTAAAAGGTAGGAATCGAATAATTCGATGTAGTCTACCACGGACCTTCCCTCTTGGGTGAGACATTGCCATTCGTCTAAGAGGGTTTGGGTGTAGGAGTTGGGGAGGTATTTGAACCTTAGTTGGGCTTTCATGTCTTCCCAAGTGTGAATGGGTTCCTCACGCCGAATCCTCTTTCTACTTTCCACACTCATCCAGTAGGTCTTGGCTAGCTTGGTAAGGTGCATCTTGGCTAGCCTAACCCTCCTATCTTCCGACATTGGGTACCAATCAAAGTATTGGTCCATGGCACTCTCCCACTCTAGGTAGACATGGGGGTTATGGGACCCATCAAAGTTAGGGGCCTCAACCTTAATCATCCTTAGGAGGTAGTCATCTGGAACTTCCTGTGGTCACCTCTCCATAGGTCTATGTGGGCGGGGCCTCTCATTTTCATTGTAAGGGTCGTTCTCAAGGTCTTCCCTATCAATCTCAACTCGCGGGGGAGGAGCCCTTTGGGCATGGTTCCTAGGTGGGGCCCTAGCTTCTTCTAGTCTCTCCAAACGGATGCTAAAGCCATTCATCTATTCCACGAGGGCTTGAATGGCAGCCTCAATTCGATCCATTGGAGCCAGGGGAGCCTCCCTAGGAATGTCTTGGTTGCCTTGGGAATCGGGATTCATAGGGGGATTCGAGGTAGAGTGGTCGGCCCGGTACTGATGGAGATAATGCAAAGAACCTAGGACCTAGGCTTGTAGAGACAAGTCTAAAACTTACTCTTATACCAATTTGGTGTGACACCACTACTAAGTACGCAGCAAGGGTCACTATCCTTGGACCTATTCCGCAATCACAATCCACACAGCAATGGGGAACGAAAGTAGGGTCGCTTCGCCAACGCGCACACACGATCCCGGGGTGGCTAGATGATGCTAAGGAGAGGTGATGGCTCAAGACCCTTACTGGTAGAGTGCCAGTAGGGCCAAGGTTGCCCCCCCCGAAGGTATGAGGCCCACAATTAAGGGGCTGGCCAGGTGCCACGTGGAGCACTAGGTCCCTCTCTCACAGAACCCATGGTGACCACTCAAAGTGGAGGGTGTGGGGGTCGAGCACTCTCTCTCCCTCTCTTGCTCAACGAAGCATCGTCACGGATATTGAAAGAACAAGCACTATAGCGGAGCAAAGTTCGGAGCATACCCCGGTTGGTTTGAAGAAACCAACCCCATTCGGAGACGAGGGCGAGCGGGGAGTGTGGGAGTGCCCGCACACTGCGTCAGTGCAGCTTGACCTGTTTAAAGCATATATCCACTACACCTCTCACAGGAGGGTGAACTTGGGACAGGGATATTGTATTACACGCAAACACTACCTCCACACAGGGAGGGGCGGTAAGCCGGCTAGGCGGGGACGGGGTGGAATAAAAGGGAAGCTTTGTTGCCACACCGCGGTGCTGCCTGCGGTCCGTCCTACTGACAGGTGCGCACTATCAGATTTCTTGAGAGCGCTCCTGAACTCGGAATCTGACGAGGCTAGTGCCAAAACATCCCTGACAGACCATGGATGGCGCTGAATTTTTGGAGAAGCCTCGACTTGATGCTTCTAGCCGGGGAAGAGATCGGACTAGATCCTCTGATTCTGGAGTAGACTTGGCCCAGGATGCAGTAGACGGAAGAAGACAGCGCCACGAACACTCCCGAAGTGAAAATGGGGCGGGACCAAGGCGAGGACGACCGTCTTCAAGTCTTCTTTCAAATGGATCTGACTCGGGCACTAGGCGACGTCAGGGCGGAGATGGAGGAGCCGGAGACCAGATGGGGTTCAGACAGATTTTCTGGGCTAGTGGGCGACGCACCTGGGGTAGAATATTGGGAAAACCATCCCCCGGAGGTCAAACGAGGAGCCGCTTTCTGCTGCTGGAAGATGATTGACGGGGACAGATCTCGGTCGAACAACGCCTCCATAAGCTTGGGGTGGTGGTCGGGAGGTCCATAGGAAGCCGGCTCTTGTTGCTTCAGGTGCAGTTGAGGGAGATCCATTGTCACGGCCGGTGGCGAGCTCCGATGAAGGTGAAACCGCCGCGGATGCGAAGGCGACAGGACGAGCTTTCCGTCGATGGGCAGATCACTTCCAGGGGTGGCCGGATGGTCCTGGTACAGCTTCCACAAGGGGCGCCCTTGTCTGCTACCAGCGAACCAAATGCCACCGGGGAGGGTTTGTGGGAGGAAGAAGGGCTAATGGTGGAAGATGGGCACAAGGAAGCAAGCGATGCCAATGCATCAGCAAGAATGTTCTGAGAGCGAGGCGTGTGGACATAGATGAGCTTGCGGAATTGCCTAGCCAAGAGCGTGACCAAGTCCTGATATGGCTTTAGCTTGGGGTCACGGGTGCGGTAAGTTGAAAAAACTTGACGCAGCACCAGTTGAGAATCTCCTATGATATTGAGGTTACGTGCGCCTAGCAAGTAGGCGTGCTTCAGTCCGACTAGGAGAGCCTCATACTCGGCGATGTTATTCGTGGCAGAGAAAGAAAGCTGATAAGTGAGAGGGATGGTTACCCCTTCGGGGGTAAGAAGGACGGCACCGATGCCACGGCCCTGGGAGTTTAGCGCACTGCCAAAGTGGTGTGACCAGAAAGGGAGGTGATTGATGACAGCAAGGTGCTCATCGAGAAACTCATTCTGGATTGAATCAGTGCAGGGGATCAGAGAATGAGCGAGATGCTTAGCAATAGTGTACCCCTTGATCGCCTTCTGGACGATGAAGGTGAGATCGAATTGGGAAAGGAAGCTCTGCCAGCGGGCTAACCTACTAGAAAGGACAGGTTTTTCTAAGAGGTAACAGATGGGGTCCATTCTAGAGATCAGCTTGACTTCCTGGGCTAAGAAATAGTGTTTGAGTTTCTGGGCTACCCACACTAATGCTGCGCAGGTCTTCTCCATGGCAATGTATTTGGACTCGGCGGGGTTAAACAACCTAGAGAGGTAGTACGCTGCCCTTTCTCTCCCTTCATCGTCCACTTGGGCCAGGACAACTCCTAGGGAGTCCTCAATAACAGAAATGTACAGAATCAGAGGTCTACCGGGAACATGGGGTTGTAAAATCGGGGGATTGGAAAGATAAACCTTAAGTTCCTCATAGGCCTTCTAGCATTGTTCATTCCATTCAAATTTGGCCCCCGCCTTTAACAGTTCATAAAACGAGCGGCATCTCTGGGAATGCTGAGATATAAATCTTCTAATAAACTGGAGGCGCCCAATCAAACCACGCAATTCAGTGATGTTCTTTGGCGGGGGCATATCCATCACAGCTTTGGCCTTGTTCGGATCAATTTGAATCCCCCGCTTACTAACTATGAACCCGAGCAATTTCCCTGATGCAACTCCAAAAACACATTTCTTTGGATTCATTTTCAGTTTGTACTCCCTAGCCCTTTGTAACACCTTGGCTAGAATGGCGGGGTGTTCTTCTTTTGTCCTCGATTTCACCAGAATGTCATCCACGTAAGCTTCCATGTACACATGCATCATGTCGTGGAAGATGGCCATCATCGCCCGTTGGTAAGTGGCACCTGCATTCTTTAATCCAAACGGCATTACGACATAGCAGTATGTGCCCCAGGGCGTGGTGAAAGAGGTTTTCTCCTGATCTTCGGGAGCAAGACGGATTTGGTTGTATCCTGAATATCCGTCCATGAACGAGAGGGCTTCATACCCAGCCGTGTTATCAACCAAAACATCGATGTGAGGAAGAGGGAAGTCATCTTTCGGACATGCCTTATTTAAGTCCCTGAAGTCGATGCAGATCCTGACTTTACCATCCTTCTTCATGACTGGGACTATATTTGCCACCCATTGTGGATATAAGACAACTCTGATAAATCGAGCCTTATGTAATTTATCAACTTCTTCCTTCATCCTTAAGGCCATCTGTGGGTGGAATCTCCCGAGTTCCTGCTTAACGAGTGTTGCCCCTAGTTTAAGAATTAATCAGTGCTCTACCAGGGTGGGGTCAAGACCCGGCATGTCCTCATAGGACCAGGCAAATAAGTCACTATACTCCCTTAAAACCTTGATCAATTCTTCCTCAACTTGAGGAGGGAGGTTAGCTGCAATTAGGATTGGCTTGGGATCCTCTTGGGTTCCTAAATTGATTTCCTTGGTGGGCTCATCCACCGCTGATGAAGGTTCATCGAATCTCTTCAACCCTTGCACGTATTGGTCAGCAATGTCATCCATACTACTTTCCTCATCATCGACTGGGTCCTTCTCATCCACGATCTCATAAACCCCCAGACTGTCACTGCTCCACATCCCGCCTTCTTCATCCTCATCCTCCTTTATGATGATGGCGGTGGCTACAAATTCGAGACACTTCAGGAGGGCCCGGCACCTACCAGCCAAATTTTGCAAGAATCTATCAGGGATGGTTCTAGAACGACGCGTCACAGGGAGCGTCGCAGAGGTGGATGGACTATCAATACTCGCACAAGCTTCTATCCCGACTGACTGAGCTATCCTAGGTGACTCAGCCAACTGTACATCTACCCTAGGAGGTAGAAAATCTATGGGGAGGGCAGCAGCAGGGGTCTGGTGCCCCTGGGGAGAGGGTGAGGAAAGGACGGCGTAATCCTCCATTGAAATGAGAGTTTCAAATTTGACATTTTTTTGGGTCTTTTTCAGAGGTGAGAGTGTAACAGGAGGAGTGATCTGTAGGAGGGGGAGGCAGGGCTCGAGGGCACAGAGTTGGGAAGATTACATTAAAGAAAGGGTCCGAAGATCGGACCCTAAGATGGTGGCATCTACATCATAAAGCTAAGGTCTCCCTAGTAGGATGCTACCTACTTCCATAGGGATGACAACACACCATATTTGGCCATGGTTGGAAGGGGGGGAATCTCGGAGGGTGCTCCCGCCACCCAGGGATCTGCCTCTGCGACACTGCGAGGATGCCGCCGGTGGGATGCCGGCGAAGTTTCCGCTGGCACGTCGATCGGAGGTGATCGGACGAGGGAGAGGCTGACGTTAACCAGCAAGGCAGCAATGAAGTAAAGCCACACGAAGGTTTCGAATATCACGGACTTACCAAGTCACATTTAATCTGATGGCAACTTTATTGACATACTTGTACGAAAGATGTTCCAACACATATCATTTTTAGTTACCATTACGTTAACCAGTTCCCAGACTCGCTGACATCCCAAGTTGCCCAGCAGTGACATGCAGAACTAATCACGAGAGACTACAACAACCTGCTTCCCAACGTTGCGGCCGGTGAAGAGCCCTATGAGAGCCGCTGGGGCATTTTCCAGTCCTTCGGCAATATCCTCCACATACACAATCTTCCCTTCTCTAATGTACTCCGCCGCCTTGTCCTCAAATTCTGGGTACTTGTGATAGTGGTCAGAAACTATGAATCCCTCCATTCGGATGCGCCTGGTGATGAGGGAGAACAAGTTGCGCACACCTTCGGGTTGCTCCAGGTTGTACTGAGAAATCATCCCACACACTGCAATGCGCGCATGGAGCCTCATGTTCAGGAGGACGGCATCCAGCATCGGGCCGCCCACGTTCTCGAAGTAGATGTCAATGCCTTCGGGGAAGTATCTGCGCAGAGTTGTTCTTCTTCAGCATCAAACAATATAATGCAACACCTTTTAAGTTCTTGCATAATCCAATGCCAACATGTGCATGCGCTATATGTGCATGAGATTTATGATGAACTCACTAAAACCCAATTCTTAAACCGACGGCAGAACATTCGAGGGTGCAGGACACTGGCAGAAGGATGGGCTGCCCATGGAGTACACAGACCAAAACGGAGAGGCCAGCCAAATGGATGCAAGTCGTGTCGGTCTCATGGTCTCTCCCCTACTTTTAAACGCATATGGGGCCAATGGGGCAGTGTACGTGAAGCAGACGAAGCTAACCATTGAGCTCACTTGATCAGTATCACATGGGCTTTGAGCTCCATATAACAACCGAGGCAAGTAGGCAACCCTCCAAGTGATGATCGAAAAAGATGCCATTTATCACTTGCTTCATGATTTATATTTTAATTCTTCGACTAACAGCAATTTTTGGCGTCAAAGAAAACGGTATAAAAATATTCTTGGAACTCGTAACAAGATATAAATAAATCACGATATCACATGGGATGGGAGAGGGGTGACTAACTGACCTCTTCAAAGCAGCACTCAAGTCAGGCTCCTTTTTATAGTTAAATGCCTCGTCAAATCCCAACTTACTCTTCAAGAGCGCGACCTGAAGAGACAAGGTGAAGAGGATCTCAGGGCATTGTAACTACGCAAGGTTCCACTTAGGAAATGGGCTCATCTCTGAAGAAATTAACCTAGACATGCTATTCCTAGAATCATCATTACAATTGAAAGTATAACCACCCAGCGCAACCCATCAAAAAAAACGTCACAAGTCTGCGCCACTTGCAGAGAGATCCCAATCTGACTGCACAAAATCAATCCCAATAGATCCATAGCCCCAACTTCAACTTGCTACTGTATTTTTTTTTAAACTTTCTTGGTGGGGTGGGGGATGGAAAGAGGCTAATCGATATAAGGAAATTGAGCATTAGTTACCTTCTCGTCAGAGCCTGCACTTCCCACCACATAACAACCCATTAGCTTAGCAAATTGTCCTACAAGCTGGCCAACTGCACCTGACGCAGCTGATACGTACACATATTCTCCTTTCTTAGGGGCGCAAACTTCATGGAATCCAATCCAAGCTGTATACCCTGGCATACCTACAGGAAGAAAAATGCACTTTTCATCAGTTGAAACATTAATGATGCGGCAACCAGACGAATAACCAGTCCACACGTTGAATCATATATTTGATCCCTACGGCTGATGGGTCCGCTTGTTCTAAAGTGGATGGCATGCATGATTTGCAACTTCTACTTTCATTTATCATGAACAAGGAGAGGCAAGAGAAAAAATGAGCTAGGCATTCAAGAACATACGTGCTTAATAGCAAATCTTAAAACAGAAGTTGTACGACAACTGGCCTTGAGATATGCAGATACAACATCAAGAGGGCTATCAATTTCTGCATACATTCTCTTGTTACCGCGCAAGTTTAAAGTATTAAATTTTGTGTTCTTTATAGAATCCACCAAAGAATGAGTAACATACTTCAAAATGGCTGCAACATTTACAACATTCATGGCATTATTGATGGACAAGGACACATTTTTACATACTTTGAGTATGACTCATCTGTACACCACAAGCTGCATCTAAAACATGGGCACTTTTTTTCATAAAAGTACATATTGTGACTCACCTAGAAGTCCAGTGTAGTAAGAAAGTGGAAGATCGGTGTATCTGATCTTGAAAAAGGACCCAGTGTCTTGTATGAGGCTGTACTCCTCCCACCCAGTCATTCCCCACACAAGATCTCCTTTAGCAAGATTTGGGTTTGCTGAATCTATAACTCTTGCCACGCCATAGCCAGTGATTGCCTGCAATTGACCTTGTAAAACAAAGTTGAGGAACAAGTCTATGCCCACCATGTGTGAGACGTTATGACAAGGGTGCAACCATGCACGCACGTGACGTCACGCTTCCCCGTAGTCACGAGGCCATATCCGACCACTCGACTCGAGCCATGATTGACCCTCACCCAGGCACCAGTCTGATGGTTTCACTAGTCATCCAGTTGTAAGCCCCTCGTTCAGCGGAGCTAACACGGCCCACGCCATAGGGGGAACCCTTTGTAAAACATGCGGATATCCGCTTTGTCGCGCTTTGACCTGGGGACCGACCACTATGTCGGAATTGTCCTGCGGCTTGCGCCTGTTGTACCTAGGCCACCATGGCCTGCCTGTAAAGCCATATAGCTCTCAGAAATTACATTGCCATTCGAATGAATGTGCTCGCATCCACGTTCAGGCCCGCAGCCTCTTTTCACGTCACCTAGCATGAATCCATAGCCCCTCTAGCCCCAGTCGACATCGTCCTGTCTAGTGCAAACCCACAGCTGTGAAGTGCTCCCTGCTCTCCACCTAAGACTCCAGGCACAAACAGACCTCTCTTCAGCACAGAACGAAGGTGTTCGGATTCAATCCGATGTAAATAAACACCGACTGCTTGCGATCGGTAGGAAAAGACATCTTGTACACGACTCCCCACAATCGCTTGCGCACTTGCACCTATGGAACCGACCTTCCCTCCACGTGTCTCTCACCTCTCGAGTTCACGTGCCGCGCCCTGGTGGCGTTTCCCCGGTCAACTTTCGGTTCCACGGGTGATTTTCGAGAAATCGACTGGCACGCCTCCATTCCAGCTACGTTTCCCTTAAAACCCGAAATCTCCCGTGCCACTCGGTCTCCCCTCGACTTTTCGTAAAAGGCGAGTGCACGGTGCCGCTTTGAGAAAGATATGGCCACGAGAGGGGGTGCCCGAAGCACACTATATTCTGGCATCTCTCCCGTAGTTATATCCTACCCCTCACTCCGGTCACCGCACACACCGCGCCGGCTAAACCCCCACCGCGCGCGAACAAAAGGATGGCACGCCCGGTGGGACGTCTCCCGCCTTCCTTCTTTCTGTTGAAGAGAAAGCATGTGTCAGCCCTGAAGCCCTGGTGCCCTTTTCCTGTCCTTGCAGGAGAGGTAGAGGAAGAGCACCCGCTCACACTCCCAGCAGCTTCCAGTTCGCCTTCCATTTGCCGGGTCACGTTCGACGACCGTCAGCGGCCGTCGCCCCTGCTCGTCCGGCGCATCAACAACTATGGCGTCCGTCACCTACGGTTCCATCATCATCGCCACCCATGTGCGGGTGGGCTACTTGGCGGTGTCGATTGCTTTTGGCAGTTTCACCCCGGTCGTTGGATCGCCCTACTTCTTGGGTGTGGTCCCCGTGGCGGCTCCACCGCCACCCTCAGCTCCCATCTCTTCTGGCGCCGTCAACGCGCCATGCCCGCCGCCAGTCTCAGCAGTCAGACTGAGCGTTAGACTCGGATCTCCCATTGTCGGCCCCCATAGGGGCTCTGGACCAGCCCCTACCCAGGCTAGCACAGGCCCCCGGGCCCAGTTCCGACCGACTCCCGATGCAAGCTTCGTGCCCCAATTCTCGGTCCCTATCACTGCAGTTCACTCGGGCTTCCAGCTCCGGGCCTCAGCTGAGTCAACATCTGATGTGGGTCTCCACTCTAAGGTGTCCGGCTCCCCAGCACCTCACTCGGGCCGTCAGCCCTGAGCCTCAGCCAAGCCAGCTCCTCGCACGAGTCTCCTGACCCGGGGGTAGGGCTCCCCAGTACCTCGTTCGGGCCTTCCGACCCGAATTTCTAACGTGCAACCGCCTCACCCGGGCCATCAATCCCCGGTTCGAGGCTGCTCAACATACAGACCAGGCATGCAACCCCGGGGTTTCTGGTAGACTACGCCTGGCGTGAGTGATCCTCGTCAGGCCCCGCATCCTTTGGCTCCGCCGTGGGGGCACGTTCCCTACAACTCGACGACGCCGACTCCCAGTACGGGTCTGCCTCTATGGGACGTGGCGGCCCCGGTATGGACTGAAGACCCTATGTCCCACCTTTTGGTCCCGCCAGTTCCCGGTCCAGGGTCAAGGCCTAGGGTCGTCGGCATCCCGGCACCCCCCGCGGTGCCAACTCCGAGTACAAGCACATCATCGCGAGCAGCCGCAGCACTGTTATCGGCTCGGGCGAGGGCTTACACTCGAGCCACCCAGCCACCGGGTTTCACTATAGACTTCGGCTCTTGGGGACCGATTCCAGTGTTGTCGGTCGATGGCCTTGTGCCACCAGCAGTCACGGGCTGAGTTTTCTCGGTCTACCACCTTGGAGCGGAATCGTCTTCAGCCCCCCAGAAGAAGCATCGTCGCGGCCATAAAGGCAAGTGACCTGCCACTGCCACCAGTAACTCCGGCAAGATCATTCTTGTCAAGAATTTACAGATTCATCTAGACGGGGGCGAACCCTTCACCCCCCCAGAGCGGATCGTCTCTACAATCCCTACTACCAACCGCTTCAGCCTTCTGCGTTGAACGCGAGAAGACAAGGTGGAACTCAGAAGGACAGACGCTCCCACAGCGGCCCAGAGACACCAGTGCTAGTTTGGTGTCCGAACTCCCAAGTCCCGTCAAAGAGGCCGTGACAAGGCTCAGGGAGAAAATGAGAAACAAGTTGTACTCCTTCTCCCGAGACAAGTCCCAGCTCCTGTTCGAATGGGCAACCAGTTACAACAAAATCACGTTGCCGGAACCAAAGAGGCCCGGTGACATGAAGAAGAAGGATGACCCTCACTTCTACCATTACCATCAAATGCTAGGGCATACCATCGAAGACTATTATGTCTTCAAGGATGTCATTGAGTCCTTAATAAAGAAGGGAGAACTGGAAATGGGAGAGCACAAGGTGGATCCTTCGCAGCCACATGAAATGCCCAATATGACTTCTGGCGCCAACATGATATCCCTATATCAAGAATTGCTTGAAGAGTGGGTGGAGGCCAGCACCTGCACCACGTAATAGGCCTTCGTCGCAGCACCAGTTCAAGATCAAGGCGGGGGACAGGCTGCACCTAAGAAGAACAGAAGAAGACTGGCTCCTCAGCCTGCCCCAACAGTTCATGTTAGGGGTGTCACTCCCCGGCCAGCACCGCCACCGGTGAACCCTGTCTGGCACGATACCGCCCCTCAGCTGGTCATGAGGCGGCCTACCTTCAACAAGAAAGAGCATATTCTAGTGCGGATCTATAAAGAAGTCAGCCCGATGGTCGAGAGACTCTAGGTCATCATCGATGGGCTTGAAGATTATGAACAACCTGAGATCTGGCCTGTTGAGTTGAAAGAATATGTCCCCTGGGAGGAGTTCGAATCCCTCGAGCTGACCCCTAAGGAAGAAGCCCAGACAGAGCAAGAGCCTCCCTTATGGGGCGAGTTCCCTCAAGAGCAGCCACCGGCTATTGCAGAAAAGAAGAAGAAAAAGAGAAGGTCCAGAGGTAAGAAGAAAAAAGAGGTCATCGACGTCGGCAATACCCTCTCAGCGCTATTCGACACCGCCCTCTCCCTAGAGGAAGAAAAAGAAGGGGCATCCTGTGACCCACCGAAAGCGAACTAGGCCGAAGCATCCACCTCCCAACATGCCACCCGGTCGGGGAAGAAATGGGGACGCCTCCTCAGGACAATCGAAACATCATGCTAAGAGGCAAGTAGCTGTACTGATGTGACACCATTTATGAGCATGCAGTAACTATGCAGAAGATCCATGGACCTACTTCACAAACACGATGCACAAGAGTGGAGAAATACGTAAATTGTCGGACCACCGTTGCACACACGATTCCCGGGTTGACTCGGTGATGCCGAGTGGAGGTAGTGGAACAAGACCCTTGCTGGTAGAGGGCCAGCAGGGCTAGGGTTGCCCTCCCAAGGGTACAGTGCCCACACTCAAGGGGCTGGCTAGGTGCCAATTGGGGCACTAGGTCGCTCTCTCTCACAATTCCCCGGTGACCACACGAAAGCTGGGTGCTTCGGGGTCGGGCACTCTCTCACCACTAGTAGAATAATTCTACGGATATTAAATGAACAAGAACTAAAATGAGAGCAAGGAGTTAGAGCTTACCCGATCGGTTTGAAGAAACCGACCCCGTTCGGAGACGAGGGCGAGCGGGGAAGTGTGGGTTCCCCGCACACCACGTCGGTGAAGCTTCTCCCTGTTTAATAGCTTACATGCACTACTCCTCATGTAGGAGGGTTAAATAAGGGGAGGGGATTGTGGATTACAACAAACACTACCTCCATGCAGGGAGGGGCGCTAAGCCGGCCATGCGGGGAAGGGGAAGGCTTAAATGAAACGAATCGGTAAGCGACGTCGATTCTGCCCGCCTTCTGGAATGGGGGACAGGCTATCAGAGATGTAGTAGCTACGGCCACTCCTGAATTTTTACGGTGACAGGATCAATTGGATTCTTTTCGGGATTGCCTCTGGATGAAGCCTGAATTTTGCCCAATCCCCTGGGCGCCGATGCTGGTCGCGGATGGGTCGCCAATAGGGCCCCAGGTTCCTGGTTCTGACAGCGAGGGTACTTCAACAGCAGGAAGGATCGGTCACCACGAATGGCCCCGAACTCGGAATTGAACGTGGCTGGGGTCGTTGGAACCATCTTCAAGTCCTCTTCGAAACGGCGCCTGCGGGGACGTCGGTGGAGGTCGGAGCAGTCCGAAGCAGTCTGAGAGGTGAACAGGTGTCTGTTCAGTCCAGGAACGGACAAAACAGAGCACCTGAGGGAGAAAATTTGGACAATGCTCCTCCAGAAGCCGAACGGGACGCTACTTTTTGTTGATGGATGTCGACTGGTGGTAGAAGCTCTTGGCCAAGTAGCGCCTCCAGAAGCCATCGGATGTGGCTGTGGGAGCTCCAGGAAGTTGCTTCAGGTCACTAGCCGGGCCTGATCTGCGTAGTCAGGGAAGAACGGGTCATCCAGGCAGTAGGAATGTCGGATGTCTGCAGGACCACCGCGGCTGAGAAGCTGCCGCGACGAGCTTTCCTGCGATGTATGGCACGCCTCCTGAAGATGCCAGGTGACTCCAGGGCAGACTCTGCCATTTGTGCCTCTACTGCTGCCTGCGAGCTGGACTGTACAGGTGGAGATGTGGTGGCAAGGGGCGGAAGTACAACAAGGGACAATGAGGGGCTAATGGCTGTGAGGGTGGAGGGGATGTTGGGGGATGATGAGGGCTGGTGGAGGACCAGAGAGGGGCGGTGCTGGGTAAGGAGGTGGGAGATATCTTGTGGTAGGATTCCTAGCTCGATGTATTTATTTCACCGCTGCGAGAGAGAGTGAGATACCATCCCGTGACCTGACCCGGGCACGAGAGAGAGAGCCGACCACCCTTGACTCGCTGCCGGTTTCTCAATTGCGCACATCCGCACGCTTCCCTCACGTGGGACGGACCCGAGCTTACTTAGAGTCCCAATCGGTGTCGAGTCTCGTCGTCGTCCCGCATCATCCTCCTCGAACCATCGCTAACTTAAGCATCGGAGGGCTGTCCCGTGGGGTAACACCCGGGACTCCTTCTGACGCCTCTTTGGCTTCTGGTGTTTGTAGGCTTCCACGGGCGCAAGATGACTTTCCCACTCAATAAATAGAGAAGGTGGTACATGACATGGGGACCATTTTCCTGTCTCTACACATCTTGGCGCCGTCTGTGGGAATTCGAGCAGAAAGCTATGGCGCCCCATGGAAGCCTCCGTAATGCCAGTCACCGTGGGTGTGGCTCCCATCAGGGACCCAACTCACACCGGGGCTCGCAGGAAGCATCCTCCGCCCATCCCCGACAAGTGGTCACCCCTGGTGACCTAGAAGAAATCCGCCAACAGATCTAGGCCCTGACGTGACTTTGCCAGGAGCTCTTGAACTGGCCAGCGGAACCTCAATGCATCCTGCCCGAATGACGGCAGGACGAGGTGGCACAGACCGAGGAGAATCCTCGCCAAGGGCAGGCTACCTCCCATGCCTCGGTCGTAAGGACTTGATGATCGCGCAGCACTCCTACGCCGAGGGTGCATAGCCCACTGCACTCCAACCCGGAGATGGATCGTTGGCTCCAACGCATCGACGAAATAGAGGACACAGTCTGATATTTGGACGACGTCCTCCTGGCTGCTAAAAACTGTGGCCTCATCGGTGATGACCAGGACTTTTATGCCCGCTTCTCTAGGGAGATCATGGATGTCCCCATCCCACCAAAGCTCCAGCCGCCGTCATTCACCTTCTACGACAGCGCCACCGACCCGGCCTACCACATGCACAGTTTCGAGTCCCACCTGGTGTTCCACCGGGTCTCGAACACCGTGAAGTCCCTGGCATTTGTTACGACCCTCAGAGAGAATGCCCAGGCCTGGTTCGAATCCCTACCGGTCGGGACCATCTCCTCCTTCCTACAGCTCAAGAAGCTGTTCAAGGAGAACTTCGTTGGCTGCCATAGGTGGCTAAGTCAGTGGTGACCCGGCTCGCTCTTAGGCAGGGGAAAGAAGAGACGTTGTGGAACTTCATCACCTGCTTCTGCACAGCTCCAGATCCCACACCTCGACGTTGGCATCACGACTACTGCGCTCACCCAAGGGGCGAGGGATCACATCCTCCGACGAGCACTGGGAGTTGAAGCCCCGATGACCCTTCCAGACCTCCTTGCCATGACACAGAAGCACACGCGCTGCAAGGAGAATACTGCAGCCTTGGGTCGCGCGGTCAAAACTGAGCGGTCTAACTGAAAGAGAACCACTGACCCGCCACGGGAAGGGCAGAGTAAGCGAGAGTGACGCGACGGAGACCATCGTGACCGCCCAGAAAGAGAAAGGGGTAACTATCGCAACTACACGCCCCTGACGGCTCCACCCGACCAAATCCTGATGAAAATCTGTGAGGAACAGTTCCTTAAATGGCCTCCCGGGATGAAATCAGATCCTAGCTCGAGGAGCAAAAAGAAGTATTGTCAATATCACTGCGACCATGGCCACGACATAGTCGAGTGCATTAACTTGAGAGACGCCATCGAGGACCTAATCCGCAGAGGACTTCTTGACAAGTTCCTCGCCAAGGCCGCGAAAAGGTGACAACGGACTCCACTCCCTCTCGACAACCGGCCCAATGGAAAGGAGGTCATGATGATCTCTAGAGGACCGGTCGAGGGTGGAGACAATGCAAGCAGGTGGCGACAATAGGCATCAGCCATCCACCCTGTGGAGCGGGGTGGCGATGCCCATCTGGGGGCCGCCACCTCAGGGCACCTGAGGAACTCAATCGTCTTCTCCGACGATGATCTGGAAGGTGTAACCACCCTCCACTCGGATGCGCTAGTGATCTCAGCCACCATTAATCAGTGTACCGTGCGCCGCATCTTAGTTGATAATGGAAGTGGTCCTGACGTTATTTCATACGACTGTCTTGTCCTCATGGGTGTAGATGTATCTAAACTCACGCCACTACACAGTTTCTTATATGGATTCTCTGACGCCACAATCCACCCGGAAGAATGCATATCACTCCCGATTACATTCGGGACCGCGCCAAGTGTGATATCTCAGACTCTTTCGGATCCTTATTTTTGGGTCCCAGACCTGCTTTCTCGGAGCGTCCTGCTCTGTCGTGTCCAGAATTTCATTTTGGACATCTTTCGTGTTCGGATCGGCGCGATCCGGGGTCATTTCGGAGGCCCGGAGGCTTTCCGTGACTTTTCTCGCGTGTTTTTCCGATTTTCGACCCAGTTTTCGGCAAATCCTACGGAACCCCGCTGTGGGCAGACACGGTCGTTCACCCAGGCGAGAGTGGTACCATTGCGATCGGTGCGTTCCGAGGATCGCGGAAATGTAATTTTCTCTTTTTTGATATTTTTCTAAATTTTTGGATTTATGACTAATGAAAATGGTTTAAATGCATGCAGGGAAAGCACAGGACCCGGATCTCATGGCTCTAGGTCTGTGTAGTGTACCTCACACTGTTGGACTTCCAGTGTGAGCGACTGGTGGCCATGGGGTTTGGTGACTTCCTGGGCGTGGAGGTGATGAGGCTCGACACTGCACTACTCTACGCCCTGCACGATCGGTGAGACCCGATGAGCCGTACGTTCCTCTTCCCGTGGGGCCATATGGTCCCGACGTTGGAGGATGTGGCGTGCATCACCAGCCTACGCGGGCACGGGATGCCGGTCAATGGGAGGACGCTGGTGGACTACCGGGAGCTGGCCCAGAGACTACTGGGCCTTGAGCTATTGAGGCCGGAGCGTCAGTCGACGACGCTGCCGAGAGCGAGGCTATAGGAGAGTATCGACTTGTGGGGAGCGGGGATTACGACAGGACAGCTGCCAGAGCAGCACCTGAGATGGCCCGTGGATCGAGCTCGATCGCTGGTAGCAGTCGCACTGGGACCAGAGGCGGATGTGATCCTGAGGCAGCTCTTGATGCTGCTCTTCAGGAAGCTCCTGTTCACCACTCGGGCAGACGTGGTCAGCTGCCGACTGCTGCCGCTACTGGAGGAGGTGGACCACGTTAGGGAGTACGCCTAGGGAGTGGCAGTCCTCGCCTTCTTATTCGACACCTTGAGCTCAACGAGCTGGCGGACAATGCTCAGCGGCTTCTCCCCACTGCTACAGGTATGACTCTATTCCTAAAATGATTATGCAATTGCTATATGATTATATGTTGTATGCTAACACTTATTGTAATGCAATGCAGGTGTGGGCCTATGTGTACCTCCCCGAGCTGGGGAGGGGAGAGGAGACTTACCCCGACCAGCTGCCCATCCCTAGGTGGTGGACAGCACCTCGGGAGGTGGGATCCCTACGTTGCCAGGTCCGGGTGATCCAGGATGACCTCGACACCCTACCCTACACTTCGGTAAGATCTTGAACTTAAACTTTGTGTAAATGCAACTATATGTTTGTTATGCTGATGTAATTTGCCTATTTGATAGGTTCGATGGACGCCCTACCAGGGAGAGGGGCACGAGGGCCAGCCATGGGTGGTGGCAGCCTTAGCCTACACGGGTCGAGATATCTAGCTCCACTGCATGAATGTGGTGGAGCCACTCCACTATCGCCTGGTCATGAGGACCATCGGCGTCCATCAGGCAGAGGTGGAGTTCCCAGCTCGCGAGAAATCGGAGGAGAGCATCGGGCGGCACGCACGGGGCCTGGCGATAGAGATTGACTAGATTACTCGAGCAGCAGAGCAGATCCAGGACTGGACAGCACTTAGGCGAGTGGTACGCGCCCGGGCTAAGAGCGAGGAGGCCTATCTGACGGCCTATGCCCGGCACTACAGAGACCAGGTCTTCTGTGGTGCCCGTCGACCGGTATGACTCTAGCCTTATACTTCTAATATGTTTTATGATTATGATGCACTAACACCTGACCTCCTATATGCAGCTTGACCCCCAGGGGTGGATCGCCAAGCTCCAGGGCCTTCTCCACTCTTCCGTTCAGCAGAGGGATGAGCTCCGGCAGGCGCTGGACCTCCTGGTGAGTTTCACTGAACCTTAGACTTAATTGTGCATATGCTTATGAGATTGACTAACCTGGACTCCTAAATGCAGCGGGCTGAGGGGACCCAGCGTCAGGGAGCTGACACACTGTCTTCTTACTCCCAGCCATCTGTGGACCGTGCCAAGCGGGACGTAGAGTTCGCTAGGATGGTGGCATGAGCTGAGGAGGCTGAGGTCGCACTCACTGAGAGGGTAAGTAAATAGCTACACCTTCCCAGTTGATTATGATTAGGAAATGCAATTAGCTGACCATGATGTGTGTATATGCAGATGATCGAGCTAGCAGCGGCGCTGAGCGAGGTCGCTCGGCTGAGGGAGGAGGCGGGGCGCAACCGTCTGATAGATGCAACGGAGCTGGTGCTTCTCCGTGCGGAGTTGGAGCGACACCGGGATGGTGCCGCGGAGACGGAGCGCATCCGTGCAGAGTGGGACCGGTCCCGACTCCAGGTGGCGAAGCTAGAGGGTGTTGTGGAGGCATACGAGCGGATGTGCCGGAGGCCCGAGTGCAGCAGAGCCCCGAGTGGCACGCACGGTATGCACGGCACACACAGCTCCTTCAGAGGGTACTTCACCAGTTCCTCCGGCCGCTAGAGGAACGAGGAGGAGGAGCGGCGTCGATGGCACCGGGAGGAGGCGAGCTCTACGATGGCCCCCACCATCAAAGAGGCACGAGGGGATAGGTGACAGCGAAGACCCAGAGGCACAGGCCTGATGTACTTTATGACTTATGTACATATGGATGTTGTGATATGATATGATATGTTTTGGTTTTACAAATGAATGTGTGAATGAATGTGTGTATGAATGTGTGAATGAATGTGCGTATGAATGTGTGCTAACTGACTAACAACGACTCCTAAACTGACATGGGAGAGTGAGGGTGAGAGAGACGAAGAGACCTGAGCAAAAAATGATGCAAAGGGACAAAACCAAGGCAACAGGGTCATACACTGCCACGCCCCGAACAAGGCGGAAATATTAAGGCGTGAACAGTTATAGTGAAGTCCAGTCTTGTAATTCGAATATTGAAATATCAATAAAGATTATGTTTTGCCATATTAATGGGCCCTAAAAATCTTGTGTCTTATGTTTGCTCTGATTGTTCACGACTATTACACTGCCATGTTCCGAACTACACGTTCCGCTGCTATCGGTTCGGGGCGTGACAGTTGCGGATGCTCGCAATGACATGCTTGCACCCAGAGTTGACACTGCAGGGGGTACCAGGATGCCGGTGACCCGAGGCCTTGAGCCTGGACTGGGAACTGGCGGGGTCAGAAGGTGAGGTGAAAGGCCTTCGGTCCACGCCGAGGCCACCGCGTCCCCTAGAGGCAGACCCGTATTGGGAGCCGGCGTCATCAAGTTGTGGGGGACGTGCCCCCGTGATAGAGCAGAGGGATCCGAAACCTGACGCAGATAGCCCGCACCAGGTGCCGTCCACGGGGAACCCCGAGGTTGTACGCCCAGTCTGCATGATAAGAAGCTTCGAACCAGGGGTTGACAACTCGGGTGAGGCGGTTGCGCTTCAGAGGTTTGGGTTGAAAGGCCCAAACGAGACACTGGGGAGCCCTGCCCCCGGGTCGGGAGACCCGTACGAGGAGTCGGCTCGGCTGAGGCTCGGGGTTGACGGCCCAAGTAAGGTGCTAAGGAGCCAGACACCTTAGAGTGGAGACCCACACCAGATGCCAACTCAACCATGGCCTGGGGTTGGAAGCCCGAGCGAACTGCAGTAGTAGAGACCGAAACTCGGGGCGCGAAGCTCGCGTTGGGAGCCGGTCGAAAATGGGCCTGGGGGCTGGTGCTTGCCTGAGCAGGAGCTAGTCCGGAACCCCTACGGGGGCTGGCAACAGGAGACTCGAGTCTGACACTCGGTCTGGCCATTGAGACTGGCGTCAGGTGTGGCGCATTGACGGCGCCGAAAGCAACAGGAGCTGAGGGTGGCGGTGGAGTCGTCACGGGGACCACACCCAAGAAGTAGGGTGATCCAGCAACCGGGGCGAAACTGTCGAAAGCAATCGGCACCGCCAAGTAGCCCACCCGCACATGGGTGGCGATGACGATGGGACCGTAGGTGATGGCCGCCATGGTTGTTGATGCACTGGACATGCAGAGGTGACGGCTGCTGATGGTCATCGAGCACAATCCAACAATTGGAAGGCGAACTGGAAGCTGCTGGGAAGTGCGAGCAGGTCCTCTCCTTCTACCACTCCTGCAAGGACAGGAAAAGGGCACCAGGACTTCAGGACTGGCATAGGCTTTCTCTTCAGCATAAAGAAGGAAGGAGGGAGAGGTCCCACCGGGCGTGCCACCCTTTTGTTCGCACGTGGCAGGGTTTTCACCGGCGCGGTGTGTGCGGTGACCGAAGTGAGGGGTAGGATATAGCTACGGGAGAGATGCCGGAATATAGTGTGCTTCGGGCGCCCCCTCTCATGGCCATATCTTTCTCAAAGTGGCACCCTGCACTCGCCTCTTACAGAAAGTCGAGGGGAGACCTAGTGGCACGGGAGGTTTTCGGGTTTTAAGGGAAACGTAGCTGGGATGCGGGCGTGCCAGTCGATTTCTCGACAATCACCCGTGGAACCGAAAGTTGACCAGGGAAGCACCGCCAGGGTGCAGCACGTGGACTCAAGAGGTGAGGGACATGTGGAGGGAAGGTCGGTTCCATAGGTGCAAGTGCGCATGCGATTGTGGGGAGTCGTGTACAGGACGTCTTTCCCCACCGGTCGCAAGTAGTCGGTGTTTATTTACATCAGATTGAACCCAAACACCTTCGTTCTGTGCTGAACAGAGGTCTATATAGGCCTAGAGTCCTAGGTGGAGAGCAGGGAGCACTTCACAATTTGTGGGTTCGCACTAGATAGGACGATGTTGACTGGGGTCAGTGGGGCTATGGATTCACGCTAGGTGACATGAAAAGGGGCTACGGGCCCGAACGTGGATGCGAGCGCATTCGTTCAAATGGCAATGTAATTTTCGAGAGCTATAAGGCTTTACAGGCAGGCCATGGTGGCCGAAGTACAACGGGCACAAGCCGCGGGACAATTCTGACATGGTGGTCGGTCCCCAGGTCAATGC
The DNA here is from genome assembly GCA_024336825.1 of Amorphophallus titanum. Lineage (NCBI taxonomy): Eukaryota > Viridiplantae > Streptophyta > Magnoliopsida > Alismatales > Araceae > Amorphophallus > Amorphophallus titanum. Next base: position 45,217,330 of record JANBPO010009603.1, read on the forward strand.
GTGATAAAGCGGATATCCACACATTTTACAGTGGGTTCCTCTCATGGTGTGGGCCGTGTCTGCTCTGCCAAACGAGGGGCTTACAACTAGATGACTAGTGAAAGCATCGAACTGGTGTCTGGGCGAGGGTCAATCACGGCTTGGGTTGAGCGATCGGACATGGCCTTGTGACTGCAGGGAAGCGTGACGTTACGTGCGGGCATGGTTGCACCCTTGTCATAACGTCTCACGCATGTTGGGCATAGACTTATGTGTCATGGTGAAAGATCGTGCGAGGGAAGTACAAGCGACATACCCTCGGCATCCTTAGCTGACAACCAAGTCACCCACACATAATTCTCCTTGTTGGTTGCCTTGTTGTTGCTTGAAGCTTGCAAGTCCTTGATACATGTGTGCATCTGTGTATGTTTGTATGTGTATATCACCCCTTGAGCTCCTAAGGGGCTTTTATAGAGAATTTGAAAGGTCAGGGAAGGGTTTATACGGGCTAGGTTGAATGGTTCAAGCCAGCTCGGGTAAACCCATTGGAATAGTGCATGGCTGAGTGGGTGCATCCAGGTGAAGTCCATTTGAACTCTTTTTATACATTTTAAAAATTGTGAATATTTTGAGCATTTTATATGACGAAATTTAGCCTTAATTGCATTCTTGTGTTTACTCTTGAGCAAGTATGCACAACATGAGATGGAAAGCACGTCTGGGATTTTGTTATCATCAAAATCACCTGGAGAGACTCAACAATCTCTCCCTTTTTGATGATGACAAAATGCTAGATCATTAAGTGCATTGGCGTGCCTTTAAACAAAATTAGAACCTTGAAATCAACGCATTCTGTCCTTGCTAGCTGCCACATGGTTCTTATACGTGGTGGAGTTTACTCTCACACATAGTGAGGGATTTCAGACAGGCTGGCCTGCCTTACATCCAACACCATTTGATATACATAGAACCAATCGGAGGATAGGCAAAACTGACAATCCAAAAGATAATCAATCCATTTATACACATCTCATCAAACCAAACCAACGCAAGCCATGCAATCATATTTGTTGAATTGAGAGGAAATGAAGTACAATGTTGGGTTCTATATGCCCCTCCTTGTCTTTGACAATGGTTTTGATGATTCGAATATATTGTGTGTTTTATGTTTACTTTAAAGTGAAAATAATCTATATGAGTTTTTATGGAAAATGAACTCATAAGTAAATATCTTGTTTTGGCAGGTTTGGATGCGACCCTGGTGCTTCACATGTTTAGATCTTCATGTGAAGCTTGCTCATAGTGTCTTGCTTGTTCATAGTGTCTTGATTGGGTTAAAAGTCCTTTCATATTTTTACAATTATACTGACTACATTTCAATGTGGCAAGACTGGTTTTATTGCATATGACTTCATGTTTATTTTTCATGATTGTTTAGTGATAGTGGTTTGCAATGCCTTGTTCATTTTCCTTCTATATAAACCCAAACTTGGGTGTTGGTTTTATGACCCTATTTGCATGCTATTCTATTGGAAAAATCATTTTCTATAATGGAGTTGAAGGTTTATCAGTTTGCATTGGAATGCCCTTAACTGTGATTAGACTGAACTTGAATTACTTGCATTGGACTGCTATGCATTGGACTACTAAGGCAGTTTTTATCGTCTCCTTGGGATGGGTCGACCCCATGGGTCACCCCTAGCTCTTTGAGCCTAGTTCTTTGTCTTGATTTGAACTGAATGTATATTTGATGAATGTGAGTCATGTTGAAAGGCTATTGTGATTGTTGAATGTTGAATGTCAATGGTTGTGTTAATTCAGCTACAACTCCTTAAGACTGTCATGGATGTGAATTTCTGGACTGTGCAAGAACAAATTGCACCAACCTAGTTGGGTGCTTTACATATTGCACAGACCTTGTTCTTCAACTACACAGACTTGGTTCATCATTGCACCAACTTGATTCTTCATTGCACTGACCTCGTTCATAGTTGCACGGACCTATGGTCATCTTTGCACCGACCTTGTCTACACATTGCACCGACCTGTCCATGTCTGCACCGACCCAATCCTTGGGTGCTTTACTCAGTTGCACCGACCCTGTTCAATTGTGCACCGACCTGTTCAATTGTGCACGAACCTATTTCAATGTTACACCGACCTTAGCTATGGGTTTTGCACTGACCCTGTTCAATTGTGCACGGACCTTGCTGTGCCTTGCACCGACCTCATTCTCCATTGCACAGACTTTGTGCTTCTTTGCACGGACTTTATGCACCATTACACCAACCTTGTTCATAACTGCACCGACCTTGTGCAACGTTGCACGGACCTTGTGCTACATTGCACTGACCTCATCTATGGGGTTAACACTATATGCACCGACCTTGCTCAACTGTACACCGACCCTATCTTGGATGTTTTACCAACTTGCACAGACCTTGATAGAATGCATTGAGTGATCCCTATGTGTACTGACATGAAGTTGAAGTTCTCTGAATTGCAGGTTCACATTGGTGTCATTCAATTGAAACAATGGTAAGTTTTCACTCTTGTTTACAATCCCTTGGATCCTTGGTATGAGTTTATGTTTATATGGATTTTCATGAGCCATTACCTTAGTTCAATGCTTGGTAGTTTGATTTTGAGGTTTGATGGAGGTAAATTGGCTTTTCAATTGAGTTTTATTGAGTTTTCAGTTCTGTCAGTAGCTGTGGTGACCCGGGATCTGAGTACCGGAAAGGAATCGACGCAACTCGAACCTCGGCCCGCCTCCCACGAGTCCGAAGACTCGGAAGGGATAAAAAGATAGGTGTGGTGTACATAGAAATAAGAAATAAAGTAGGATAACAGATATAATAATAGAAATAAATAATCTAACTATAACAGAGTCCATTCCAATAGAAAGTACAATCTAGACCAGTAAAATGTACCACATGCCAAGTGAACACTCGGCCTGGCAGGCTGGCAACTAGGAACCTGCACGCCGCTCCCTTGAACCTCGAGGAAGAACCACTGCACCTAAAAATCAGGGGTGAGTCTCCTATCACTGACTAAGTAGGGATCCCACAGAACCCCAACCGAGAAATCATCGGTGGAAAGGAAAGCTATGCAAGTCACGAAAGGAACAATAGTAACGGCAGGAACAGTAAATCGGTGGCCGGTCAAAACTCGACACTACAGCTACTCCTGGTGGCGTGTCGAAGGTCTCGGCTAGCTCTGCGAAATGATCTTCAGCCTTTGACATTTTGACAAGCATGTCATCGATGTAGGCCTCGACGTTTCGACCAAGTTGTCCCTTGATGATGTGATTGACCAATCGTTGATATGTTGCTCCGACGTTCTTCAACCCAAATGGCATCCAGGTGTAGCAGTGTACACCGAAGTCAGTGATAAAGGCAGTCTTCTCAATGTCCTCTGGGTCCATCCTGATCTGGTGGTAGCCAGAGTAGGTGTCCAGAAAATTGAGTAGCTCATTGCCGGAGGTTGAGTTGATGAGCTAGTTGATGCTCGGTAGTGGGTAGTAGTCCTTTGGGGTGGCCTTGTTAAGGTCGGTGAAGTCCACGCACATTCACCATTTTCCCAAAGCTTTTGGCACTAGGATGACATTGGCGAGCCATGTTGGGTAAAGGACCGGACAGAAGAGGCTGATTTCTCTCCCATTGATGATTTGCTCTTTGATGACCGTATGCTTCTCCGGGCCGTGTTCTCTCCTGTGCTGCTGGACCGGCTTCACCGATGGGTCGAGATTAAGCTTATGCACCACCATCTCCCCAGGGATCTTGAGAAGTTGATCATCAGAACATGCGAAGACTTGGATATACTCATCAAGGAACATTTTATATTGCTCTTGTACATCGGGCGGTAGGTCGGCTCCAATCTTGACTCCAAGGGTCAGGTCACCTTTGAGGGAGACCGTTAACAACTCGCCGCCAGGCTCAGATGTTATCAGTCCCTCCTCGGCTCCCCTAATCCCTTTATTTTTCCCTTCTGGCCTGATGGCTTCAACCGAGATTATATAGCACCTTCTAGCCATTGCCTGGTTACCTCAGACTTCCCCCACACCATTTTTGGTGGGGAACTTCATCTTTTTGTGATAGGTAGAGGGAACCACCTTCGTTCGTCTGAGGATGCCTCGGTCGAAGATGGCATTATAAGCCGTCATTCCCTTAATCATGATGAAGTCCGCCATAACCGTGACGATTTTGGGTGGGGTGCCGATGGTGATTGGCAGGCCTAGGGCTCCCTCGGGATAGGTTGCCTGGCCATTGAACCCGCAAAGGGGGGTTCGGATGAGGTGGAGTCTAGATGGATTTTCACCCATCATGATGAAACATTGTCAAATAAGATCCTATCTACGTTATAATGGTTTATTATAGCCGATACCACGAGAGCGTCATCGTGTGGGGTAGTTAACCATTCCAGGTCTTGGTCAGAGAACACCATGGCTTGCTGTTCATTGGCCTGCGGGGTTTTGGGGGGCTCAGAAGCCTGACTCGCCCGCTCGGCGTGACGCTTCCTTCCTCGGCTGCTATCTCTGCTTGATGCCGCGCCGCAGGTAATGACGTTGATGTAGACTCCCCAGGGGAGATTGTCGATTTTCTCGGGGGTAGCTGCATCCTTCTTTTGCTCGGTCACTTACCAGGATAAGTGCCCCTAACAGACGAGACGCTCGATCTCATCCTGGAGCTGATGGCAATTGTCGGTATGGTGCCCATGGTCGTTGTGAAACAGACACTGCTTGTGATGGTTGCGGTGCTTCACCTTCATAGGCTTGGGGTGGCTAAGTAGGCTCGAGCCCTTGATATCTTCATAAATCTCGTAAATGGGGCCGGTCAGAGGAGTGTACTGCTCGTATTTCCAAGAGGGCTCCTTGTGGTCTCTATCCCGATTCCTCCTCTTACCCTGGCCAGAGCCAGAGCCTTGCTCTGCTGGTCACCTCTTGTCCCCCTCTCGACCCGAGCCCATCGTGCTGTGACAGGCATTGAGGACTTCCTTGCACTCTGCGTGACGTAGGGCCAGGGTCACTAACTCGACGAGGGAGGTAGGGGGATGAAGCACCAGCTCGCGCCAGAGGTTCTCATCTCGGGTGCCTCCGGTCAGCACGGTGATGGCCGAGGCAACATCCAGGCAGGGAATACGTAGGGCCTTCGATTTAAACTAGTTAATGTAGGCCCGGAGCCTCTCCCCCTGTTCCTGTGTGAGGACCAATAGTCCTGCTACTGACTGGGGAGGACCACTGCCGGTGAAGCTTTCTTTGAACACTCGCTTGAACTATCAGAAGTCACGGATACTGCCGAGGGCGAGGGCTTGGAACCACGCCTGCGCGCCGTGGACTAGGGTGATCACGAACGCTCGGCACTTGATGGCGTCGGATGCCCCATGTAGGGTCATTAGGGCGTCGAAGCTATCGTAGTGGTCGGCCGGGTCTCCCTGGCCGTCGCATGCCTTGCAGGTTGGAAGTAAGATCCTGGGGGAGATCTCAGCCTTCAAGACATTGTCAGAGAATGGGGATTGCTCCTCGTCCTCCACAGTAGAGGTCTTTTGTAGAGCGCGGAAGGCACACTCTTGTTCTGCGAAACGCCTCTCAACATCTTGTAGCTGGAGGGATAGCTCCGGATGTTGTTTGGCCGTGGGACTGTGGTGGCGCTCCTACAGGCTGGCCCGATGCCCCTCGGGGGCCTCAGTCTCTGGGAAAGGTCGATGCGCTCCAGACTTCTCTCTCCTTGGGTTGGAGGAGGCTTCTTTGATGCGGGACGGACCCACGGGACTCGACACCGACTGGGACTCTAAACAAGCTCGGGTACGTCCCACGCGAGGGAAGCCTCCATCACTATTCCAACCCCTCCACACCTCCCACACAGCCCCCTCTGGGATTCCCTCCCCCTCCCATCACCATTAGCCACCTCCTCCTTTCCCCACTTGAGCTTGGAAGGCTGCCCCTGCTGTCCAGTTCGCCACCCAGAGAACCTGAAGACTGTAGAGAAAGCTGCGATGCCATCTAGGCATTCCAGGAGGCGCAAGAGCTACCCCTGGAAGCGTGTTCGAGTCGTCTTCGCAACGGCAGTCGTCTCGTCCCTTTCTGAACTCGTGGCTGTCCGGGAGAGGCGATCTACTCCGACTGCGCAGAAGGTTCCTATTCAGCTTCCAGAGATGACTTGCAGTAGTTGCCACATCGGCCCATCTATAGATCTGGAGGTGGTATTCGACTGGGACCTTCTTCTGCGAGTTCCCCTCCTCCTCCAAGAAGCGGAGCTCTATTCGGCCACCAGAGCGATTTCTTCCCCCTTTTCTCCCCAGAGTGTGTAGTTCTGTCCTCCCTGGGACTGAACTGACACCCTGTCAATGTTTGGGTTGCTGCAATCTGCTCCGACATCATCTAGAACCCCCATGGGTCTTGTTTCGACGGCAGCTCGTCAGCGGTTCCAATTCCACTGACCAGGCTCAATTCGGAGTTCGGGGCTGTTCGTGGTGGCTTCATCTTCCAGACACTGTAGTGCTGAGATAGTCCGAGCCAGAGAACAGAGTCTCTGCTTCCAGCTCCACCGCGACTAGCGACGACTTCCCCAGCTCCTGCCAAAATTTCAGTACACTCCTGGACCAATCCACGAAGTTTTGGCCCTGGTCTTGCTGCCAAAGGAGTCCGGGAGCATTCGCAAGAATTTCTGCATCGACCGTCTATCCTCTGTTCCAGAGAGGGGACAGAAACGACTCCGACGTTGTGTGAAGCTCTTATCTTCATCTTTCCCCTCCCCACTTGGCCGGCTGAAGGCCCCTCCCTATGTGGAGGTAGTTTTGGTTGTAATCAATTAACCCCAACCCCAAGATCCCCCCTCCTGTGCGAGGCATAGTGGTGTAATCACTTGAGCAGGTTGAAGCTTCCTTGCCGCGGCGTGGGTAAGCCCACGCTTCCCCGCGCGCCTACGTCTCTAATCGGGACCGGTTTCTTCAAACTGGTCAAGTAAGTACTCTTTCCTTGCTCTAATTACAGTACTTTTCATTCAATATTAGCTCGTAGCTACGCTGGCCGGAGAGAGAGAGTGCCTGATCTCGCAAGTCTCAGACTTTCGAGTGATCACCGTGGGAGTGAGCGATTACCCGTGCCCTCGGCACCGGGTCGGCCTCTAGGATTGGACTAGCCATACCCCTTGGGAGACCCTCTGGCCTTGCTGGCCCTCTACCAGTAAGGTACCGGCCCTCACATCCTCCACTCGGCATCACCGAGTTACCCATGGGTTTGGGTGAGTGCCAGGTGAGTTGGCCACAGATATCGGCCCGTTCGGTTCGCGATTGTGCTTGCTTGCTTAGGTCCAAGGTTGTGTCACATCATAATCAAAGTGATGGCCTCAGTGCATTGTAGCACAAATAAGCGGTCTGTGGGAGGCCGCTCAGGTAGGTCAACAGCCCGAGGCGGGACCGTTAAATGACAGGGAGTAATGAACTATTAACTAAACGAAGGACAGAGACTGAAATAAATAGAGAATGCGAGACAGAAGCATACCTAACTGCATGGTCTGTCGATAGACCGTGCACACTCTAGAACGGTCCTGAAAAGATCGCAGAATGATTAGCAAAAACTAGAAAAGAATGGTGATGTACCTGAGCCCATAGACAGGAATGGTCTATAATAGACCATGGAAATCGATGGACGACCAGAAGTAGACTGCCGACTCTAACGGGCTCGCAGAATAATCAACACCTGGGTCAGAACCGGACGGCCTGTCATCAGGCCGTGCTACTTTTTGAATGGCTCAGAGTGAACTGCATACGCCTCTAGGAATAGAAACGCAAGATGACAACCTGAAATCACTTGAAACACAAATCTAACAAAGACAGAAGCTGGTCAGCACAACACCAACACGATGGGCACTAGGGGTCCCACCATGATCACCAAAAAAGAGGGTGTAGGCATATTTTTCCTCCCTTTGTATCCTTCCTAATCCCTCTACTATATCAATGTAAGAAATAAAGAACTGAAGGTAGAAGGGTGGGATGATGTAAGTGTGATCGTGATCGCCACCAAGGCTCCAAAATGTAAAAGAAATACACTCGTACATTGGAAAAGGGAGACACTCGCCTGAAGAAAGCACTGTAGAGATAAGCAGTTCTAGAAGAGCTGCCCTATGATACGCACGGTCGTTCGATAGGCCGTTCACCAGTGCTGAGGAGGAACACGGGATGAAGAACAGTGGACAGCAGAACGGTTTGAAGGTAGCCGTGCAAATGTTCAGAGCGGCTCGTTGAGGACCGCCTTACTCTTCAAACGGATGAAATTAAACCGCTCTATTCCGCCACGCACCAAGTCATAGGATCTAAACCTCCACATCCTCCGGACGGCCAGAGGGGATGGGCCTCGTGCTAGGATGGTGCTGACCTGCAAAATAACGTGAAGAACACAAAAGAAACCCAAATCAGAACTCATGAGTGTAGTAACTATAAGAAAGAAGGGAAGCTTGAAAGTCCAATGTGTGGACTTATGGTGGGATTGGCTTCTTCTCGACTTGCCTCACCCTCTGGCTTGATGCGGCCAGGGTGGAAGAGTACCGGGCAAGGCATGCCTCAATTTCAGCCACTACATTATTCAGGCGATCAGATGTCCTGACCTCGGTGCCAATCATCCTTTCCAGGATTTCTTTCTTCAGATTCTGCTTACAGATCTGCATGGCATCCTCCTGATGTGGGGGACGCCTGCATCTCATGCTAAGGTTCCTCTATCGTTTGATGTAGTCTAATGCTGACTTATCATTTCTTTGCCTTGTGGCATAGAGTTCTGCCACTGTGACCTCCCGCTCGGCGATATAAAATCTCTCTTTAAATTTCTTCTACATATCGAGCCAATCGGCAACAGACCCAGGAGGTAGGCTGGAGTCTCACTCAAAGGCCAACCCAGTAAGTGTTGAGCTGAAAAACTTCAAGAGGTAGGCCTCATCAGTAGCCAAGTCCCCCATAACATTTACATAGTAGGCAATGTGCTCTCTAAGAGACCCTTGCCCATTGAACTTCTCAAACTTCGGCGGCTTGGTGATGCCAACCAGCAGCTTCTTCGTGGCATAATGAGCTGGATAGGGCACTCGGTAGACATCGAATGGTGTTTGATCCCTGTCACCCCTTTCTGCTAGCTTCATGTCTATCATTTGTACCAACATCAACCGACTGACTGCTGTCGGGCCGACAGGGCTTGGATAGAAATGCAAGGGCTGCATAGCCGGGGTGGTCAATACAGTCGCCTGGGGGGCCATGGGAGACCCCTGGGGAAGTGAGATCTGCGGCGGGGCCAGTGCCGGGTATTGTGTTTGTTGCAGGGGCATGCTCCAAGGGAAGCTGGGGGTTGATGGGAATGCTGCAGCCTACAGAGTCGCTTCGGAGGATTACCCGTTGCCTCCTGGCGCTTCTAGCAGAACCTCAGTTTGTCTGGACGTCGAGGGTTGGGCATTCCTTTCGTTGAGTTGCTTCTTCAGCAATTCAATCTCCCGCTGGTACTGTTGTATCATGTATAGCATAGCGGGGTCAGTTGTGGAGGGAGCGAGCATGCCCCCTGTCTCTTCGGCCGGGGCATCCTCGGATGATGTGGAGGGTTCGCCGCTCGTGCCCCCAGTGGTGACAACATTGGCTGCCAGGGCCATTGAAGGTTCTTCAGAGGAAGTCACTTCGACGCTCGCCTGCGTCGCTTCACTCGCTGCTCTTCCTCTCCGGGTAAGGGGAGCAGGCCGGGCGGCGAGCCTGGCCACTTCTTCGGGGTCGGTAGGCAAAGTCTCATACCAACTAGGGACTCCTGCCATGTTGTAGGAGAAAATTCTCCAATTCCTATTTCTTTTCGCCATCCTCCTTAACGGCTTATTTCAGAACACCAGTCTGTCGAAAATCGAACGTCGGGGCGGCGCTTCCTCCCGCACAGGGGACTGGTGTCGTTCCTCCGACTGGTTCCTTGATTCTGTGCTGGGCACAGGTTGGATTACTTCTCCTCCTCGAAAGGTAGAGGCCACTGCCCCCAGCAGTCTCTGATGACCCATAGGGGTGCTACCCAGGCCCCAGAGGTAGTTTCTCATGGCTTGCTCGATCCCTTCCCACTCCTGGTCGGGGAGAGCAGTCGGTAGTTGCGCGTTGACGGCAACAACAGGATGAGTATAAGTTGTGAATGCCGGGCGGTCAGCATGGTGACGACGCCTGCGACATTGGCGGCCGGCATTTTTGAGCAGTGCTGGTGCAGCAACTGTCGATTAGTGGGTTGTGGCCGTCACCTCGACCCTTTCATCTCCTCGGCCCTTTATGCGGCGGGTGTAGCTGGGCCGCGCCTGGGCAGGTGCAGTGGGCTGGGCTTCCTTGGGAACCCAAATTTGCTTCAGTTTGGCGGGCTTGTAAGTCGGCGTGTCCTTCGGTGTCACGATCGAAATGGCGGGTGCCATCTTTTCCTTCATCTTTTCCAGTCCCTGGAAGGAGTTGCAGACTGGAATAGCCAGCACGATGCGGTCCAGGATCACTTCAGACCTTTGTCCATTCAAATGGACTCGGATGGTCCTGACAGTCATAGACTTGCCGGTGCTGGAGATTCGGTGCCCTATGGTAGCACCAGCATTGTCCCTTCGGAGCCTCCTCCTATGGGATGCTGACCCCTAGTGCGATGGACCGACAGCATGGTGCACATGGTGCATGCTATAGCTCAACGTCCTTCCTAGAACGCTACTGCTGTTCTTGGCCACGGCTCAGCCGGTAGTAGCCTTAGTGGCTCCCGAGATGGGAGCGTTGGATTCGGGCTCATCGGATGTCTCTATGTCCAGGATGTTGACAAAGACTACCCCAAGAAAGTTGGGGAAGCCCACGACCGGAGGGAAGCTCCCGAAGCAGAGTGGGATGGTGAGGTAGCCTTCTCGGATGTAGCTCTCCACGACTTGCGGGCCAAAGGAGACTGCCATTCTCGAGGTTGAAATGTGATTTTCTTGCATTTGCAAAAATGGAACAATTAGCATTACATGAAGGGGGGCCGCAGGGTCCCTAATTTCGGCAAAGAGATGAATGGTGGATGAGTCCCACCGGGTGTGTCAGACTTGTGGACGTACTAAAATTCACTCGATTTTCAATTCATTTCGAGAAGGCACGGTTCAAGATTTGGTAGTTTTCGACATGGTTTAATTACTTCGGCACACGATTTCTTCGGTGGAGGTAGGGAGATGGATCACCTACTTCTCCTGCACATTTTTCCTGTAGTTTCACGTTGTTCGGTGCTAAAACGGGTGAGTTTGGGCTCATTTAGTTAAAACTGTAGTTTTGTGGAGTTCGTAGGGTTCGTCAGAAAATGGCGATGGTTTTTAGATCATCTAGTGTCAAACGACTCCCTAGAACGTCAGCGTTCCATGGTCGCTGATTTTGCGTCGATTGGCAGTCATTCGAGGCCATTAGGAGCCCGAGAAGTCTGGTGGTTCCATTTAGGTCGATATGAAGAAATCGCCCGTTTCTCGCCATTTCTTAGCTGATTCGACTCCCGTCAGAGTCTATGTGTTGTATATCGTTGTTATGGTTGTATCCCCTTCCTTTCGGAATGAATGGGGCGTGGAAAGGGCACGATCAGGCCGATCCCATGGTTTGTTTACCGTGACGCCTACGCGGTTTAACAGGAACCGCTCAGCGTCTTGCGCGACTAGCTTTGGACTGTTCAATGTAGGTTGGTGGGCGTCTGCGCGGTCACGCGACAGACCGCCCAGTGGATGGCATAGCCAGGTGTGAGCTGTCCAGTCCACTTGAGTGGCTGGTTCTCAGCCGTGCTATTTTCTCGTTGTGTTGAGCAGCCAGGGCTTGACCGCTTAGCATGGTTGACCTTGGGTCAACAGTTTTCTGGCGGTTCGTGGAGCGGTTTCCCTCTAACCGTGCCACTTCATGAGCGGTCCTTCTCTAACTGTTCTGACTACCGTTTGACCGGTTACTGTAGTAGGTCGGTTGCTGTGAATAGCCTGGAATGGACCATTTTGTCTCCTTGGGCGGCCTCCAGAGGACCGTCCAGTTCTCTGAGTAGCCCCTTGGGGATCGCTCTGTGAGTTGTGTGTGTCATTGCGTCTGTTGGCCGTGATGACTTGTCCCGTGTCCGTCTGTCTATGTATGGGTCCCGTTTGACTCGTGTCAAACCTTTAGGTTGATTAGGGTGGTGTCTCTGGCAGTTCTGGCTTGGACTGCTAGTGTCTGTGAGTTTGTCGGGTGGTCTGACTAGATAGGTCGGTTCAGGGTTGACTGCGTGCGGCCTACTTCTTGACCGTTACAAATCCCTAATGACCCAATCTAGGACTTCCAGTGTCCTTATCTCTGTGTGCGTAGTGGCTCCTCCTTGACTGCTTGGTTTGTCTAGCGGCCGAGTGATGGATCGCTTATGCCCGAAGTGTCATTTTCCCGTCGTTTCAATTTTTACTTGTCTTGGCTTGACCTTGTGGTTTGCCCGTGACCTATGGATATCTGTTGGCATCCTATGAGGGCAGTGACCATAATGAGATGGCCAGGAGTGCTTGTGTATAGTGTCGTGTCTATGTGTCGTTGTCGAGTTCTGGTCAACCCGGGGTGACCCAGTGGTTGACAGGTGACCTTGTGTGTGTCTCGGCTATTCTGTCTAGCCCGAGACAGTAGTTCTGGATGCCTCGAGGTATCATCTTACATAAGTTTGCATGTCCAGGTGTGCTGAGGGTTCTTGGTGTTCCCTCAGGTCCCCGTGAGTCATTTCCTTCGACTGTGTCATTTCCTGTGGCTTAGGATTAGACTGATTGATGGCTTGTTTGTCGTTCCGCGATGATCTTGCCTCTGAGTCTTGAGACTCAAGGATCATTACGCTGATAGGTCTAGCAACCTTGTCCTGAGTCTATTGACAGTTGTTGTACTGCCTTGGTGCTTTGTAGTATGCGTGACAGTGCGTGCTTAGCCTGTCTGTACTCTAGCACTCGCGTTTTGGAGTCTGTGTCTTGTGAGCCTCCACTAGTCGTAGCATGACGGCACGTTACGACGTGTCGGCCCACCTGGGAGTGGTGGCATGGCAGTTCCTGAGATACGATTTTTAAGCTACTTCCGTGGGCCCTGGTCCAACCGTAGCGTCCTACGGAGGGGAATACTAGCTAGAGGCGTGGCTTAGGCGAGAGCCAGTGTGTGCACACGTGAACAAGGGCGTTTGGACTTGCCCTGACGGGCGTGACCCAGACTAGTCACCCGTTACTATAGTTCCCATTCTAGTTCAGAGCGTACCTCAGTCTCCATCATTCCAGGCATCCGTAGAGAGGTCCTTGAGACGTAGTGTAAGACCTCAGTGGACGCAACTGGCTGTTCTTCTAGTGAGGAGGTGCTTCTGTCATGTGACGCTTGACTCTCATATTTTTTGGAGTCTGTGTCCCCTTCTGAGTTAGCATGTTCTTGGTTCTGTCCAAGATCAGCTTCCCCTGATGAGTTGGCCTGTGTCTGGCTTTGCCCAGGCCCAGCTTATTGTGGCATGCACAACGCTCTAGTCATTTATGCAATTGTGTTTAGGGGACCGTGCATGGCGATGCAGTCATGTGAGCTGTAGAGTCTGTCCTGTCTATCTAGGTCTTCTTCTAGTCTTGTTGTCTGGTCTCGTAGGCCTTTATCTTAGGCCTCGTGCTTGTCGACAGATCGGTGACTCCTGACCTTCCGAGTTCAGGGTTGGCCTTTCTGTTGTGTTTGGAGTAGCTTGGGAGCCGAGGTTAGTTCGGTGGCCGTGCTTGTCTGAGAGTCCCCGTAGGCCTTGAGGCATTTGACGCCCATGTCGAGAGCCATCTAGAGCCCGATGATTAGAGCTTCATAGTCGGCTTCATTGTTAGTCAGAGCTTTCATGAGGGCACAAGAGTTGTACAAAACTCTGCCCTGAGGGGTCAGGAAAATGATTCCGGCACCTACCGTGATGCCCGAACTGAGGTTGCTCCGGGTAGTACCTCGAGAAGCGCCATCGAAGTATAGCTCCCAGCAATGTAGATTGGCTGTGAGGGCGTCTTGTTGCCAGTAATGCAAGACATCTCTGCTCCGTTTAGCCAGTTGTTGCTGTTGAAGAGCACGGGACTCCTCATCTGGAAGCTCCGTGTTGAAGGGAGAATTGTCTGGTACTGGATGGGCTGCCAAGAATTCAGCCATGCCCTGTCCCCTGATTACTTTTCTAGGGACATAGGTGATGTTGTACTCCATGAGCAAAAGAGCCTATTTCCCTAGTCGGCCTGAGAGGACAGGCTGTCTGAGGAGGAACTTCAGGGAGTCGTGCTTGGATATGAGCTCAACCCGATGAGACAGGAGGTAGTGCCGTAGCTTTTTGACAGTGAACACCAATGCCGGGCATACTTTCTCCATGGGGGAGTAGCAATACTCAGCACTGATCAATTTCGGCTGAAGTAGTAGAGTAGCTGCTCTTTACCTTCTTCATTAACTTGCGCCAGCAGAGCCCCCAATGAGGTGTCCATGGAGGCAATATAAAGTATGAGGGGTTTACCCTTAACAGGTGCCCCCAGGACTAGAGGGGTGAGGAGGTACTCCTTAATTTGCTCGAAAGTCGCCTAGCATTCCAAGTCCCATACGAAGGGGGTGTCTTTCTTCATCAGCTTACTGAAAGGCACTCATCGACCGGAGAGGTTGGAGATGAATCTCCGAATATAGGTCAATCTGTCCTAGAATGACCTGAGCTCAGTAAGGTTGCTGGGTGGTGGGAGTTCTCGAATCACTTTGATCTTGCTGGGGTCCACCTCGATTCCTCGGTACCGAACAATGAAACCAGAAACTTGCCACTGGATACGCCGAAGGCGCATTTCATGGGGTTCATTTTGAGCCCATATTGTCAGAGACGCTCAAAGACCTGACGCAGATCGCGCAGGTGATCTTCTCGCCTCCTAGTCTTGATGACGAGGTCGTCGACATAGCATTCGACGGTGTTGTGTAACATCTCATCGAAGATTCTGGTCATGACCCTCTGGCAGGTAGCACCGGCATTCTTCAAACCGAAGGGCATATGCTTGTAGTTGAAGATCCCTTTAGGAGATCTGAAGGTAGTGTGATTCTTGCCTTTGAGGGACATCCGGATTTGATTGTAACCAGATGATCCATCCATAAAAGACAGAGCTTCATGTCCGGTGGTCTCGTCGACCATCGTTTCCGTGATTGGGACTGGAAAGTCATCTTTCGAACAGGCTTTGTTAAGGTCCCAAAAGTCGATGCAGATGCGGACTTGACCACTTTTCTTTTTGACTGGGACAATGTTGGCGAGCCAAATCGTGTAGATGCATGGCTTGATGAAGTCGATCTCTGCCATTTTGTTGACCTCGGCCGTAACTTGGAGTTCTAGCTTGTGGTGCATGCGCCGCTGGGGTTGTTTGACTGGAGTGGCTGAGGGAGATATAGCTAGGTCGTGCTCTGCTACGGAGGGATCTAACCATGGCATCTCTTTGTATGTCCAGGCGAAACAGTCTTTGTATTCGAGCAGGATTTGCTTGTAGTCCTATCTTTCTGCCTCGGTGAGGAGAGCGCTGAGGAATGTTGGCTGAGGGGCTTCATCTCCACCCAGATTAATCTCGACGAGCTCATCAACGGTTGTCTGACCACCGTCCTCCAGCTCGGGAGGTGCTGGCTGGAAGTCAACGAAGTCTTCGTCGTCAGTGTCGGCTTCGTACACCCAGGGATCCTCGGAGCCAACGGTTAAGGTTGATGGGACTGGAGGACTGTCGTTACTAGGCTCGGATTGAGGTTGTCCTAGGCCATCCCCATAGGGCTGACAGCTGTCGCCTGGCATCCCAGAGGCTTGGTTGGAGTTGCCTGCTACTGTCGGTGACGCTTCGCAATCTCTGTTCTGAAGACCTTCCTCATTGGGAAAGTCTAGTAAACTGGGCTCTTTGGCTGGCTGGGAGGCCCCAGGGGTCTCCTCCATCTCACTATTTTCACAGACGGACGGGGAAGCCTCATCGAGTGCTGGAATCGAGGTACTGGTTGTGGCAGGGAGTGGGATTAAAATATCCTCCTCCTCGTCCACAGAGCTATCAAACTTGGTGTTGACTACAGCCGAGTCAACAGCTAGCTGCACGGGCCTATGACATGGACCACGTGGTAAACACGAAAGTCTGGGTCTTGGTCATAGCCGATCCCCTTGGTATCTTTACAGGAGAACGGGGGTTGCCCCCGGACTTGTGAAGGTGTCCACAAATTATGGAAATACCTCCGCTATACCGAGCCTTGCCACTGGGGAATTTACTACTTGAGGCACATTTCCCGAATGTGAGGTGGTGGGTCATCCAAAACTTGGACAGTTTCAGGGGTGTTGTCGGCTTGCCTGGACCAGTGGAAGTCATCTTCCGGTGGGGCTGGAGGGACCATGTCTCCTTTCAAGCCCCACACCCTCGAGTCCTAGCCCTAGTGTGACCATTGGGACTACTAGGGGCGTACACCTCATCACTAAGCAATAGCTTGATGGGGAAGTCAACCAAGGGGCACAATTGTGTGCCATTGTCATTTGTCTTGGGGAATCCACCCCAACCAACCCACACTCATTAGAAATCCAACAACTCCTTGAGGACTTCCACGATGTGTTCCCTGATGAACCTCCGGATAAGCTACCACCCATGCGCGATGTGCAACATACCATCAACTTTGTACCCATAGCTATCCTACCCAACCTTCCCCACTATCGCCTCAACCCCACCGAGCATTCCGAGCTTAGGAGGCAAATTGAGGAGCTCATCAAGAAGGGTTTCCTCTGCATTAGCAAGAGCCCATGTGCTGTCTCGGCCCTCCTCACACCCAAAAAGGATGGGACTTGGCGCATGTGCATGGATAGCCGGGCCATCAATAAGATCACGGTCAAGTATAGGTTTCCCATTACCCGGCTAGATGACATGCTAGACATGCTCGCTGGATCCACCATCTTCTCCAAAATTGATCTCAAGAATGGCTACCATCAAGTTCAGATTAGGCCTGGGGATGAGTTGAAGACCGCTTTCAAAACCAAAGATGGCCTCTTTGAATGGCTTGTCATGCCCTTTGGTCTTTCCAATGCACCAATCACTTTCATGCACCTCATGACCGAGGTCCTCTGCCCTTTCATTAGCATCTTCCTTGTTGTCTACTTTGATGACATCCTTATTTATAGCCAGTCCAAGGAAGCCCACCTTGATCACCTCAAGTAAGTTTGCACCGTTCTTAGGAAGGAGAGCCTATTTGCCAACCCCAGAAAGTGTCACTTCATGACCAATCAATTAGCATTCCCAGGATTCATTGTTTCAGCCCAAGGGATATCCATGGACCCCGAGAAGGTCCAAGCCCTTCTTGAATGGCTTGAGCCCAAGACTCTCCACGATGCCCGGAGCTTTCATGGGCTAGCCACCTTCTATAGGAGATTCATTCGTGGGTTTAGTACCATAATAGCCCCTATCACTGATTGCCTCAAGAAGGGCACTTTTGTATGGACTAGGGTAGCCTCCAAAGCATTCCTAGAGCTTAAGGAAAAGATGACCCAAGCCCCGGTCCTTTTCCTACCAAACTTCTCTAAAGTCTTCGAGGTCACTTGTGATGCATCTGGGGTAGGGATTGGAGGCATTCTTAGCCAAGAGGGCCACCTAATAGCCTATTTTAGTGAGAAACTTTATGAGGCTAGGACTAGGTACTCCACGTATGACAAGGAACTTTACGCCGTGGTTCAATCCCTTCGGCATTGGAGGCACTATCTCCTACCCAAGGAGTTTGTGATCTTCTCGGACCACGAGGCCTTGAAGTACCTCAGCACCCAACAGAAGCTCAATGCCCATCATGCCAGTTGGGTAGAATACATTCAGTCCTATACCTTTGTTCTCAAGTATAAAATCAGTAGGGAGAATCAGGCCGCTGATGCGCTAAGTAGACGGGTAACCTTACTTTCCACTATCTTGGTGGAAGTCTCCTAGTTTGAGAGAATTAAAGAGCAATATCCAAATTACCCTGACTTTGGGACTCACTACAGCACCTTTTACACTCAACCTCATAGGGAACATGAGGGATTCATACTCCAAGAGGGGTATCTTTTCAAGGGAGCTAGGTTATGCATACTCTGGACATCACTTCAGGACTTCTTAGTTTGGGAGTTACACAGTGGTGGCCTAGCTGGTCACTTTAGGGTCCAAAAGACCGTAGAGCTAGTTGAGAGGCAATTCCATTGGCCCCGTCTCAAGAAGGATGTGGCCAACATTGTGGGACAATGTCGCATTTGTGCCTCGACCAAGCAAGTAAGGTAAAATACTGGGCTTTACACACCCCTTCCCATCCCAGATCGACCTTGGGAGGACTTGAGCATGGACTTTATCCTTCACCTACCTAGGACCTTGTGCAAAGATGATTCCATCTTTGTAGTTGTTGACATGTTCTCTAAGATGGCTCACTTTATTTCATGTTCCAAAACTTCAGATACTTCTAGGGTCACCCGCTTATTCTTTGATGAGGTGGTCTGAGTCCAAGGACTTCCTAAGACCATTGTGTCCGACCGAGATGTGAAATTCACCTGTTACTTTTGAAAAACTCTTTGGCATCTAATGGGAACCCTCCGCAAATTCTCCAATGCTTACCACCCTCAAACCAACGGCCAAACTGAGGTCATTAATCGAAGTCTTGGGAACTTACTCCGTTACCTAGTCGGGGACCACCCCGGGAATTGGGATCTCCTCTTACCTCAGGCTGAGTTTGCCTATAATGATTCCGTCAATAGGTCCTTAGGAAAGAGTCCATTTGAGGTCGTGCATGGGTATAGGCCTAAAAAGCCTTCAGATCTTATTCCCCTTCCCCCAAATACTAAAGTGTCAGTCTTAGCTGAGTCCTTCGCATAGCATATCAAAGAGTTGCATGATGACATCCGCAAGCATATAGGGAAAAGCAATGAGGCTTACAAAAGATAGGCAGATGCTCAACGGTGCCACTGCGAGTTCCAAGTGGGAGACTTGGTGATGGTGAGGACGGAGCGGCTCCTTCCGGGGCCTGCCTCCAAATTGAGATGGTCCCCGATTGCTGGACGGGAGTGAACTCTGACTCAAACTACTCCAACTCAAGAGCGACCTGATATGCTGCCTCCAAGGTGGTTACATTGCGATGAAAGCGTTCATACTGAAAGTGGGGCCGCAGACCACGATGGAAATGGGAAACATGCCTCGTGCTCTCTTTCGAGACGTCACATCGTAAAAAATATTCATCAAACTCTGTGATGTACTTGAAAATGGACCGATCCCCTTGGTTGAAATTTTGCCACCTATCAATGAGCCTCTGACGATACGTGGCAGGAAGATACTTAAGCTGAAGCTTGTTCTTCATCTCATTCCAAGATTCAACCTAGGGCTCCTAGCGCTGAAATAGCAAGCTCTCCACATTCCTCCAATAAGTTTGCACTTGCCCTAACAGCTTCATTTTAGCGAACTTGACTCTCCGGTGGTCTGTCATCTCGAACCACTCGAAGTACTGGCCCATGCTGGCCTCCTAATCAAGATAGACATTCGGGTCCAAGGACCTGTCAAAAGTGGGAGGATCTGCTCGCACGGTCCTGAGGACTCTATCGTCCTCTTCATCCCATGGCTAATGAAAGCCACGATGGCATCGGCCATACCCCTCATAGGCATTATCAGACCCATAGTCCTCTAGATCAAGGTCACGATGTTGTGGTTCGATGGCCCAGTGAGGGGTGGGCTGAGGAGTAGGTGTGGGCTGGCCCTGGGCTGCGGGAGTGGGCTAGACCTAGGCCATCAGAGCGACTTGGCTTTGGGCCGCTGCGGGAGTGGGTGCGGGTGGGCCCTGGGCCACTCCAGGAGGGTCCCCGTGTGACATTATAACTAACCATCCAACCAGACCTTGAACAGATCTGTCAGATGACTCCATCCGTTCCTCCATGGCTCTAAGCCGACCATCCATACGGTCTGAGAAGCTCCTAAAGGTCGCCTCGGACTGGTCCATCTGAGCCATGAGGGCCATCATCGCCTCATGTAAGGACTGTAGGTCTCCAGAGGTGGCATCCCGTGGGTTTGTCATAGATGTGGGGCGATGGTATTAGGTACCTTGCCGAGTGGGCTTGCAACGACACAAAGGTTGGAATCCACTAACTAATGTGAGCTGAGGAACCTAGACTCAAACCAGTATCTAGTAGCTAGCAGTGATATTGATCTGAAGATCCAACTCATGCAAGGAGGCTACCTTCCAAATAGGCGTAACCTATCGTTCTGGTAGTGCCCTTTCATATACCAGATAAAGGATTAAGGTGCAACTCCTTGGACAAGACTTCCCTAGACTTAGACCGTGCTATGATGACTACCCTAGACTCAACTTTGCTCTGATACCAATTTGATGCGGGACGGGATGCGACTCGGTACTGATTGGATGCGAACTTGGGACTCTAGGTGACGACGCGACCAGTTTGATAACGCGACCTGCAATGACACGACCAACTTGACACCAACAGAATTCCAAAAGAGGAGGATATATCCTCAACAAGAGACACGAGCTCGCGGATGTCCCTAAGCGATGAAAACACGTGGATCTGCGTGGTTGAGAAATCGACAGTAAGTCAAGGGTGGTCGGCTCTTCTTACGTGCTCGGATCGAGTCAGAGGACAGTCACGCTCTCTCTCTCATAGTAGTGACGTTATTTGATCAAGCTAGATTGTCCTATCACACACTAGTAGCGGCATTCAAACATATACAAGATAAGAATCACGATAAAGAGAGGAGCGAGAACGTACCTCCATGCTCTGGGCGTGGGGAAGACAACCCCGACCAAGACTCGTAACTCTCGGTACAGTAAATATCAAAAATTACAACATTGAATTTATGACCCACTCCATGCAGGGAGGTAAAGGGATACAATAGCAATCCAAGAATATCAAGTTTGGGTTGATGGGCATCGTTTTGGGCAGCATTGGCGATTGCGTCGCGTTGCTAATCGGTGATGGCCGGACAGCGCGTGCTGGCGATCTGGAGGATCACGCTCCGGTCAAAAGGCTGATCGGGCTAGGAATGGTCCCGTTGTGAAGAAGACTCCTGGATGAATGACCCCTTGGAAGGGATCGTGCAGGATCACCTTGTGGAAGGCGAGGCAGTTCTACTTGTGGCCGTTGTTGCTAGCTGACCCAAACTAGTTCTGCAGATTCAGAACTGCATAACCCTGTGAAAACACCTGCTGTGACCAGATCTGATGTCGGATCGAGGTGAGACTAGCACCGTTGCGAGGCCCTTTCGACGATCTATGAACCCATGGTGTTACATGAAATTTTCTTGGTGATGGATTGTCCGTGGAGGAATATTGAACAGGCTGGTTCCTGTCCCAGAATAGGCTAGACAGAACCTGAGTCATCGGAAGACGACAGTGGAATAGGGGAAAACGTGGGATCTGGAAGGCGGGGTGGCTATGGGAGATGGTGGAGTAAGTATTGATCAATCCCTCAAATTTTGAGGTCGATCAGAAGTGGTTTTGGGAGTGAAGAGGATTGTAAGGCAAGGGAGGGTCAGATCTGGATTGCAGAGACAGAACCAGATCTGGTCTGATCAACGAATTTTAAAGAGGGGTAAACATGCTCTAAAAAATATGTAAAAATTTGTGGAGACAGGGATAGATGGACAGAAATCTCAGTTTAAATTTCCTTAGCTATGTAGTGGAGTCGTATCAGTATGGAGTGTATTGGTGATAGTAAATTATGGAATAATGTTGTATTAGTTTATTTTGGAAGCTAGTATTGTAATAGAATTGGGCTCATTCAATAAACGTTGGAATTTTATTCTTTTCCATTGCCCTTTGTCAATTATTAGTTTAGTATTTTACTAAATTCGTTCTAGTGTGCCTCTGACTGTACGTCCCGATAATTCCGCCTTTGTTCGGGGCGTGACAGCCCCAGTCTTGTTGTTGGGTGTCATGTGGTGTGGCTTGTAGTCGGGCGCCCCTGGGTTGGCTCGGGTGGCCGTGTAGAGTGCGGGCAAAGCCCGCAACTGAGCGGTTGGGAGTGATCCCAATCAATTACTGGTGTCACCGTATGTCATGGATAGCTAGTTGGGGCCCCGAGTCGGGCCCACCGAGTTGTAGGAAAGGCTAAGTAGCCCATGCCTTGAAGGTGTTCGGGGAAATTCCCGAACCCTTGTTTCTTCACATTTTTACTGGAAAATTATCTAGGTACAACAAATGCCCCCAACGGGGTGTGCGTCGGAAGCGGAGACGAAGGTGTACGGACCGTGAGCCCCTCATTCTAGATTATTGTAGTTATATTTTGACACTTCAAGTGCTTTCATTTGTTGTATTGTACATGTTGACTTTCTGGTGTACTGATTATCTCCGTGCTTTGTCTTGCAGCTATGGCACGATTTGGCAGAGACGAGCGGGTCCCGAGATGTGTGGCCCGGGAGGAGGATTATTGGGAGAGGAGGACTGAGCGGTCCATGCCTCCTCTAGGCCCGCCAGTCATCACTACAGCTAGTGTAGAGCAGCTTGACTCCATGCATATAGTGGTAGCTGAGGGCCCCATCGGAGAGGGGGCAAGTGGAGTTGGGACTGTAGAGTTGGCCCAGGTTTCAGAGGCAGGTGGGTTGTACACCTACAATCGCAGCAGAGGCTACCCAATAGAGTTCCCTCTAGACCACCACCTTTTCAAGTTCATCCGGAGCTACATCCCACCTGGCATGGAGGAGGGAGACTCACAGGTTGCTGGAGAGCGCCGCCGACTCGAGCGGGCGATTCTGGTAGGTAGGGACAGCTTGCACGGGGTCGTTCTCTGCGGCTTCTAGAGTTTTTCTAAAGACTACTGGAGGTAGTGCCAATTCCCCAGTGTTGAGTGCCTGGGCTTCTTTAGCAGAGCCAATTAGTTTGGGGTCCGAGTCAGAGCGATGGGTCCCACCTCTTGGGACTTGCATGGCCATCACCAGACCGAGACAGAGGGTTTGACTGGGCTGGTGCTGGAGCCGTCCAGTCTAAAGTATGCTGGAGAAGGCTATGATGACCACAACCTTCTGGATGGGATTCTGCGGTAGATAGTTGTCAGTTGGTATGATCGCTGGGTAGTGATTCCTTCACACCGGTACTACCGGGGGGCCACGGAGTGCCTAATGGGGGTAGTACACCACTACCAGGTGCTGCTGGACAGGGCCAGCATCAGGCATGCCATGACTGTGGCCTTGTACACGTACCCCTACTATACAGGGCTGTTATAGGTGTTGCTGGAGTGCTTCAACCATCGCTGGAACACGGTGGCGACGACTGAGGGAGAGACTTCACTCAACTTGTGGTCTTTGTTCCGGATCTCTGGGCTGCCGATCAGCAGTGAGGGATACGAGGAGGTAGTACTAGATGACCTCCACCGCAGCCACACAGATGGGCTGGGACAATACCAAGTTCCTTACAGCTATCGATACATGCTGAAGACTTGGAGGGACTTAGCCATAGCTAGGAGAGAGAAGGCTACACAGACTCCTAGGGTGTCGCTAAACGTGTGGGTCCACCATTTCTACAGCGGCCCCTTTTGTTTTTACCAGGAGTTTATGAGAGACAAGACTCTGTGGGAGGAGTATACAGAGGTGGAGCTATGGTTCTGGACATACTCACAGTACATCTACACGCCGCGGGAGGGGTGGAACCCCCCATGGGCTACCGGACATGATGCACTTAGCAGCCTATTTGGCATACTGGTTGGCGACGTTCGTGGTCCCGCACAGGGAGGACGGCCTGCTGAGAGTTGAGCTACTGTGGCCCGCGTGTTTGTTGGTGAAAGGATGGAGACTGGCTCTAGCTCCCGTAGCGTTGGCCAATATATATCAGGGGCTAGGAGTGCTGGCGGCACATCCGGCACCACGCGAGAGGAGTTTGCTCTTGCCGACACACTACCTTAGTGTTGTTTTCGGTACTGGTGACTCGGGGGACCGTGGCAAATCCGACAGCACCTTTGCTGTTTAGCTTCATTAGCCAGCCAGACGGAGACGCTGCGACACAGTTGGAGGGGGCTAGGAGAGACCTGTGTTACCTGCCCGGCAGGGACAAGGAGGGGTTACCCTTTGACTGCACCACGAGAGATTCGCACCTGCTCCTTGTCCCGTCGAGTGGAGGGGCGACTAGTGCCCTCCCTTACCAGGGGGAGCCGGACGCGGCATTGTACATAGAGTGGGTGATGAGCACCCAACCGGCAGTGCTGGCACTACACCGGTCTGTGACGAGTTCCTTGGAGTCGTACTACCCACATCGGTTTGTGAGGAACTTCGGATACGACCAGGGGATTCTGCTGAATCAGGAGTTTTCTTTGATGAGTCGACAGTACAGAGGCCGGGACACCCACTTGCTGGCTACAGCGTGGTGGGATTTCTACTACCGCTAGGAGCCGGAGCGACTGCCAATGCCAAGACTGGGCGTTGAGGATGGTTCGATGTCCACTACGCCAAGTGGTGGTTCGAGCACAACCACCTGTACCTGTAGAAGGCCTCAGCAATCAGGAAGGTTGAGGAGGATCATCTTCTGAGGGAGGATCTACCTCCCATCCCACTGGACGATGAGTACCTGAGGACCCGCTTTGCCAGGCTTTGCTGGGAGGTGGAGCAGGTAGTACAGCAATGGCCCTGGAGCAGTCGAGGTTCGTTGTCTGTGGGTTGAGGGTGCAGTGGGGCGCTGAAGCCCCTGAGACAGGTGCAGGGGGCTCCTGCAACGGCTGGAGCTGGGGCATCCCGACCAAGGGCACCGAAGACTTGGTGGACCCAATTCCTAGCCGATTGCAACTTCAGGAAGAAGGGCTCGTTGGACCGGGTGCTCCCCGAAGGGAGCTTTGTCGACATGACAGTCGATGACTGGAGACGACACATCGGCCAGGCGATCGGGTCGGCCAGACCCGTAGAGTTCGTGTCCCATATCGAGTGTGCTCACACTCTGAGGGACATTCAGGAGGCAGTTGTGAAGGCTACCTGGGTACTGGCACTTGGGACGGAGCAGCTGATCCCTCTACCATTGACTCCTTTCGCAGCCTCAGGTGAGATCCCTCGCTTAGTGTGTCGTTTCGACTTTCCCATTTCCTGAGGTATGTGACTGAGACGTTGTGTGTTGCTGTGTTTGTTGACAGGCTCTGTGGTGGAGGGGCATCTTCCCTCTACAAGGACATCTTCCGAGAGTGGAGACGGGGGCCTTTAGCCTAGGCGGAAGTGCCCTCACGTGGATGCTGAGGCAGAGGGTGCTGGCGAGTCCTCTCGGGGACCCGAGGCTGGTGACCACATCGAGGCAGAGTCAGCTTTGAGTAAGCATCACATTTGCCTCCTTGTTCCTTGTTGGCTTAGCTATGACGACTGACTAACCCTGCCTTGTTGGGTTTGTTTCTTGTAGCTCCACTGGAGACTGGTACAGTGGTGCCCTTCTCGCCTCCTCAGGAGGTGGACCCCTTTCCTGATGATGGGGTCGAGTACGAGATAGACATGGAGGGGTTCCTCCGTGTAATGGATGAAGTTCCCCCAATATCGAGACGTTCCCAGACTTCGAGTCTTGGAAGGGTTCAGAGGATGCCCGATTAGGTAAGGGCTTCTAGCACTGGACATGTACTGGCTATGACTTTGGCTGTTTCTAAAGACTGACATAGCCACTTGCCTTATGAGGGGCGGCAGAGGTGGCGAGGGCCATGGCCCCTTTTGAGGCGCAGGGCGAAGTGCCTCCGCAAGTTGGAGAGCAGGAATTGGCGGTGACCTGAGATGGCTCGGGTAAGTGTTGAATTATTGTGGAGGGAATTGCCCTCTCTTTGTTGTATTTTTGATGGGCTGGTTGTTTGTGTGTTTTTTTTCCTTTTGCCAGGTGAGGATCCAGCTACCACCCTAGAGATGATCCAGGAACTTGTTCGCGTCAACCCATCAGTGGCCCTCCCCTCTTTCGAGGGAGAGCCGAGGACTGTGGGCGGCCCTATCTCGTCTGTTGCTGAGGATGCACCGAGTGTGCCGCCATAACTGCTGGCAGGGATGCCTCTTGCGACTTTGCCCACCGTGGTGTCGGCCTGTACCGTGGGGTTGGTAGGGTCCTCTAGTGTGGGACCCTCAGGTACGTGACTGAGCCCTTAGCCATTTGAGTGGATTTTCTTGTTTACCAGGTAATGTTAAGCACCTTTTGGTGTTGGCCACAGGCACTTCCTCCCCTCGAGAGGAGGGCGAGCTTTCCTGTGACATGACTAGAGCAGCGGAGGGCGAGCCTACCACCGCGGCTTCCACCAGGGGCAACGAAGAGATCATCAACATCAAGGAGGTTTCCAAAGGGGGTGCCCTGATGGTGAGTTTCTTGTCCGACACCCTTGATCGGATAGGCGTCTCTACACAAGGCTGAATTGTGTAGTGATTATGTTTGGCTTGCTGGTCAGTGAGGGCCTCTGGTTCGACCTGTCGTACCCCTGTGGTTTTGATGATGCCAAACACTATGACTCATCTAAGCATAATGTCATATGTGCTATTGATGCATTCATGTGATTTTGATGATGGTTTTGTTGTACATAATGTCATATGTGTTGAATAGTCATATCAGGTCGATGCACATACAACATTCTGTCTATAAGGTCGATGCACAATGTTGCTGTTCCACTAGAAGGTCGATGCATATACATGCTGTTGCACTAGAAGGTCGGTGTACATGAAGATCTTTGTTTCGATGCATTAAAGCAGCTGCCATGGTTAAAGAAGAAACAGGTCAGTGCAGCCATGTTGGAAATATAACTAAGGTCGATGCAGCTTCGTTAGAAAGGTCGATGCACCTTACTGACTTCAAAGAAGTAAGGTTGATGCTACCTCAGTCAGTGCAGAACAAAGGTCGATGCACCTTATGCCAGCACAGTAGCTAAGGTCGATGCACCTCATGCCAGCGCTAACAAAGGTCGATGCACATCGAGTGAGCACAGTACAAAAGGTTGATGCACATGAACAAATTATGTCATAAGGTCTAAGCAATAGGTAGACTTCATAAGGATCAGGTCGATGCAGCAATGGTCAAAGAAGGCCGACAAGCCAAAGCAACATTCATATGTGTCGACGCATCAAGATACTCATGTGCTTCATGTATGAGGAGGTCGGTGCACTTATGAGGCAGCTCGAGGGAGAAGATCAAAGCTCCAACTAACAAGGTCTGAGCACTCAAGAGATAGGTCAATGCAGTTGCTGGAAACTGGACGTTGTAGATCGACTAAGGTCGGAGCATTCTAAGGACAGGTTGATGCATTTTACAATGCACACCAGCAAACCACCAAAACTCCCTTTAGCCCCCTCTAACCACCTCCAAATGAGATGAAATTTTTATTGGGAGTTCTGCCCACTTCAAACGTCGCCCCAATTTTTCTTGTGAATTTATCACCACGTTCAGATTTTCTTAAAAATCTTGTCATCCCCCAGTTCAGATCTGTCTGCCCCTTCCCAGATCCGACCACCAGTCCTTAGAAAATCTATAACAAATCGAAATCTCCATAAAAGCTCACAAAAAAATACCCACGCCTTCCTTACATCCACCTCTACAATGTTCCTGAGGAGCCCAATCTCCAGATCCGAGGTTTACCCTGCGGTCAACGACAGTTCTCAGGAAACTTCCCTGCTACTCTGAGATTTTGGCCACTATCCAATAGAAACTTCAAAAATAGATCAAGGCCAGATCTGTGCCAATCCAGTTTCTCTCTCTGGCCTTAGATCGAAGTGCTTCGAAGCAGCTTTTCGACGGTACCTTTTGTGCTTCGATCCGACATCTGGATTGAATGCAGCAGCCGATCTCGCCAGAGCGCGCGCCTAAAACAAAACCTGTAGATCCGTGAGCAACAACTCCAAAGCTTGGAGATCGGAGCCGATCGGCCTCCGACAGGTGTTTCCGGCCGACCGCCGTTCCGGGGGAACATGCCACCAGGGGTCCCTATCACAGCGGGACCCACCCCAGTAGATCCGGAGGACTGAACGGTCCGTGGGGCCCACAGACCCGTAGATCGCGTCGTCCGGATAGCACCAAAATGCGGGTTTGGCATCGTCAGGACGCCATCAAGATGCTGCCCGTCAACCTGATCGTCGCGACTCCCGAGCCCCACCTGTGACCTGTTACCTCCCTACATGGAGTGGGTCAAATTTTTGTACCACTATAAAATTTTGTTAACCGGGAGTCCAAGATTGGCCGGGGTTGTCTTCCCCACACCGGGAGCGTCGAGGTAATGATCCTAACTTCTTGGCGTTCATTTACTTAGCTAGTATATGGTCGTATGCCGCTGCGAGAGCGTAGGATCCTAGCTCGTGAGTCTATGTCACTGCTATAAGTGTGAGAGTGACCCGTCCCGTGACTCGATCCGAGTCCGGAAGTGAGTTGACTACCCTTGAACTCTGACGGTTCCTCAACCGCGCACGATCCACGTTTCCCTCGCTTGGGACAACGAGTGAGCTTGCGTTTCTGTTAGCGACGTATAGCCCTTAGGAGCTCTTAGTGTCGGGCCTAGTGTCACTCATGCTCGTATGTTGCTGGTCGCATCTCCATTGAGAGTCTGAGGTCCACATCACATAGAGTCGATCCCCCTGTCCGTCCCGTATCAGAGGCACTTCTCCAGGTTCTTCAAGAGTATAAGCACACTTTTGCATAGAGTTATGAGGATATGCCGGGGCTGGACCCTACGCTTGTTGAACACCGTCTTACACTTAAGCTAGGATCCATCCCAGTCAAACAGCAGTTAAGGCGTTTCCACCCGCACATGGCATTAAAAATGAAAGAAGAGGTCGATAAGCTTCATAAAGCCAGATTTATTAGAGTCATCCTCTATCCTAATTGGGTGGCTAACATTGTCCCGGTGATGAAAAAGGATGGAAGAGTCAGAATTTGCATAGATTTCTCGGACCTTAAACGCGCGTGTTCAAAGGATGATTTCCCCCTCCCTCACATAGACGTGCTCATTGACAACACGGCAGGGTACGAGACCCTTTCTTTTATGGATGGCTTCTCTGGCTATAATCAGATTCGCTTGGCTAAGGAAGATCAAGAGAAAACTTCATTCACTACATCTTGGGGTACTTATTGCTATGTGGTCATGTCGTTTGGGCTTAAGAATGTCGGAGTAACTTACCAAAGAGCTATGATGGTAATTTTTCATGACATGATCCACATTTTTATAGAGGTGTATGTAGATGATCTGGTAGTGAAGTCAAAGACAAGGATTAAGCATCCTGGGGTTCTAGCCAAGGTATTGCAAAGGTTGTGGGAATATCAGCTTAAGATGAATCCCAAGAAGTGCGTATTCGGTGTTTCATCGAAAAAATTACTTGGATTCATTATTAGTAAGACAGGTATTGAGATTGATCCCAATAAGACAAAGGCAATAAGAGATATGCCTCCTCCCAAGAATTTAAAGGAAGTTCGAGGATTAATCGGGAGGTTCCAATTTATTCACTGATTTATCTCCCAGTACCCACAAAGGTGTAGGCCGTTCTACGAGCTTACTAAGCCGGGAGTTAAATTTAATTGGGATGGCAAGTGTCAGGCAGTTTTTGATGGACTAAAGGATTATTTTGCTAATCCTCCTGTCTTGAAGCCGCCAGTTCCAGGCAAACCAATTGTTCTATATATCTCTGTCCTGGATGACTCTGTAGGTGTCGTCCTTGCGCAAGTAGATGAAGAAGGAAAGGAGAGGGCAGCCTACTATTTGTCTAAGCTTCTTAACCCCTGTGAGCAAAGATACTCAACCATGGAGAAGACTTGCGCCGCTTTAGTCTGGGTAGTGCAGAAGTTAAAGCATTATTTTCTAGCTCACGAGATTCATCTTATTGCTCGCATGAATCCAATCAAATTCCTCCTTGAAAAATTCATCCTTACTGACCGATTAGCACGATGGCAAAGCTTCCTTTATGCACGGACTATGCACAGACTTTGGTGAACAATCCAAAACATGCACGGACCTGGACTATGCACAGACTTACCTACGCGCAGCAACACAAGTTTGTACGGACCTTATGAGAAAGTGTGCACAGACTATGAATGTTGCACAAACTTGAATGCACAAGATAGAACGTGCACCAACCATGTTTTGCACATGGCAAAACTTGCACGGACTTGATATGCTGAAACCCAAAGATTGCACCGACTTGCCTTTTGTTTTGAAATGCATTGCTCGGACCTTGGTCTTGCACGGGCATGATATGCACAGATTTTGGTGTACGCACAATCTGTTCTATGAAGTGATTTTGCATGCAACCTGTTGTGCAGTGGTCTGAAATGAGCATGGACCTAATTCTGACCTAAAAGGAGATGTTGCCAAAGTCAGCAATTGGTCAAACTACTATTACCAATGGTCAAATCATTATTGCCAAACATTAAAACAAGACATGAGAGACACTCAAATTAGAGGCGACACAACACTGATTTCACAATCGGGGATCGGACCACCCTAACACCGTAGTTACCAAGGGAAACCTCACGACAACTCTGTCGTGGAGGCCTGTCCTCCCAGACGAGGCCAACCAGGACCACACGGTCCAAGGGTACTGTCACAACCTCATTGTCATGAAACCAACTCAGCCAAGGGGTGAAGCCTCAGTAACCCTACCGGGCACCCCCGACCTTAGCCTTAGGAAAACACATAAAAACGGTCCAGAAATCACGTCTTGTAAATGGGAAATGAAAACCCGAGTCATGAGAATCTCACGTCACATGACGGGAGTACCTGTCCACTAGAAGCAAGGTTAGATGAGTCCACTGACATCTTAGTCCATGCCCCAGGTGTCTCCCTCGCCCCAAGCAACACTGAGACACCATACTAGTAACCACAGGACAAGGGTCTAGTTGGGGTCGTGCTCGTCAGCACGCATCTGAAGTCCCCGACCATGTGTGCACACACTGACTAAATACACTACGTCAAGCCCTCTAGTTGGTTTTCCTCCCGGCCCAGACTCAAGCCACTATAGTGGGAGGCCCTACGACAAACCAGCCTAAAAACCATCTCACTCTCGGGTGTAGCTCTCCACCTACTCCCAGGTGGATTGGCACATGTGTGCCCAGTTAGCTACGACTAGTGGGAGGCCACTAAGTAGATGACTTTCGATGGAAACCATCGAAATACGGACACGCTACACGCAAGCCCATCATAATTAGCTCTAAAAATGGGTGGCATGATGCCACTAGACTCTGGGTAGTCCACTAAACCTACTAAATCTAACAGTCCTTGAGTCACAAGACTCAGGGTCCAGACCATCATACAGGACAGCTCCACGCCGTCAATCTGGCCTATCCCTAGGATAGAAACCATGATAAAATAATTTATGAGGTGGTGCATGACCGCCAAACCTAATCCCATTCCAAAGGGAAACTAAGAAAACCCTCCAGCCCAAGGCTGGGTGACTGAACTCATAGTCCAAGGGCCATATGCGTGGCCCACACAGAAAATGCTTTCCAAAGAAGCCAATAACGTACGGGAATAGCCCTCCGCACTCATGCTGGTACACGGTGACTCGATCTATCGAATACGCGAAAGTCCAGAGCACATGGGATCACTCGGATCCTCAAAACCCACAAGCACACTAATCGAGGTAAAATAGTACCTCCAGACACCCAAAAACATGGTCATGGTACCCACGGGGTGTCCAGGACATCCACGGGGCCAAAGGCCAACCAATGGCTCACAACCGGGTCGATCAGGGGCCAAAATGGGCAAAACATGGCAAATTGGTCGACCAATGCCCAATGGTCGGTCGACCAATCAGGGCTGGGTCGATGTAGCCACAGGGTTGCGTCGACGCAGCCGCGACTAGAAGGTGGTCTAGCTCGATCGGTAGACCGAACTGGGTAGTTCAGTCGACCAAACTGGGTGACCTTTCCTTGTTCGTGGTGACGTCATTTGGTCGACCGGCCTTAACCAGTCGGTCGACCAAAAATAGCAGGGACCTATCCGAGCTCAACCTCAGAGCCCGATTTCCATGCCCACTCGATCCCAATCAAGGGGGAAACAACGGGGGCCATTCCTCAGGTCCCAAAACATGAAAATGGAAGGAAATAAACTGTAAAATGTTGATCGATCTGACAAAACTGTCACACGCCCTAAAACATGCTTTAACCCCCCAACGTAAATAAACCAACTCACGGCTCACCTCGGCCTACCAAATCCATGGGAAATGAAATACACGGGCTAGGGAACCATCCTCCTACCTCCATCGAAGATTTCCCAGGTCGAGATCATCGATTCGTCATGAAAACGTTGTTCAAACCCACGCCGATGCCCCGAACTCATGACTGAGCTTCGTCATGCCTCCACACCTTGATCCTCACTCCTTCCTCGTCGATCCTTGCCCATGTTGCCTCCGCCTCACCCTCGCCTCTCTCTGTTGGCCATCGGAGAAGAGCGGGGGAGAAGGGAGAATGAGAGAAGAGAGAGGGGAGAGAAATGAGAGTGAGGGAGAGAGAGAAGGGGTGGGGGTTTAAATAGAAAACCGATTGGCATTTAGAAAATCCAGAAAATACAAAATTAGGGAAAAATACATCCAAATAACAAGAGACAGAATTTTGAATTTTTGTAGTTTTTTGGTCTTATTTGATTTTTTGTGGTTTTGTTTATATTAATGCAATGCAGATGACTAACCTATGTTCTAAATGCATGCAGGGGAAGAGACGGACCCAGATCTCGTGGCTGCAAGTCTGGGCGGTGCACTAGGCACTGCCTGACTACCAGAGGGAGAGACTAGCCGCCATGGGGTTTGGAGAGCTACTCAACATTGAAGTGACGTGGATAGACACATCACTGCTATATGCCCTGCACGAGAGATGGGATCCAGTCAGTAGGGCATTCGTCTTCCTGTGGGGCCATATGATCCCCATGCTGGAAGAGATAGCGAGGATCATTGGATTACGAGTCCATGGAGCACCAGTGAGAGGATCGACCTACACAGACTACCGCGAGATGGCGCAGGAGCTACTCGGATTAGACTTGATGAGGCCAGGGCACCACTCATCCCAGCTAGCATGAGCGATGCTCCAGGAGAGCCTGGGGCTGAGAGGGGAGGCGATCTCTGTAGGAGAGCTGCCAGAGGAGCACATCAGTAGAGTGGTGGAGTAGGTCTGACCGAGAGTGGTAGCAGGGCCGGGACCAGAGGGATACATCATCCTACGGTGCTTCCTAATCTTACTGTTCGGGAAGCTTTTGTTCGCGACCAGAGCTGACGGAGTGTGCTACAGGCTTCTCCCATGCTGAGGGACTTGGACAGAGTTGAAGGGTTCACTTGGGGAGCAGCAATGCTAGCATTCCTATTCGACTCCCTGAGCATGACCGACCGGCAGATTATACTAGGCGACTTCTCGCCTTTCCTATAGGTACACACTCTAGACTCTAAATGCTTTTATGATTATGCTTGCTAGATGCTGATGCTGACATTTGACTTGTGTAGATCTGGAGCTTCCTATACCTCCCTGGCTTAGGGCGAGGGACAGAGGTACACCCGGAGTGGATCCCCATCGCGAGACGGTGGGTGGTAACTCGAGACATGGGCTCGATCTGACGACTGACCCAGGCGATCCAGGATGATATCGACTCATTCCCTTATGCATCGGTAAACTTCTAAACTTAAATTCTTCTATATGCTCTAAATGCTTCTTATGCTAACATGGACTTAATTACCTTTTCAGGTGCGCTGGACACCGTATTGGGATGATGGACACGACGAACAACCATGGGTAGAGGTGGCCCTGGCTTACGGAGGGTGAGAGATCTGGCTGCACTGCCTCAACATCATTGAGCCGCTACACCATTGACTGATTATGAGGACGAGGGGAGTTCATCAGCCTGACATGGAGTTCCCTACTAGAGACGACGAGCGCTACGGGAGGTCCTCTAAGGGACTTAGTGGCAATGTTGACTGGAGTGTTCGAATAGCAGAACAGGTTCGGGACTGGACGTGGAGGGGTCGGGTGGTGATGACCCGAGCTGACACCGATGAGGACTACGCCCGCAGATACAGAGATCAAGTTTTTCGTGACGTCCAACGACCTGTATGAACTTCTAAACTCATGCTCTTTCTATTATTTGAAATTATTCCTATATGCACTAACACTGTGACTTGCTATATGCAACTAGACCTGTAGGGTAGGATAGCGGAGCTACAGGGACTCCTCCACCCTACGATTCAGCAGAGGGACGAGTACTGGGCAGCGCTGGAGCTTCTGGTAAGCTTAACTGAACCTTGGACTTAATTTATGCTTATGCTATGCTTATTGACTAACCCTGACTAAAAAACTGTAGTGAGCCAAGGGAGCGCAACAGGCGAGACCGGATGCACCGTCCTCATCATCATAGCCTACCGGAGGCAGGGCTGAGCGAGATGCTGACATTGCCCAGGCGGTTGCCCAGGCTAAGGAGGCTAAGGCTACTCTCGCGGAGAGGGTAAGCGAACCCAAACATGAGTTCCTTAGACTTTAGATGCTTTATGATGTAAATGCCTTGACTGACTACGCTGAATGCTTATGTAGGCGAGAGAGTTGACCATGACATTGACCGAGATGGAGCATGCTCGAGTAGAGTCAGAGTGATCCCGAGCAGAGTCAGAGCGCTTCCGTGCTGAGGCAGTGCGACTTCAGGCAGAGCTGGAGCGATCTCGGAAGGAGTCAGAGCGTCTTCACATCGGGATAGTGGACCTAGAGCACTATCAGACTGAGGCGAGGGAGGCATGGCATCAGATCTTCGAGTTGAAGATCGAGCTATGGATGATGGATAAGGTCATGCAGATGATAGGCTGGGGACCCGAGATGAGTGCATCTCAGAGCGGGGCACGGGGCAGTGCACGAAGCAGTGCACAGAGTGGCTCGGTTGTAGATTTTCTTTCTAGTTCCTCCAGCCAGCGGAGGAACGAGGAGGCGGACAGGAGACGGCGTCGAGCGGAGGGCAGTTCAGCCATGGGTCCGCTAGAGAAGAGGCATGAGGGTACCGGTGATAGTGACGGTCCGGGAGACAGACTAGCCGAGTGACTTTGCACTTTTCCTTTTTTATTTTGATGCACACTTGTACATTACTTATGTTAGTGGAGTGGAATAAAACTCATTTTGTTTACTTAAATGAATGGATGAATGAATGCGACCTGACCTCGTGAGAGAGAGACAGAGAGAGAGAGTGCGATAGGCTAAGGAGGGTAAATCTGGTTTGGCCCAAGAACGGCCCAATAACGGCAGGCCCACGTTGGATTACTCTCGATGGGCACGTCCACGAGGTGGGCACACGTGCGCGGCCCACCAAAGGGAGGCCCAGCCCAAAAGAGCATCGGATTCTCCAGTACGTAAGCGACCCAAACGCAGTAATCACCGGAGGACTCTCCGGCGACCGACCGTTGCCCCCATAACGTCGGCCTTGACCCCATAACGGGTGAGCACGCCCCATGTGCGCTGTAAGACTCACCCCGGGACCAGCTAACGCCGAGGTAATCGCCTTCCAACAGGAAACTTCCGTCACTATAGCAGAGAACGTTACTCTACTACGGATGCCCTCCCTATCAAAGGATGAGGCCCCTCGCTCCAGGACAACCCCCTATAAAAGGGAGATCATTGGAGGAGAAAGACATGGTGGTTCATTCCACTATACCACTACTCAAGAGGATAGAGCTATTCAAGTAGGGAGAGAAGAGAGCCACGCCGGTCTACACTCAGAGAGAGGTTACTTCCCGGTGACCTTACCACTCAGCGAGCACTCTCCGAGTGAGCGCTGAGACCGGTGAGCACTCATCTGGAAGATCCCCTCGGCTCCTTGGCCTTCTACTGCTACTTCTTTCCTCCTCTCTCATTTTCTCTCCTCTGCCTTTCATTAATACGGTGCTGACTTAAGCATCAGATGGCTGTCCCCTGGGATAACACCCGAGACTCCTTCTGACACCTTTACTTCCTGGTGTTTGTAGGCATTCGCGAGCGCGAGACGATTTCCCTGACAAATAAATAGAGAAAGTGGTACGTGACATAGGAACCATTTTTCAGCCTCTACACTTCTTGGTGCCATCTGTGGGAACTTCGAGCAAAAGGCTATGGCACCCCGTGGAAGCCTTCGCAACACCAGCAATCGGGGCTGTAGGTCCCACCAGGGACCCAGCTCCTACTGGGAATCGTAGGAAGCTCCTTCCGCTTATCCCCGACAAGAGGTCACCCCTGGTGACCTTGACAAACTTCGTCAGCAGATCTGAGCCCTGACAGAACTCTGCCAGGAGCTTCGGGACTAACGGGTCGACCCCCAGCACGCCCTACCTGAGCGACGGGAGGACAAGAGGGGCCAGACTGGGGAGAACCCTCGCCAAGTGCGAGAGGCATCCCATGCCTCAGCCGCGAGGACCCGACGATCCCGTAGCGTGCCCGCGCCAAGGGTGCGAAGCCCACTCCATTCCAACCCGGAGATGGATCGTCGACTCCAGCATTTCGAGGAAATAGAGGATAAAGTCCGATACTTGGATGACATCCTGTTGGCCGCGAAGAATCACGGCCTAATCGACGACGGCCTGGACTTCCATGCTCCCTTCTCCAGAGAAATAATGAAAGTCCCTATACCGCCAAAGCTCCAACTGCCATCGTTCACCTCCTACGACGGCACCACTGACCCGGCCTACCACATGCATAGTTTCGAGTCCCACCTAGTATTCCACCGGGCCTCGGACACTGTGAACTGCCTGGCGTTCGTGATGACTCTCTGAGAGAACGTCCGGGCTTGGTTTGAGTCCCTACTAGCCGGGTCTATTTCCTCCTTCCAGCAAGTCAAAAAGCTGTTCAAGGAGAACTTTATTGGCTGTCGAAAGGTGACCAGATCTGCGGTGACCCTGCTCGCCCTCAGGCAGGGCAAAGAAGAGACACTGTAGGATTTCGTCTCCCGCTGCCGCGTGGAAGTTCTCTGGATCCCGCATCTTGACGTCGGCATCGCTACTACAGCCCTCACCCAGGGGACACGGGACCACATCCTCCGGCGTGCCCTGGGTGTCGAGGCCCCAATGACTCTTCCTGATCTCCTCGCCCTGGTGCAGAAGCATGCATGCTACGAGGAGAATACAGAGGCCCGGGGCTATGCAGCCGGAGCCGAATGGTCCAACTGCAAGAGATCCGCCAACCCATGACGAGAGGGTCGGAGTAAGCAGAAGCGACGTGACAGAGACCACTACGATCGCTCCGAAAAGGAAAGGGGCAATTATCGCCACTACACGCCCCTGACGGCTTCGCCTAATCAGATCCTGATGGAGATCCGTGAGGAGCCATTCCTCAAGTGGCCTCCCCGGAAGAAGTCAGATCCGAGTACGAGGAGCAAGAAGAAATATTGCCATTACCATCGCGACCATGGCCACGACACCGCCGACTGCATCAACTTGAGAGATGCCATCGAGGACCTCATTCGTAGAGGACTCCTTGACAAGTTCCTCACCAAGGCCATAGAACGGCGACAAAAGACACCCCGATTGATCGACAATCGGCCCAACAGAAAAGAGATTGTGATGATCTCTGGAGGGCTAGCCGTGGGGGGAGATAGCGCGAGCAGGAGATGACGGTACGCGCCAGTCGTCCACACTATGGACCAAGGTGATAGCACCCAATGGGGGATCTCCACCTCGGGTCATCTAGGAGACCCCATTGTTTTCTCTGAGGATGACCTGGACAGTGTGACCACACCCCACTCTGATGCTCTGGTGATCTTGGCCACCATCAACCAGTGTACCGTGCGTCGCATATTAGTGGATAATGGAAGCGGGCCTGATGTTATTGCGTACGACTGCCTTGTACTTATGGGTGTGGATACGCTGGACACCCGAACCACGCTGAGCCTCAGACGCGCTCTCCTGAAGCCGCGCCTCGCCTAAAACACTGTAAAAACACGCAGGGAATGAGTCTCAGGACAAGACTCAGTAGGGATCACTCGAATCCTACCTCGCAAAATGAAAAATCGCTACGCTAGCAGCTAAGCGAGTACCTCGAAAGTAGAAGCCCTGTACTATAGATACTGGTCTCACGGCGTGAAAACTCACACACGCACGCCACGGTGAAACAACCGGAACTCACCGGTCAACACGACCAAAACTCGAAGGTCGAAGCGAGTGAGACTGACAGTCTATCACTCCCCGACTTGACAAGAGTACCTCCCACTAGAAGCACAGTCGGTAGCGTCCCCTGAAGTCTTACACCGCACCACAGGTGTCTGCCTGGCACGCTACCGCCTAGCGGAGGTAAGGACACCGAACAAGAAACCACAAAGCAAGTGACTAGCTGGGGTCACGCAAGTCGACGCGTGTCCAACTGCCCCCAACCACGTATGCACACATAGACCGTACGCACTAGGTCTGGACTCTGACTGATTTTCCCCTCAGTCGGACTCTGGCTGCTACACGTGGGGCCCGACAAAAATCAGTCTAAAAATCATCCTTAGGGTAGCCCCTCCACCACTCCCTGGTGGGCCAGTACACGCATACCGAAGGCTACGACTAGTGGAGGGTCACTGAAGGAGTAGACTCTCAAGCCACAGAAAATAACGACACAGCCCGACCAGCACGGGGACCTTCCCTCATACCCACACTGTCGCACGGTGACTCCGGTCAGCGAAGAAACATGACTGCAACCCACTTGGGGTAGTCCAAAGCCTGACGGACCAACCCTGGTGCGTCACAGGCTGTGGCAGACCAACCCTGGTATGCCACGGTAACCTGACGGACCAACTCATGCGCGTCAGATACTCGGTGTGAAACGAACTGTAATGCGCCCACGCTGGTGTGTCACAGCACCTGACGGACCTAAATAGGTGCGTCAGGGCATGAGATGAAGCAAGCCGTAACGCACTCCTCCAGGGGCGTTACGGTCCCTAACGGACCAACTCAGGCGCGTTAGGTCACGGGACCAAGCTGACTATAACGCACACCTATAGGGGCGTTATAGACCCTAACGAACCAGCTCAGGTGCGTTAGGTGGAAGGGTGCATCAACTCTGACGGGCCTTCCTAGGGGTGTCACACACCCTAACGCCCTACTCTGGGTGCGTCTGGTGTCTATGACCCCCAACGGTCAGAAAACAACGGTCAGAAATCAATGGTCGAATCGTCACTCTGACGGTTGACTCTAGGGGCGTCACGCCCATGTGGCGGTCTATCGTGGGACCGTCAGGCCCATAGACGCTAAACCAAATCTCAACGGAGCGTAACGCACCTCCCTGGGCGCGTTACGCACTATCGCGGTCACTGGAGTGACCGCTACAGTGCTCCGATGGCGAAACGATGAACAAGACCAAAAAATGTGGACCATGCCCCCATACCTCCATGAGAGAGGGAGAAATCAAGGGAGAAGCTCCCCTGGGACCCCTAGCATGATTCTAGGCCATTAAAATGCCAAATCGCGGCTTAAATCCATAGATCAGGCGAACTCTCCCCAAATCATGATTTTACCCTAACCCGCTCAAAATGCCCCTCTCGGCTCCCATTCGGCCTCCAAATTGTGGGGGATGATGGGATGAGCATAGGGATTGGTCCCCCTACCTTAATGGAGTGAAAGCTTCACCGAATCGTTGCCTGAATCAAGGAAGACGCTTTGAAGCCCTCATCCCTTCATGATCTCCCACAAGCTTTACACCACCATGATCACCTCACTGTCGTCGTCTGTAGCGGAGGGGACACGCCGCCGCGATCGCCAGACAAAGAAGAGGAAGAGAGGAGGCGCTCACGTGGGGAGGAAGAAGGAAAGAGGAGGAAGAAGAAAAGGTGAAAAAGGGAAAAAGGGTTTGGGATATTTATAAAAAATCTAGAAATTCTAAAAAATATAAAAAAATAGAAAATCACATCTTCGCGATCCTCAGAACACACTGATCACAATGGTACCACTCACGCCTGGGTGAACGACTCGGTTCGCCAGTAGCGGAGTTTCGTAAGATTTACCAAAAATTGGCTCGAAAATCGAAAAAATGCTCAGAAAAAATCACGGAATGCCTCCGAGCCTCCGAAATAGCTCCGGATCGTGCCGATTCGAACACAAAAAACATCCGACATGCACATTCGGACACAACAAAGTCGGACGCTTCGAGAAGACAGATCTAAAATCTGAAAATAAGGATCCGAAAGGTCTGGAATATTACACACACTCTCTCTCTCTTATCTCTCTCCCTCCAAGAAGAGGGTGCCCCCACTCTCTCTCCTCCCCTCCCACCTATTTTCTCTCTCTTCTCTCCTCCATTAACTCTGCTCCAAGTCCCCACTGCCCCCTCTTTACTCCACCCTAGCCCCAAGAGAACCTCCACCAATCCTTGCTCTAGCATCTAACCCTTAACTACCCATTTCCCTTCCCCAAGCACCCTTCCACCTCCCCAAGGCTGAAGGAGATTAACCTTAGGCCAAATTTGAATTTCCCTCACCTTGGAGACCTCTCCCCCCCGCTCCCGGGGGGGGGGGAGTGAACACTCGGACCGACGAGCTGGCAACTAAGAACCTCTGCGCAGCACCCTAGAACCTCGAGGAAGAACTGCAACACCAGAAAAATAGGGGTGAGCCTCATCTCACTAGCTCAGTAGGGGTCCCGCAAAACCCCAACCGTAAACAACAGTGGTAGCGAAAAGCAGCAACTACAGCAGGAACAACAACGTGGTGGCCGATAAAACCTCGGCACTACAGCTACTCCTATCAGAATGGAAACCAACACTCTGATCCCTCGATTGGGGGACTACCAGACCACGAACCACCCTGGCTACGCCACCAGGGAAAACATCATGACACCTCTATCATGGAGGCCTGTCTTCACAGATGAAGGCCCACTCCGAGACCACGCAGTTTGGAACCACGATCACGACCTCACTGTTGTGAACTGTACACCATCTAAGGGAAACTCTCGGTAACGCCCACCGAAAACCCTAGACCTCTACATCGGTAAAATACCCAGAAACTACACGTAAAATCATGTCTCGCAGATGAGAAATGGAACTTCGAGTCACGAGAATCTTACATCATGTGATGGGAGTACCTGTCCACTAGAAGCAAGGCTGGATGCGTTCATCGATGACTTAGTCCGCAGCCTTAGGTGTCTCTCTACTCGTCCCAGGCAAAAACTGAGACACCGCAACAGTAACCAGGAACACAGAATAAGGACTAGCTAGGGTCACGCTCGTCAGAGCGGGTCCGACGCCCTCGGCCATGTGTGCACACACAGACCATGCACCTTAAGTTAGATCCTCTAGCTGGTTCTTCTCGATAGCCTAGACTCAGGCTGCATGGAGGAGCCCTACGATAACTAGCCTAAAATCTATCTCTCTCGGGTAAGCTGCTCCACCACACCTGGGTGGGTCAGCACACGCGTATCGTAAAAAGGCTACAACTAGGGGGGGTCACTAAACGTGAACATGAAAAATCACGTACGCACCCATCGCGAGTAACGCGGAGTAACAGGTGGGTCGGGGACACCAGACTCTAGATAGTCCACTAGACCTAATAAACCCAACAGTCCTTGAGTCACACGACTCGGGTCAAGACCGCTGCATGTGACGGCACAACATCATCAATCTGGCCTAATCTCTAAGTCTGAAACTACGATAGCATGATTCGCTAGGCAGCTCACAAGCCGCTGAATTAATCCCTATCCAAGGGACAAGCGAAAAATCTCCAGCCCCAGGCTGGGTGACTAGACTCGCAGTCCAAGGCCATCCACATCGCCCACACGAAAAACACTTCTTGAAAAGCCAATGACGTGCAGGAATAGCCCTCCACACTTACGGAGACTCACGGTGACTCGATCTAGCGAAAGCATGAAAGCACGGAACACATGGGGTCACTCGGACCACCAACGACCCATGAGCATGCTAATCGGGGTAGCTCAGCACTTTCGGACACCCCAAGAATATGAACACAGAATCCACGGGTGTTCGGGACATCCACGAGGCCGAAGGTCAACCACTGGGTCACAACCGGGTTGACCGGAAGCCAAAACGTCACGAATGGAACATGGCTAACACGGAATCCAGGTGGCGGTCTTCCCCCAGATCGTCACCTTAGGTGGGGGTCCACTCTGGACCGCAACCAGCATATATCGGTCCACTCTGCACCGCAGCCTGCCAGAGTACACCTAGACAAGGGGTGGTCATCTCCTAGACCGCAACCGCAAGTGGCGGTCCTGGCTTGACCACCGCCATCAGGTGGCGGTTAGCCACAAGGCCGCTACCACATGGGACCACTAGGCAAAATGTGATCGATCCTAGACCGCAACTCCAGGAATGGGATCAGGGCCCGACCGCATTCCCAGGGGCCCATAGAAAATCGAGCTGATGCACCCTCCAAGGGTGCGTTGACCTGCCAGGTGGTGGTCCTGGTCTGACCGCTATTATCAAGTAGCGGTCAGTCGCGAGGCCGCTACCTGGAACTGACATACAGGCCAAGTAGTGGTCTTACCCTGGCCACTACTCTAGAAAATGGTTAGTCGCAAGTCCGCATCTTGCTGCCGACCGCCCAACTTAACGAGGCAGGAGACGGTCTCCCCAGTGCGGCCTCCTCAAGTGGCGGTTCTTGGTACGACTGCCTCTTACCTCCGAGCCTGAAAATAGTGAACTCCGTAAAAAACCCCATTCCTCGTCCCATTTACACCCATGTGAAGTGAAAAATAAGGGGAAATCATTCCCCAACCTCTTTAGCACCGAGAGGACCCATTCAAACCCCAAAAATGCGATCAAAACATGAAATTTGGCCCACACCCCAAAATCACACATTTTGACCCCGACGGAAAAATAAACCCTCTTGGCTCGCCTCGGGCTACCAAATCCACAGGAAATGAACTACTCGAGCTAGGGAACCATCCCCCTACTTCCACTGAAGACTAAGCACGTAGAGGATGTCGATCCGCCATGAAAATGCCGTTTAAACCCTCGTCGGCTCGCGATCTCATGAACTGCCACACGCTGCGCCACCGTCCCTTGATCTTTGACCCGTCCTCGCCCTCGCACCATTGCCGCCTTGCCATCCTCCACCATCGTTGGCCGCCCGGGGGAGAGGGGGAGAGAAAGAGAGGGAACGGAGGGGGAGAGAGTGAGAGACGTGAGTTCTATGTACACCACACTTATCCTTTTAGCCCTTCTGAGCCCTTCAGCTCGGGGGCAGCGGTCCAGAGTTCGAATGGTATCGGGTTATTCCTGATATTCAGATCTTGGGTCGCTACAGTTGGTATCAGAGCTATAGTTGTGGAAGTACATGGAGATCAAGATATTACAGTGATCAGAGTCCGTAAGGTCCAGTATAGTCAACAAGTGGCGTAGGGTTTCATGCTTGGTTTTCATTTTGTTTCTCGCATAAGAGCCTGTGTGCACTGAGTTGGCGCTATGAACGTGGTTGCCGTTCTGTTGGAGTACCGATGTAGGGTCTAAGGATTGAGGTCGAGAGTTTTCTCCCTCATCGATGGTGGCCCCGGTGGTGTTGCGTTCGAGGAATTTATAGCAAGGTCAGGTGGCTTGCGAGGATTGTTCATGGTTAAGTGGCCGTGAGTGTGCTTTGAGGGAGCTGTTACCGGGTTGGCCACCCCAGCTTGAGGTTTATCCAGCCCCTGAGGCATTGAGATCGTGGTTTGAGGTGGTAGAGTGTGTGCTCTGGTCAAGAATTGTGTTCGGGCAAGTAGATGACTTTCTTGGATTGGGCAGAGATGTCCCAGTAAGCTTTAAGTCCTGTGTCCCTGCGTGAGAATGGGTTGTGGCCGCCCTGGATTTGGTTCGAGATCGTATGGCAGTGGGTGGTTCGGGGCTCGAGGATGAGCGTTGACAGATGCCTGTTATGGTTCATGTTGTGGCCCTTAGTGCGGTGGTCAGTGCGGTGGCAGCTCGAGAATGGATTGATATTGGCATGGACAGATT
This sequence comes from Amorphophallus titanum, assembly GCA_024336825.1. Classification (NCBI taxonomy): domain Eukaryota; kingdom Viridiplantae; phylum Streptophyta; class Magnoliopsida; order Alismatales; family Araceae; genus Amorphophallus; species Amorphophallus titanum. Next base: position 45,261,028 of record JANBPO010009603.1, read on the forward strand.
CAAGAGAATGATGTCCAATGACTAGAGATGCAGCGGCCTTCGAGCCTAGTATTTTGGTGGATTTTCTTCACTCCTCGGTAAGCATTTTGGCATGTTATTGGTTTCGAGATCAGAGGCAAGCGTAAGAGAGGAGCATGTGGCAGTGGCTAGCTTAACTGCTGTGGCTGAGTGTGGCTGTTTGTGAGAAGCATTGCCCATCCCCAAGTGTGTAAGGGTGTTGGTGCTACTCCAGAAGGATGAGTGCCAGTCGGGTGGTGTTCATGAGAATTTGTGGCTGGTATTGTGTTTTCTGTGTTGTGAATCAGAGCTTGTGGAGTCCCGAGGGATGAGTAGAGCATCGGAGGATTGGTTCCTTGGTGTGAGATTGTCTCGACTGTATGAGACGTGTTGTTTCCGTGCCATTGCTTGAGGCATTGTGATTTGTGGCACTGACTGGATGGAGAGTTGGGAACATATGCTGGCAAGTGTGCCGCGTGAGTACCGTGTTCTTGTGCGGAAGCTATATCCCTAGATGAGATCATGTTTTGGAGGAGTGATATTTGAGAGATTGTAGGTCCCGGTTGGTAGCTGTGAGTGACTGGTGAGGTTGACTGAGTGGTCGATGATGGTAAGAAGTGTATTGTCTGGGGACTCGTGTGCAGTGGTCATGGCGTTATCGACCAGCTTACTGTGGTAGCAGGCGGCACTTGTCAGTTCTGGAGAAGTGTTCCATGGATTGTAAGAGGTGGTGTCCCGAGACTCTATAGTAAGAGCGGAACTGGGATTGGCAGGCATCTATTTAGAGTAATTGAGATGAGATAGGATTTAATTGTGTAACAGACGGTGCCTGTGAGTAGAGGTCCTTAAAGAGAAAACTGACGTTGGATATGGCGATCCTTGGTCTGCGACCAACATGGGAGGATTCCCCATAAGTCTGAGTCGAGTGACGTGAGGACTGAGGAGGGATCCTGTCATGTAGTTTCACCATGCTCCCTTGAGAAGGTAGCGTTGGCGTGAGTATTGGATCGGATGTGGTGTCCGGGTGAGATTTGGCTCGAGCTATGTTAATGGTCTCTGCGGGAGTCAGCGGGTGGCCTACCGAGGTTTGGAATGCACTTGATGGATCAGGTAAAGGACCAGGAAAGAAGGAAGAAGCTGAGTAAGCCAAGGGTTTCCCCGTTGACGAGTATCTGGCGACCAGTGGATGGTCTTTCACAGACAGAAGATACTAGTTGTTGTGACTCAGGAATGGCGAGAGCTGTGTGCCGGTGAGGCCTTGGGTGTCCGATTATAAGGTGTGCTTTTTTCATATTGGATCTGGGATTTGCTGGGAGTTTATCTTCTGGCAGAGTTGGTCCGGTGCTGTTGTATGTGTGGGTTGCCAGGTGTGAGCTGGTGGAAGCTTAGCGGTGGTTGTCCCTGGAGTGGGGCGTGAGTTCGATCAGCAGGTTGTGAAGCTAGCATTTGGATGGTCCACCAAGCATGAGCGTTGACTGGTGGTTGGTTCTCGTGACAAGGAGTGAGTTTCCTCGATGAGCGAGATGGTGGAAGCGGTGCCGTGGTTGGTTTTCATGTTGGCTGAGGTGACACCAGACTTGTACTCCTTTGCATGTGCCTACTCTGATGATCGATGTGTCTTCGATGGTGAGCGAAGCATTGTCTGCGATCATTATCTAGCCGCGTCCCTTAGGATCATGATTTTTGCTAGTGTCGAGGTTTGGCTGGCGCTCTGATGGCATCTATAAGGTTAAAGGAGTTCAATAAGGTATGGTCTGATACCAATAGAAGGGAGCGTGAAGGAGTTACCAGAAGATCCAAAGGGGGGGGTGAATAGATCTTTAAAACTTGTATGGAGATTACACTAGATGCACAGTCCCAATAAAACATAAAATTCTCTATGTATAGTAGATGAAAACGACTGAAATCAGAGGACTTTTATTCCTAACATCAAGTTTAAGCCGTTCATGAGATAACCTACCTCTAGGCTAGGCCTTGAACTTCTAATTCCTTATTGAAAGGGAGTCCTAATTCTGCATGTCCTGTGCTAAATCTGTAACTTCTCGCCCCTCTATCTCCTGATTCTCTTGACCTAAAGAGGTGAAATTTCGAGGGTAGGTAGAAGACATAAAGGGTAACGAAAAGTTCTAAAGACACAACTTCTAAATACCTTGTTTAGGACTTCTAATTGACAGGTCTTCCTAGGTCTGTTGCACCCGTTCCTGGGCTACTTGTGCTGAGCCAGCGACTTTACAAGCCTCTTTCTCCCTGATGACTTGATCTCCTAGGATGTAATTTTGAGGGAAGTTAGACCTTAGTATTATAAATAAATCCTTGTGAAGAACCTACCCGAATTAATGCTTCCTTATCTTAGTTTCACGCGAGCCAAAAGTAAGGGTCGCGTAGGGTGGTTCTGGGGTCTATTTATAGGACTAGTGTGGACAGCAAAAAAAATTCTCACCCTGTGTTTACGTGCAGGGGAATAAAGAAGAGAAGAGAAGAGAAGAGAAGAGAAGATGAAAAGAAGAAAAGAAAATGCCCTTCAGCGGCACACCCCTCATGCCCCTTTAGCGGCACACCCCTCATCCCCTTCAGCGGCACACCCCTCAGGGCCCATGTCCGGCATGCTCTTTGGCCCTCCAGCGGCACGCCCTGGATGCCCCACCAATGGCACGCCCAGGGGTTACTTCCCTCCAACAGCACGCCTTGCCAAGGGCTTCAGCGGCATGCCTTGCAAGCCATCCCACGGCACGCTCAGGCCACACTCCTCAGCGGCACGCTCGCAGGCACACCTACTGAGCTCCCCAGCAGCATGATTTTATAGCCTTCCCGCAACATAGTGGGCCAGCCTTCCAACAGCACGCTTTGGTGTGTTCTTTGTCCGGTGCAGCCGACAGATCAAATCTGACACCATGCCCTATTCTCTTTGGCACGCAGTAGGGCCAGCTCAAGGCTAGCTGAGGTGTCACCCAGGGAGAGAGCCGCGCTACCTATCCCCCTGCCACCAAGGACGACGGGTCAAATCCCCATTCAATGCCTCCAGCTGCGGGCGCTTCCCTCCTTCAACCGATCTCGTCGCTACCGGGGTATAAAAACCCCCTCCCTTCGCTGCGAACAAAAGGGGGAGAGAACAGACAGAGAGGGCGACCGCGAGGCTATCAAAAGAAGAAGAAGAGCAGAAGAGAAAGGAGCTCGCCACTCCGACCACCACCGCCCGTGCGAAGAGAAGAAGAAGAGAAGAAGAGAAGGAGCCACCTTTGCTCGTCACTCTCTGTGTGAAGAGAAGGAGAAAAGAGAGGAGAGAAGAAGAGAAGAAGGGGGAGGAGCTCATGCTCCGTCCCTCTTCCCCATTGTATTCCATTCCCCCTCCTCACCGTGGCTTGTCCTTTCTTGCTTCTTCCTTTTTTTCCTTTTTGTTGTGTTGCAATGTATTAGCTCCCTTGGGGCATCCCTCCTGTGAGAATAGAAATAGAAGGCTTGCAACTATTTTTGATGTCCTTCCACAAACGCTTCTCCCGTGTTTGCATTCCTTGCTGTCGTGGTTTTCCACCGATCTCTCCTGAGCATTACGGCTTCCCTCGAGTGTTTCACCCCTGGACTTCTCCCTCAGTTTGTGCATCCCTGGTCCAAACTTGGCCCGGTGCGTTTGCAGCTCCCTTCCACTGGCACGCCTCTAGGCTATTCCCCCTAGAGCCCGACACACCGGTCAGCCTCGTTCATCCAGTGGACCCTTAGCGTTGCCCTCGCTGGCACACGCCAACGTGCCTTGCCCGGCATACCCTAACGGGTCTTACCCGGCACACCCTTAACCACTTCAGCCCGGTGCGCTTAGCCCTTCCCCTTGCCCGGTGCAGCCTCCCCAGCCCTTAGCCGGCACACATGGGCCAACCCTCCTCCGGTACACCCCCAGCCCGGCACATGCCTTCCTGGCCGGTGCACTCCCTGGACTCCCTTGCCCGGTACACTCCTCTTTGGCTTCTTTGGCCATCATAGCCCCATCCAGACCACACCCAGCCCGACACACTGCCTGATCACCCCAGCCTGGTGCACCCTCTATCCGCCTTGCCTGGTACACCTCTCCAACCCTTTGTACCCTTCTAGCCAGCACACCAGTCACCCTCCTTTCCCCGGTGCACCCCTGGGTAGTCTTAGAGGCGTCTCTCATCCGTCGTTTCTTCCAGGTTTTTCGAAGTTTCGTCAAAGGTGTTGTCGTCCTTGGCGCGCACCTCAGATTATCGGGTTTCGTCAATCCATGTGAGCGCGTTCCCTTTACTCCCCTTACCATCTGGGTCCCGGGGAGATGCTGTCAAATTTTTATCAGAATCAACATAATAACAATAATAATAAAAGTGGGGGGGACAATGATGTAAAAGGAAGTAACAAATAAACATCGACGAAGTGGCTTTGCCGAAATAAAAAAAGAACCACGGAGATCCCGAATAACTGAACATTCACCTCAGTATAACGGGCTGTCGAAGAGACAGAGATCTTGGAGAGATCTCGGACATCTCGTAAGAGATGGCAAACCATGGTTCCAGCTGTAGCTGTCGAATTTCCCCTCGGATCTTTCGAATAGTCCTTCGTAGCGCCAGGCATTCAGGGAGTGAGGTAGGAGCGGCTCTACGACCGGCATTGGGCTGTTGATTTGATGGCCCGACCTCGGAAGCATTGGAGCTCGAAACCGTCGCCACCTTGTAGACCACATTGGCCAATCGGTTTGGTCGACTCCAAACGTGAGCTGTGGCGGGTCGACTACATGGCCCAATATATTTATCAAGCCTTTTTGAATAAGCTCTTCTGCTATGTTCTTGAAAACATAACAGTTCCCAACGACATGACCCAACCTTCGGTGATACACACAATAAGTAGGGTCATCTGTTTTATCCACCTCTGAGGACTTCAGTGGATCCGGTAAGGTGATGAGCTTTTCTTTCATGCACAGATCAACAACTTGGTATGCTCCTTTCTAAAAGAATAGGGCGCCTTCATATGCTCTGCTAATAGAGACGCATTCGCCTTGGCATCGGACTTTTTGCCATTGCCCATTGATTTTCCTTCCCCCTTGCCTCCATTCGTCGAGGAGAAGTCCACAGCATTTACCTCCTTGCCGTTGGCCAAGCGATCTTTGGAGGACTTGCCTTTGGCAGAAACATGTGTCGGTGATCAGTGAAGAACATTTCAATCTCTACTACCACCGTATTCAACTGGTCGAAACTTCTGATGTTTGAACCCAAAAGCTTTTCACTAACTTTCGCCGCCAGACCCCCGCGGCATATGGTGATCGCGTCTTCGGACGTTGGAGGATTATTACAGTGCATGCTGACATCCCTCCACCGCTTGATGAAGTCCAATGCGCTCTCACCTTTTCTCTGCCTGAGAGCACAGAGTTCCGCCAGAGAGACTTTGAGTTCGGCCGTCTGGAAACGGTCGACGAACTTTTTCTACATGTCAGCCCAATCAGGCACTGAATTGAACTTCAGCCTTGAATACCAATGGAAGGCGATGTATGTCAAAGATGTGGCAAAGTACCGCAGCAGATATGAGTCTTCCAGCATCAGTTCGCACATGGCTATCATGTAATAGACCAGGTGTTCATATGGCGAGCCCTGCCCGTTGAACTTCTAGATTTACGAAGCCTTCGAGTAATCAGGCGGAAGTTTCTTGAGCTGATGATAGAGGGGATAGGGCACGTTGTACAAATCGACGGTAGTCACACCCTCACCATGTTGAGCAAATTTTGCCTCCACAATTCGCTCGATCATCTGCCTTTGTGCCATGAGCCTTTCTGCAGTAGGAGTGGCAGAGGACCGCACATTGGCTTCATGTTGCGGCACTTCAAATTCCACCGCCACTGGTAACTTCGCAGCAGTGACAAAGGCATTGGCCGTGACTAGAATGAGAGGAGGCTGTTATTCCATCCCATTGGGCGCCGCTTGCGGTTGAATATGAACCTCCTTTTCGCGCAGTAATGCTTGTAAGAGATTCTTAAGCTCTTGATTTTCGCATCAGAGCTCTTCCAACGCAAAAGTCTGCACCTCTCTTCCAAGATCTTCCTCGTGTCCGGGGTTACTGTCCCCATCGACACTATGGACATCCTCTTGGTGTTCCTCTTGCCACGCCGGCTCGGGTTGAGATGTTCCGGCAGCCAGCGTCTGCTACATTTGTGTTAGGACTTGGCAAACGGGTCTTGACCTCCTCAAAGACTGGAGAGGTTGGTTTAGTTCTCCTGAGGTATCCTCCAGCTGCTTATCGGCGGAGGTTGTGTAACAGGTGAACACTTTTACAGGGTCATTGGTCACCTGAACCACCCGCTTCTTCCTGGGCGGTTGTCTGCTAGGCTTAGATGTCATTTTTAGTCTGTCAAAAATAGACACCCGGGACGTGAAAGCCTGTGCCGAGCAATCCTCATCCGTGTGCATTGAACTGGCCCACGGAGAGGTCGATCGCACCTTTTTGCCGGCTCCTCGGCACTTCTGCCCATGTGGGGGCTGAGTTATGGACTTCGGGGATGCTGAGGTCTCAATACTTGCCGGACTCCGCATCTGTTGCAGATCCGACATGCGAAAGGGCCCTTCAGCCCTCACTCGCTTGATGATTCGGGCCTCCTCCTTGATGACCCATATTTTCTTCAGGTGGAGCTGGTGCTCCTCAATTAGTTTGCCCCCTGACTTTGATCGAGAAGCTACTAGTTTGGGTCATTGCATCGGACCCTGGTTAGCCACCGGTACGGCGGACTTCTTTAATTTCGCTCCGTCCTCCTGGGCTTGCCGGAGAAGCTCGAAGCGGTTGCAGGTAAAGATGGTTGGGACGTGCCAGTCCCGAGGCATAATCGGCTCGCCCCCATCGAGCCGGATGCAAAGGTCCCCGACAATTATAGTTTGTCAGAGCAGGATGTCGCCGCTATAGGCTTTACGCCCTTACGGCTATGACGCGGCTCCCGTTGAGCAAGAGGAGCGCTGACGACGCCTGCCGTAGGCACGGCGTCGTGGTGGCGGTGACGCTACCCCCGTTGCGCAGGAACAGCACCTTTGAGGGTGGCCGCAGTAGAGCTTGGGCCGTTACGGCGATGGCACTGCCCCCGTTGAGTAGGAGCGACGCCGATAGAGGTGAACAGCCCTATTCACTTGCTACGAGGTTCCGTAAGTTTTTTTGGAAAAATCACGCGAAAATCGAAAAACACGTTCTGGAACTCCCGGAACTGATCCAAAACGCACGGATCCAAACCCGTAAAATGCCCAAAAAATAATCCTGGGCACAATAAAATCAATTTCTCTGAGAAAATGGATCCGGGACCCAAGAAGTAGGATCCAAAGGGTCCGGGATATTACAGTCCTCCCCCCTTAAACAGATTTCACCCACCAAATTTAGGACATAGCACAAGCACGGGGGGAAAGACTCACACAAACAAGTAAGGATATTGCTGCCACATCTCATCCTCACGCTCCCACGATGCCTCGCCACCAGAATGACTCTGTCAAATCACCTTAACTAGAGGAATGACCTTGTTCCGCAAGCGCTGGTCACTCTAGTCCTCGATGCGGACATGGTACTCTGGAAGGGGCAGGTGTGGAGTCACCTCAGGCCAAACGGCGTCCTCCAAAACATAGGAATCATTGGGCATATACTTTCGAAGCATTGACACATGAAACACGTCATGCACGATAGATAGCTCCGGAGGTAACTACAATCGATAAACGACTTCCCCGACACGCTCGACAATGAGAAAAGGGCAAATGTAGCGGGGACTCAGCTTCCCACGCCTGCCGAAGCGCATTACACCCTTCGTGGGAGAAACTCTCAGGAACACTCGATCTCCCACAGCAAAGCTGAGAGGCTACCTCCTCTAATCGGCATAACTCTTCTGTCGGCTCTGCGGTGCCAACATCTTCTGATGAATGAAATATACCACCTCAACACACTGCTGTACCAAATCTGATCCTGTCAGGACACACTCACCCACCTCGAACCAATCAAACGGAGTCCGACACGGTCGCCCGTACAATGCCTCATAAGGAGCTATACCAATGCTCGAATGATAGCTGTTGTTGTAGGTAAACTCCACTAATAGTAAATGGTGGGTCCACGAAGCTACCGGAAGTAGACCTTCTTCGAGCCGCAATCCACCAAGGCATGATGAGCCTCGAGTCAATCTATGTCTAAAATCACATCAAAGTCCTGAAGCGGTAACGCGTAGAGTCTGGCCGGTAAGTTCTGCCCTTCCACCCACAAAGGCACCTTCTCAAAGCAATACGGGGTGTGCAAGAAATCGTCGGTAGGTAACTCTACCGCCATATCACAGGACACCTCGACTATCAGGTCCTCCACACTCGGAGCAAAATCCTTGGATATGAACGAATGAGAAGCACCCGAATCAAACAAAACTTGAGCCAGACAACCCAAAATCGAAAGAGTACCTTCCACCAACTGCGATGCCTCACCCTCCGCTCTGGTCATGTGGGTCACTCTGTCTCGGGATCTCTACCTCCCTATAGTGGCTGACCGAGTTAACTGAGGAAACTGCCCCTGTGGCTGGTACTGATGCGACTGAGATGGTGTCTGCTGGGGCTGAAACTGCTACTGCTGTTGAAACTCGTGCGGCTATCGTGGTCTCTGCGGACAGTCACGTGCCATGTGCCCCAACCGGTCGCACCTGAAGCAGACCACTGGCACCGAACACTGCCTGCCCGGATGAGAATCGCCGCACCGGGGACACCCGCCCCGAGAACCACCCACCGAACCTTGGCGCTGATAAGCGGCGGGCTGCTAAACACTACTCACCGACTGCTGCCTCAACTCCTTACAACCCTGGTGTCTCTTGCCGAACCCAACATCCTTGAGCAACTTCTTGAGCTTTGAACCAAAGGATGATGAATCTACCGCTGACGCCACGGATGGAGACGCCCCTGAACCACCTGCTGAGAGCTGGACAGTACTCTGCTACTGCACGATCATCGGTTGACTAAGACCCGTCTGCGTCTGACCTGCACTAAACTACCCTCAAACCTTCTGTAAATCTCTGTCCAGTGCCGCTGCTACCTTGCAAGCTACATCCAAGTTAGCCGGACCTGATGCGAGAAGAGGGTGCCTCAACTCTGGCCTCAAACCTCCAACAAACTACTCAGTCTTCACTTCCTCATCCGCCATGATGTGAGACATAAAACAACCCAACTCGATAAACTTGGATCGGTACTGCACCACTGACATGTCACCCTGGGTCAACTCCAAGAACTCGCACAACCTCTGCGACCTGATAAAAGACGGATAGAAAGTACGCTCGAAAGTCGTGATGAACTCCTGCCACGTAATCTGCCGAAGGGGACGAGACTGGAACGTTGCTCCCCACTCAGACGTCCACCAAGACCGGGCTGATCCCTGCAATCGATGCGTAGCCAATACCACCTTCTCCTCCTTAGCACACTCCATCGCACTAAAGATCCTCTCCAAATCACCCAGCCACTCTTTGGCCACCTCTAGATCTGGCTGCCCGCTGAAAGGAGGTGGTTGGAATTGCAAGAACTCCTTCAGTACCCTACCATGACCTCTCCGAGTCGCCAAACCCTCGCCAGCTTCACCTCCTTGCTGCTGCTGAAGGAGATACTGAAACATGCCTCGAAAGAAATCCTCTGCTCCTGGGACTCGCGCACCTCCAGCTGCGCCCTCTGGAATCGTAGCTCTGCTCTGCTCCTCTGGACCATCACCAGACTCTCCCTGCTGGGAACGAGTCTTCCTCCATTAACAGATTATATTAACAATTATAGCCCAGAGTCAAGTCCAAAGGAAAAGCAACAAGTGCCAAGTACAGTCGACAAAAAAGAAAGAACGTACCAGAAAGTCGGAGGAAGCCTGACGAGGTTACCATCTGGCCACACTAGATGCCACGAGCACGCGCCCATGGACACACGAAAGCCGAACGAATGATCACCACCTGTAAAGCAGGGGTGAGCCTCGTGTCACTGGCTTAGTAGGGGTCACGCGGATCTGGAAAGTACACAGTAACACGCTAAAATAGCAGGCAACGGCAGGTAAGCAATAGGTAGTAGTAAAGTAGGAAAGCTAAACTACAAAGCTGTAAAAGAAATAGAATAGGAAGCAGGAGTAGGGAACAAGCTAAGGAAGAGGGGGAGGAAGAAGCCATACCAGACAATAGCTACCGAACTAACCTCAGTACCCCAAACTACTCCAAGCAAGTGCAGGAAAGCAACTCGGAGATGACAGAGTCAGGAGTTATCGAACTGCCGACGTAAGGAACCTGCAAAACAGACAAAAGAAACCTAGGAAAAGGCTAGACAGACAAACGACACAGACGACGGACAACATGACTAGGACGTCGTGCACACTACCACATACACAATCGAAATGTCGTGCAAGTGACAGATGCTGACCCTGAGTACAACCACAAAAGGGCTAACCCAGAGGGTCACGACGCACAAGAAATGTGAAGAGAACCGCGAAGGGTCACGTGTCATGTGACTGGAGTGCCCCACACTAGAAGAACACCCAGCTGCGTCCACTGACGTCTTATACTGTGCCTACTAGCGTTTCGTCTACTATGCCTACAGCCAGACAGAGACTAAGACACTGTCAGAACTAGAATAGTAACCAAATCGCAAGTGACTAGACAAGGGAACGCCCGTCAGCATCAGTCCAAAGCCCCTGACCATGTGTGCACACACTGGCTTTTGCCTAAGCTAGGCCTCTAGCTAGTTTTCTCCCCACGTAGGATGCAACAGTAACTGCGGGAGGCGACGAAAACTAGCTTAAAAATCATGAACCGGAAGTGCCCCGCTATAAAAGCCGTCACGTCGAAGCGTGCCGTAAGGCTATGACTAGTGAAGGCTCACAAGACATGGACTCCAAAACACAAGTGCCGAAGTACATACATGCAAGGGTGCCCCATAACACGTACTTCGAAGCACCAAAGGTAGCACAGGGGACTGCCAACAGACTCGGGACAAGACAACTAGACCTACAACTACAACGGTCCCTGAGTCTTACGACTCTGAGTCAGGATCGTCGCACCTAGCGGAGCAAGCCGCCAATCGGTCTAATCCTAAGCCAGGAAAAATGACGCTCTAGGAAAATGACACACGGAGACCTGAGGGGACACCAAGAACCCTCAGCACACCTGGATACGTAGATCGAGGTAGAACGGTACCTCGAGGCATCCAGAACCAATGTCTCAAATTGGGCAAGGTTGTCGAGACACAACAAAACTACCCGTCAACCACTAGGTAACCCCGAGTTGACCGGAACCATACACAACACCAACACACTAACACATCCACCGCCACAGTAGCACAAACAAACAGAACCAACAAGGACAAGAGCGGTGAACGATGACAACACTCTGTGCAGAGCAACCCGTCAGTCAACTGCTAGGGGAAACCCAATAGTCAAGAGATAGGCGCTACACAACCAGAGACACGGACAATGGCAGCTTCTAGATTGAGTCATTAGGGTACTATCATAGTATAGGAAAAGACCACAACCAGTCACCTAAACCGACCAATCCAGACAACCACCGATAGACAGACACCGCCCTAAACAAGGACCTAAGACAGACCGACATCCAACACAGCACAAGTAAACGGTCAATACGGAGAACTAGACTATAACACACCGGCATAGGGGCGCTATATGAACATAACGCACCAAAGGAGGGGCATGATGCCAACCAGACCTGAAACCTACAACATACGATATAACGCATCAACGTAGGAGCGTTATATCAACATAACACACTAGTGGACATGCGTTATGCTTAACAGACCAACGCACTAACAACACAAAGTATAACGGACCACAACAGGCACGTCATACTAGTATAATGCATAAGGATAGGTGCGTTATACCCAACAGACGCAAAAACACACCAACCACAGACCAAGGGCATATAACGGACCCAACCTAATCCGTCATAGCCACAAGACGCGCAGGGTGAGACGCGTTATAGTAACCGCCATACCCAGTCAAAACATCGGTCAACGGACCATAACGGATCTGCACCTGGGCGTTATCTTAAACATAATGCATGGGGAGAAGTCTATCATGGAAACCGACTGACACAGTCTTCGAGGCAGACACGGTCGTTGAGGGATCTGACATGGTAGTCAGCCTCGAAAACCACCCGATCATAACGCACTTGGACAGGGGCGTTATGCTCTATATAACGGACTAGGCCGGGCCCGTTATGCTCCAAGGCCTCTGAAGATAAAAAAACCATAAATGATGCATAACGGTCTATCGAGGGACCATTATACACATAACGGCCTCTGGTAGGACCGTTATGCCAATCCGACGGTTAAAATGGTGAAACGGCCCAATCGGCCCGTTCCACGCCCCATGCACGCCGTAGCGCCGTGCTTAGTATGTGAATTTTCCTAAGATAGATTTGTTTCGAGGTTAGGATAGTGAAGTCGGCGTGAGAGAGTGACGTGACTCTCGTCACTTTTTCACACACAAAGTCGTTAATCGGGTCGAGTTAGTGCACTCGCCCTTTGCTTCGAACCTAAGATAATAAAATCGATGCGAGAGAACGACGCGAGTCTCATCACCTTTTTATACGCAAAGCCGTTAATCAAGATCAGTTAGCGCACTCTACCCTTGAGGTCAGAGTGCGCTAACCCCACTGGATTAGCAAACAGGATCTTAATGTGTACAAATATGGAACACAAATGATAACGCCTAGTATTCCAACCATATTATCTTAATTTTTATTGACTAAATTGGTCGATATTTAATTAAGAGCCTTTCACATTACCATGACACGTGAAAGGATTAGGTATACAGATATATCTCATGCCCACGTATTAATCGATCTTTGGGAAGTTATGTAAACGTAATTAATTAGCATCCCGATCTTATAAGTAATCTTTGTGTGGTAGTACTTTTGCAATTGTCCGGGAGAAGGAAGGATGTTTGCTTCGATGTGAACCATTTCACCAGCATACGTTATCTGTGTTGTGCAGTTGCATGTGATGGCATGTCAGGGGGGGGGGAGGCACCACACACCTGTGCTTCTCACAACTCACAAGTTCGTAGTTTGAAGGTTTGGTTGCGATAACATTCTTTTTCTTAAAAAAAAGTTTTCATGTCTACCCTTGATTAGAAATAAAATTATGTGAAAATCTATCTAGTGTTCATATTTATATATATACCCTTCTCATGTGAATGTAAAACAGTGTCTGTTTCTTTTGGTAAACTTTTGTTAGAATATCTATAAAATATTAGATTTTTTGTATGAAAATTATTGTTAGACGTGAATTTATAAAAAAAATTACTCTTAAAAATATATTAGTAGGCATATCACTATGTAAACTCTAATTGTGTAAAAATATCATCTCCATAATTATCTGTCATTACCTAAGTATTTAACCATGGTTAATCTTAACCTGGTATAAAAAAAGATCAAGATATTCCTAGTTAAAATAAAATAAAAATATTTTCTAACACCCCTCCCCTTCCTTCCGTCGGCCGGAGTAGCCTCATCCCGTCGTTAAAAATCTGATCTTTTCCTTCGCTACTCCCCTGGGCCTTCTCACCATGCCGGCGATCCTCTTTCCTTCCCCAGTGCTACCGCTCCCCACGCACCTCCGCAGCCCCACCTCCAAGCCCACCCCCTCGTCCGCTGCGTCCACTGCCAGGAAACTTCTGTTGCCACCGACGGCATCGGCGACAGTAACAACAGCTTCTTCCTCGGTGTTATCGATGGCAGCCATGTAGACTGGCAGAGCTCCTGTGCCATCCTCGCCAGCAAGGTCAATGCCGTCTCCTAGCTCCAACACCACCAGGACAACGCCTCCGCCCCCTCCTCTTCTGTTGATGGTGATCACAAGAACCATCAGCCTCCGAAGGTGAACGGCTCCTCTGCGATGCAGGAGCTTGGCCTCGTGCACGTTGACACCGGTATTAACCTGTCCCGGACGCTCAGCATTGCTGACCTCTGTCTGGCCCCCATGCACGGCTCACAGCTCCGAATGGCCTACGAGGGCATCCCGGGCGCCTACTCGGAGGTGGCCGCCGGCAAGGCCTACCCGGGCTACGAGGCCATCCCCTGCGACCAGTTCGAGGTGGCCTTCCAGGCCGTGGACCTCTGGATCGTCGATCGCGTCGTCCTCCCCGTGGAGAACTCCCTGGGGGGCAGCATCCACCGCATCTACGACCTTCTCCTCTGCCACCGCCTCTACATCGTCGGCGAGGTCTAGCTCCCTGTCCACCACTGCCTCCTCGCCCTCCCGTGCGTCCACCCCGACCACCTCACCCACGTCATCTCCCACCCGTAGGCCCTCTCCCAGTGAGAGCTCACCCTCACCGCCATGGGCCTCAGCGTCGCCCGCGAGGCCATTGACGACACTATCGGCACCGCTAAGTTCGTGGCCAACAACGCTCTCCGGGACACCGCTGCCATTGCCTCCGCCCATGCCGCCGAGCTCTACGACCTGTAGGTCCTGGCCAACGACATCTAGGACGACGCCGGCAACGTGACTCGATTTGTGATGCTGGCACGGGAGCCCGTGGTGCCCCGCATCGACCTCCCCTTCAAGACCAGCATCGTCTTGGCACACGACGGGGCGGGCACATCGGTGTTGTTCAAGGTGCTGTCGGCGTTCGCGTTCCGAGACATAAGCCTGACCAAGATAGAGAGCCGGTTGCACCGGGGGTGCCCCCGTCGTGTGGTGGACGACACCTACCTTGGCCGCACCGCCAAGCACTTCGAGTACATGTTCTACGTCGACTTCGAGGCATCCATGGCAGAGCTGCAGGCGCAGAACGCCCTGTCTGAGGTCTAGGAGTACACCTCCTTCCTCCGCATCCTCGACAGCCACCCCATGGACATGACTCCCTCCCCCCCTCTCTCTCTCTAAGTGTATTCTTGTCATTTTACATCTAACTGATAGGAATAACAAAATCTATATGGAATATTCGTCTTTCCGTCGACGGAAGTTAACTAGGCTGACATTTTTACATAATTAGAGTTTACAGAGTAACCCCCTCTCTCCACCGTACTCACTCTCTCCCTCTCCGTTCTCTCTCCTCTTATCCCCTCTGCTTTAGCTACAGACGGAGAAGGCTCTGGGGATGACGTGGAGCTGTCATGGAGCGTGAAGGTACGAGGAATAGAGTATGGCATTGGTGTGATCCCACAGTGGATTCAAAGCACCACGGTGTGGGTTTGTGTGGTGGTTTCGACATTTTTGGCTTGGGAGATCGGCGAAGGAGGTAGGGGGTAGATTCCTTACCTCATGCTCTCCTTTCCCCTTAAATTTCATGCTGATTAGTGCGCGTTTGAGTGGGTTATCAATTTTTAGGGAATTATGACATGTTTTGAGGTGTGCGATGGAATTGCCGTTCTAGGCGATGTTTCTCGCATTAAATGGTAGGAGATGAACCCTTGGCATGTTTGGACGTCATTCCCACCAGTTTTATTACATTTGGTCGTGATATAGGGCCAGTAGGAGTCCAGTTACCATCATGAGTCATTTTGGGTTGATTTATGGAAATCACCCGTTTGAATGTTGTTTTGTGGTTTGCTGGCCCCTTTCGGCTTGTGGAAGGTCGGCAATGTGACAAGGGATGTTTCCCCGTCATTCTGGAGATGATTGGGGTGTGGAACGGTGATTTCCACGGATTTTAGTGTTTTTCGGGTTTGGTGTTTTAACGCGGAACTCTTAGGGGGCGCATTCTCAGAAGAGACTCATTGTGTCGTGTGGTCGCATTCATCGAGGGAGATGAATAGTTGGGCAGTTTGGAATGCATCTCATGTGATGGGTGCGATCCTGTGTTAACGTGACCAAGGTAAGCACTGCGTTAGTGTTATCGCGACCCAGGTTTTGGCCGTGACTATCGCGTTATCACGCTTGAGGTGCTAGCCGCATCTATTATCGCGACCAAGGCATGCGCAGCGTTAATGCGTTGACGCGCTATGTGTGATGCACACGTTCTGGAGATATTGCGACCCTCTATATGGGCATGTTAATCATCATGAAGCAAGCTATAGGCGTGTTAATGTCTTCAATTTTTGGAGTATTACTCGAGTTGTCTCGGGCTCCGGTGAACCCAGGATTCAATGCCTTGTTGGCGTTTGACTCGACGGATGCCTTGGGTGTTCTGTGAGAGTCATATATATTGTGTCGAGGGATCTCGAAAGAGTGGCTTGATCCCGAGCTATGTATGGTGTTTCTACCATGTTAGTTGGCTTGGCGTCGACCCCTTGGTTAGCCCATTGTACATGGATGTCGTGGACGTCCTATGAGGGCTATGACCATGTTATA
The DNA here is from genome assembly GCA_024336825.1 of Amorphophallus titanum. Taxonomy (NCBI): domain Eukaryota; kingdom Viridiplantae; phylum Streptophyta; class Magnoliopsida; order Alismatales; family Araceae; genus Amorphophallus; species Amorphophallus titanum. Next base: position 45,277,275 of record JANBPO010009603.1, read on the forward strand.
GGGTGTTCGAATGTGCCATTGCACTGAATAGTATTTTGTGTTATTTTGAGAGTCATTATGGTTTCTGGTCAACTCGGTTGTGACCAGTGGTTGACACGTGACCTCGTAAGTGTCTCAGCTATCCTGTATGGATCAAGACTCTAGTTTTGGGTCCTTAGAGGTGTTGTCTTATCATGATTTGCGTGCCTATGTGGTATGAGGGCTTTAATGTTCCCTCATGTTCCGTGGTTTGTATAATACGGAATCGAGAGTCCTAGGTACAGCCTTGGGGTTGAGGACTTGTGTTTCTTCGTGGTTTTTGGCTTAGGGACTAGGCTGATTAACGGTATATTACCGTGATGTGTGACGATCTTGACCTGAGTCGTGTGACTCAAGGATCATTGTGTGTACATCTAGTTGTCTATCCTGAGTCTGGCGGTAGTTCTGCGTGCTGCTTTGTACTTCGTAGTATGTGTGACAAGTATGCGTTAGCTTGTCTATACTTCGATGTTTTTATTTTGAGTCTCTGTGCCTAGTGAGTCTCCACATGTCGTAGCCTAACGACACTTCAGCGTGTCGGGCCGCATGGGAATGGTGGCGGGGCGAGTTCGCGAGAGATGGTTTTTAGGCTAGTTTTTGTGGGCTCCCTTGCTTTGCAGTAGCATCCTATTGGGGGAAACTAGCTAGAGACTTGGATCAAGGCATTGAGCTTGTGTGTGCACACATGGTCAGGGACATTTGGATGAGCGCTGACCAGCGTGACCCTGACTAGTCACTCGTTACTGTTGTTCCTTGTACTTGGTACAGTGTCTCAGTCACCATGTTCGAGGCGAGTGTGAGACGCTTGAGACGCAGTGTAAGACATCAGTGGATGTATCTGACTTTGCTTCTAGTGAGGAGGTACTTCTGTCATAGGATGCTGACTCTTGTGACTTTCATGATTCATTTGGTTTCTTGTGCAGCGTAAGCTCCTTCACGTAGTACTTCGGGTAGTCTGTGCTTGGCTTCACCCGTAGTTGGTGTAGCGTACACGATGGTGAGGTCATGTGTGCGCCAGTGTTTTAGGTGGTGTTTCCCACATCTGAGAGGTCATGATGTGAAGCCTACGCATCTGTTGTAGCAGGATGTGTTCTGGCAATGTAATCGAAGTTTCCTTGTGTCGGTTTGGCGATTCCTGACTGTGTGTCTGGGAATCTGTGTTCTTGCCGATTAGGAGTAGTTTAGAGGGTCGAGGTCTTATCGACTGTCGTGGTTTATTCTGTATGACTTTTCTCTTTACTTTCGCTATTGTTACTCCTGCTTACTGCTATTACTCTTGTTGTTGTTACTGCAGTTACCGCTTTGGTTTCTTGGAGGGGATCTATTAAGATAATGAATTTGTCATCATCAAAACCATAAGATAATGAATTTGTCATCATCAAAACCAGGGACACAACAGGGAGGTGACCTCCCTATCTCCCTCCCACGCCAAGAGTTCATATGTCCAAGAGTTGCTACAAGGTTGGGGAGATAGCCCTTGTTGCCCGGTGCACCTGTCCTGGCTGTCTGCCTACAGATCTCAGCCACAAAGATCAGGTTGGTATGCCTAGTTCCCAACCTCAGACCATGTCCACGCCTTCATAGAATTTGTTCTTCTACATGTACCCCACGCCTCCTGAAAATCTCGTGCCCTAATTCATCCGGTATCAAAAGTTGTCTTCAGAGGTATTTTCATTGTGTGGGCTATCTCTGTGCAGTTCTGCCCAGACCAGACCCCTGAAGATCAGGCTGGTAGCCCATATTACCATCCTCAAATCCCATCACTCTCTTCACGACATTTCTTCCCCACACTATTGCCAAACCTCTCCTGAAGACCTCGCCTCAAAATTCAATCTGGGAGAAAACTTCTATTTGTATCCCTTTTGGTCACGCAGACTGCCCCTGTGAAGCACTGCCGAGACAGTTTTCAAGCCACTCCAAAGAGACGACCCCTAAATCATCTCAGAACAGCCTGTATGAGCATTTCTTACACACATCTTAGAACCCTCTCCAGAAATTTCTTGTGAATTTTAGAACTCAGTTTTCCCAGCTTGCCATGTCCACCTTCAGCCCCTCAATTCTGATTGCACTGAGTTACATAATTGAGCCCAATATGTTCGCCCATCCCACACCCAAAACTTCCACTTAACACCACCCTGCCTCTGCTACCCTATCACCCCACGACCCCCACCTATCCACCAGAGAAAACCCCGCCCCATTTGCCTCTAGGAAGCCTCGGTTCCAGCCCTATCTTCCACCCCCTGTCCTGCTGCCAGCCAACAGACCAGAAGCACAGAGGCCTGCTACAAAATTCGCCATGCTCTCCATAGTACTCGGCTGCAGTTGGTACTTGACCGGCGTCCCTGGGACATCCTCAATAGAGTCTACAACAAGTTTCGAGACCAGCGGGCTAGCAGAAGGTCCCATTCCAGGCTCTTCTTTCTGCTGCTTCCCTACGTGCGTGCAGACAGGCCAGCAGTCTGTCGTGGCTACTTCGGAGGTCCCAACCGGTGCTGTCGACTTCCCTCTTCATCCAGGAGACTCGCCATCCACAACAGTGTGCTACCAGGGATGTGGACATCTTCCTCGGCCTCCGTGACGTGCCATCCCTCTTGCTGGTTCTAGGCGATGCCTGTTCGCAGCACGTCGGAGTTGCCGCCCGTCGTCCACTAGCGGCCCGTCACCCCACTTCGCACGACCCCCGGATTCACTGTGCAGCCTTTTACCTCTCTGCAAGGAGTGGGACTTATTTTGGGTTGTACCTTTGTTTGCTTTTGTACCGGGTGGTTGTGTGATTTGACCGGGCATCTTCTCCCATGCCCTGAGCGTAGAGGTACGCATCCACTACCTTGCTTGGTCTACCTTGCTAGTTTAGTATACTCTCTAGTGCCACTGCTTGTGCGTTGTAGGATCCTAGGTCACTTATATTTATATCATTGCCATGGTGAGAGAGTGTGACCGTCCCGTGACTTGCCCAAGTCATGAGTGTGGAGTTGCCTTCCTTAGACTTCTGCTGGTTCATCAGCCATGCTGATCGACATGCTTCCGTCGCTTGTGGGACGTTCGTGAGCTTGAGCTACTTGTTTAGGCGTGATTCCTCTCTTAGGAGTCTTAGGTGTCGAGTTTACACTACTTAATCTATTGTGTCATTACTGGTTTAGTTGTCTCTTTAGACACGTCTTCATATAGAGTTCTAGTTTGCATAGCATCCCGCATCAAGCTTTAGTGGATGTCGAAAAATACATGACTCAATGTTTGCGCATATAGGGCCCGATCTGGTCTTGGGAGGAGCACCCGAAAGTACTTGTGCCCATGGGAGCTATTATTTATCACGGTGTGGCATTGCACCGAAGTACATGACTTGCTTGATTGACATTCCATGAATTATACTTGACTTGACTTGACATGACATGACTTGCGTGGTCCGGAACAGGTATTTACTTGCTTGATAATGTGATAGCCAATTCACATGACATGACTTGATATATTTACATGCTTGACCATCTTGATGCACTTACAGGAAATCTTGATTTCTTGCTAGTTCATTCTATTATCTCTTGCAATACTCTTTCTATTGTCATTTCATGTGAACATGCATAGCTATCCTTGCATCCATGCAACATGTAATTTACTTAAAGCAAGTTAGCACTTGACATATAATTCCTACTAAGCGTCCGCTCACCTAGTATTTTCTCCTATTTTTCAGGTAATTCTGATGACGAAGATCATTCGGATGGGGATGGACATGAGTGAAGAGTTAGAGCCATTCCGACCATCAATGCCGTTATCTAGTCTTGTCTTTTCTATTTTCTTGAGTCATCTATTATAATTTTTCTTTTAATTGAGCCCTAGTTCTCTCATTGAGAGTTTGTAATAGAAGTACTTTGAAGTTATGATGAATAAAAGATTTGGTTATCTTTACTTGTGCGCACTCTGTCTATGTGTCGAATACACTTATGCTCTGATTGACAAAGAGCCGACAGACATCTTTAGGGTTGCTCAGCTCACTGAAAGGATTAGTGCAAGGAAAAACTTAGTCGACTTGGTCTCCATCAAGTCGACAAATATCTTCAGGGATGCTAAAGCTCAACTAAACTGATGCTCGTGTGAAGAAATACTGAGTCGACCTATCAAGCCAGCTAGGTCGACTTATATCGTCTGAAGCTCATAACACTATCTTGACAGACATGGAAGTTTAGTCGATAGAATTGTCAACTCAGTCGATTGCTATTGTTTGAAAGTCGTAGCACGTGCAGACTGCGAGTGGGCCATGTGGTCGCGTGCTCACTTACTCCCAATCATGGGTACACGCCTCTGTGGACATGTAAAATTGCACGTCCGCGTGTCCCGACCAGTCCAGCATCGATGAACAACTTCAACCGAAGGAACTGCAGAAAGGATGGGCTGGTCAGACTCTCCGAATGAGTAGTACACTACTATGAAATCGTCCCCAGAGCCACGACAACGAATAGGAATCAACCCTCGGGAATCTCACAACATGTGGGCCCTGAAGAAAATCAAATAGACCTCAACTAGCCCTCGCAACGGGCTTAGGCATGCCCTCAGCGGCACACTCCTGGTGATCCCCCAACGGCAAACCCTGTGCCCCTTTCAACGGCACACCCTGTGCCCCCCTTCAACGGCACACCTTGTGCCCCCCTTCGTCGGCACGCCCCTGCTGATCTCCTCAGCGGTACACTTTGCCTGCGCCTTCACTAGTACACCCAGCTGGATGTTTTCACCGGCACGCCCCTGTGGGCCCTTTCAGCAGCAAGCCCAAGGTGGTCATCCAGCGACACAACCTGGCATCCTCCGCTGGCACGCCCAACGGGTCTTCCCCGACACACCTCTGAAGCCTGCTCAGCGGCACGCTCCATACTGCCTTTAGTGGCACACTCACCAAGTGCCCTTCACCGGCACGCTTCCAACACTCTTCAACGGCACGCCGCAAATGCCTTCAGCGGCATGCTTCTTCACTGACACCTCCGACAGGGAAGATCTTACGCCATTCCCCTACGGAGTTTTGGCACGCAATGGGCTAGCTGAGGTGTCGAACGGAGAGGGTGGCACGCTGGCTACGCTCCCTGTCACCGAAAATGACTGGAGTCAAATCCTCATTAATGCCCCACGTTCCCACCTCCGCCATTCTCGCGTTCGAAGGCCCCGTGCCGTTAGGGTATAAAAACCCCCTCTTCTCTGGTGAACAAAAGAGACCACGGAGACAGATAGAGAGATATACACACACACATAGAGGGAAGTAGAGGCAGATCTACGAAGCATCCCCACAGAGAGAAGGGAAGAAGAGGAAGAGAAGAAGAAGAGGAAGAGAAGAAAGAGGCTCTCCCCTTTGGCAGCCACCAGAAGAAGAGAGTAAGAGAGAGGGAGAGAGAAATGTTGCAGGGGAAAGGGGGAAGAGCAAGGAGCCGTTGCCCTTGCTCAACCCCCCGTTCCTCCCTTTTCCTTTCTTTTTCCTTTTCTTCTTCTCCCTTCTTATGTTCAATGTACTCGGTCTCCATTTGCCATGAATAAAAATTCTTCTTTCGTTGCCCATTTTTGTTTGTGTCATTTCTCGTGGGATTGAGTCCCTCTGTGTGTTCTTCTATTATTCCTCTTCTCCCCCCCTAGTGGTTCGGATCCCCTTTGAAGGATCTCTGGCCCTCACCCTCGCCTATTTGCCACACAGGGAAGTCCCCTTCTTCTCCCCAGAGAGCCCAAGCCCCCCACCACCATCGTTGATCTGCATCCTCCCCAACTCCCTTGGACTCCCAGTCCCTAGCCTCTCCCCCTCCCAACTGAAGTCCCTCTTGCCAGCTGAACCAAACCCCCCTCAGATCCCACGGCCTTCTCCCTCTCACTGGTCTCCAGCTGCTCAGTCTTTACTTCAGCGGTACACCCCCAGAGCCCTCTCCCCGGCACACATGTTTGGTGCCTTTGTCGACATATACACTAGTCCCTCTATGCACCCCTTCACCGGCACAGCCTTTGACCGGTGCATCTTCATCCTCTTTAGCCTTCCTGGCAAGTACACCCTTGGGATAACCCTTCTCCGGTACGCTCCTAGCCCGGCACAGCTTCCCTAGCCGGTGCATTCGCCCCTGTACTCCTTCACCGGCACAACTCTTACCCTATGCACCCTCACCACCCAGCTCCCCCTTCACCGGTATACACCCAGCTTCCCATTCACCGGCACACCCTCAGCCAGTCCCTCTTTGCCGATGCGCCCCATACCTTACTCAGCGGTACAGCCCTTTGGACAGACCCTTCACCAGTGCAGCTTGGCTCCCTCCAGCCTGCCTTGCCCGGTCCACCTTTGAGCCCCCTTGCCAACACTTTAAACCCTACTTGCCACCCTGTGCTTCATCTCTAGCGTTTGCAGCCAATCCTTGTCCTTTATCCTTCCACTTGTGTCTAGCCTTAGAGTTGTCTCCCACTCGCCACTCCCTTCACGTTTTCTGAGATTTTCATCAAAGGTGCTGTCGTCTTCGGACGCCCACCTCCAATTGTTGGGTCCTGTCACTCCATGTGGGCGCGTTCCCTGTATCTCCCTTACACCTGGGTCAAGGGGAGATGCTGCCGAATTTTTGTCAGAAATAATAATGATCCCCTGAATACAAAACTCCTCTCTTGATCATAGATAAGGGGGGGTTGGACATTTTGGGAGGAGAGGCTGGCAGTTCGGAGAGAGGACGCTCACGCCCCACACATCATTGCGCGAATCGCTTTTCGACGCCTACACTGACAAATCAAACTTTCAGTCAGTATTCCCCCCGAAGCAACTGGTGATCTCCTCGGAGCTGGAGGAGGAGGTCAGAATTCTTCAAGAGAATCGTCGATCAACTGTTGAGCTGATGACTCCAGCCAGCATTGAGGATTATCCTCACCGCACGCTGCCTTTCGGAGGTAAGGATCTTGGGCTCCACCTTTGCACATTTTTTGTTCCGGTTGGTCAAGCCTTCACTAATGACTTGCCTTCTGATGGGCAAAAATGAGGTGCGGTGACAATGAGGAGTGGCCATCAGAGCAGGAGGTCGTCGCGCAAGGGGAGGCAATTGCTCCGAGCGCACCTCGAGTTTTTGAGGGTCCTTCTTCTGCCCGAGACAAGGGCAAGCTGATTGCTAGGGAAGGTGACCCAGAGCAACATGGGTCTAAGTGCAAGGACCCTGGGGAGTGGCTAATGCTGTCCTTGATGAAGACTCTAACGGCTGAGAAGAGGCAGCTGAAGAAGATGAAGGCCCTCCACCCCGACTGAGGAGTTCCCAGCTGGCAACGTCCATCGCTCGAGCATTCCGGCGATCGAGTCAGAGGTGTCCGTCGCGGTTGAGAGGACCTCCATTGAGCCTGTAGGAGTGCAGGGGGAGGAGGTTGGCTGTAAAATCCCGATCGAGGCTGCCGGGGTGCGTGATGTGGAGGGGGACGTCGGGGCTAGGATCCAGTTTGAGCTGAGCGCCATAGTCCCATGTTTGGGGACGTCACGGGAGGATGTCCCAGCATCGACTTCTCCAAGGAGGGCTTCTCCCCAGCAGCTGGGGCGGTTCGCCGTCCAGGCCTCCTTGTACAATTGGTGCCGAGCTCTGGCACCTCTGTCTATTCGGGAGGAATTTTGACGTTGCCCCCAACCCATCCTTCTCGAAAGGGTCATGGAGGGAGGTTTGTTCAAGGCTCAGCTAGAGGCTGAGATAATAGACTTTATGGCGCGACTGGAGAGCGAGGAGAGGGACCAATCTCGGGTTTGTGCTGAATCTGACTGGAGGATTAGGCAATTGACCTCTGAACTTGGGGTTCTCCGGCAGGAGGTGACCTCACTCCAGGCACGTGATCGGGCGAGCCAAGAGGAAGCTCGATCATCGGCCGAGCAATTGTCCTAAGCTCGATATATGGCTGAGCTTAAGAGCAAGCTCTTGGATGAGGAGCGTCAGGCCCACGTGGCCTGCTCGGGATAGTGGGCGGCCGAACGGGAAGAGCTCAGGAGCCGGGTCCAGGGGGCCGAGCTGGCCAAGAAGGAGGCCGAAGTGGCACGAGCTGAGGCCGAGGCGAAACTGACCGTGGCCAGCTTGAAGATGGCCAAGCTAGAGGAGAAGGCAGTGAGGGTCGGGGCGGAAGCGATTGAGTGATATCGAGGCTTGGAGGAGTACCGTGAGGCCCTGAAGAAGAGCACCTTCACCTATTATGAGCCAGGCTATCAACGGGGGCTGCGGAAGGGTTTTACCCAAGGCTTCAAGCGGATGGTCATTGAGGCCCAAAAATAGGTCCTTAACGAGCTTCCTTCATTCCTGGGCAGCACTACGATTCAGACGAAGAGGGCTCGACTTCACCTCCATCGACGTTGAGCGTGTTATGCCCCTGTGATTTTGATGATGGTTTTGATGATAGTAACATTATCATGGGTTTGCATGATATATTGAATGATAGCATCGCATCTAGTACTTGCATGTTATGCTGGATATTAAGTCAGGCATAGAATTGTAGGGATCAAGGTCCGTACAGACCTTATCATTGTGCATTTCAAGGTTCATGCATTCACTTAAGTTCAACACATTATGTCGATGAATACTTATGGTTCAGCAGGCTAAGTCAGTGCTCATCAGTGTTTAAGTCTATGGAGGACCATTTGTCAAAGGCCAAGGTGTGTGCACATCCTAGTCAGGCTGCACAACAAACTCAGTACATATCATGTTTCATTCGCTGCATATCCAAGGTCCTAACTCATCATGTTCTCATATGTGCATAGTCTAAGTCCATGCATCCGTCTTCCTGTAAGACTTAAAGTCCATGCACGTTTTCAATCTTTGTGGATAGTAAGGTCCATGCATGTTTCATGGTTTGCCCTTGTACGTGTTAAAGTCCATGCATGTTTTTATGCCAAGTCTATAATTGAATGTCCGTGCATATTGGTAAAGTCCGTGCATATATGTCTAAGGCACGAACCAAGTCCGTGCAAGTCTTAACTTTGTCAAAAAACAAAGTTCGTGCATATATGTCTAAGGCACGAACCAAGTCTGTGCAGGTTTTGGCTTTATCGAAAAGAAAGTCCGTGCATACATAAGTCCATGCACATTCTTTGCTTCACTCCATGAGAAGTCCGGGCATAGTTTAGTTTCATGCAAAAACATAATGATGGGATAGGTGCGATCGATTCAGAGGGGGGTGAATGAATCTCTCTCTAAAAACTTTGATTGATTTAAAAAATTAGCTATCAAAAATGCGGAAGCAGAATGAACAAGTCTCCGCAAGCCCGGCGCGGGCTATTCCGGCGCGATACCCCCCCTCATCGTTTGAACTCTACTCACAAAACTAACTAAAACCTAGGCCCAGTCACTCGGCGCGGCCTTATCCGGTGCGCCATTCTCCCCCGTGCCGGATTAACTTCTCCATACTCCATCTAAGCCATTTTAAAGCCTCATAGAAGCGTCAACCTTCACCCCATTTGCACTGACTTCCTTAGGCCTGCTCGGACATTTAGTCCAGCCTACTCGGACCTTCAGCCCTCGCCCGCATGCATCAGCCTCGAGTCGCTAGCGTCGGTGCACATTCCTGGGTCGACGCACATTTCTGCACCGACCCCAAATCTGCACCGACTTGCTCCTAACATGAGTCGACCTTGGTTTAGCCTGCACTAACTCTCTCCGCGTCATATTAGCACCGTGCCATTTTAAACCTTGGCCTCCACGTGCTGTCTTCCCACTGAATCATCCTTCAAGCTCCTCTAAACCCCTGTTAACCCCTCAGGTCAACCTTGCTTTATTCTTGGGCCAATTACTACCCTTCACCAAGGGTTTAATAACCTCCCTAAGCAGGTAATTAACGACTAAACCCTCAATAAATCATGAGTAAAAAAATCAATCAAGTAAATATTATTTATCACATCTCAGATTATGTGTTGAGCATGAAAACATATATATACATACATATCATCGCTTTAAAGCATGCTTGCATGACTGGACCTTCAGTATATCAAATGGCGTCTGGCAAAGGTTGGGTTACACCCGACTGGCAACTCTCGCTATGCGTGATGGTGGTCTTCGGACCTACATTCTCTGCCTCGTACCGAGACCCGGACGTAATGAATGGTGCTTGCCCCGTATGAATAAATGAATAAGCAAATCCCACGTATTGTTATTTCAATTTTAATTTGTATGCCCTTCTTTCTTACTGTCTCAAGCCTCGGACGGCTCGTTATCTCGGTAATTAATCAAAGATTTTCCTCCGTATTGGAGGATGTAATTAATGTCATAGCCTTTACAGTATGATGGACTTCTGGTCTCGACACGAATCTCACTCTCACCCGAATCGGGACAGGTTGAGCGCATAATAAACTCGTCACTCAGTGACTAACATGCCCATACCAATAGAATTAAAAAAGTAAATAAATAAATAAAATATTCTGACAAGCTTGGCACGCCCAGTGGGACCAAGTCTCCTTTCATCTTTTTGCCGAGATAAACGGTCCCCGAGACCCTCCCAAAGAATGTTGATCATTTGCTCGTTTATGTAATTACAGAAATTAACGATGGTTGCTAGACTCACTGCATTGACTCACGCTGTTGTTTGGTACTTGGCGGCACCAACTGTCTTTGGTTCCTTCCCACCGGTGGTCGGCTTCCCCAACTTTTGGGGGGTAGCCTTTGCCGACATGGTGGAGGTTAAGGCCCCAGAGCTGGCTGAGGAAAGGACTGACATGAAGCCTAGGGCCCACAATGCCCAAAGTCGTAGGAGCCTGACAACAGGTCAGACTCAGCTGATTAGCTACATGGTGCACCATGTGGCTCGGGGGCTCACCTCGCTTACCACAACAAGCCCGGGAGTCGCCGCTAGGGGAATTCTCGCAGAAGAGCTGTTGTCCCTGCTACTGGATGACTGTCAATGTCTAGGAAGTCTGTGTTGGTTAGGGGTGCCTGTATTTTCCTAGACGAACGTGATGCCTAGGCAATTCCAGACCAGGTGGTCGTTGCTGTGCTAACCCGTAACTCTTTTTAGGCTCTGTCAGGAAGAAGGGCCGAGAAGGAAGAAATCGATCATCACGGCTGAAGAGAGTTGGCCCCAAGGCCGTATATATTTAAGCAGGTGTGAGTCCATAAAAAGATTCAACCTGTCCACTGTGAGGCACGTGTTTACTACCACCCCAAGCCCGCTAAGGCGGGGAAGAAGAATGAGAGGGGCTTGGCCCCAAGAAAAGAAGAGATTGTCTCGGATGCTCCATGCCGTGCAACTTTTAGGTCATGCGCTCGACAAGTTGATATCCCTACAGTGGGGAGAAGATTTGAGCAACCAGCTGGAAGATCCCGGCTAGCTTACGTCCCTCCAATGGGAGGTTGACAACTATGCCCAGTCCTACATCAGGGATGGGGGCAAAAGGAAATGACCAATATGGTCAAAAGCTATTTTAGGGGTCTAGGCAACCCCTTACTAGGCCAACAACAGTTGTTGCAAGCAGCCGTGGCAGAGGAAGATGACTGCCTAGCAACGGCAGTTGAAGAAGAAGAAGAAAGGAGAATGACATCATCAGTTGACGATAATGGACATGAAGGCGGCTCAGACTGTAAGGCTGATGAAGCCACTCCTTGGTGGGAGGAGAGAAGAAAAGTCTCCGTCTTCGAGAGAATAACCTTCCCTGATCATGCAAAAAGGAAGGTCCACCGATGACGGAAAGGAATGCGAGTTTTCACTTGCAATATGGCTGGGGTGTCCTGTGGATATGGAAGATTACCCGAGGAACCTCAGGAATTGGCTCGATTGGCCGAAAGGCTAGGGCCAAACACCTACAGAATAGAAGCCGCGAGGGAAGTGCTGACAGCGGCAAGGGGAAAGCAAGTCCTATATGATGAAGCCACCACTTTAACTACAAACATGGTGACAGTAGAGGAAGAGGACGTATTGCTTGATATCCTGCCTGAATGTGCAATAGGGGAGACCGTAGAAGCCATTCCCAGCACAACGGCTATGGATCCGTCGGTGCTGATGCTACTCTGGAAGTATCAGCAGGAGATAGAACTCCTAGAGAAGTAGATGATGGAGAAGATAGAGCAAGCCTCGGCCTCTAAGCAGCCTGAGATGCAAGCTGAATCGTCACGGGGAGGCGCCAACCCAAGCGACTTCCCACCGCTATATACCTTGCCCCAGCCGACATAACCTAGCATGGCGACCACCCAGCAGTGCCGACCACAGCCGTCGATGCCACCGGTGCTCCCACAAATACATCAGGTGCCTTCATTGCTGCGTCCACTTCCACAGGTGACCACTTTGGTCACCCCTTATCTGTAGTCGGCGCATTTCTACCCAAAAGTAGTCGATCCAACCACTGTGAACAAACTGATGGTGGAAAGGATGATCGAGTTGAAGCTTGTTGGGCGAAGCAAAGGCGACTACGTCGCATTTGATGCCTACTGGGTGCCATACCCACCACATCATGCTATAAAGCTGCTCCCTCTTGGGATCAGCAAGACGCCTAAGTTTGACAAATTTAATGAGAGGGGATCCCCGAAGGAACACATCGCTTACTATATGACCCTCATGGGCGATCTAACCACAGATGAGTCATACTTATTGATGTTTTTTGGGTCCTCGCTGATGGGGCTCGCATTTGAGTGGTATTCCAGCCTCCCGATCGGGTCGATCAGCGACTGGCAGGATGTGCAAAAGAAATTCAAAGAGAGGTTTCATGTCACTGAAAGGGAGGTCACGGTGGCTGAGCTTTACTCAACAAGACAAATGATAGATGAAATAGCCCTTGAATACATCAAGAGATGGAGAAACCTCAGAATGAGATGCAAGCAGCCTCCGCACTAGGAGGATGCTGTGTAGATTTACAAACAAAACCTTAGGAGGGAGGTATTAGAAAAGATGATTGGCATGGAGATCCGATCGTTCGATCGCTTGAACAATATCGTGGCTGAGGTGGAAGCTTTTCCTGACCAAGCCTGCCCCTACATCAACTTCTGCCACCGCACAGAAGGCAAAGGCAGCAGAGCGGCGCTCAACGCCTAAAGAAGCAAACACTCTTGACATCAAGGCATTTGAAGAACAAAAAGATAAAGGCAAGAATCCAATTGCCCCTTAGCCTACTAAAGCCGGAGGCAATAAAGAAGGCCCCTCACTCTGGGACAAAATGAAGAAGGCCTATTCTTTTTTGACGGAGAAGACCAGGATCCTGTTTGACTGGGTTTCCCAGTATAATAAGGTCACTCTGCCTGAACCAAAAAGGCTGGAGGACCTGAAAAGAAGAAATAGCCTGATGTTCTACCCTTATCACCAGATGCTAGGGCACCCGATTGAAGACTGCTATGTGTTCAAGGACATCATTGAAGGCATGGTAAAGAAAGAAGCAATAGAGTTGGGAGAGTACAAGGTTTACCCTCCACAACCTCATGAAGTGCCTTTGAGAAGAGTTGCGATCATTATGGTCTCTTTATATTAGGCATTGTCCGAAGAAATCGCAGAAGCCAACACTCAGCACAATTATGAGGCCTCCTTTTTGACGCTAATAAAAGAGCAACAGGGATGGCAGCAAGTCCCTGCAATGACTAAGAAGAAAGTCATACCTTGCCCGAAGGTGGGGGAACATGTCCGTGGCGTCACACTACGACCCGGTCCTCTGGTGACAGCACTCGTGTTGGTCAACCCACCCGCAGTCATCAAAATACATACACGCAATTGGAGGAGACAAACTCCGTTGCCAGTGGCCAAGGAAATCACCCCAGAAGCCCGGCGGCTGCAAAGCTATATAGACGGGCTAGATGAATATGTACAGCCCGAATTGAAGTCCTTGCTAATACAGGACCATGTCCCATGGCAAGAATTGGAGCAACTCTCATTGGAACAACAAGGGGAGGCTGACAAAGCATTAGAAAAAGATGGCAGCTTATTCTGGGGGCAAGCACTAGCTAAAGAAAAGAAGAAGAAACAAAAGAAGAAAAGAGAGGCCGGTAAGGCCAAGAAGGAGATAATTCTCTCCTGCAATGCCCTCTCGACTCTCTTCAATTTGCCCAATGAGGAAGATGAGGAGGAAATATGCTTTACACCTGCTGCCAAGGCAAGCCAGGCTGAAGCCCGATCGCTACTCATGCAAAATGGTCAGGCTGAAGATGGGGGCGCCAGTCGCCCACCAATCACAACATCATCTTCAGAGGAGAGCAGCCCTATAAGATACCTCCTCTGGAGGTCAAGGGAGTTCAAATCCCTCCTCCTTCTAGTTTATACAGTCAGAGTGGGGGCAACACCATCGCCCATTCCTTCTTGGAATTCTTGAAGATGACAAAGGGCAAGTAGCCATGCCAAGATGCTAGCCCTATAGACGGGGGTACTCACCTGTAGCCTCAGCAGCCTTCTAGTACTCTAGATGAAGATGAGGCCCACCCGACGGCAAGTGACAAGGGACAACAAGAGGGTGACACCAAGCAGAAAGGTGCAGATTCAGAGTCTGATGAAGTAGGCCCGTCAGAGGCTGCAGTTCAAGGCTTTTCCAAGCCCAGGTGGGTAGAATAAATGATGTTGTCTAATGTCCCAGCTGGAAGCAGAATAATGAAGCTGCTTAAAAAGCTTCTGGCAAGGTTCACCATCTGGGAGATCCTTTCTATGAGTGAAGAGACACGACAGGTGATCATCACTACTTTGCAGATGCTTGCCTAATATGAGACTTGTTTGGTTGAAGCACTGCTAGGGGCCAATGTGACCTTCACTACAGAGGATATGTTACTCCCCACTATCAGCCACAATAGACCACTATACATGAAGGGGCATCTGAATGGTCGGTAGCTGAATAGAATTCTAGTGGATCCCGAAGCAGTTGTCAACATTTTACCCTCCTCCTTCTCCAGTCAGTCCTCTTCACGCTTTTCTGGATAATATTACTAAGATGGAGAAAGAATGGAAGGATAGAAGAGATGATCACGGCATCAACAGTTCAAGTGAGCAAGAGCTGGCAGGTTTCAACAATCAAGTGGATGTCATCCACCCTCCACCCATTCACCCTATTCGTCAATATGGCCCTCAGCATACGCAACACCATTACATTCTCTCACCCATTGTTACGCCTCCGCCACGGCGTCCACTTGAACCCGACAACGAAGAGCCAGCATGCAAACAATTGAGGATGACACGTGATGATGAAGCTCAAAAGGCACCCATTCTGAGTTTCCTTTATTTTCCTCTCCCTCCACAACCGCCAGATGAACCCCCGGCTCAGGACGAAGCCATCATCCTTAACCCTACCCCCATTTTTGAGATTTATTGGTGTTACGATGACAGGTCGATACTTCAATCACCCGCGCTGACGCATCATGAGTCCTCTCCTACCCCCAACATCTCTCGCCCCATTCAGCATTTCCAATGTACTAAACCTTCTACTTTTACACCTCTTGCCATAGCCTCCACACCATCGGCCTCCATCGAGCCCACCACTGAACCTTCTCTGATTAACCTCCCATTGCCGCCACCTCAGCCCTCCATTATCCCTTTAACCCCAAAACCCACTTTGCCTATTCCTCCACCTATCCCTTCATCCAAACCCGTGGCAGATCTTGAGCAAGGACCACTCCTTTTTGCACTCGAGCCAACCTTGTCCGCTTCCGAGCAAGGGGGGAAGCTCGACGTGTTTCCTTCAACATCTTCCACTATACCTCCACCATCTATGGAACCTTCCACCTCTGCTTCACCTTTCGCTTCCACTCGGAACGGACGTCCTTCTATAAGTACTTGTGCCAAAGATGATCAGGAGCCGGATAAGAAGGAATTGGCCATGGCTATGGTATGCAAGAGGCAAGAATTTATTTGCCAGATGCCCATCCACGTTTTTGTGCCAAGCATGGTTGAAGAGGCCAAGTCCCCACCGCTGCTCATTAAAAGAGAATGTCAAGCTTTGATGCCGTGTAAGTTCGTGCCCAAGGGCCGGGCAGGACACCCCTTGTTCCAACTTTCCAATCTTGAACCCATTCTTCCATACAAGGGGCGAATGCCCATTTTGTTCAACACTCCTTATACGCCACAATCCCTGGGCGAGACGATGCTTCCCATTCTAACTTTCCAATTCCCCCACCTTATTGCTCTTCACCCTTCAAGGGAGTTATCAATCATTATTGAAGCTTCGTCATGGGCATTAATTTTATTCACTGGGCCATTTGACAGCACACTTTCATTACTATGGAGGGGTGGGCATTCTTCCGCTAAGGGGCCTTCTGCCTTCCGCTCAACTTCATCCATGCTCTTGTCTATCGCCAATATCTCTTCATGGGCCACTCCATGGGTGAGAAATAGGATCTCATTCTCTCACCCCTCGCATTCTTTACATTTTAAGCATTCATCACCTCCATTGCATTGCATCTGCATGCATTTTCATTTCTTCTTTCCCAGGTTTTCGAACCCATATCATCCCTGCCTTCCGGATTCTCCACATCCTCCATCCCTTTCGCCTCTATCTTCGGGATCTCCAGGTCCCCTTACACTCGCCGGACATCGCGCCCCCTCCAATCTTCTTTCAGGGCATCGTGCCCCTTCCCACCTCTCATGTCTGGATCTTCTAGATTTTTCTCGGCTTCCCGGGCAGTGTGCCCCCCCTTCTTTATATCCTTCCGGAACCTCCGGACCTTCCAGAGTATCGCACCCTTCTCTTTTCCCTCGCTACTTCATTCCTCCGGAACCTCCGGACTTCCTCCTAGGGCATCGCGCCCTTTCATAACTTCCTCCTCCGAAACCTCCGGATCTCCATCCTAGGGCATCACGCCTCTCCACACCTCCACTTTCGGATCTTCCAGACTCATTATCTATCTCCCCATGGCATTGCGCCCCCTCCATCATTCTTTTCGGGCATCGTGTCCCACATTATTTCATTCCTCCAGAACCTCTGGACTTCCTCCTAGGGCATCACGCCCTTTCATACCTTCTTCCTCCTGAACCTCTGGATCTCCATTCTAGGGCATCGCACCTCTCCACACCTCCACTTCTGGATCCTCTGAATTTTTCTCTCCTCCTAGGGCATCGCATCCCTTCTGATTCTATCCCATCAAAACCTCTACATCTCTTCCTTTTCCTCTGATTTCTCCTTCTATCCTTCCGGGAAATCGTGTCCTTTATTCTCTTCTTCCTCTTCAACCATCTTTTTCCATACCTCATCCCAGGGCATCGCATCCCTCGATATTTTCCCCCTCCAGAACCTCCGGATTCTTCTTCCAATCATAATTCTCCTCCCTTGCCTCCGGACCCACCAGATTCCCCGCTTTCCATCTATCAATTCCTCCTATTAATCCCTCCTGATCCCGGGACTAACCTGACTTCTTCCACATCTGTCGCTCTGGACATCTGCCCATTCTCCCACTGCTTCCGAGGATTTAGCCCTCACTCCTCCTCTTGATTTGCCATTTCTTCTATAGACCGTTCATGTGATCAAGGTCTCTGCACCTTAGCGAGGGAGTTCTGGCCCTCACCTCTCTTCTTTGATCGGAAAGCCCGCCAATTTCATTCAGAGATAATGGATAGAATTAATTAAGTTAAGAAGGAATTCTTTACTTAATGGGCTGGAAAATCAAACTGACTATTGGGCCAAGAGGGTCACACACAATAGAGTATTGGACAGACCGAGATGGGTGGACTTTATAGACTATTGTTATGTTTTTGTGAAAAATGTCAAAAGTCTATAAATATACATTGTTGGGAGAAACCCTGGCCAAGCTACAGGAAGAACCCTGGCCGCCCTCTCTCCTCTTTCTCTCTCTCCAAGGGGCACCTTCCCTCCTCCTCTCCTCTTCCTCCACGGTGGATGGTGGTATTGAGATTAGGATGGCGTGTGGAGATTGTGGAGGAGATCCCGTCTGCTTTCACTACTCGTGCGGATACATCTAGAGGCCGGACGCTTGAACGGCTCGTGACCCTGGGATCTTCCTCTCGTTCGTCTTTGAGATTTTGGGAGATTCTTGACCCCACAAAGGTAAAGAATCATTTTTCACACCGAGGGAATTACCGTTTTAGTTCAATTTTGAAAAATCGACAATGATATGCAATCTAACGTTTTGATGATTTTTGCTGCGCATTTTGGTCGAAACCTTACACTAACATGATGCGGACATTCTTGGACAGATAACTCCTCAGAATGTTTATCACGAAACCATGGACTCCTATCACTCGGCACCAAGATATGGAGATTGGACAACTTCACTCAGAAATCAGACTTGAAGCATAACTCCCTTACTAGAAGCTAAGGATGAAGCTGAGGGAGAGTAATACGCAGCATTGACATGGTCGGCGTGCTGATGAACCGATGGAGATTGCATAAAAAGTACTGAATGTCCTTGAAGAATACTGAAGATACGACCAATTGCCCTTTGAACATAGAACTCATCAATCTTCTGGCAACTGTATGAGTTAGCACGATTCGGGTAGAGAACCCTTCTTGGCCAGCAATCTGAACAGCTATAGAGCGAGAAGGAATAATAGCATCAATGGTAAACCTGTCGGCGAGCAATGAGATTGCCACCGGTCTCACTTGAGAAGGAACTGGCACTAATGCAAGAGGTCTCTTCTTAACAACCACCTTTTGAAACATAGGCTCATCAGCTCCAAAGTAGTCAGAGACCAGGACGCAGATTGGCATCCGATAGATGAAATCTTGAATCTTGAAATGTATAACCAGCACTGAACTGTCCTGACTCGACTCATTATCATCTTGGGGACCAGACCCAAGGGGAACCAACGGTAATGCACACCCACTTCGTGGGGTGGAAGTAGATGGGGAAATAGAGGTAATAGGCTTGATAAGTAGTGGAGGTGAAGGCTTAGAAGAAGTAGAGGCCTCAGGCGGTGGAGGGGTAGCGGCGATGACAGGCTCAGGTGAAGGCGAAGGGAAAAGAGAAGGTGTAGGTGAAGGCAGAGCTTGCTTAGGCTCGGGCAGTGAAGATGGTGGAGATGGGTTAGGCAAAATTGAAGGCCTTGGGGCCCAACATCGGCGTGTTGACACAAAACGCCACGCGACATTGGGAGTGGAAGTGGTGGTGGAGGTAACATGAGTGGAATGGGAGGCACTAGCCTGAGTAGAGACTTGAGTTTGTGGAGGTGATGGAGCTGGAGTAGGAGATGGAGATGGAGATGGCGAAGACGACGTAGTGGGTGCCATATTAGATAAAGGATCACGGGGGTGCCGCAGGTCTTGTAGTGATAAAGATGACTGCCTAGGCGGCACTTCTTGCTGCTGCTTGTTGCGAAGATATAGAACAACTTTGTGAATAGCGGACCAATTAATCCTCTTCTGATCTTCCAAGTCATAAACTTGCTCCTGGAACTCGGGGCAATCCTCGATGAAATTCACAGAACTGAAGCATATTCTCGCCCGTGGGTCGGCAAGGAACAACCGGAGGAAGTGGCAACGCGTGAGTGACTATCAAAGCCCTAAAGATATCAATAAAAGATTCCAGTAACAGAGGGTGAGGAGCCTGCTTTGAGCAAGGCGGATGCAAAGGGGTATGGGGTGGAGATGGTTGTGACGGTTGCGTAGGCAAGGGTGCGTGGCTAGTGGAAGGACTAGGCAATGCCGTATGTGAAGCGGAGTGGGAAGGTATGTAGTGGATGGCATCCACTTGCTCGAGAGGTGGTGTTCTCTTGACCGGGGGTGGAGACGGATGTGGGTATGAGGAGGCGAAAGGCTGACTCATGGAAGGTTGACTCGTGGAGGGTTGATATGCGGAGAGATATGTGGAAGGTTGATATGAGGTGGAGTGCGAGTAGGTGGTAGATGTGGAAGGCTGACTTGTGGAAAGTTGATATGTGGAGGGATATGTGGAAGGAGAAGTGTAAGTGGCAGTAGATGATGGAGGGGACTCGGGATTAAGGGAACTTTGGAGTTGTTGGTGGATATAGTGGGATTGATTATAGAGTTGTTGCCAAGAGGTGATATCATTAATGGCTAAAATAAAGCGATATTCTGGCATTGCATTAGAAATCAGCATCTTGATTATCTCTCCCTCCGGAATGTGCCCCAAGACTTGCACGGCCAGGTGATGCCAGCAGTCGGCAAAGGTGGAGAATTCCTCTTCGGGCTTCATCTTCTCGTGGGCCAGATCCACCATGGTGAACGCTTGCATGATTTTTGAACTAGAGATAATATGGGTTCT
Source organism: Amorphophallus titanum (assembly GCA_024336825.1). Taxonomy (NCBI): domain Eukaryota; kingdom Viridiplantae; phylum Streptophyta; class Magnoliopsida; order Alismatales; family Araceae; genus Amorphophallus; species Amorphophallus titanum. Next base: position 45,297,359 of record JANBPO010009603.1, read on the forward strand.
GTTAGGATAGCTGGTACACGGAAATAGATCCAGAGGGGGGTGAATGGATCTTTTGAAAATTTCACCCAATAAAAATACAAACTCCATTCTAAGAAATAAATGAAAATGGCTCCACTGAAGACACTTAGAAATGAAGATTTCTACTAGACCAGTGCACATATATTCATCATGTTAACACTGAATCAGTGAGAGTCAAGATATAATTCACAGCATTCAAGCTCAGGTAAAGCGGACATCGAATTGAGTAACTAGCGCTCAAACGAACAGACAACAAAACTTGTGAAGGAGGAAGGAGATAAGGAACAATCACACCAATCCAAACCACTGCTCACAGGAATTTTTAAGGTGGTTCGGTTGTAAACCTACAACCTACGTCCACCCCTCACCAAACTCGGTGAGGCTCCCTTGCAAAAGTATGACGCAGACTCAGTCTGCAAACAAGACGCTGCCTAACAGCTTGACAACCCGAGGGAGACAAATCCCTAAACCTGATTCTGCAACCCACAAAACTAGACGCCTAGCTCCGCTACCCACAGAGCTAGAACCAGAGGTCCAACCTCCCTTCCTCTGAATCCACAGAGGGAACCCACGAGCAACCACCTAGTCACTCACAATCGGAGACACCAGTCTACCTTCCTCTGAGTCCACAGAGGGCAACCGGAGATGAAACTCCCTTCTCCTGATTCCTCAGGAGGAACCTGTGAGTAACACCAAGTCACTCATAGCCGAAGACCAAGTCTCCCTTCTCCTGAACACACAGGAGAAACTTGACCTCAAACCAGAGAATCGGAAGAACAAGCTGGGAAGACAAACGATAACACAAATAAAAGGAAAACAAGAGAATGTAGCTCTCGCAAGAGCAAGTGCAGTTCTGGATCTGATCCAAGAGCTGATGAACAAGGATCTTCAAGCAAAGGCTCCTTCTCTCTTTTTCTCTACTCACTCACTAGCTCACCTTTCTCTTCTCAGACTCTTTCTCTCTCTTCCCCTCTTTCTTCTTTTTCTTTCTTAGCTCTCATTCTCTACTGTTATCTTCTTGGCAGCTTTCTGTGGCTTCCCACGCTTTCATCCAAGGGCAAGGCTACCTTTTTATAGGGACAAAGCCTCCATAAGAAAGAGGCAGAAAGGCCTGGTGAAGACCCATTGGTCTATGTGGCAATGGAGTGTTCTTGTTCTGCAAGCTTCTAAAACACGCGCCATCCTTTCTTGGATCTCGTGCCACCTTAACACTGTAGCAAAAGTTGGTCAGACTCACGTGCCTACTTTGTGTGTTCCAGACGAGCTGGACTCCTTAGTTATGGGATTACGTTACTACTTAAGAGGTTGATGCTTCTTACCCAGAAAGTGTTTGGCAAGATTCCTGCAAATCAGAAGATAGTCATTTAGTCAAACACCTTGTATGCTAGAGCTTACACTTAGGCAATAGTCAAATGAAAACATATGCTCAAACTCAACCCATGAATGTTCTGCAAAATGCCTTAGAGAGTGGTCAATAGTGCATAGACTTGATGACTTAAAACTAGATGAGCATAGACTTCGGTCTAGCATGTGCATCGACCTTGTTTCATCATATGCACAGACCTTCAATCGTGCACAGACCTATATGTCCACAGACTTATGCATATGCGTAGACCTTGAATGCCGGATGTGCACAGACCTGAGTGTGTGCACATACTTGGATGTTGCATGCGCGTGGACCTTACCATGTGCGCAGACATGTGTGCACAAACCTTAAAAAGTCAGTTGAAGAATGTACATACACCTTGTATGCAGGATGCGAGATGTGCATCGACCTTAATATGTAAAATGCAATAAGTGCACCAACCTCAGAATGCATGATGCAGGATGTGCATCGACCTTAGTATGCAGGATGCATAATGTGCATCGACCTTATAGATCACCAAAGCAGATGTGCACCGTCTTCTATGCTATCGTGCAAATATGCACCGACCTAACAATGCAGGACTTCTACATGTGCACCGACCCTAGACGAGCTTGGACCTGAATGTGCACAAACCTTGTAATGCATGCAAAGAAAGATGCATTGACCTGGCCTTTTGCTAGATGCAATATACATCGACCTTACTTAACACAAGACCCAAACATGCATCGACCTTAGATGTGCTTCGACCTTGGTCTGTGCTAGACTTAGATGTGCATCGACCTTGTACCATTGAAACCAAAACATGCGTCTGTTGAGCTATGGTTTGATGATAACTAAACTTCATTGTGATGATATTGTTTTGATGATTGTTGAAGATATTGTCTTGATGATAACTAAACTTAATGTGTGATTGATTGTATTGTTCCTGATGACAGTATGCATTCATGTTGATTGAACCATGGTTGAGATGACAAATGATTTTTGAGTTTCAAACATGTTGATAAAATGTATTGCTATATGACTTTGACTCTTGGTTGAAAATATTGATTCTACAAAGAGGTTTCAAGTCCTTGCAAAACTCTCCATCATGCGCCCTCGCCCGCGGATCGACCTGCGCGGTCAGGTCGAGGGGGTCAAGGGGGCAGCACCCCTTGCGGGGGTTTCTGGGGGTGGAGCCCCCAGAACAAAATTTGTTCCTTCAATTTCTAGGTGCACATGTTTAATCGTTGGATAGGCCGTTAGGTTGGAAAGGCTGGGGGACGATGGTTCTATCTTGCACGCCATGGTTGCAGATAGTGTCCTGACCCTGGTTCATCCAGTCTAGCAATACTATTCTTGAGTATTTTGTTATTTTATCCTTTCTTTGCATTCATTTTAATGATTTATTTTTCCTTTAGCCCAGCATGCATCATGCGTAGTTTTGAGCATTCGTGTGCCCTCATCTGTCCAAGATGTCTCAGTAATGGTAGATAATTGTATCCATGGTCTCGAATAAGGAGAGCCATTCCACTCTGAGTTGGAAGGTTTCCTTTAGTTTGTTTGCTTGGTCTGGTTAGCTGAAGATTCCTATCTGGAGATAGTTAATCATCTCTGTCTCTTTCTGTTTACTCCGGCCGCCTATCAGCTGTGCGTTCCAGTGAGGGGGTTGGTCATGTTTTACTTTTCCTTAGTTGTTAGTTCCTCCAGGCATACGTCATTCAGTTTTGCCATTCCTTGTCAATGGTTCGAATTTTTCAGAAGATTCTTTGCAGGGGATTTTCTATGATCGCTGCGTGCTATCCTGACGCCACCCACGGTGGTCCTGCGATTAGACTTCCCGTGCCCGTGGCTGTGCACAAGACGACAAAAGGATGGCTAGCGCACGTGAGTGCGTGTCATTGGGAAGGCAGGGAGTAATGACGAGTCCAAGGTGGACCGGGCCGAGATATTGCAGGATCTCTATTTTTACATTTGAAATATCAGTATAAGCTTTGGTAGCCGGGACCGTGATGTCGCAAGATCTATGTCATTACATTTGAAATGATTAACATATCTTTGTGGGTGACAAAGTTTATGTACATCTTGACATTTTCCCATAATTAAAAGTACATAATATGAAGGAAGATGAAATATTGTCGCCATTTTTTTTTGGACAAAGGGATATTCATTCGTATCATACTAAAGTCTGAGTACATGGAGAACATAAACACCAAAAAAAATAGGAACAACCATCTATGGCCCTCAACGATAACATCCCTTCGAGCAACAAGAAATAAGAACAAGAAATCATTAATTGCTCTCAAGGGGACAGGGAACACTTGAAGACGACAAGGAGACCGCTGACGTTTTTGAAGGTGACTAGTTTCTTCCTCGGGGAGCACAAGGCTACCGGACCGCTTTTGCTGATAGCGGTGTGAATAAGACGTTCGGGTGACAAGCATTCGAAGGGATGCCAGGGAATAAGCACAGGATCTCTGAGCTCTGATAGTGCCGAGGGGGTGAGACTCGTCTCCTACAAAGGCGCCAAGCTGATCTCAACTTCGTCCAGGGAACCACACAACGCCGAGAGAAGGGCCCACAGAGACAGTGATGCAGGACGGACACGCGAACTTGACGCCAATTTGAAATGCACACCTAAGACTCTAGCAAGCTCGTGCTCGTCCCTTAATGAGGGAAGCGTCGGACCTGCACGGTTGAGAAACCAACAACGAGTCAAGGGTGGTCAAACTCACTCTCGTGCCTGGGCCGAGTCACAGGACGGATCTCGCTCTCTCTCTCGCAGCGATGATTGAGTTGGTTAACGAGCTAGGATCCTAACATGCTCTCTAGCAACGGCAGTAGAAACTTATACTAAGAAAGAAAATACGACTACGAGGGGGTGACGAGTGTACCTCCACGCTCGGGACGTGGGGAAGACATCCCGGCCAACACAGTAACTCCCGGTACAACAATAACAATTATTTACAGCAGTGAAAATAATGGGCCACTCCATGCAGGGAGGTAACATGCTACACACAACTCCGAGAGCACCGAGCTTGGGTTGGAGGGCAGCACTTTGACGGGTCCCATGTGGCGGCAGGCGGTGGTTCCGGTTCGGCGGCTTGCTGGTCGGCAGGACAGCAACTACGGAAGTCCTAAGGGATGTCATCCTCCGGAAGGCTTCTATGGGCGGCGCTCCACCAAGACAACGGCAGTAGGTCCCTGGTCGACTACTTGGAGCGGTGGCGGCTGAATCAACACCGGCATATTTTTGCATGATTTATCTTGGGCTCTTTTTCTGCTGCCTCATTTCTGAAATTAGCCTGCACAGTCTGGCGAGAACGGCCGCTGCGCTCAACCATGACATCGGATCAATGCGAGGTTGGTGGCGTTGGAAAGCTCTCTTGAAGAGCTACGATCCAATGTTGGTGTAGAATTTCATAACACCTCTGACACGGCCTTTGCAGAATTTTTAATGTACTGGTTCACAGAACCAGATCTAGTAGGACAGAATTAGAGTTTCCTGAGAATTGGCGTTGACCGTGGGGTAGATGGTGGATCTGGGTGATGTGTTCTTCATAAAAGTTGTAGAGGTGGAAGTAAGTAAAATAGGGGTATTTTTTATATTGAATGTTTGTGGAGGTTTAGATTTTCTAGTGATTTTATAGAGGCTAGGGGTCGGGTCTGAAAAATTATGGACAAACAAGAAATGGGAATTTGAAGGAATTTTAGGGAGGGCTAAAAAATTGTTAAATTCGTAAAAAAAATATGGGATGTGGAGTTTGATGGGAAGAACCTCCAGTTAAAGTTTCATACGATTTGGAGGAGGTTAAGTGGGGGAAAAGGGTCGGATGGTGGCTTGCTGGAACTGGATGCTTACCTAGCCAACACTTAGAACCAGCACTACCCAAACTTTTTTGGTTCACCCCAACGTTAAATTTGATTTTGGGGTGTCATTGTATAATAATGGTCTCTGAATGGTTACTGCTATTTTAGGTCATATTTGAGGGTTGATCTAGCAGAAAATTTCGCATCGTGTACAGATTGCCATTTTTGTGTACAGATCACTGTTTTTTTTAGTGGATAGTGCCACAATGTATTAATAGAAAAGAAAAGGGAGTACAAGTATAATACTTTCAGTTCCCATGACCCCTATAAAAAAAGTCCACACACGAAGGAGGTGTGTCCCATTTAACCTCCCAACAAAAGGAAAAGTGAGGAGTTATGTGCCTCCCCTTCACAAAGGTGTTTTGCCCAAAAACCCACCATGTCACATACAAAAAAAACGATCCTATCCTCAGGTCTTGCTTCCCTTTTGAAGATCCTATTGTTTCTCTCGTTCCACAAGGCCTACAGAGTAGCATGAAGCATAAGCCATCAGATGGTTATCCCCCTTTAGGTTCCACCTCCTATGCCAATTGAGAAATAGATGATGCACACCCTCAAAATGGCCCAAGAGGTTGATGAAATCTTTGCCCAGTCCTCGTCCATATCTCCTTCGCAAAGGGGCAGCTAGTGAATAGGTGATTCAAATCCTCCTCTTCTTCCCCGCACAAGTAACCTAAGACAGCTATATCTTTTAGGAAAGGTGCAATCCTGTCACAAGTGGGTAATGGACCATGGAAGATTCACCATACCAATAGCTTCACCTTTAGTGAACTCTTGGGAGCCCAAATCTGAGGTGCTAGACAGTGGCACACTCTCCCATCTGAAATGAGAGTGTAAGCAGATCTGACCGATCCTTCTACCATCTCCATATCCATGTCTCGGCCCTGCTGAAGGCTGGTCTAAAATCTAAGAGAAAAACGAAGAGATTTTTCATGTGGTCCAACTCCTCTAGAGTAAGATTCCTCCTGAAAGTGGGCGACCAGATGCCTCATTCTAGCTACTCATCAAAAGAGTGAGCTACAGTATCCTCAGGTTAAGCCGAAAAAGACCTCCTCTAAAGTGAAATCTCCACACCACATGTCCTGTCAAAATAGACATCTCTATCCATTACCCTGACTGACCCGAACACTAGATCCGATGAAATCTGCAAATTGGAGGATGCCTCTCCAAATCAGGGAGACATTATACATATGAGCTGAAGATAGGTTCAACTCCTTGGTTGTCCTATAGTACCTCTGTTTGATCAGGTGTGCCCACAACCCGGCGTCCGCTGCCTCGAGCCTCCACACCCATTTATTGAAGTCTCTAATGTCCTTGATGTTCACTCCTCCAACTTCCTTGCTCTTGCATACTTTGTCCCATGAGATGTCATGCCAGCCCCTCTCACTATTCCCACTGTCACGCCATAAGAATCTTAGCCCGAATGGACTAAAACTTTTTGGCCACCGCTTTTGGGATCCTAAAAATAGAAAGGTAATAGATAGACAGACCATGGTATGCAGTACCGCCCGATATGCACCGGTACTGAGCAGTACATCTCAGTACCTGACCCGACCGGTCCAATTCCGCCCATTTGGTGTCAGTACTGGCCGATACCAGTTAAGAAAAAACAAAAGGGAACGAACCAGGGCAGAACTAGCCGAACCTGCCAGTTCCGCCTGATTTGCCCCATCGGGACCGCCCGACACAAGGGCTCCCAGAGACTCACGAGACTGCAAATGCAGTCCCGTGAGTTCTGAGAGCTTCACCCCTCCCCCATTTAGCAGCCAACAGGAGTCCCCTCCGGTGCCACCACCGGTGGGCTGCCGTCCGTCCACCGGCCACCGTCATCCCACCGGCCACCACCATAACATTTGCAAGAGGAGATCTAGCTGTGACCGACGACTGCAATGGCAGGCGGCTCTTGCACGTACAAGGGCCCTCCATTGTCGATCCAGCCGGTGATCGCCGCCAACCGGACCAAACTCGTCGCCAACGAGCTGATCCAACTGACGACCAGTAGATCCGTCAAATTTCTTGCCGAAAAATCTCGTTTTCAAATAAAAGGTAATTTTTTATCTAAAATATCTATGTTAAATAGAATTATAGATTGACATCTTACATGGTTTAATTGGGCCATTAGGGTTAATGAGTGCTAGATTGCACTCTCATTTAATGTAAAATACGAAAATCCCCAATTTGAACCCTAATTAGGGATCTAAATTAGGGCTTTTCTAAAATTAATCTAATTTAGATGCAATTGAACATCAATTGCATCTTATGTGGTATGATTGAGGTTAATCATTGTTTGATTGCTGTCTAATTTTAAGGAATTTCAAGTAATCCCTAATTTGAACCCTAATTAGGGTTCTTGAATTAGGATTTTTCTGAAATTAAATTGATTTAGATGAAATTGAACATCAATTACGTGTTATGTGGTCTGATTTTACATTTCAACTTAATTTAATTAGTTATTAATATGTTAAATATAATACAATTTCTACAGATATAACAGACCGTAATGATGACCCAGGGTGGCAATATGCCACACCAATTAATCCAAAGACAAGGAGAGTCACATGTAATTCATGTGGGAAGGAAATGGGTTGAGGGCTATCTAAAATAAAAGAACAGCAAGTATAGTCCAACAGAAAGGGAAATGTACCCTCAAGTCGGGGGAAGCCCGACACTGGCAAAGCTAGAAACTAAGAATCACGCACTGCACCTCCAGACCACGAGGAAGAAGAACAGCCACACCTGAAAAGTCAGGGGTGAGTCTCGTGTCACGGGCTCAGTAGGGGTCCTACAGATCCCCACCAAGAAACCAAAGAGGTAACAATGGTAACAGTAACAAGAGTAACAGTAGGAGGAGGAGTAATAACAGAAGTAAATAGGAAAGCCATACTGAACCAAACACACGGCAGTCGATAAAACTTCGGCTCTCTAAACTACTCCTAATTGGTAAAGGCACTACTTCCCATACACATGGTAGGGTTTTGGTCGTCCCAACTGGAGGTTTAGTCAGCCCCTGAGGTGTTAAGGTTATATTGAGGTGGTCGTTTGGATGCCTTGTTTGAGAGAGTGCTCAAGCGAACCTAGGATTTACTTTCCTGGTGAGTTGTTGTTAGTCGAGCTTGATCTTTCTCATTCTATTTGTGGCATCATTCTGAGTTGAGCTCTAGAAGTGCTGTCTCAGTAAGGCCTTAGTCCTGTGTCTACTTATGTGTGGACTGCATTAGTTCTGTACCTGATCTGCTCTTGTTTCGGCGATGGCCTGGCTTTGGACCCAATTTGTGAATTGGGGGCCGTTGTGCACTGCGTTTGACGTGCCGTGTTTGGTGGCTGTTGTACTGTGAAGGTTTAGTAATTCTTTCAGGATGTGAGGATAAGCTGAGACTGGTATTCCTTATGGCTTATGCTATGGCTCTTGGCATGATGGTTTGCACTATGGCGACTTGTGATCAGTTGTAGCAGGATCGGTACTTGAGGCATGGTGCGTTGTAGTTTCGTGAGTTGTGATGGCATCGAGAGGTGTGCTGAGATGCGGATGTCGAGTTGTCTGTTTTGCCTGTGCGTTGTGTAGAGTGCGCAGTGGAAGCATGTGGGCTTATCACCCATAGGTCGAGGATCATTAGGTTGGAAGATTCTGACCAGCTGAGAGGATTGTTTCCTCGGTGTGAGTTTGTCTTGGCTATGTGTGCCTTGATGTTGCTAGTTGTCGTGCCGTTGCTTGAGGCATTGTGGTTGTTGGCACTGGCAGGTTTGAGAATTGGGAAAATATGTTAGTGGATATGCTTGTTGAGTACCCTTTCTTTCTCTACATTTCTTGGAAGTTGTGCTCTCGGGACGTGATCATGGTCCTAGAGATGTATTTTCCGAGTGGTTGTTATGGGTCATTGTTGGTAAGCAGTGCGTGGCTAGTTCCTTTTTACCGTGTGCTCAGTTGTAATTGGGCCCTGATGTGACCCAACTTGCAGATGTGTCCCGTGATTCTGTGTTGAGAACGGAGCTAGGGATTTACAGGTGTTGTTGAGGTTGTGTGTTGGGTTGTTGCTTAAGGTCAGCATGGGAGGAGTTCCATGTGAGTCTCAGTTTAGCATTGTGTGGACCGTGATATTGTCGGTTGGTTTTGCTATACTCTTCTGAAAGGGTAGAGTTGGCGTGAAACTCAAGTCAGATATGGTGTCTAAGCGAGAACCGACTTGATTGTGCTTGAAGTCCAGTGCTGTCATTGGCAGTCTGCGTGTCAATTTCTATTGTTGGTTATGACGCGAAAATCGATGGTTGGAGCAGTTAGCTGAGATGATTATTTTCCTCGTGGGAGCTGCTGCTCGTGTTGTCTACCGAGTATGAGTTTTCGTCGGTGGCTCACTAGACACAGAGACTCAAAACAGAAACATCGAAGTACAGACAGGCAGAACGGGCACCTATCACAGTTACCGCGAAGCACAGAGCAGCACACAGAACTGTCGCTAGACTCAGGACAGTCTATCACATTTACCACGAAGCACAGAGCAGCACACAGAAGTGTCGTCAGACTCAGGACAATCAACTAGACCTGCTAACACAATGATCCTTGAGTCACACGACTCGGGTCAAGATCGTTGCACATCACAGTAATATACCATTAATCAGCCTAGTCCCTAAGCCAAATCACGGTAAAACACCAATCCTCAGCCCCTAGGCTGTACATAGGACTCTCAATTCCGAAAACACGAAATACAAGGGATCACCAAAACTCTCGAACCATATAGGCACGTAAACTGAGGTAAGATGATACCTCCAAGTGTCCAAAACCAGAAACTCTATCCTCACAGGATAGCTGAGACACTCATAAGGTCACGTGTCAACCACTGGGTCACAACCGAGTTGACCAGGAATCATAATGACTCTCGAATTGCAAGAAATATTGTTGGGTACAATGGCACTTTCGGGCACCCTATAACACGGTCACAGCCCTCATAGGACATCTATAACATCCACGAACAATAGGCTAACCAAGGTGTCGAAGTCAAACCAACCAGAAGCCAACTAATCACAAAGAAACACTGCACACTGCTCGAGATAAAGTCACCCTTCCGGGATCCCTTGACACACATATGACTCTCACAAGACACCCAAGGCATCCATCAAGTCAAGGGCCAACAAGGCATTGAATCCTGGATTCACCGGAGCCCGAGACAACTCGAATAAAACACTGAAAATAGAGCACAAGAATGCCCTTATACCCAACGTCGCAATGATGAACGTGTAGCAACTCTGTGGAGCCGTGGAGGATGGGCGAATGGTGACGGCGGAGTGCAGAGGCAGCGGAGGTCGTACGCTGAGGTTCTCAGGATTTCCCTGCCGGTTGGTCGTGTGGGAAATGCCGGTAGAGGTGTTGCGGCCCCTCTCCCATTTCCTGTCTGGAGGGAATCCCTAGATCTTGGGGGGAATTGCTCTGGACAGCATTTTCCTCCGCCAAGAGTGGCACTCCCGGTGTGTTTGCTTGTTCCCGCTTCAAGGCATGTTGGATGCGGACAAGACGAGGGGTCTCCTGGAGGATCGTTGGTGTCTGGGGGCTCCTTAGATAGTCCGGCAGGTCTTCAAGGACACTCTATAGGCGGTGGCCTCCTCCATGGAAGGTGCTAGATCAGTGGTGAAAGCCAGGGTGATGGCTGTTCAGGGCTCCATTCTCCAGGTCCAGGCCTGGAACCCAAACAATGGGACCTTCGTCACCACCAGCAGGCGGCTATGGTGGCTTAGGCTCACCGACATCCCGATTTGGCTCCGTGATGACCCGAGCATTGGTTTCTTGGTCGGATCCTTCGCTCAGTTGGAACCAGGTTCGTTTCAGCTGTGTGTTGAGGGCAGAGTCACCATCGCAGAAGCCCTCGTCTCCATTCCGGCCGCCGGCATGGTGCTGCCAGCGATTTCTTTCTCTGACGGAGGGAAGGAGTACGTCGTGGGAGTCTCCTTCCAACCGGCAGATCATGGGTGGCAGTGTGAGTCGCTGCATGGCCTAGGGTTCCTGCAACCCCGAACAGAGGTGGAAGACAGTGGCTTGGTGGGCGGTTTGAATTCAAACTGGCCCGCCCTGTCGGTTGGTCCAACCTGTCCGGTTCGAGGCCCAGGTGAGTTCGGCCCACAGGCGAAGGGCAAAGATCACACTTTCCAACCCGACAGCCCACTGGACTGGTCCGGTTGCTCTTTGGGATTCCAGGCACCCGATGACTTACCCGTATCCGGTTCGGTTCAATTACCGGGCTCGCAAGGACCCGTTAGAGGTTGTCTCTCTCGTCCGACTTGCCCATCTGAGCCCTCACTCCCTCCTCCGACGGCCTACGGCTCGGCTTCTTCTTCCCTCTGGCGGACCTGTTGCAGATCTCCAACGGCCTTTGTCACCAGCAGGCGGTCAAGCCGGTGCCCCTTCCAGGGGAGGAATTGATTGGCGGGAGGACAGAGGCTAGCCCTCCCAGTGGCAGGCGCCTGTTTAGCCCCATCAGCAGCCCTGCTCGGGGCATTCTGTGGCAGGCCAGGGCCCAGCTGGCGGTGGCGGACCTTCCATGCAGCTAGTGGCTGCCAGTGGAAGGTCATGCAGTTCCTCATGTCTCCCCCCTGCCAGAGGTCAGGAGGTGCAACCCTCTTGTGGGGTGTCGCCACTGGGAGTTGCACGTGACGGACTGCATTCTTCTGGCTGGGGCCCAACCTGTCATGCTGTGGTGAGCAGGGGTTGCAGGTGCTGACGAAGCTGGATTGGAGCAGAGCTGCAGATACTCTTGCGGCGGCGGTAGGTGTCGGAGCAGACTCTTCGGGGGGTCAGCCATCCTTGTCACTGATTCCATACCGGGCACCACTCAGGTGGGAGCCTGGCTGCCCTACTGGGATGGAGCTGTATTTAGTGGCGGAGGGAGATGAAGGGAAAGCAGTTCTAATTCCAGTGGGGGATGGGCAGAGAGACAGGGCCTCCTTGAGGTTGGAAAAAGTGAAGGAGATGATGGGGATAGTGGAGAAGATGGTAGGGGAGCAGGTGAGGGAGGTGGCATCTAAGGTGAATATTTCTTATGCGGCAGCGGAGAAGGATGTGAGCGGGGCCTTCTCTAAAATTAGAAAGAGGTGGGGTGCGAGTATTAGAGCCCAGGTAAAGGCAGACATGGAAGGGGATGAGGGTGGGAAGGAGAGGGATTGTCTCGTAGAATGTGAGGGAATTCGGGGGTGTGAAAAAGAAGAGTGCGGTGAGGGAGCTGATTAAGAGATGCAAAATTGATATTCTCTTGATCCAAGAGACCAAGTGTGAGGGTGATGGTGTTGCTCTTATGAGGGAGATTGGTGATATTAGGTTGTCAATGGGAGCAGCTTCCCCGGCGGTGGGCAGGTCCGGAAAGATTATGATTATATAGAACCCTTATGAAGTGGAGAAGGTGGTACATGATAGGAAGGTCAATAGGTGGGCCATTTCTTTACACTTCAGGCAGCTGAGAGATGACTTCTCCTAGGATTTTAGTGGGGTATATAGCCCTCAACCTACGGAGGAGAAGCGATTTCTGTGGGCGGATCTTCTTAGCCACCACCTCTCTTCAGGACGGCCCTAGTGTGTTGCTGGAGACTTCAATGTTGTGGTCACTCCTTGGGAGAGGACGAAAGACTTTTTGGACTCAGGTGAGATGGAGGACTTCACATATTTCATCTAGGAGGCAGCCTTGGTGAATGTTGGTATGGCTAATGGTGGTTCACTTGGTCCAACATGAGGAAAAATGCTTCTTGCTCTAGGCTGTACAGATTCATGGTGTTTGTGGATTGAGAGGACCACTTCCCTGACGTACAAGTGCTTTCCCTGGCGACTTCAACTTTTGATCATAAGTTTATTCTCCTGAAGACCAGCCGTATGTTTGATAGGCGCCACAATTTCATCCTCAGTGGGTGACAAATATAGTCCCTGTGATGAAGAAGGATGGAAAGGTGTGGATTTACATCGATTTCAGAGATTTAAATAAGGCATATCCCAAGGATGATTTTCCACTACCCCATATAGATGTGTTGGTAGACAACACGGCCGGGTACGAAGCTCTTTCATTCATGGATGGTTATTCAGGATACAACCAAATCTTTCTAGCTCTGGAAGACCAAGAAAAAAATCTCATTCACCATGCCTTGGGGCACCTACTACTATGTGGTTATGCCGTTTGTTCTGAAGAATGCAGGTGCCACATACCAACGAGCGATGATGGTCATCTTCCATGATATGATGCATGTCTATATGGAAGCTTATGTGGATGACATCTTGGTGAAATCGAGGATGAAAGAAGAGCACCCCGCTATTCTGGCCAAGGTGTTGCAAAGGGCTCGGGAGTATGAATTGAAGATGAACCTGAAGAAATGTGTATTTGGAGTATCCTCAGGGAAGTTGTTAGGTTTCATAGTTCGCAAGCGGGGGATTCAAATTGATCCAAACAAAGCGAAGGCCGTCATGGATATGTCCCCGCCAAAGAACATCACTGAACTTTGAGGATTGATTGGACGTTTGCAGTTCATTCAAAGATTTATATCTCAGGATTCTCAAAGGTGCTGTCCATTCTACGAACTGCTCAAGACGGGGGTTAAGTTTGAATGGAGTGAAGAATGTCAAAAGGCCTATGATGATCTGAAGGTTTATCTGTCTAATCCCCTAGTTTTGCAACTCCCTGTCCCTGGGAAACCCCTAATTTAATACATTTCTGTTATTGAGGACTCCCTAGGAGCTGTCTTGGCACAGGTGGACGATGAAGGTAAAGAAAGGGTAGCCTACTATCTCTCTAGGTTGTTCAATCCCGCAGAGGCCAAATACACTGCTATGGAGAAGACCTGCGCAGCCTTAATTTGGGTAGCCCAGAAACTGAAACATTATTTCCTTCCCCATGAAGTTAGGTTGATCTCTAGAATGGACCCAATACGCTATCTCTTAGAGAAGCCGGTCCTCTCCAGTAGGTTGGCTCGCTGGCAGAGTTTCTTCTCCCAATTCGATATCACCTTCGTTGTTCAGAAGGCAATCAAGGGATATGCTATCGCTGAGCATCTTGCCCATTCACCTATTCCCTGTACCGATTCTATCCAGGATGAGTTCCCTGATGAACACCTTGTCGTGCTCACTCATCATCCTTTCTGGTCCTTGCACTTTGATGGTGCACTTAATTCTCAGGGCCGAGGGATCGACGTTGTTCTCCTCACTCCGGAGGGAGTGACTATCCCCCTTGCATACCAGCTCGCTTTCCCTGCTACCAACAATATAGCCGAGTATGAGACTCTCCTTGTTGGATTAAAGCATGCCTATGTACTGGGCACGTAATATTTGAATATTATAGGAGATTCTTAGTTGGTGCTACGTCAGGTTCTCTCTACTTATCGCACCCGTGACCCCAAGCTCAAGCCCTATCAAGATTTGGTCACACTCTTGGCTAAGTAATTTCGCAAGCTGATTTACATTCACACTCCTCGATCTCAGAACATTCTTGCTGATGCAGTTGCATCGCTTGCTTCTTCCCTCTCCCTTCCTCTTAGTCGCTCCACTGAGACCATTGTGGTCGGGTGGCTGGATGCTCCTTCCCTTCAGGATCCCTGTTTTGATAACCTTAGGAGGCCCGTAGAGAGGAAGGCTGAGTTGGAGGACTTGAAAGAAGTATCTTTAATAGAACTCGAGGGGATCTTAGAGGAAGAGGAATTGCCATGGTACTATGAAATTGAGTAGTATTGCAAGGATGGGTCATTCCTGGAATCGGCTAACGTCGAGCAGTGTAAGGCCATTAGAAGAGTCACCTCAAGGTACACAATTATTACAGGTAAATTGTATAGGCATGCTCTTAACGGAGTTCTTATGAGGTGTTTAGATGATGATGAGGCTTGGAAGGTTGTTGAAGCAGCTCACTCAAGCGAGTGTGGGTGACATGTTAATGGTTAGGCCCTAGCAAAAATGATTCTTAGGCAAGGCTATTATTGGCCAACCTTAGAAGAAGGTTGCTCCACTTATGTTTGTAGGTGTTTTCAATGCCAATTCCATGCTGACAAGATTCATGCCCCTGCTTCATCCCTCCATCTTCTTTCTGCTCCTTGGCCATTCTCCATGTGAGCCTTTGATATTGTAGGCTCACTAGGTGATCCTAATTCTCAGGCCAAGCAGAAATCCTTCATTCTTACCGCTACTGAGTACTTCACCAAATGGGCTGAAGCTAAAGCATACGCAGAAATCAAAGCTACCACGGTTTGTGGCTTCATCTTGAAGAACATCATCTCGCGGTTTGGAGTACCAAGCGACATCGTCACCAACGACGGGTCTCAATTCGTGTCACAAGAGCTCCAGGACCTCTGTAAGAAGTATAGCATTTCATTACATCATTCATCATCATATTATCCCCAAGGCAACGGTCAAGCCAAGGCCACCAATAAAACTCTTCTTAAAATTATCAAGAAAATGTGTGAGTCGCATAAATTTGCTGATTGGCCTGAAAGATTAGTAGAAGCTCTATGGGCTTATCGCACCTCTGTCCATACTCCCACAGGGCAAACGTCTTAATAGACTGTCTCTATTTGAGACTTCTTCCTTTCGAGGAGTGCTTAGGTTGTTTGTCTTACCTATTCTGCCCCTTGCCCCTACACCTGAGCCGAGCAAGGAAGAGAAAAGACCTTCATGCCCCTTAGACATGAAAAAAGTAGGAACAGTGTTTCCCAAGAGAGTTGGCTAAGGATGCCGTGTAGTGCATGGGTCCCATGCAAAGGAGTAACCCATAATGACCAGGGAGGGAACGTCGGACTCCTAGCGCGGAGCTCATTATGCCTTTAGATGTTGCAGAAGCAAAGCTTGACCATGAACTGACTTGACTAAGACATGACCTCTTCTTTTCTTTTTTTTTTCTTTTTTTTAACTAACACTCGTCATCATGTTGAAAAATCTCACTCATGTGCTCATGCATAGAAATGAACAGTATGGAAATGCATTCTTGCGCAATTAAATCATACCTCGCATCCCTTAATAAAAGTGACTTGTGAGCCTGAAACAACCAGTGTGTTGCCCCTTGCATTTGTATTTCTTGCTTTGACAATTCGTAGGATAAAGGACGGGATGAAGGTTAGAGGTAGATCAACATTATAGAGTGATGATTAGACCCGACCCAGATGAAGAAGGATAAAAAGGAAAGTGGCAGGGCTTAAACTCCCTTGCTAGGGCATGACACCCTGAAAACATGAAGGTCTACAGAAGACACCAGAAGCAGAGGGGGTTATGGGGGACTAAAACCCCGAAAGCAACATGAGAAAGGGTGGAGATCATGATTTGGGGAAGAATGAGGAATGGTGGAACACAAATTTGGAGAATCCCAAAGAATGGGGGACAAAGGGTCTGAAGCCTCTTGAGAAGCGGATGAATTAGGTGAATGACTCATGGAGTCTAAAAGGAAGGAAAGTTCCGAGGGTCCCAAAGGAAAAAGACATTAGAATGATGGTATGAATCCTGGACAATTGGGAGGTCCCAGGGAGAAAGAAGAATAAGAATGAGTTGATGTCTGAAGAAGATAATGAGAAGATTGAAAAGATGAATCTGATTGAATGGGAGTTTGGGAAAGAAGAATATGATTTAAGAAGGATGAGAGAACTGCCTTAGGAGAGGGAAGGTAGATGACCCAAGGAGAGGAGCTTAACAAAATGAACGAGGATGGAGCGAAACAAGAGGAAGGTGGCCTAACTGGGCACCCACCACACACTTCTCAGGATTTAAGACTCCTTTTCTTTTTGGCAAATACCATCTGATGGTGCGATGGCTTAACTTAGCTTCTTGTTCTTAGACATCTCCTCATATAACGAGCCCACTGTGCAGAGGGCTTTGCCCTTCTTGGGTGAATATTTGGTGAAACCATTGTCCCTTTGCCTTTGGTGTTTGCAGCACCATTTGTTGGAAAATGAACATGGAGAGCATTGAAGAGACCTGCGTATGGGGGAGCACTTTTGTTATAGCAAGTCTCTTGTGTAAGGACCCTTGACAGATTCAGAACGTCAGCCCATGGGGGCTCCCCTTTTAGTGTGAAGAACTTGAGCAAATGTGTTAGTGCAACTGCCTGCCCCATGCGTTGAAGCAAATATGAA
This sequence comes from Amorphophallus titanum, assembly GCA_024336825.1. Classification (NCBI taxonomy): domain Eukaryota; kingdom Viridiplantae; phylum Streptophyta; class Magnoliopsida; order Alismatales; family Araceae; genus Amorphophallus; species Amorphophallus titanum. The sequence continues at coordinate 45,314,652 of JANBPO010009603.1, forward strand.
GTAGACATGATGTTGGAGACTTCCAGCAAGGGGTGCCCTGCCCTTCGCGTGAGTATAGACTTCGTCATCTCCTCAGCAGAAGCATATGTCATCATAATATTTGAGGAGAATCGCTTCTCTTGATTGGAAACATGCACTGTAATAGAACAAGGGGTAATGAGAGCCCTGAATGTGTCACGCCCAATTAGTAGAGTAACTTTGATGATTCTATCCTTGGGCCGGCATGGCATCAATTCTTGACATTCTTCTTCAGTAAGCACTTGTGGAGACTTTTCAATCATGCTCGGCACATGGACCAGCATACGACAGATAACCATCATCAAACCCTTCTTGTCCGGCTCTTGAGTAGCTCCTTCAGCACATGCATTTGCAACAACACACCCACTTTGATCGGAGGTGGAAGGCGGAGCGGAAGCAGTAGGCTTAATAAGAAGTGTTGGAGGAAGGGCGATTGGGGTTTCAAACACGTCGAGCTTCTCCCAGTGCTCGGAAGCAGACAGGGTTGGCTCGAGTGCAACAATGAATGGATCCTGCTCTGGATCTGCCATGGGTTTGGGTGATGGGATAAGTGGAGGAATATGCAAAGTTGGTTTTGGTGTTTTAGGTATAGTGGTGTGCCGAGGTGGTAGCAATGGGAGGTTGATTGGAGAAGGTTTGGCAGCGGGCTCGGTGGAGGTCGGTGGAGTGGAAGTTGATGAAGGCATAATTGGTGGAAGTTTAGAGGAAGGTTCGATGGAGGCCGGTGGAGTGGAAGTTGATGGTATAGCTGGTGGACGTTTTGTGGGAAGTTTAGTGCGTAAGAAACACCGGATGGGGCGAGAGGTGTTAGGGGTAGGAGAAGACTCTTGATGTGCCAGCGTTGGTGATTGGAGTATCGACCCGTCGTCATAACACCAATAAGTCTTAAAAATGGGGGTTGGTTCGGAGACGATGGCATCATCCTGAGCAGGGGATTCATCTGGTGGTAGTGGAGGGAGAGGAAAACGAAGGAAACTCGAAATGGGTGCTTCTTAAATAATTTCATTACCATGTGCGGTCTCCAATTTTTAGCTATCTCCTGTAATAAATCATGGAATATGAATAGGATGATATAAGATGCAAGCAATTGGTGATCAAGTAAGTCAAGGTAATAAAAAGGAGAGCAAGTATAGAATGAACAAGTAGAAATGTTAACATCTAATTGGCCATATCACGCAAGAGTGTACAAGTCAAGTATTTCAAGTGTTTCACGCAAGTCAAGCAAGTTCGAGTATTTAAGAGTGAGTGGAATGCCATAGTTTAATCTAGCGAGATAGTACTTTGGTGCAATGTCACACCAGGTCAATAATAGGTCCCATGGACACAAGTACTTTCGGGTGCTCCTCCCAGAATGAGACCGAGCCCCATTAACGTCAAGCATTTAAGATATGAATCTTCGATCCAAATGTAATCATCTAGACATCCACATTAATGTAATAATAATAATGGCCAAAGTATTTTAAGGTAAAGCTCATGAAATAAAGTACAGATCTAGCAAAATTTTTCATTCAAGGAATAAGTAGTACAAGAAGCACAACAAGTTGTATGATGTGGCACGGTTAAGGGCGCCACGGGGAATGACTCGAGGAGCCTAGGACATAGACCGACAAGCATGCAACAGACGCAGCGATATTGTTGGAATGATGGTGGTACTAGACAGAGATTTAGAGGGGGGGTGAATGAATCCCCTTTAAAAAACTATTACGGAATTAAAATTTTCTCTAAAAGATTTGTGCAGAAATAACCTCAAATGGCTCAGCTAAATCTGATGTCCTAATGAAACTTACACTCGAACACTTGACCAAATGTTCTTGTGTGATTCTCACTAGAATACTTAGTTAGTACACTCAGTAAGTTACCTAAGACTCAGCTAAGCACACAGATAACACTGGGTGAATAGATCAACCCCAGAATCTAGCCAATTTAAAGCCAATCAAATATTATGAACTTCAGATAGACAGTATCCAAATGATTCCATCAATTATCATTCGAGCGAAGATAAAATACCATCAACCAAGTACGAGGCGGAGGTGTGATCTAGGATCCCTCACGCAAGACATGGCATTCCAGATTGGCGTGACCAAACTTTCTTGCCATAGCTTTTAATATACTTGGTATGGAGGTACTTATAACTCGTTCAAATGAGAGTAAGACTAAAATCAGATGCTAACTGTAATACGACAAAGAGGAGGGTAAGCAACCCTATGCATTCATCTAACCGGTGTTAGATCCACACAGATTAACTCAGGAAAGTAATAACTATGCTCAGACATTCTGTGAAGGGGGAAAGAGGAAATGGAATGGACAAACGCACAAATCACACTACACAGAGCTTTTTAGGTGGTTCGGTTTTCACATGCAGCCACCCCACACTCAAACCTGAGTATGACTTTCTGCTGACTTACAGCTTAACCCGCTGAGCATCACAGCTTGCTTACACCGCTGAGCAACACAGCTTGCTTCCGCTGAGCATCACAGCTTACTTTACATCGCTGAGCATCACAGCTTGCTGACTGAGGAACACTTCCCCACTGCTGTGCATCACAGCTTGCACTACTGGCTAACAACTTGAAGAAATGGTAAGGAAAACACACGGTAATAGAAATCAGGAAACAGATGAATTGATGAAAACCATGTAGCTCCAACATGAGCAAACAATCCTAGATCTGATCTAGAAATCGTGATTAGAATGCCTCTTTCTTCTTCTCCTCTTCTTGACTTTTACGGCACTCTATTTTCACCTCGAATCTTCTTCTTCCAACAGCAACCGACTCTCACTTCTGGCCTTCTCTCTCAGATGCTTAGAGCTCTTCTTAGATTCCTTCTTCTATCTACCTCTCACTCTCAGATCTCCTCTTCTCGAATTACTAGTTTGATCTAGCTTGGTCTACTCTTCTGCTATCTTCTTCTTCTATTTGCCACAAACTGCGTCCCGTTCCAGCTCCAGCTCAAGCCCTTTCTTTTTTTCTCAGTATTAGAGAGATCCCTCTTTATAGTAGGAAATCAGATAAGATGGACCCCACTTGATTCGCTCTGGCACGTGGAGGGAAGACTCCCGTCAAATGCTTATTCTCTGACAGGTGGCATAAGTGATCCACATGTCAGGTCTGATAGACAAAAGGAGAACACGTGGCTGAGTATTCTTTCAAAGCAAGTAGCCTCGAATCATGTGCTTCAATGATTAGATCTTGGATCACATGCTCCACTTGAAGTTCTGCTGCACTCAGACGCATAGGGCTTGCCTTAATCCTGCTAATCAGAACAAAGGCATTTAGTCAAACATCTTATGCGCTAGAGTTCATACTTAGATAATAATAAGAGAATTCATATGCTCAGACTTAGTAACGTGAAAACTAGCTATGTATCAACCTTGTTCTATCATATGCACGACCTTAAACATGCACAAACCTATATGTGCATAGACTTGAACATGTGCATAGACCTTGATTCCTGAATGTGCACAGACTCTAAAATGTGCATAGACCTTGATTCCTGAATGTGCACAGACTCTAAAATGTGCATAGACTTGAATGCAGCATGTGCATAGACCTTACAAGCATATTGAAAAATGTGCATCAACCTTGTAGACAATGCCACAAAATGTGCATCGACCTTATAGACAATGCCACACAACATTCATCGACCTTATATACAATGCTACACAACATGCATCGACCTTATATGTAATGCTACAGTGTATCCACCGACTTGAATTGACACCATGCATGCATGTGCACTGACATTACATGTAACAATGAATATTTGCACAAACCTTGGTATGCAATAATAATAATGTGCACAAACCTTAACATACAGGATGCAACATGTGCACCGACCTTATGCGCTATCTAACACAATGTGCTCCAACCTTCTGTATGACTGAGGCAGATGGGCATCGACCTTAGTATGACTAAGGCAGGATGTGCATCAACCTTATGTGCGCAAAGATGCAATGTGCATTGACCTTGCGTGCGCAAAGGTGCAATGTGCATCAACCTATGTTACTACTTGTAGAAGCATACATCGACCTTTATTAAACCATAAAAAAACATGCATCGACCTGTGTTTCGACGAAGTAAAGATGCATTGACCTAAAATGATAAAAGACTTGTACATGCATCAACCATTCAGACTTTGTGTAAAACTATGCATCGACCTTTGACACTTCAGCCTAAAACATGCACTGACTTAATGAGAAGATAGAGTGAATGTGCATCGACCTTTGTGGTTTACGTCTAGAATATGTATTTACCTTAGTGACTAAGCGCCTAAATGTGCATCGACCGTCGTTTTGACACTTAGACAAAAATTTGGTTTGTTCAATATGAAGGTACTTATGCATTTCAGTCTCAACATGATTCATAGACTGTCATTATCAAAACCAGGGTTCCAACACCGCAGATCCCCCCATAAAACAACGGTAGTAAATAGTAGCACTAACAAGAACAACAACAATAGTAATAATCATAGCATAAACGGTCAAACAACAGCTGATGGAACCATAGATCTCTAAGCTACTCCTAACGACATGAAAAGCAAACCCCGATCTCACAGTCGGGGGACCACCGAACTAACAGAAAACCCTAGCTACACCACCATGAAGAGAAAACTACAAAACTTTGTCATGATGGCCAGTCCTTGCAGATGAAGGCCCCAACCCAAGACCACGTGGTCTGGGGGTATGGTAATGACCTCGCTGTCGTGAACCCTACACTGTCTACGGGTGGAACCACGGTAACCCTACTGGAAACCCTAGACCTCAGTGTCGTGAAGACACACGGAAGCTACTCGAAAAAGTCACATCTCGCAAATGGAAAACTAAACCTCGAGTCACGAGAGTCATGTGTCACATGATGGGAGTACCTGCCCACTAGAAGCAAGGCCAGATGTGTCTACTGACGTCTTAGTTTACACCCCGGGAGTCTCCCTACTCTCCCCAGGCGAAAACTGAGACACCGTACAAGTAATTAAAGAACACAGGACAAGGGTCTAGTCAGGGTCGTGCTCGTTAGTATGCGTCTAAAGTCCCCAACCATGTGTGCACACACTAACTGACTACGCTATGTCAGGCCTTCTAGCTAGTTTTCCTCGAGGCCTGGACTTGAGCCGCCATAGTGGGAGGCCCTATGGCAACTAGCCTAAAACCATCTCCCTTAGGTGTTACTCTCCACCCACTCCCTAGCAGGTCGGCACACATGTGCCCAGGCAAGCTACGACTAGTGAGAGGTCACTGAATGTGGACACTCTCTGTAGAGAGAAAACACCAAAGTACCGAAGGTCACGCATGTACCCGTCACAAGTAACACAAAGTACCGGGTGGCGCGGTGCCACCAAACTCTAGATGGCTAGATAGGCCTACTAATCCAACGGTCCTTGAGTTATGCAACTGAGGTCAAGACCGTCGTATAATATGGCTCTATGTTGTCAATCTGCCCTACTCTTAAAGTCAGAAACCATGGTCAAAATAATTCTTAAGGTAGCTCATAATTGCCGAGTTCATTGCCTTTCCAAGGGAAACCAAGAAACCTCCAGCCCCAGGTGGCCATTGGCCATACACATGGCCCACACAGAAACCACTTTCTAAAGAAGCTAACATCGTGTAGGAATAGCCCTCCGCACTTATACCCATACACGGTGACTCGATCTAGCATAACAAGAAAGCCTAGAACACACAGGGTCACCTGGACCCTCAAAATAACATGGGCATGCTAATTGAGGTAACATGATACCTCTAGACACCCAAAAACTCAGTCTTGGTCTCCATAGGTTTTCCGGGACGTCCACGAGGCCAAAGGTTGACCAAAGGGTCACAACCAGGTCGATCGAAGGCAAAAACGGGTAAGAAAACCCTAGTTCGGTCGACCTACCTGCAGGGGTCAGTCGACCTAAATGGGTAGGTCGACCTACCCCATAGGGTTGGTCGACCTGGTCTCAATTGGGTTGACACCCTATCCTGGTCGGTTAACCGAACTGGTTTGGTCAGTCGACCAAACCAGGTAGTTCACCTCCCCATGGCGAATGCCAACTAGTCGACCGAACCCACTGGGCCGATGATCGATTCCAGTGACGAACCTACCAAACCCCATCCAAGGGGGCCCAAACTATGCCCCACTCGATCCTGATCTAGGGGGAAAACATTAGGGACCTTATGTAGAGTCCCAAACCACTCAATGCATGAAAATAAATGGTGAAACGTCGTCCGATCTGATGAAAACCGTCACTCTCCATAAACATAGAAAAACCACCCTGACATGAATGAAAACCCACTCTCGACCTTGTCTTGGCCTACAAAATGTGGGGAAATGAAGTACCAGGGCCAAGGATACATCCCCCTACCTCCACCAAAGATTTCCCATGCCGAGGACACTGATGCCTCGCAAAAATGTGCCTCAAACCCACGTCGGCATCATGAACTTGCGAGCAAGCTCCACCGCGCCTCCGCCTCGTTCCTCGCTCCATCCTCACTGCTTGCCACCCTTGTGTCACCTCTGCCTCACCTGCCTCTACCTTTGTTGGCCGCCCTAAGAAGAGAGGGAGAGAAAGAGAGAAACCAGAGGAGAGAGGGAGAGAAATGAGAGAATGAGGGAGAGGGGGAGCAGGGTTGATATTTACGATTTCTTGCTAGATTAGTATCATTGGAACCCCTGGCATGTTAGCATTCCATTCTCGCTAGTTTTATCGCGATTGGTTGTCGTTTGGGACCGGTAGGAGCCCAGGAACCCATGTGGCTCGTGTTGGGTCGATTCGGTGGAATCACCCGTTTCTTATCATTTATGCATCTAATTGATCCCTTCCAGACTGTGGAAGGCTTATATTGCTATTAGGATTGTTTCCCCTTCATTTTAGGGTGAACGGGGCGTGGAAAGGCCAGGTTCCGGCCAATCCTCTATTTCCCATCGTAACGCCTTAGCGATCCTTTCAAAGACCATTTGCGTTCTTTAAGCAGTCCAGTATGCGACCATTTGTCTTATGTCGGTTCAGGTCTTCGCGGTCATGCGATAGACCGCTTTCCCTGGCTAGCGGCCCATTGTTGGACTGTTAAGCCTTGTCAAGCGGTCCATTAGGTGACTGCTAGACTGTATGGGTTAGTCGATTTGGCTAAGCGGTCTTACGATAGACCGTATGGCTTGCTTTAACGGCCCATTAGTAGACCGCTAAGCTTTGCGTGGTCTTCGGTCAATGGTTTTGAGTCGGTTTGGGCTAGCGGTCTAGCTTCGATCGTTTGTAGTTTTTAGCGGCCCATTAGTAGACTGCTAAGTTCTGTTTGACTTCGATCAATGTTTTAAGTCAGTTCGAGTTGTGTTCTTAGCGACCCATTTATAGACCGCTAGGCTCCTGAAGTGGTCCTATTATAGACCATTTTGGTGGTTTGACTGGTTAAGTCGGTTCGAGGGTTGACTGGGTCGAGCAACCTAGTGTATGACCGCTACAGTCACCTTGTGGCCCATTCTATGACTGCCAAGTGTCTGTGCTCTCTGTATGAGGTTAGTGGCCCTTTGTCTGACCGCTTGGCTTACCTAGCGGTCAAGTGATCAACCGTTTGCCCACAGAGTGCTATTTTCCTGATGTTTTGGTCTTCAATTGTCTTGGCTTGACCTTGTGGTTTGCCCATTGTTCCGTGGATGCCTTTGATGTCTATGACCATGTTATAAGGTAGCCAGGAGTGCCTTTATATCGATTAGTATTCTGTAATGCTTCAGAGTCGTTATTGGTTTCTGATCAACCCGGTAAGATCCAGTGGTTGACATGCGACCTCGTAAATGTCTCGAAGTTCTTGTATAAGATCGAGACATAGTTTTGGACGCCTTGAGGTGCTGTTTTACCTTGATTTGTGTGTTCAGGTGCTTTGAGGGTCTTTGTGATCCCTTAGGTCCCCGTGATTCATATTGTGCGGATGTTTTCCCTTTATTGGTATTTTATTGTGACTTTGACTTAGGGATTAGGTTGATTGGCGACATGTTACCACTTTTGTGTACGACGATCTTGACCCTGAGTCGTGATACTCGAGGATCGTTGTGTCAGTAGGTCTAGTCGTTGTCCTGAGAATGAAGGCAGTTTAGTGTGCTGCCTTATGTCTTGTGGCTTGTGCTTGGTGTTCCGAGGTATGTGTAACAATGCGTGTTTAGCCTATCCGTACTTCAGAACTGATGTTTTGGAGTCTCTGTGTCTAGTGAACCTCCACTAGTCGTAGCCTGATGACACTTTCCTGTGTGTCGGCCCACCTAGGAGTGGTGGCGGGGCAGTTCCCGATAGACGATTTTTAGGCTAGTTTCCGTGGGCTCCCTTGCCTTGTAGTAGCATCCTACTGGGGGAGAAAACTAGCTAGAGGCCTGGCACAAGACATTGAGCTTGTGTCTGCACACGTGGTTAGGGGCGTTTGGACGAGCGCCGATGGGCGTGACCCTGACTAGTCACTCGTTACTGTTATTCCTTGTACTTGGTTCAGTGAGTCTCTCAGTTACCGTCGTTCTAGGCGTGTGGGAGATACTTGTGGCACAGTGTAAGACGTCAGTGGATGCATCTGGCTGTTCTTCTAGTGAGGAGGTGCTTCCGTCACTTGACGCATGACTCTAATGTTTCTCGGAGTTGTATCCTCCCCAGGTTAGTCTTTTCTTGGCTTTACCCGAGGTCAGCTTCGTGTAACGTGCACGATGCTCTAGTCGTGTATGCGCTAGTGTTTCTTGTCTGTGTAGGTCATTTTTAGGGCTTTTCGCTTGTGTTGTAAGCCGTAGTTTCGGGTCTAATGCTTGGTTGACGGATTGGTAACTCCTGACTTTGTGAGATCAAGGTTCACCCTTCTGTTGCTGTTTAGAGTAGCTTAGGGAGCTGTGCGTTATCCGGTAGCCATGTTTCTATCTTTTACGACTTTTTCCTTTTCCTTTAGCTATTTCTACTCCTACTTTTATAGCTTTCCTTTACAGCTTTCAGTTGTAGTTTAGCATTGCTTTACTGCTTTCCTGCTTTACTACTTGCAGTAGTTTTACTGTGTGTTACTGCGTTGTTTCCAGTGGGGATCAGTGTGACCCCTACTGAGCCAGTGACACGAGGCTCACCTTTGCTTTTCAGGTGTGGTCATTCTGCTTCTTCCTTGTGGTCCGTGGGCGGTGTCGGTTCGTAGTCGCCAGTGTTGCTAGCGTTACCTGCGTCGGGCTTCCCCCGACTTCAGTGTACATTCTCTTTTCTGTTAGGCTGTGCTTGTCTTTATTTTGGACTGGACTCTGATTAATTTAATTTGTTCTGGCGAAATCATGTGGTGGCCGTGACATCTCTTGCAAGAGTTCGATAGTTTCACCCGCCGATGTTTGAAGGCCAGTCAGATCTTGAGGTAGCGAGATCGTGGATTGATGCAATGGATCGGGTGTTTCGATCTGTGGAGTGTGTCGAGGATGAGAAGGTTCTGTTGATGAGTTGTCGGTTGTAGGGTCCAACCGCGTCATGGTGGACCGCCAAGTGGGAATTGGCTTTTTAGTCATGTCCTCTATGTCAGGTTCCATGGCAAGAGTTTCTTGCGGCATTCAAGGGAGTTTTCAAACTGGAGCGTTTTAGGATGAGGATGACATATTGACTCATGGAGCTATCTTGGAAGGTATGTCGGTGGCGTAGTATCTGTCTCGGTTGTGGAGTTGTTGACCTGAGCGTGGGTTGGGTCGGGGTCAACTAAGGACCCTTCAATAATAGTATGTTCCTTGTAGTTCAGAAGTAGTCAGTGGTTCTGACCACTATGGCATGGTTTGAGTGAGTAGCTAGGACAGTGTCTGACATGTGGCAAGTTTCTCAGGGGCAGGCGTGTGCCGTGGATGAATCTGAGCTGGAGTGTTTCAGGTGTGGTTAGATCGGTTATTTTGCTCGCAAGTGCCCATGGCGGCTGCCCCATTTCCAGCCATCTTTGCAGCGTTCCACTAGCCAGGCGAGTCAGGGTCCCCGACGAGCACGAGGCACTTGGTCGAGTGGAGTTGTTGTGCTCACTCTTTGGAGGGTGTGCGTGGTTTTCTAGTTATAATGTGTGGTGCTTGTGTTGAATTTCACAATTTTCTTGTTACAATTGCATTTTTGAGTGCTCGTGTCAGTCCCGAGGTGTGCTCGGGAGTCCTTGGAAGCATCTTGTCTATTGGTTGTGGAGATGTCTGTGAAGGTCATGTGGTTGTCCCTCGTCACACCTTGGTGCGTGGGTGTTGGCAGGTCGTGTCAGATCGGGCGAGTAGAGGCACCAGTCGAGATCATGTGTTGTGATTTAGGCCTGGTGTGGGGCCTCTTTAGGTGCCCTAATGTTTAAGAGCTACGTTAGTAGGTGGATCATCTTGGTGGATGCTAGGTTTTTTCCTCCTACTGTGGCATGGTTGGTGCAGAGTTGTGCAGCAGAAGCGTGGTGGGTCGGTAACCCATGGACTCCAAGATCAAATTAGTGGTGGAGTAGGGCATTTATTTCATGTTAAGCATGTTATGAAGGTCCTGGTGTCAGTTGTAAGGCGTTGCTCTTGAGTGAAGAGCGGTGTTTGGCAGTGAGAATGGCCATGGTTGTCATGCGTAGGGGGTAGTATTGTGATGTGCAGTGCTGGCAGCATTGAGAATCTGGAAGCTTGGCGGTGAAGTGCCCGGTTGAGGTAGTTGTTGCGCCAATTTTTCTCGTGAATTGTGTCGCATGGCGTCAGGTGGAGCCACTTGGTGACTGGTATTTGAGGCAGGCCATGGCCATTTGGGCCAGTTGTTTAGGGCAGGTGTTCGATGCCTAGAGTTGGTTGTGGGAGTTGACCGACCTTGGTTGGTGTGGATGTTCTGGAGGTGGACCTGAGGAATGGGAGGTGTCTGTGTTTGCAGGAAGATCTTGTGCGAATGTCGTGTTGTGTAGTCGAGGAAGTTGCTGGAATTGTTGAGCGCCCTGACGAGAGATGGTTTATTGTGCCTGTTATTCGGCAGGCATGATGTTCAAGATCGATCGAGAGCTATGGTGGTTATGGATGGGGTGCTTGTCGATGGCAAGACTCGAGAGAGTTTGGAGCATGGCGTATGTGGTGGTGCCACAGTCTAGAGTGTAGTGTTCCCTTGGCTCGGTGGGAGCTGTGCAAGGGATCGATGTGCATGTGTGGAGGCTGAGAGTTGGTTGTTGGGCATGGTGGTTTCCAATTGGTGAAGCCCTGGCGGTGGTCAGTAAGGTGCCCCTTAGTGTTGTTGGTGCCTGGCGAGGCGTTGGTTTGGGACCAACGTTGGCCAGTGAGTATTATGGCGTTTGACTCAAGAGCGTGTGTCATTGGCGATGCAGAGCCAATGGAAGAGTGTGGACAGTGTGCTTGGCGGCAAGGTTCCCACCTGAGGATGAGGTGTGAGGTACTCTTCGTAGAGAGTGCTCAGTGTCCTATAGTTGGAGAAGGTGTCGACCCGAGTAGGCGCTGATTGTGGTCTTCCTGTTGAGGATCTTGTGGTTCCCCGCATGAGGAGTGTGTCGGGCGTGCTGTGCCCTTGAAAGTTTCGAGGAGGCGGAGGTGATGTCGGGCTTGTTAGTTTCGTGTACCCTGGTCGATGCGGGGTCAGGTGTGAATTAGTGCGGAGGAGCGAGAGGGCTCCTATGGTTGTGCGGGTCCGACAGTATCCCTCAGTATCGGTTGTGCGGTGTGTGGCTTGGTGGTGCAGTGACCGCAAAGTCCCTTCCATTGGGCGAGTCCTTTCCCCTCAATCCTGTGCTTCGTCCTAAATTTCGAGGACAAAATTTCTATAAGGAGGGAGGGGCTGTAAGACCCCGGATTTTTGGATCTGGTTTCGTGGGTCGTGGATTGTGTCTGAGTGGGCTTCAGACTTGTTGTGATAGTTTTCGAACCCCTTTGTCGGTGTGTTTCTGGATTATTTTGGGTCCGTGGCAGTGTGTATAGGTGGCTCACAGGAAGAAGAAAGCAACAGCGGCAAGAGGAAGAAGACGTATGCTCCTCTCGTGTGCACCAATGGCAATAGCAGCAGGTAGGAAAAGAACGAGCAGTAGTAACTGAAGCTCGTCAATGGGAGGTTTAATTTATAGATTTTAGGTTTCAGAATCCTAATGATATATAAACTTCTACATTTGGAATCCTAATGGGTTTTAACCCTTCCATGTTTATCTTTCCTACTGCCAAAACACCAGCCGCCTACTCCATTTGGTATGAAACCTTAAGCTGCATGCAGATCGTAGAAGGATGAGGATATATATCTATATACACATATATCTATCTTACTTCTGGACATAAGGAGATGATGGGCTTTTAAGGCCTACATGTTTAAATGCTCATTCATTTTTAAGGCTTTTACAAGTGTGATGACTTTATTTAAATTAAAAAAAATTGGCATTTATATGGGGTGCTACATGCGCCCTAGGATATGACCGCATTATTGTGTTATCGCGCACGAGGTGCTGGCCGTGTCTATTAACATGACCCAAGCGTGCGTCGCGTTAATGCGTTGAAGCGCTACAGGTGTTGGACGCGTTCTTCTAATATCGCGACCCTCTGTGTGGGCACGTTAACTATCATGATGCAAGCAACGAGCATGTTAATGTTCTCTATTTTTGGAGTATTATTTGAGTTGTCTTGGGCTCCAGTGAACCTATGATTCAATGCCTTATTGGCGTTTGACTCGACGGATGCCTTGGGTGTTCCGTGAGAGTCATATTTGTGTGTCAAGAGATCCCGAGAGAGTGGCTTCATCCCGAGCTATGTGCAGTGTTTCTTCCGTGATCGTTGGCTTGACTTCGACCCCTTGGTTAGCCATTATCTGTGGATGTCTTAGATGCCCTATGAGGGCTGTGACCGTGCTATAGGGTGTTCAAAAGTGCCATGATACTGAGTAGTGTTTTGTGTATTTTGAGGGTCATTATGATTTCTGGTCAACCCAGTTGTGACCCAGCGGTTGACACGTGACCTCATGAGTGTCTCGGTTATCCTGTATAGATCGAGACTCTAGTTTTGGACGCTTGGAGGTATCGTCTGACCTCAATTTACGTGCCTATCTGGTTTGAGGACTTTGATGTTCCCTCATGTTTCGTGATTTGTGTTATGCGAAATTGTGAGTCCTGTGTGTAGCCTTGGGGCAGAGGACTTGTGTTTCTTCATAGTTTTTGGCTTAGGGACTAGGCTGATTAATGGTATATTATCATGATATGTGACGATCGTGACCCGAGTCATGTAACTCAAGGATCATTGTGTGTAGGTCTAGTTGTCTATCTTGAGTCTGACGATAGTTCTATATACTACTTTGTGCTTCATAGTACGTGTGATAGGTATGCATTAGCCTGTCTATACTTCAATGTTTCTATTTTGAGTCTCTGTGTCTAGTGGGCCTCCACTAGTCATAGCCTAATGACGCTTCCCCTTGTCAGCCCACCAGGGAGTGGTGTCGGGGTGAGTTCCCGAGAGATGATTTTGAGGCTAGTTTTCGTGGGCCCCCTTGCTTTGCAGTAGCGCCCTATTGGGGGGGGAACTAGCTAGAGGTCTGGCTCAAGGCATTGGGCTTGTGTGTGCATACGTGATTAGGGGCATTTGGACAAGCGCTAACGGGCGTGACCCTGACTAGTCACTCGTTATTGTTGTTCCTTGTCCTTGGTATAGTGTCTCAATCACCATATTCGAGGCAAGTGTGAGACGCTTGAGGCACGGTGTAAGACGTCAGTGGACGCATCTAACTTTACTTCTAGTGAGGAGGTGCTTCTATCACATGACACGTGACTTGTGGTTTTGTGACCGATTCTCCGTCATTGTTGACGTAGTGCTTCAGGTAGTCAGTGCTTTGCTTCACCCGTAGTCGGTGTAGCGTACACGACGGTGAGGTCGTATGTGTGCCGATGTTTTGGGTAGTGTTTCCCACATCTGAGAGGTGGTGATGTGAAGCCTACATGTCTGTTGTAGCAGGGCGTGTTCTGGCAATGTAATCAGAGTTTCCTTGTGTCGGTTTGGTGATTCCTGACAACGTGTCTGGGAATCCATGTTCTTACTGATTAAGAGTAGTTTAGAGGGCTGAGGTCTTATCGACTGTCGTGATTTATTCTGTACGGCTTTCCTTTTTACTTCTGTTGTTGTTACTCCTGCTTACTACTGTTACTCTTGTTGTTCTTATAGCTATTACCTCTTTAGTTTCTTGGTGGGGATCTACGGGACCCCTACTGAGCCAGTGACAAGAGGCTCACCCCTGACTTTTCAGGTGTGGCCTCTCTTCTTCCTCGTGGTCTGGTGGTGCGGTTCGTGGTTCTTAGTTGCCAGCTTTGTCAGTGTCGAGCTTCCCCGACTTGAGGGTACATTCCCTTTTCTGTTGGACTATACTTGTCTTTAGTTGGACAGGACTCTACTAGCTGTTGTAGCTATTAGTTTAATTGTTATAGAAAATATAAGTTTATGTCTACTATTTTAGCAATCCTGATCAAATATAGTAATTATTTAGTACCCTATCTGGAAGTTCAATGTATTCCTCTGCACCTTTACACACTCCTTTTATCCCTTCGGAGCTTTACCACTCTTGGGAGGCCTCTCAGGATCCAAGTATGGTAGCGGTAATTCGGTACTTGTACTGGGTTATCGGTGCCATGGGCTCTGGGTTGTTACAGCTATTATCTCTTTTGGGCTCTTATCCCCACTATTATCTCGAGTTTTATTCACCTATATCCCCTATTTTGGGAGCTTATCTCAGATTTCAACCCTAGGGTTTCTTGCTCCTATAAATAGATGCCCAGTTCACAGTGCGCGATGGGGGGCGATTCTCGGATTTGAGGAGAATCCATGCTATATCTCCGACTCACATCTTCAACCTCAACCCACTTAGGGAAGTGTTAGCTTCAATTTCCACGCTCAAGGGCTTCTTCTCTCTCGTTCTATCTCTTATTCTCTGTGTCAACTTTTCTCAAATCATCACAGGATTCCTACAAATCTGCCCAATGCGTAGTGCGCGACAGAGGGCTCTTCTTCGATTCAGGGTAAAGTCGTGCTACGTCATCTACCTTCCTCTTCAACCCAAACCTACAGAGGGTAGTATTGACTACATTTCCCAATGCTCAGGGCTCTATTTCTTCGTTCCTTTTCTTAGTTCTTCGTCCCCCCTTTTCCCTATTCATCACAGTTTTACACTTAGTCATTTCTGCTACATCTCTACACATGCATGCACTTTTCTCCATTTTGCATCTTCGTTTCCCGCTGTTGTGCTACGTGATTATTCCTCCTATTTGTTTCATTATCATCACAACACACACACCTATCTTTTGCACCCATTTATAGGGGTTAAAAATCTCCCCCTGATGCGTTCTCTCTTAATCTTTGCACCTACTTTATGCATCTGGGATTTTGATATTACACTTCGATTTTCTAATGGGTTTCCCTTGTTATTTGGCTTTGTTTTGCAAGAGAGCATGAGCATGATGTTAGACCCTCTTCCTCTAGCCAACTGGAAGGAGCGGAGGTGACATCCACATCATTCCCCGCACCCCATTTGTCAAGCGTGATCACGTTGTAGCGGTCACTTTTGGCCGCTATTTTCTTCTTCTTTTCCCAAGGTACGCAATAGGTTTTCATTCATTGTAACATCTTTTCCTATTGTTAATCATTGGGTGGCGATCACGGTCAATTCTTCATCTACATCGCACCTTTGTCTTTTCATACTCCATGCATAATATTTGATAGTTTGGGGGCGGGGGATTAAATATCTACACCGATGTCCGAAGACGTATGCACGGTTTAATGCCTTACCTGCGGTGGCGGAGGAGGGAGCTCTTGTTGAGCTGGTACACTAGAGCCAACGTCCGAAGACGTATTTGCAGTTTGATGCCTTACCCGCGGTGGCAGAACCTTTTGTTGAGAGGCAGACTGGGGAGCAAGCTTGGCCTCCTGCTCCTTAGCTTTGCCTTTACGGTCTGACTGGGAACAGGATCTAGTAATAGCCGATGACATCGGGGGTATTGTTGCCCCCTGCGGTTGCCCTGGTTCCGCGAGTTAGGTGGGCCTTGTGGTGGTCGGCCCGACTCACGAGCCGACGTCACTGAAGGCTCCGAAGATGTCTTCTTTGCAATCTGGATTGGGTTGCAGGGCAGGCGGGGAGGACCCGATGGCTCGCCAGCCGAAGGGACGTGACACGGTCGTGCCGGAACCTCACCCTACGTCTGCTTCCCCTTCCTATCCCCTGATGCCAGAGACGAAGGTAGGGCAGGGGGAGAGCGAGAGGGACTTGAGGAACCCATCGTTGCCTCACCCACCAAGACATTCTCTCGGCCAAGAAGGACTCAGAGAAACTGGGCGATGTCTTCTCTAGAGAATGGGAGGGACTCCAGCTCTTGCCAGGGCCGCCATTGCATGGCCGTAGTGCTAGGGGCTGGCTGACTGGCTGGCGATGTCTGGGAGTCCGGAGGAGCCGAGGTAGCATGATGGGGACATCCCCGACCACTCTACATTTTTTCAAGGATCATGTTGCTCGCCAGCAATGCTTCATCATGCTCGTCAATTATTTTCGAGTCTTAGCATGTAATTTTTATTTTTTTGGAGTCATATCTACGTAGTCTTTCTTTATTTGAGTCAGTTACCTAGGTAAATAGGTCATTATAGTGTCTAATGTGTCTGTTGGGCGCAATTAAGTGGACCAGGCCCAGGGGCGCCCCTTTCCCCTTGGTTAGTCTAGTCATTAGTTCAAAAGTCAGTGACTTATTGTAAAATGTGGGATGCCTATAAATAGGACCCATTTCCTTCATTTGAAGCTAATGAATAGTTAAAAAGAGAATTTGAAATCCACTTGGTTGTTTCCTAGGGTAAGAAACCCATCATGTCTCTCTCTCTCTCTCTCTCTCTCTCCCCTTCTCTCTCCTCTCCCCTCCATATCAGCTCCACCTCATCTTCTCCCCACTTGCCACATCATCACACCCTTTCACCTCCCTAGAGACATTAACCCTCCCATTAAATCCCTCCCTCTTCCAAGGCACCCATTGGCACTCCCCACACACCTCTTCATTCTCCCAAGTCACCCCTCATCTCCCAAGGGGGACTTCCCGCTCCCCCATACACCTCTTCCCATCCCCAAGATCAAAATTAATCCCCCATTAACCCCCCAGTCAATCCAAGGGAGAGAATCCCCCCCTCCAAGCCCATTTGCGCCCCCCTCTACTTCCCACCCTTGGCAACCTGCGCCCCCACCTTTGCCCTCAGCCAACCGTTGAAGGATGGTTAAGTTTGTCGGGATAGCAATATTTTTAACTCCATTTTTTTTGAACCTTCACTGAGGAGAGGTAATATCCTGTGAGGACTGCTGTAGAAACTCTTGCGGTGGCGCATGATAGAGCTTCATATGCTTGTCGTTGAGCGGAGGAAAATGATTGTTTCCTTTGTGGTCAACGACCGTGTAGGCTCCTTCTTCGTAGGCCTTCTGGATGACGTAAGGCCCACGCCAATTGGGCTGGATCTTCCCGCGAGAACTTCCTTTTCTTTGACCATGACGAGGTCAGCTTTCTTGAACGCTCTTTGCTTGACCAGTTTGTCATAGGCACGTGTCATGCAGGCTTGATACACTTGTAAGTGTTTATAGACTCTGAGTCTTTCACCTTCAAGATTGGACAACTCTTCAAGCCTTCTTTCAATTTCAGACTAGTCTTGGCCTGGCAATCCCGCGTGCACAGTAACGCGGTAGGATGCCAATTCGATCTCCACAGGGATCACTGCTTCGGCTCCATAGACCAAGGAGAATGGGAAGCAACCCGTAGGGGTTTTGTAGATAGTCCGATAGGCCCATAGGGCTTCGTGGACCTTCTCACCTCAATCTCGTTTGCGACCACCTACTATCTTGGACAGTAGCTTGCAAAAGGTCTTGTTGAAGGCCTCGGCCAACCCGTTGGCTTGGGGGTTGTAGACTGATGACGTCCTCCAGCCAATATGGAATTTGGCCGCCAAAGCATAAACAGTCTTGTTCCTGAATGGCGTGCCGTTATCCGAGATGATCCGACTGGGGGTGCCGAACATGTATATGATATAGTGCCTCACAAAGCGGGCAACTATCTCTCCCGTAACTTCTCGTAGCGGGACGACTTCTGCCCATCTGGAGAAGTAATCGGTGGCGGCCAGTATGAACTTGTGGCCTTGAGATGATGGTGGGAGTGGTCCCACAATGTCCATGCCCCACTCTGCGAATGGCCAAGTAGGCACTGTTGGATGGAGCGGATTAGGCGGCCTCCGAGGCACCGACCTGAATGCTTGGCATTGGTGACATGTACGAGCGTATTGATTACAGTCTTCATACATGGTGGGCCAATAGAACCCCTTGAGCTTGATGCTATTCTTCATCTTAGCTCCTGCTTGGTGCGCGCCGCACAACCCGGAGTGGATCTCGTGCATCACGGTCTTTGCTTCCTTGGATGAAAGACAGCGTAGGAGGAACGATCGGTCCTTTTCATGGAGGAGCCTGAAGAGCAGACCGTCAATCAGCTGGTAGGATGTCGCCCTGCGTAGCAGTTGCACCCTCTGAGCCCAATCAGGAAGAAGCCAGCCGTTCTTTATCTTTATGATCGACTCACACCAATCTTCTTCTTCTTCTAGAGCATTCTCCTCTTGAATATGGCCGACCTCGTAGACTGTGAGGCCAGACTCTTCATCGAGCACACTTGGCATGAGCCTTCGGTGTCTGACTGTGATATTCAACTCTCCCTTAGGCGGGAGTTTTAAGGCTGCTGCCAATTTTGCAAGAGCATCAGCCTGGGAGTTGCTGCCTCTGGGGACATGGCCTATTTCAAGCAGGTAGAATTTCTCCTTGAGCCTCATGACGGTTACATGGTAGAGAATAAGCTTCTTCTTTCGGACGTCATAGACGATCAGTACCTGTCGGATGACGAGCTGAGAATCCCCGTAGACTTTGATGCACTTGATGTCCATCTCCAGTGCTAGTTGAAGCCCAATGATCAGCGCTTCATACTCCGTCTCATTATTTGTCAGCGACTTCATGAGAGCACAAGAGTTGTGGAGGATGCCGCCTTACGGAGATATAAAGATTACCCCCGCGACCGAGACATAATCTGTGGGGCAGCCGACCCTTTTGATCGTCCGAGAGGCACCATCAAAATATAACTCCCAATGTGGGAGGTCAAGGGTGAGGACACCCGGCTCCATTTGTGGTGGGACTTTTTCAGAATGCTCCCCAATTTCTTGAGAAGGTACTAACACCTCTTCATCGGGTAGCTTGAAATTGAGCGGCGAATCTTCCGGCACAGGGTGCGCAGCTAAGAACTCCGCCATTCCTTGTCCCTTGATCGCTTTGCGTGGGACGAAGGTAATGTCAAACTCCATAAGGATAAGTGCCCATTTGCCGAGCCTACCAGAGAGGACGGGCTGACTGAGCAGAAACTTGAGTGGGTCACATTTTGAGATGAGGTCCACCCGGTGAGCTAAAAGGTAGCGTCTCAGCTTCTTGACAGCAAACACCAGAGCTAGGCACACCTTTTCCATGGGCGCGTACCGGTGCTCAGGCTCGATCAGCTTCCGACTGAGGTAGTACAATGGCTACTCCTTGCCCTCATCATTGATCTGGGCTAGCAGCGCCCCCAAAGAGGCATCCATGGCAGCAATATATAGGATAAGGGGCTTCCCTCTGACAGGTGCCCCTAGGACTGGAGGAGTCAGCAGATATTCCTTGATTTGCTCGAAGGCCCTCTGATAGTCTTCGTCCCATATGAAAGGTGCTCCTTTTTTCATCAATTTGCCGAAAGGTAGGCATCTTCCAGAAAGATTAGAAATGAATCGCCTAATATAAGCGAGTCTTCCTTGAAGAGATCTAAGCTCCCGACATCTCGATTCCACGATCGAGAGACTACCAGACACGAACCGTCCTAGCCACACTTTCAGGAAATGACTCGACGCCTTGGTCGCAGAGGCCTGCCCTTTCTGAATGGTCCAAGCCGAAACCACACGGTCTGAAAACACGGTCATGACCTCGCTGTCGTGAACTCTACGCCGTCTAGGGGAAACCCTCTATGACGCTCACCAAAAATTCTAGAACTCGGCTTCGAAAAAACACCCAAAAACTACACGCAAAATCACGTCTCGCCGATGAGAAACGAAATCTCAGGTCACGACAAGCTCACGTCACGTGACGGGAGTACCTACCTACAAGTGCAAGGCCGGATGCATCAACTGACGTCTTAGTCCGCGCCTTAGGTGTCTCCCTCCGCCCCAGCGGGAACTGAGACACCATACTAGTAACCACAGAACAAGGACTACCTGGAGTCGCGCTCGTCAGCGTAGGTCTGTGGCCCCCAACCACGAGTGCACATACAAACTATACGCTCTAAATGGGGTCCTCTAGTTGGTTTCCCCCCAGCCCAGACTCAGGCTGCAACGGCGAGGTGCCTTTCAGTAACCAGCCTAAAAATCGTCACACCCGGAAAAACTCCACCACTCCCGAGTGGGCCCGCACTCACGTACACAGGAAAGCCACAACTAGTGGGGGGGTCACTGTAACGACCCAAGATCCGGATACTGGGAGGAGCTCGATACCATTCGAATATTGGCCCGCCGCTCACGAGCCGGAGGGCTCGGAAGGGCTAAAAAGGAGTGTGGAGGTACAAAGAAATAGAAAATAAAGTAGGATAATTTAATAATTAACAGAAATAAATAATCTAACTACAACAGCAGAGTCCAGTCCAACAGAAAGTATAGTCTAAAGTAGTAAAATGTACCACATACTGAGGGAACACTCGGCCCGATGAGCTGGCAGCTTAGGACTTCTACGCAATGCCCTCGAACCTCGAGGAAGAACCAATGCACCTGAAAAGCAGGGATGAGTCTCCAAATAGAGACTCAGTAGGGGTCACGCGAAATCCCAACCGAGAAAATCACGGCGAAAAGAAAAGCTACACTAGCGAAGTAACTACAGCAGGAACAGCGAACCGGTGGCCGGTCAAAACTTGACACCACAGCTACTCCTACTGGCAATCGAAAGAGAAAATCTCGATCTCACAATCGGGAACCAGACCACTCTAACACCAGTCCTACTGAGGAAACACTCACGGCAACCCTACCGCAAAAGTCTACCGACACAGGCAAAACCAATCAGGACCGCACAATCCCACACTGGCCCGGTGAGGCCTCGGTAAGCCCTACCAAGCACCTCTGGCCACCACCTCGGGAAAACACGCTGGAATGGTCCAGAAGCCACGTTTCGCAGATGCGAAGCGGAACCCGAAAATAGGAGAGTCATGACTTACATGACAGGAGCACCTGCCTACTAGAAACACAACCAGACGTGTCCCCTGACGACTCACACCGTGCCATAATGTCTCCCCACTAGCCCCAGGCGAAAACTGAGGCACACACACAAGTAACACTGACAAGGGTCCAGTCGGGGTCGAGCTCATCGGCAAGCGTCTGAAGTCCCCGACCACGTGTGAACACACTGACTGACTGCGCTACGTCAGGCCCTCTAGCTAGTTCTTCCTGCCAGCTCGGACTCGAGTCGCCACAGTTGGAGGCCCACGGCAACCAGCCTAAAGCCGTCTCTCTCTGGTAGCCTCACCACCACTCCCTGGTGGGACCACACGCATGTCGAAATGCTACGAGTAGTGGGGAGTCACTGATGTGACCGCTCTCTGAGGAGAAACTCCAACAACCACACACGCACCCTACGCGAAAGTCATGAAGAACCATGTGGCGCCGAGCCACTGGACTCTGGATAGTCCTCTACACTCACTAAATCCAATAGTCCTTGAGTCACGAGACTCGTGGTCTAGACCATTCCGCCGAACGGTGCCATGTCGTCAATCTGCCCTAACCCTTGGGTCAGAAACCTCGGCACGATGACTCATGAGGTAGGCCACAACTGCCGAGACCATTCCCTCAAAAAGGGAACTGAGAACCCTCCAGCCCTAGGCTGGGTGACTGGACTTGTAGTCTGAGGCCTTACGCATGATCCACTTGGAAACCACTTTTTGAAGAACTCACGATATTCGGGGGAACCACCACTGCACTCACACCGATACACAGTGACTCGATCAAGCGTAACACAAAAGCCTGGAACACATGGAGTCACCCGGACTCTCAAACACACGGGCACACTAATCGAGATAGCATGGTACCTCCAGACACCCTAAAATACAGACACATAATCCCCGGGGTATCCGAGACATTCACGATGCCAAAAGTCGATCACTGGGTCACAACCGGGTTGACCGGAGTCCAACACAACGCTTAAACTGGCACGACAAACACGAATGCCAAGAGGCGGTCCTCTCGGGACCGTCCCAGATCTTGGCGGTCTTGCTAGGATCGCAAAACCTAGTATAGCAGTGCAGCCAGGACCACATATCCCCAGACACCTCCAGAACCTAGGCGATCACTCCCAGACCATCGAGAAGGATGGCTGTCCATCACCTGACCTCTGGGTGTCACCTAGCGGTCAGTCGCATGGCCGCTCGGTCGAGAAGGACTCAGAGTAGCCTAGCAGTATCCTCCTTAGAGAATGGATGAGACTCCTGCTCCTGCCATGGTTACTCTGAGTAGAGAGACATGACATTGTTGTGGCACAGCTTCACCCTTCTTTTGCTTCCCCTTCTTATTTCTTGGTGTAAAAGGCAGAGGTGGAGCAGGTGGGTAGTGAGAGGAGCTCGGGAAGCCCATCATCGTCTCACTTACCAGGACATCCTCTCGGTCGAGAAGGACTCAGAGTAGCCTAGCAGTATCCTCCTTAGAGAATGGATGAGACTCCTGCTCCTGCCATGGTTGCCAATTCAAGGTCGAGGCAGTAGGAGCTGATTGGCTGGTACTTGGTGTCTGGGTGTTTGGAGAAGTTGAGGTGGCAGGAGGATAGATAACGTTGACTAAGAAATTGCTCTGCTCAACCTCCTGGTTGTTATCTTGCCTCCTACGGCTTCACAGTCGCGCGAGAGTTTCTCGATTGTCAGTTCGAAACTCGAGTCACTCTAGGACATGTTGATAGGGCAACCTGCACCCATTTGCTCGAGGAGGATCTGGGTGGTCTGGTGCATTTTTGGTAATGCTCAAGGTTTCTTCGATGGTTTCTCGAAGCCTCAGGGTTACCATAGAGTTCCTCTCAGCATCGATCTACTCCCATCGGATCTACTCCTGGATTAAGTGTTGAACTTCTTCTTAGGACTCGATCCCGTGGCAGATTTCAGCATGAAAAGGGCAATATTGGGGGTGACTAAAGTCTCATTGAGTGTAGTCCGCAGGTGGCTCATGGGCCATGATCTGTCCCCTCTGGACCAGGACGTCGAAGAATAGCCTGGTCCTTTCCCTTGGAAAGGAGAGAGGCGTATGGTCATGCCTGGGTCTCCATCCTGGATAGCACAGTGAGTACTCGCCTCGGCTAGTGCTGGGATCCTCTATTTCAACAATGGAGAGAGAGAATGCGGCCATCATGTGAATCATATTAGCTGAGTAGTGAACAACATGTGCTACCTTAGCGGGTCTGGACAACGCTTGTAGTTGCGGGGGATCAACGAGATCGCTCTTCATTTTGATGAGGCCATCTCGGATCAGCTTCTATACCTGAGTCTTGAAGGCATAGTAATCCTCAAGTGGGTGCCCTAGCATGTGATGATATTGGCAGTAGCTAAGATCATCAACTTTCTGGGCATCATCAGGCTTGCAAGCTTCTAGCAGCTCGATAATCTTCTGAGCCATGTAAATGTCGAAGAGCATCTTCGTGTGTTCCTTTTTGAAGGAGAAGGGCATCTTCATATGCTCCAAGAAGGAAGGAGCGGCTGCTTTGTCAGCTGGCTTCTTGTCAGAGCCACCTGACCTGCCCTCCTTGCTGGCTTTGATGGTGGGGGTGAACTCAATGATGTTCACCTCTTTACTGGGTTGGCGTTTTCGCACCTGTTTACCCTTTGTTGAAGTATATCTTGGGTTTTCGGCGAAGAACATTTCTATTTCGACGACTATCGAGTTGAGCTGGTCGAAGCCATTAATGTTGGTGCCAAGAAGCTTTTCGCTGACCCAGCTACCAAGCCTTTGCGGCATATGGTAATGGTGTCCTCCTAGACTGGCGGGTTGATACACCTCATACTGAGGTCACGCCATCTCTTGATGAAGTCGAGGGCACTCTTGCCATTCTTCTGTCGAAGGGAGCATAGCTTGGCCAAGGATATCTTGCGCTCGGCCATCTAGAAATAGTCAAAGAATTTCTTCTAGAGATCTACCTAGATGGCTACCAAATTGGGTTCAAGTGGGAGTACCATTGAAAGGTCATTCCCTTAAGTGAGGTGGTAAAGTAGCAGAGGAGGTATGACTCATCCAATGCTAGCTCGCCCATGGCCGTAATATAGTAGGCCAAGTGCTCATGCGGAGACCCTTGCCCATCAAATTTTTGCAACTTCGGGGGCTTGGCGCACTCTGGAGGAATATTTTTTAGCTGGTGATGTGGTGGGCAGGGTACACTGTAGAGGTCTATAGTCACTACCCCTTCCCCGTACTGGGTGAGCTTCGTCCCAATGATCTGCTTGATCATTTGTTGTTGCGCCACAAGATGTTCCAGAACCGGCATGTTGGATGCTCGCGGATGAGCTTCTACTAGAGGTGTGTAGAACCATGTTGTTGTCGGGGTTCGAGTGGCTGCTACTGAGGCGTTGGCACCATTGTGCCCAACTAGTAGTGCCAGTGCTTTGGGCAAAGGCCTCTCAGGTTGCTGAGGGTGGAGGTCTTGCTCCTGAAGAAGGTCTTGCAAGAGGGTCTTCAAGTGTTGATTCTCCTTCATAAGAGTCTCAAGAGTCAACTCTTTGACCTCATTTGCCGGAGGATCATTATTGACTGGACCCACGATAACAGGAGCGCCATGATCCTCGACTGGAGTCTCTTCAACATGCTCTGATGCCTGTGGTCTGGCAAAAGTGCCAATGTGTCTTTGCGACACCAGGGGTTGAGTTTGGTGGCAAGGACTCTTGAGTAGGGCCAGAGGCTGGTTCAGGTCATTGGACTGAGTCTCGGGCTATTGTCCGGTGGCATAATATGCAAACACCCGAACAACGACATTGATGAGTCGAACCATCCGCTTCTTTTGGGAATGCTTCTGGGAGTGGATTGGTGCCCCCAGTATGTCGAAGACTAAGGTCCATTGAGGTGGGTCCTCTATTGGGAGACCGGAGTTGGCTTGAGGCAAGCTCAAGGCCAAGTGCTGGTGGGGCCCAAGATGATCCCTTCTCGGCTTTCGCCTATTTAGGCTTGAGAAGTTGAGTGGCTGGGTGTCGTCGAACTGTGTCGACAAAAATTCAGTGATGTCCCGAGCGATGCCGTGCCCGGACATTCAAAGAGGGTTCTTAGTACGTGCCTTTCGAATAGCTTGAGCCTCCTCCGGGGTAACCCAGATTCTTCTCAAGCCAAGTTGTTGTCCTCCCTTATGTTGTGCATGTGTGGTAACGCATGATTCTTTGATTTTGATGATGTCTGAGTATGACTCATTATAATTCTGTTAAATTGACTCAACTATGATTATGTGTGCATAACAATGCTCATGATGCGTCCATGTTATACTCATCATGAAATAACTCTCTTGTGTAAAGAACTCAATGTCTTGAGTAAACAAGCTCCTTGAAAGCCTGCAGGAGAAGGTCGTAGTCAGAAGAAGCCATACAGCAGCAAAACCAAGCAAGAAGTCAGTCTTGAAAAAAGAACATGCTGAATGAGGCTTTGCTGTGAAAAGCATGAAAAAGATGAAGTGGAGTCGACTCCAAGTTTAGCAGAAGATGTTTGCCAGCTAACTCAAATAAGGGTGACAAATACACCTACACGGGTCACAAATATTTCTTAAGGGTGACAAATAGGTTGACAAAGATGAAAAATAGCTTGGCACGGGAGAGGAAGAGCTCAGAAGAAGAAGAAAATATGAGAGTAGAGTCGACGCAACATTCATTATGCATCGACGCAGCCAAGCCAGGATGTCAAGGCAAATACACAGAAGAACAAGGGTGACAAATACATTCATAAGGGTGACAAATAGACCCTTACGGCTGATAAATAGCTGGGCAATTGTGACAAATAGATGCCAGTCGTGACCATTAGACCTGCAAGGTAGAAAATGATCAAAAGGTGACATCTTGTGAAGGCCAAGGGTGAAAAATGATTTGTAAGGCCAACAAATAAGTCTCTGAGGTGAAAAATACATCTTGAGTTTGACAAATGCAGGATGAGGCTAAAAGGGCATGTAGATGAAGAAGAAGAGTGGACTCTATTCGCAAAGGAGGTCAACTCCAGTCAAACCTCCTCAAGATAAGCCAAGCTATTTTCAATCAAAGGTTGACCCAGTTAAAGATTGACCAAGTCAAGTCAACTCTAGTCAACCTCAAGATGAGCCAAGTTGATGTCAATTGACAGTTGACCCACATAAGTTTGACCAAGTGAAAGTCAACATATGTTAAGTCAATAGTCAACATAAGTCAGCCATTTTACAAGAAGAAGTCAACATGGTCAACTCAATCACAAGGATATCAAATGGCTATTACTGGTGTCACGGTGAAAAATGGATCACATGGGTGATAAATGGGTGGTAACGATGACAAAAGGTCACTAGCGGTGACAAATAGCTAAAGGCAATGGCTCCCAGTGCATAAGAGTGACAAATAGGTGGTCAAGGTTGACAAATAGAAGGTAAGGGCAACAAGTAGCTTGGTAAAGGTGAAAAATAGGTTGCCAGGCTGAAAACAATGAAAACATAGAAGGGAAGTCAACTCCAAAAGGCTCTGGAGTCGACTCTAGTCACGTTGAAGCTGAATAAAGAAGAACGGCCAGGAAGGGCGATGACTACTGAAGACTAAAGGTGACAAATAAGTTATCATCAGTGACAAATGAGCTATAAGGGTGACAAATTGCTCTATAAGGGTGAAGAATAGCTAATAGGGCTGACAAATAGCTCATTGTTGTAGCAAGTGGCCCATAGAAGAACACTGCGTCAACGCAATGCCTTTACTGTGTCGACGCACTTGAAGACCTTTTCAGGAAATTTCTGTCAAACCACAGTAGTGATCTAGGAACCAAAAATAACAATCGTAAACCACCAAAAACACATCATTTGAGGTCTGAAAAGGTTCCTAGGACAGTCAAGTGTCCTTGTCATCATGAGCTTACAAGATCAGCCCCTTTTGGACACGAGTTTTGTCAACCTACGTTTGTGGGAAAGGTCAGCTTTCTTGGCAACCACCTTAGTTCATCTACCCAATTAGATTGTTTCTTCAAGATCTCCTGGGGCAGTGCATCGTACCTCCTTGTCCTAAACTAATCAGCAATCAAGGTGCATCATTTCCTCTCTATTATTCAAAGGAAGTGTTTTGGAGGAAAATTTTCATGCCCTTTGCGCCTATAAATAGGACCAGCCTGGTTTGCATGGAGTTGCTGCTAGAGTTGTTGAGAAGTCCAGAGAAGGTTTGAACGTGAGAGTCTAAGAGAGAAAAGAAACGAGTGCAGTCCTGAGAGAAGAAGAAAAAGAAGAGAGTGTCCATCCATCCAGCCAACCACAATGATTCTGGAGGAGTGATTCTCAATGATGTTCATGCTGAGCTTTTCATCTTGTAGTAGTGTATTGTTCCTCCATGTATTTGTGTTTTCACTTTAAGTTTCTCTTTTTACCTCAATCCTTTTGTGTGTGGGGCGTCGTCCCCGTCATGAAGCTGTAAATCAGTGGAGCAAGCTGTGAGGCTCAGCAGAGCAAGCTGTGAGGCTCAGCTGTTGTAAGGGATTTGTTCCCTTGAAGCTATGAATCAGCAGTTAAGCTATGTGTCAACAAGAAGTCTCACCGGGTTTGTGAGGAGTGGACGTATGTATGCTTGGTAGCAACCAAACTACCTTAAAAATATCTGGTGTTGTGGTTTGAGTGCACTCCATCTCTTTTGTCTCCTTCGCAGGTGATTTTGTTTTGATTGGGTTTCTTAGCAGCATTGTGTTTCTTGTGACATTTGGCTCTAGAATAGAACCATGCTAGAAGCTTGATTACATTGTCTTACTTTTCTCTTGCATCGAAAAATTAGGTGTCAGAGAGGCAATCTCTTGCTTCACACATATAGTCCCCTTATGTAGCTCCTCCCGAGCTAGGGCAAGCCTCTGACTTAGTACCACAATCTAATCAGTGGCCTCGCAGAAAGCACCAAGTTACAAACTCTTCTGAGTCTTGTCAAAAACCAAGGTATCTAATCCATGACCACCACGTCACTTATTTGGTCCTAAACATCAAGTCCGTCGGACAACCAGTACACGAAACTACAGTATTAGGGTGCTTAGACCACTTGATTAGCCCCTTCGACTACGCACGATAGACTTACAGAATCTCACTCTCAGCAACATTACTGTCGGCCTCATCTCTAGATCATTCCCCCTAATCAAGGCTAGTCAATGCTCCTTCTCTACTTTGAGCAACATACACTGGCACCTTACGCCCTATGGGAACCACTTAAACCTGTGGACAATGCTTCGCATCACATCACAGCTTAAGCACACCTAACCAAGGTCACGGTCCAGGTCCTCTTCTCACAACCTTCCATAAAGCTTTCACCAAGTCCCCAACTGCCATTATTGCTGCACACTCGGTGCACCAATTCACATAATTATTGGGGTGGTTGAGATATAAACGACCCCACTGATACTCACCATACTCCCGCTGGGACCCAGAAGTAATTCCCTCAATCATATTCATCACTGGACCTAGAATTGACATGGAGAACACCACCTAAATCGAAGCCGATCCATCAACTCCTCACTTCTGAGCAACACATACTCTCTCCCAACATGACCAATTCCATTGCCCAAGCCATACACATAGCTTCAACAGACCAATGGCTCCTCCATAAGCTACACACGATGATTCAAGGGAAGAAACTAGGGCAACCATAGGCCTAACTCAATAGCCTCTAATTCAAAAGCCTCTGATTCCTAAACCCATTAATGCTGCTTGGCATGATGCCCTAACAACAACATACCAATCGACGCCAGCCTCACAGTCAACGTTGCTTAATACCGAAGGCCAACTCCTCAAGATTAGCCAAATGACCTCCATAAGTCTATGAACTAACCAGATATCCTCCAATCTCTCCTGAAATCGATCGAAGAACCTATCAGTTATGGGCCCACCATGCTTCCGCTACGCAACTCTGCACAACACGCCTCACTGGAGAAGAAGAGCCTGGTGCTTTCCATAAAGCAACCTCCAACTCCTACTACGGTCATGGGGACTCACAGACATAGATTACAATAAAATAGAAAATAACAGAATTTAAGGAAAACACATCTGAGGCTCCAATCCATCATCTTGAAATCATACCTGGCACGAGGTAGAGCACCTCCTCACTAGCCTAGTTGCACATCTCGCAACCCCGAGAATCCAACCTTGCCATGCAAAAAATTGATGTGGTTGCTCGGGCAGCTCCTCTGGGAAACCACATGCCAAAAGTCCCGTCTGAATGTACCTATGGCACCTCCCAGCATCAGAAACGATCCACCGCATCTGAGGCAAACCCCAGACACACGCCTCGATATGTAAAACCCATAAAGAAAACACGAGAAAACTTCAAAAATAGGCAAAACATAGAAAAAAAACATAATCACACCTTCTAACGATGGGCACCAATGCGTCTAACGCGACCAAAATACACCACAAACATGGGGACCTCCATCTCTGCAAAACTGCTCTAAGGATATGGTTGGGGACACCACGGTGATAGTGCCCCGCCTGCGCATATCTGAAACACCTCCTCAATGGGCATTCATGTGCCAGATGCCCAACCGGGGCACACCTGAAACATCTCCTAACAGCAGCGACCTTAGGACAAGCCTGGCTGAGGTGTGGACCACCGCATCTCTGGCACTGCTCCCTCTGAACCACCAACCAATGTTGTGATGACCGGGCCACCAGTTGGAGCACACTCTCCATCATAGCCTACCTCCGCGCCTGCTGCGTTCACTAACGTCGCCGCCAATACCATGTCCGCCTGAGCGTCTGTATCTGCCTACCCCTCCAAGGTTACCTACGAGCAAGAGAAGGGGGCATAGCTAATGCCACTGGCTATATGGGGAATTACTATGGGTCACCTTGTTGAAGTTGTGCCATCCAGGTGTCACGGCCTGAGCGCAAAAGGAACCCAGAACGTGATGGTTTAAATCATTCATGTCAATCAAAGCTTAAGGCATACAACACACAAGACAGAGTATGCTAAAGAGAATAACCCCAAATTCCTTTATTAATAATAATAATCCAAGTTACATTCACAATTCCAACCAACACCACATCAACTAGACTCAATACAAGAAAATTACAATGGATGGCCAAGATAGGACATGTGACTTAAGACTCTAGTGATATCCAGGTACAGCTCTATGCTCGCCACTCCTGGACCTCCCTATTGGATTGGGTATCGTCATCAAAATTACCTAAAAAAATAGGATAAAATACTGGATGAGCAAAAATCCTAGTAGGAATTACATCTCCATAATCAAGCTTGCTTAAAGTAATTAACATTTTACATGAGATGCAATTATGTCTATGCATGACAATGTTCAAGATAGAATATAATAAGGAATCATCATGGTAACAAGAATATAATGAGTCAAGCAAGTTCACATGCATTAAGGAATTTCGCTATTCATGTACAAGCAATTACCCTCTTGCGGCCAGCCCCTAACCCTCCTCCTGGTTAATTCTGTCATTCAATATCATATCTGAGCTCTGCCAGTGAGGAAGAGAGTGCCTGGCCCCAGCCGACCAGCCACCTTGAGTGGCCATCGCGGGAGTGAGAATGAGTGTTACCACGCCCGCCAAGGCACGTGGTTTACCCTTTGTCGCGTGAGCCTCCATACCTAGGGCAAGATCCCCTCTCAGCCTTGTCCTTACCCGAACCAGCAAGGGTTTGGTCCCTGGACTCGACCTACCATCCTCGAGTCATCCCGGGAAAGGGAAGTGCGCCGTGTGTGCTTGGCCACCAAAATCAGGTACGAGTCTTCCCTAGGGTGCTTGCGACGATAGGTCTGAGGGTCCTTAATTTCATTTCCACTACATCCCGTAGGTCGTCCCACATCACTATGGGTGAGCGACATAGTTCAGGTTTGTGAAAGCAATTAAAGGCCCAAACTGGCTTATGACCCCCCCAGGTTCAAAGTGTCATTTTATTAAAATTAATTTATTCAAACTCCCAATTAACATGAAAAATTGGTGATTTTTGTATAGGTCAGAGTGACCATAATGCAGGGGTCCGTGTGGCCCATATATCAGCCTCGAACTTATATGTTGAAGTGAGGCAAGCTTAATTATTCAGTCTCCGTGTGAGGCTCGTACTCAAGCACGGTCTCAGTGTAGTCCAGGGCGGGCACCCATGCACATGCCATGTCATAGCGCCGATCACATAAAAAGGTTTATTAAGATTCATTGCTGATTTTAAATTCTAACCAGAAAAGCCAGGGCGAGCCACAAGTAAATTTTGACAGCATCTCCCCTAGACCAGGGCGGGATGAAAAATGGAAGCACATCCATGGGTATTCTGAGATGACCCCTAAAATTCAAAGTAAGCCATGAACGGTTACTCTAGGCTCTCGCATTGGGCAGGGACGACCTCAAGGATTGGCCTAAAAGGTGTTCCATCAACCCAGAGATTGTTGCATTTTCAGCTCCATATTGTGCACTGCGTTGCGTTGCTGCCAGCCTCGGGGCTGTTGATGTCCAACCCTTTGAGAGAGGTCCGCCAGAGGTCATGCCACAATAAGGCAGGCTTTCAGGGATACAGGGGTGGTTTCATAAATCCGTTCGATACAAAACTATTGACAGTGGGATTTGTACCTTCCTGTTGACGGGTCTTCTATTATGTAAACGTTCAATTAAATCAGCGAGGGTACACTATTGCTCCGATGCCTAGGGAACTAGTGAGCATGTACCCCACATGGAGGTGTGAAACATCGATACTTGAGGTGCCAATAAGCTGCAAACCATAGAATGCACCACTAGGATCGAAGCAAGATGCGCATGAGATGCAAGAAGCGTGAAAAGAACTTGCTGACATTCCCTTACATAACTGCAATGGCGTCGTACATGAGGATCTTCAAGCATAACTTTGTTGGACATTCACACAAACAACATAACGTTGGTATGTGATTGGCACATGAGCCAAATTGATTCCATGTAGTGAGGTAACGTTGCACAAAGAAATAATAGAGTGAACATGACTCGCAGCAATTCTGGGATTGAGCCAGAGCCTTGACAATCCATGTACATGGATAAGAAGGCAAATGGCTATTCCCTTAAACTCTCAAGCATATTAGGGAAAGAGAACATGCAGCTTGGGTGCATAAAACTGATCCTGAACCATTATGGATAGTCAGACCCTGTCTGGGATAATGGGGAAGGGACCCATAAGGTTAATATTGCTCATGAGGGCATCATCGATCAGAGGGGATCAGGACAGTGTGCTCAAGGCTAGTTTCCACAAGATAGCGGGACAAAGCCTGTATGCAGGTCTCTACCCAATAGATCAGAGGGGAAACATGACCATGACCCAATACATGATAGTTGGATAGGCTGAGTCCAATCCCACTCGTAGTATAGAATCCTCCCTCGAGCGGCAAAGAAAAAGAAAACAATAAACAACTAAAGCACGATAGAACCAGAGGGGCTGGGGTTGAAAGGGAGGAAATCTGCCAGGCTCAATACACTTGCATCTGAGCACTTGAGAAACATTTTTTATTCATTCTTCTAAACAGAGCGTGTACATGGTCCCAAGACTGGTAAGTCTGGGAAATGAACCAGCATACAACGAAGAAGAGCAATAAAAAGATCTAGAGCGATGAAGGGGAAAGAAAAGAAATAGAGGGGAGGGAGGAGCATTGACTCCGTTCCCTCCCCAGCACAGCACCTCTTCTCCCTCTCCTTCTCTTTTCCTCCTTAGCACTGGAGTGATTGTAGAGCATCTCTGGAACTCGACCATTTGGATCTTCGAGCAGTAAAGGGGCCGGGGGGTTTTCTTCAGGGTGTCCCCTTCCTTATATAGCAGCAACATGAGGGTTTCTATCGATGCACGGATGAGGAATCTCCCATGATTGGAGGTGACTTGTCCACGTGTCCTTGTACGGGTTGCACGGTTTCTAGATAAGGTCAAGAGGTTGCAATGCTTCGAGTTTGAAGGCTTGCACTTAAGGCTACCAGACAGGGGTTGCTGCACTGGAATAGAGTATCAGAAAATAGCAGAATTACTGATCCCCCTCAAGCTCTTTGGGAAATCTTTTAGAGCATGCTAGAGCTGGGAGATGATGGGTGAAGGGAGAAACCCTGGACAAGCTACAAGGTTGAACCCTAGCTGCCCTCTCTCCTCTCTCTCTCTCTCCAAGGGGCGCCTCCTTCCTTCTCTCACCTTCCTCTCCTATGGATGGTGGTGTTGAGATTGGGTCGGCACGTGGAGATCGTGGAGGAGATCTCATCTGCTTCCACTGCTCGTGTGGATACGAGCCATTAAGAAAAACCTGGGAAGTACTACTCCACACCTATAATATCCGATGTCAACAATGCCTACATCCAGAGGAGCTGATCCCCAACAGCTGAACAAGCTGTTGGACGTTCATGGGTTCTCCACTCTGCAAGCTCCCCTCGTACGCCTGCCTGGCTGCAATGGCGTTGAAGGCATCGGTGGGATGGTACGGATCCCAGAAGACGAACTCGGACCGGTTGCGGCACGGCAGAGGCAGCAGAGGCAGGCACGCAAGCTTGCCCTTCGACCTCCCTTCCCCACAACACGCCGTGTGTGGATACCTGAATCCTGCGTGTGATGAAAGATGGAAGGAGATCGACGAGAGTTAGTTAGTTAAGGAGCAGAACCACATGATCAGGAACATCAAATGGCCGATGTGCTGCATCAAAAAGATGAGAGGGTGGGGGGGCACCATATTGTGAGAAGTTGTTGATGACGTCCATGGTGGTCGAGTAGGTGTCCCAGAAGAGGAAGTATGATCCGGCGAGGTTGTTGAGCTCTTGGAGCATGGCCCTGAGGTTGCTGTTGAACAGCAGTGCTAGTTTGTTCGTCCTGTCGACGCAGGAGCTCTCGTTCTTGCCGGAGTTCACGATCTGGTTGGGGATGCAACCGAGAGGGCCGATCCCGGCGACCAGGAATTTCCTTCCACCCAACTTGTACAGATTCTGGGCTTAAGGCCAGAGGACTTCAAACAGTCAAAAGTGTTTGATTTGTGTATAAGGTTCTTAGCCCTGTTTCTTGTTGTTTTAGCTTAAGTAATTAATTGATCACCTTGAGCTGCCCGTTGTAGTGTTGGATCAGCAGCTGGGTATAGGCTTCAGGGGTGTACTGCCTGGGTTTGCTTGAGAATGGAAGCAAGTAGTTGTTGATGTAGTCATTGCTCCCCATGCCAACGAAGAAAAGAGATCTCTTCAGGAACTGATCTCCTGCCACTTCCCCCATCTGCAAGTTGACCTCCTGGGCTGTCTTCTCGAAGTTCCTCATCTGCTTGTACATCGGGAACCGGGCTCCCTGCAGAAATTGTGGTCGACAGAAATTAAAAGAACCCCCCATCATACCCAACAAAAAAGGGATCCACATATGAGGACAAGAGATGCTCATGTGGCAGCGGTGGATGGAGAAGGGAAGAACATATATACCAATAGCTTCCCAGTGTCGTTGAGGATGCCTGAGGCGGCAGATGCGTAGTTCACTCCATGTAGTATCTGCGTCCCTTGGGTGGTAGGGTTGTTGAATGGAGGGAGCAACGGCAGGCCAAGCAGCTCTCCTGGATTTATATAACTCTAATGAGAAATCCCCATTAACTGCAGACAGGTATATGCATGTATCTCATAAAGGTGAAGCCATATATATATATATGCATGTGTGCTTGCTTAAGACAGACAACAAAACTAAAGAGAAACCAGATCTTCTGAGGCCATCCTAGCTCCGGCCAGGCTTGTCCAGGAAACGTCTACCAAAAAGAAATTAAATAAGCTGGTATCGCGCGTCTCGTAGTAATGTTATGTGTAGTCTCTCGAGCTATAGCTACCTAAGTGATCGACGACAGTGCGGCCATTACAGAACCTGCCGGTACTGGCACCGCCGGGGAAGTCGACGCCGTTGGGGGCGTAGTCGGCCTTGGCCAGGGTGAGGAGCCTGTTGTTGTTCCCCGGATCCACCAGGGAGTCCCCGAACACGAACATGGCCGGGACTTCGGTCCCGCCGCCCGCCGCCGCGGAGCTCGCCGCCGTAATGGACGCTAACAGGAGAGAAGCCAAGCAGAACCACATGATGGGGCTCATCACGCCGATCGATCGAGGTGATGGGGGAAGGGAATGGCAGGAGGCTATGAGTGTGCCCACGAGGAAGACGGCATGGAAAGAAATTAGGAGGGGTTTACACGTACGTACGTACTCCGTCGGTGAGCACCAGGGTGACACCGGGAACATTAATTTGTAGGCGACGGTGGTGTGGTCAGTGGTTCTTCCCTCCTCCGGTCCTCCCTCCCCAGTCAATGGGCACTGCTTCGCGTGAACGGCTGAAATATTTGGATGCGCGGGTGCCGGTACCCTCCTCCATGCATGCCCACAAACCGTGATGGCTCGTGTCGTACGAACGCCTCAACATCATGCATGGTGTGGGGCAAGTAACCCAGTTGGCGTTAAAAGGGTAAAAGGGTTGGCGATTAGGCACGAGTGTTACCACCCATTAATGCTCATGATCCAGATAGATAAGGAGTGCCTAGAAATTAACCATTCATTCTAAATTAGCTCACAAAAATTAAAGCACTTAATTATAATCCTGTGGAGTTAAACTTCAGAATATTTCGACCATTAATGGATCTCGATCGATCATGATGGAAAATAAATTAAGGAGAATATATATGAATCCTGAAGTCAAAGAAGTTGTTGTTTTTTTCATAAATGGATTAAGGATCGTAAAATTATGGCGATAAACACTAAACAAATAAAAAAGGAAAAAATGGTAAAATTAAATATATGAAGGGAAGATTCGTGATTTGCAATTAAACTCTAGACTCAAACAGGTAATATGAGCCAACAATGTCGGTTTCGGGGCATCCAACCTCTAGACCCCGGTCAAAGGGAATATAAATGGTGTCTATTGAAGGTCAGGGCCGAGCCTCTCGAGGTATCCTTGCGTCTTGGTCGGAGCCTGACTTTGCTACAGGCCAACAATCTTTTGAATTTAACCCGTCTTTATCTTTTCCGTCCACACATTAAATTACGTCGTATCCTCGGCGGACACATGCTCCAAGAACTTCTCTTCAACACCGTCGTGTTCTCGACCCGAAATGGCCTCCGAATAAAGGAATAAGAAATGAATAAGTTATGAATAAGTGAATTAGTTTAAGCATCCCTATCATCGGCATGGGATGCCCCACCGTGCTTAAATTTCAGTTATTTCTTTTAATAAATTCAATTCTAGGCTATAGAGTCCTTTCTCCTGGCAATTAATCAATGATTTTCTCTCTTTAAGAGAGATGCAATTAACATCGTGTCCTTTATGGCATGGCAGGTTTCAGTCTCGACACGCTACTCACTATCGTCTGATTAGTCAGACGACGCGCACTAGCGGCTTCAGGCCATCCCGGTCTACGGGGTCTGAATAAATTGTCACCCTGTGACTGGCACTCTTGTGCACTAATAAACAAAATAACTAAAATAAATAAAATAAAATAAGAAAAAAGTGCGTCCACAGGCTCCAATTAGCTCTTAAAATGGATATCAAGTGCATTAAAGTCTATGGAGACTCACATCTCGTTATATGACAAGTCATAGACGACTATGGTATCCGAAAGTAGGAGCTGATTCCTTACCATGCAGTTGTAATGAGGCTTTAAGGAGAAATTCTACCTATTTGAAATATGTCATGTCTCCAGAAGCAGAAATTCACAGGCAAATGTCCTAGCCAAGTTGACTTCCGCCATAAAGCTTCCACCCGAAGGAGAAATGGACATAACTATCAGACATAGAAAGCTCATGCTAAGTGTCTTTGACGAAGAA
Organism: Amorphophallus titanum; assembly: GCA_024336825.1. Taxonomy (NCBI): domain Eukaryota; kingdom Viridiplantae; phylum Streptophyta; class Magnoliopsida; order Alismatales; family Araceae; genus Amorphophallus; species Amorphophallus titanum. Next base: position 45,351,579 of record JANBPO010009603.1, read on the forward strand.
TTTGACCCTACAATTTCTGAGGTCAACACAATTGAAGAAGACAGTCCTACCGAGGAAGAGGAAAAAGATTGACATGAGCCGATTATCAAAATAAAGGATGATTGTCCCCCTCCAGATCAGGCTCAAAGGGTTCAGCTACTGTGGAGGGCAACGTCATATCAGCTGAGAGGAGATCGATCTATAGGCTTGTTCATGAAAAAAGATCAGTATGTTCTGCTACGTTGCCTCTCACCGAAGAAAGCCAAAGTGATTATGCGCGAGGTCCACTCAGTGCTCTGCGGTGCCCATCAAGTCGAGGACATAATGAAAACCAACATAAAACTTAAAGGCTTCTATTGGCCTACCATATGTGCGGACTGCAACCGGTATGCCCGCACGTGCCATCAATGTCAAGTCTTTGGTCTAGTGCCAAGAAGACTCCCAAACTCATTACACCCCATGGCACCTACGTGGCCCTTTGCAGAATGAGGGATGGACATTGTGGGACCCTTCCTGTCGTCCACAAAAGGCTACAAGTTCATTCTAATCGTGACATATTACTTCTCCAGATGGGCCGAAGCCTTCCCTTTGCTGGAGGTCACAAGAGAGGTAGTGGCCTAATCTGTCAAGCACTATATCATATACAAATTCGGCACTCCTAGTCGGATTATGTCAGATAATAGCACTCTATTCAAAAATAGAACCATCTACTAGTTGGTGGCAAAATTCCACATCGACTGGAGAACTTCAACAGTATACAACCCCTAAGCCAACGAATTCGCCGAAGCATTTAACAAGACCCTTTGCAAGCTCCTAGCCAAAATAGTCAGCAACCGAAAAGAGATTGGGGCGAAAAAGTACATGAAGCTCTCTGGGCATGTTGAACAGTCTATAAGACTACCACCAGCTGTTCCCCCTTCTCTCTGGTGCATGGGGTAGAAGCCGTAGTGCGGATTAAAATTGAAATGTTTTCCTACCGGATAGCTGTGCATACCAGCTTACAAACTCAGGATCAAGATGAAATAGAAAGAAGACTCGAAGAGTTGTCTAACTTAGAAGGCAAAAGGTTAGAAGCTTACAAACATCTTCAGGTATATCAAGCCCGAATAACATGAGCTTATGATAAGTTGGTAAAACAAAGGGCATTCAAAAGAGGTGGCCTCGTCATGGTCAAAGAAAGGGTAGGCAAATCCAGCGGCAAATTACAACTCAACTGGCGTGGCCCCTATATCGTCACAAGGGTCTATGAAGGAGGTGAATATACTGTTGTTGATCCAAAGGAGACACGCTCTTCCCGCCACTAAATGAAAAACATTTAAAGTTGTACCATTCTCCCGAGCATGAGTTCAAGTAGCGATCAAGACTTAAGAGGGAAAAGGGGTTCACCCCAGCAGAAAATCCGAAAAGCTAGCGGCTACTTCGAACAACCCTTGTTCGTATTCCAAAGCGCCAAATGCCAAAAACTCACTTTTCGTCTCCCAAACCTTGTTTGGCCAGCCCCAAAGACTCAATGCAAAAAACTCAATTTCTGGCTCTCAAACTTTATTTGGCCAGCCCCAAATGTAATTTTGATTTAATACATTATTGTCAATGTGCAGTTGCTGAAATTGGTTGCAAACATCTTTGTTATTATTGAACAGGTGACCTTAACGTTCTGAACATACGTTCAAATGAGTTCTGCTACAAAGAATCCATTTCTACGGGGGAGATCATGAAGAAAATGGAGACTCCGCTGGACAAGATTCGAACCTTCAAAGATATCTTAAATAACTGCAGCGACGGTGGCAAGCATTTTTCTGTTTACATTGGGGACTCAGTAGGTGATTTGCTCTGCCTAGTTGAAGCAGATGTTGGCATTGTGATTGGATCAAGCGCAAGCTTAAGGAGAGTAGGGTCTCATTATGGTGTTTCTTTCGTTCCCCTCATTTCTGGATTGGTGAAGAACCAGAGACAACTTGATGGAGGAAAGGAGACCTGTGTCTGGAACAGGCTATCTGGTGTTCTTTATACGGTTTCCAGCTGGGCAGAAGTACGTGCGTTGATTTTGGGGATGTAGGTGCATATTCTGTAAATGTTGCCTCCTTGTCCTTGTTTCCTTATTTCTGCAAACAAGGTCAAGTGAGTGTGTCATACTTCAGGGTTAGGTGTCAGATGGTGGCAGGTTTTATATAGAAGCCAGGTGACCTACGGTCATTTTTTTCTTTCTCTCTTTCTTTTCTTCCGGGTCTTCTTTCATACGGAGGGAGGGATGCAGCTCTTGCATGGATACAAACAACAGGTGAATACGCCTTCCAGACCTTTTTGGAGATATTCTGCCCCCTTCTTCTTTTCTTACCCGGGTCTTCTCCTTCATCTACCTGGTGCAGGCATTCTCTGGCTCAAGCGTTAAAAAAACTTGGGAGGAGCCGAGGAGTTGCATGGATGCATTTATCCAGTCACGATGCGTTTTTTTTTTTTTTGTAGATGGATATGTTTTTGGCACTCGAAATGCACTTTAAGCTGTATGAAGTTTTAAGTCTTCAAGAATTGAGAGACTTCGGTGACCTTTTTGTACCGAGGCTCTGAACTGTAAAAAACACAAACAAAGACCGAAACCCGCAAATGCCATTTTGGTGAACGACATTCAAGGTTTGGTTTATTGAGGTGACCTTGTTTGACATTTTGTATGTGCAACGGGCGCAGATCGGCAAGCCAGAGCGGTGGGTTTACTCACAGGATCGGACTTTGTAGCAAGGTTGCGGTTCAGACCATCTCTAGGTGGTGCCTCTTTCTGAGGCTGTGGACGATGTTATGGCCGATATTGCACTTGTGACTTGAATGGTCGAACTACGGGGTTAACGCTCGGTTGATGGTTTCGTTGGCATCTCATTACTAGTCCAAACAGGAAGGACGTAGGTTCGACGATGATGTTATACATAAAAGATGCCTCTTTGAAACAGGGTTAACAAGCTAATCACTTGGAGTGGTGATGACCTTACAATCTATGTGATATTAAAAATAAGTTCGACAATCTCACTATTTATGAGAGAGCCCTCCAAATCTTTTCTAAACCTTGAGGGCTCCTTTGATAAATGAACAGCTTAAGACAGGATGGGGTTTTGGCTGGTTCCAAGCCTTATTTGTCAGTTACATTAAGAACCGAGTTTGGTGGCTTCCACTTTAACCGCGGTGAATAATGATTTTTGTGAATTTTCATGATATTTTGGGCGAGTGAATGGCGCCGGAATGCGGCTGGACACACCAGTGTTCTTGACGTTACACCAAGTGTGATTTGTGGGTTCGAGCGGTGCCATTGGAGTCACGGTGAAGGGCGGTGTTGGTCGGCCTCTATGAGCTAGAGCTAGGGGCGGATGGGCATGGGACGACAAGAGGAGCTTGCGATAGGGGCTCTACCAAGGCTAGGGTTGACAGAGGGTGCGGGAGGGAGGAGAAAGTAGGAAGAAGAAAAATGGGCAAGGTTGATTGCGAGGTGGCATAGGAGAGTTGCAGACGGGGGGCAGGGGGCATCCCAGTGGCGTTTGGGTGGGTGGACAGTGGGATCGGTGGGCTAGGGTGAGTGATCTCAGTGAGGCGGCAGTCGGTGGGGGGCCGAGCAGTGGCTTGTTTGCGAGGAAGGGTTGGGATCCACTATTGGAGCTTTAGGCTGGCGAGTTACAGAGAGAGGGTGCGGGGGGATGGGGGTTTTCAGAGGTTGGGGTTCTAGCGGGGTGTGGGAGATGGACAAATAGAAGGCCACCGTCGATCCAGAGAAGAGGGATGCCATAGTAGATTTAGAGAAGAAGGATGCTGCTACTGAGGAGAAGAGAGCACCATCGATCTAGAGAAGAGAGAGGTCGTTATTGTGGGTTGCCAGCATGGGAAGATTAGGCGCATACTTGCACCGGGGTGGGGGAGGGGTTGCAGAGGGTGGGGGTCACAAGAGAGATGGGGCTTGGGACACGGTCACCCCCGCTTTTCTCTCTCTCTCTCTCTACCTCCCAGACCTTGGTGCCCCCTCCGGCGACCTCATCTCCCTCCGTCAGACTCCTTTTCCCTCTCTCTCAGAATTGCAACCTTTGAGGTAGTGGTGCCGCCAGTCTCCCCCTCCGTCGACGGTACCTCTATGAGCTTCTCTGGTCACTACCCTCCCCTCCTCCGGCTGTAACTCTCTCTCCCTCTCTCTCTCTTTGGGTGGGGGTTATTAGAGGGATGTAAACTTCCTATGCTTCTTTAATCAATAAATGTTTTGTACCCAAATTTTGTTCGTTATGCTGTCCCGCCGGAAGAGTTTTTGGGCATTTATAATATGGGGGTAGATAGCGTAGGAAAGCTGGCTAAAGATTGGTTTAATTACAGGACTCAGAAAGTCAGAGATCATAATAATAAAAATGCGCATGTTGGAATAGCAAGTGCCTATCCTTATGTAGCAGCTATTGTAAATACATTCTTGTTGATTTCGATAACTGGATTGGCTTTTTTTACAGGATTTAAGCAGGGAGATAGACGGCTATTCAAGGTGATTTATGTTGTGTCATTCTTTTGGTTGGTAAATATGGGATTCAGCGTGTTCGCCTCTCCCATTGTTCTTCGATATCAGCTATTTCCTGTTCTGGTTAGCTTTTGTCTATCCTTACTAGCAGCAGAAGCTATAGTGAAATGGGGAAAGGAGGAAGAGATTAAAAAGAAAATACAAAATAAAACCGTATGACAAAAAGAAAGATAGTCATTGAGTCTATATTCTTTTTTTTATTGATGAACTTTTTTTACGAAGGTATTTACAAGTTGATTCATTGGAATAGCTATAGCTTTTGGTTGGAACATGCGCCATTATTAAAAACGTATTGGAGAATTCTTTCTTGTGTAATACCTGTCGGCGAGATATTGTTGGCTCTATCTTATTGCAAAAAATCGTTTCGGGTGAATGCTCTGTATGTTACAATTTCGATAATGGTCGCATATGTTTTATGGATCATGAGCTCTTTTTTGTTTACTACCCGAATTTTCTGGCCTTATCATGCATTATGGTCCAGTCCAACATGGATTCAAAAAATGCTGATTTCATTAGGGATAAGCTGGTTGTCTTTTTGTCTGATTGTTATTTCAAAAGGCCAGCCTTTTTTGAGAAAAAGTAAAGAATCTTCTTTGCGCAATAAGCCTGCCAATGCTAGCTAGGGCAGGTAGCGGTTCGCTCACATCCGTTTAATATGTGGGTAAGGGTAAGCTGAAAACCTTTAATAGAGTAGGCGTATTTTTTATTCTTTTAATTTTATTTTATGAACAAGGTAAAAATGTTCTTTATCGCTGCAGCTATGCTGCTTACTACTGCTGGTGTATTTGCTGGATATGCAAAGTTTGCAGCCGTTCCTAATCTTTGGGCTTATGATGGTAACGGTCATGCTTTTCAATTGGCTTCTGGCGACATCAATACCACCAATTTATCTACAGCTGGTTCTACTCCTGCTTCAATAGTCACTTCTTTAGGTAGTACTGCATATGGTTTGTACTATGCAGTAACTACTGGTGGAGTTACCACTTACAACCCTGTATATACAGTTGGTTTCTAATTGTATGTAGGTTTTTTAATAAGGAGCTGGAAAGAAGCGCAATACGCTTCGCCAGCTCCTTACTTTCTTGCCTAGATGAGAAACATGGTGTTAGTAATTATTTACGGCCATGACATATTCTCCGTTACTCGATGATCCATATAAGACCAGGGTCTGACTCTTGCTTATGGGTAGGGTGGGAGAGAATGTTGTAAGTACTGTTCCTGATGACATATCCCTGAATTCGAAAATGTAACCATTAGTTTGAGCATTGAGATTGTCTGGTAGAGACTGGAATGAGGTGGCTTTTTTATAAGACAAACTATTTACTAATGATATATTGGGCGAATTTTGGATGTCTACACTAATGGCGTTTTTATCTAAAGAGAGGTTCACAAATCTAAAACCTGTAAGGCTATCGGAGATGGGATAATAGGGGATGTTGTCGGTGATCAATAAAGTGTCTGTTTGCGCGCTACCTGGACTAAAGGTTCCATTGATAAATAAGGATTGAATGCTTCCAGTCTGAATATTGATCGTGCCGCTCCATATCGGATCGAGGGTATCGCTAATAGATGATAAAGAAACGGAAGTTGGACCATTATAAGAAGAAAATTCGGCGTAGCTTCCGTATGGTATTTGAAAAGCCGCATTATACCATTTAAATTGTTCTACGCTTTTAGTGCCGTTATTTCCACTAAAATTAGTAACTAAGCTCTGACTACCATCTACCGTATTTACAATAGTTAATGCAGATGCGTCGGATGAAAACTTGGTTTTCGAACAACTTGATAAGAGCAATGATATGATAGGTATAAATAGTATGGATTTCATTTTTATAGTTATTAGTTATAGCCTGGGTTTTGTTTGAGATTAGGGTCGGTGCTTATTTCATTTACTGGGATAGGAAATTGTAATGCGTCGGCTTGAACTGTAATTCCTTTAGTGGATGAAAGAATAGTGGTTGCAGAGTCCCATCGCTTGAGGTCCAACCACCTATGTCCCCATTCGCTGAAATATTCTATCTGATCTTCATGCATAATGGCTTTCATTATAGAGTCCTTATTCGAGGGACCACTATAATCAGATAATTTGGCGCGCTCTCTGATGACATTTAAGTCATTAATAGCATTAGAAAGGCCTCCGTTTACCCCGTTAGCTTCACTTTCAGCTCTTATTAAATACTGTTCCGGCAAACGTAATACCATATAGTATTCTGAATCGACGCCTCCTATTATTGCCCGTCCAGGGCCGAACTTATATTTGTAAGGAAAGAAATATTTTGTCCCTCTATCCTTTTACCTCCCTGTGTGGAGTGGGCCGTGATTTGAATGCTGTAATTAATTTAGTTATTGTACCGGGAGTGACGGACCCACTTTAGCAATACTGGCGACATTCTCAAAAATGCTCCTCCGAGCACTCGAATCGCCACTAACCATGGGAGCCGCAGTCGGACCCTCCATTGGGATAATCGTCAGGGGCAGATATGGCAAGTGCACCGGCGTGAGAGTGATGCCCTCTTGGGGAACGATGACGGTTACCTGACCGGTCCCTGGTTCTGTTGCGTACAAGGATGGGATCTAGAGGGGGGGGGGTGAATAGATCCCCTTTTTAAATTTTACTCAAATAAAAACTCACCCTACTTAGAATTGCTCTCGAGCACTTGGCATATAACAAAGGTTGCTATGCTGAACTAAAACGAGTGAAGCGTGCCTAAGCAAACAATAGTGAGAATAAGTAGCACAAGTAAAATAACAAGTACTTAGCAGTGTGCCAGTGCCGAACTAAAATGTGTATAACCTTGTAAGTGCAGAACGAGAAACTAAGGCAATCACACCACAACCAAACCATTGGACACAAAGGATTTTTAGGTCGTTCAGTCCTCACCAAGCAGACCTACGTCCACCCCCCACTCTACCAGCGTGAGGCTTTCGCTGACTAACAGCTTGAACAGTTGATCCATAGCTTCGGGGAACAAATCCCTACAACCATTGAGCAACATAGCTTGCTTAACCTGCTGAGCAACACAGCTTGCTATCAAGAGGAACAAATCCTCTCACATGCTGAGCCTCACAGCTTGCTCCGCTGACTAACAGCTTGATGAAGGAAACAAAGAACAATGATGAAGAAAATAAAGACAATAGAAGAGAAAATAAGAACTAGACAAATGTAGCTCCTGATGAGCACGATGGTCTGGATTTGATCCAAAGACCAACACAACAGAAAAATGACTCCGGCTGCACACACTTCTTCTCGGGCTCACTCTTTCTCTTTTTCTCTTACTCTTGTTCTTCCTTTCTCACGAACACACTTCTCTCCTCATGTTGTTCTCTCTCTTTTCTTTTCTCTGCTTGGTAGCCCTCACAGTAGCTCGCCTCTTCTTCTTTCTTCTTCTGTAAGCACACTTTCCTCTCCGAAGGAAGACACCCTTATATTAGAATAGGGGCTCTGGAATTTATCTGAAAAAGATAAATACTATTTTTCCATTTGGCCACGTGGTAGAAGGAATATTCTTCTGTCATAGTACCTAGAGAGGGGGATTTCCGCAGCCCATGTATGAGCGGCCAAACACGGTCCTACCAGACCAAACGAGGCCCAACTCCCCTAAGTGACAGCTCATCAGGCCCACTTACTATAAACTAATCCCAATAAGTCACTCAGAATCAAGTGCTTCCTAGGCGGCCTCCAGGCTCAGAAGTCTGAGCGTCGGTTCGGTCATGAAGATCGCCCACCGCGACCTCCTGCCCCTCGCCCGAGCTACGACCTCCATCACTCGGATAGGAGCCGATGCTTCATGCTTAGGCCGACCGACAAACGCTTATCCAACCCGCCTCTGAGAGTCCTCGAATATCAGGAGGTTATAAGGATAAGGGATGCCAAGAGTCCTCAGGCCTTAAAGAGCCCACGTCGAGGACGTAACCCCCTCCTTGAACTCCTCCGCTTGCGGGGTTCCTGAAATGGGCGTACTATTTAAACTTGGGAAACCCTCCAGCGAAAGGTAAGGCACTTCACGCCTAAACTCCCCTTGAGCAGGAACCACTTTACCTCTTCTGGTAGAGAGGGATCTCGCGCATCTTCGTCACCTCCCTTCATCACTTCACACCATAGCTCTACTAGTCCGCTGACTTAGGCATCAGAGGGTTTTCCGCAGGGAACGACCCCCGGGCTCCTTGATCAGTTTCCCTTCTTTGCAGTCTACACTTCGTGGTCATCTTCTCCGGCTCAGGACCCGCGTGAGATCACGCCTCTTCATCTGGCGCCGTCTGTGGGAAACGGCCAAGGAGCCAACATGGTGCGAAGAAGCTCTGGGAGGAGGCCTGCCGACGACAGGGGGAAGGCCGTGGTGGCAGTGGGAGCAGTACCTTCTCATGCCACCGAAAACCCGCCCTCTAATGCCAGCAGTCCTGGCAACGAGCAACCCCCGCCCGCAGCGATGGAACTACCCCCCAGTGGGAGCGTCGACGCCTTCCAAACCCTCAACGCGAAGCTGGACGTCCTCGTGGATCTCATGAGTACCCAGGCGACCAGGGAGGAAAAGTCGTGCCTCCAAGGAAGCCCCCCAGCGGCATCACCTCCCAGCGAACCGTCGGAGGTCGTTTCACCCTACGGGGATGGCAACTTATCCGCAACAGGTCAGGCGGACCTTCGCAAGACCCTCCCCTGGAGTAGGAAGCTTCCTCGACTCTGAGGGGGGAGAGGCCTGGAGCACGTCGCCCGCTCCAGGAGACTGAAGCCCCCGGGGGGCGCTGGGGCAGCCTCTAGGCCCGCCCCCCTAGCCCCTCGGCCCAGCGACATTCGGAGTTGTCCCTCCAACTATGAGACTTCGAGAGGGGTTTCGCTGAGCAGGAGCGCGCCCTTCGCGCCCTGCAGAAGACCTCTCCTGGGGAGGATGAGGAGAAATCTCCATTCTCCAACCACATCTTGAAGGCAGAGATCTCCCCCAGGATCTCCCTCCCGACCTTCAAGTCGTACGACGGCCAGGGTGACCCAGCCGATCACTTCGATAGTTTCGACGCCCTGATGACTTTTCACGGGGCGTCCGATGCCATTAAGTGCCGAGCGTTTGTGACCACCCTAGTCCAGGGCGCTCAGGCATGGTTCTGGGCCCTCGCCCCCAGATCCATCTGGGACTTCAAGCAGTTTGGGCGAGTGTTCAAACAGAGTTTCACAGGTAATGGCCCCCCCAAGTCAGTGGCAGGGTTGTTGGCTCTCAAACAGGAACAAGGGGAGAGGCTCCGGGCTTATACCAACCGATTTAAATTAGAAGCCCTAAGAATCCCCTACCTAGACGTAGCCTCGGCCATAACTGCCCTAACCGGGGGCACCCGCAATGAGAACCTCCACTGTGAACTCATCCTCCACCCTCCCTCGACCCTCGCCGAGCTAGTGACCCTGGCTCTATGACACGCTGAGTGCGAAGAGGTCCTCAGCGTATGTCGAGGTGCAACCGGCTCGGGTCGGGAGGGGGACAAGAAACGGGCGTCCGAGCCAAGCTCGGGCCAAGGGAAAAGGTGGAATCGAGACGGAGAGCCCAAGAAGCTGTCTTGGAGATACGAGTGGTACACTCCCTTAACCACTCCGGTGTACGAGATTTACGAAGATATTAAAGGCTCGAGTCTCCTCTGCCAGCCCGAGCCTATGAAGGCCAAGCAACGCAATCGCAACAAGCATTGCCTGTTCCATAGCGACCACAGGCACCACACAGGTGATTGCCACCAGCTCCAGGATGAGCTCGAGCGCCTCGTTCGCTAGGGACACCTATCCCGATACGTGTCTGGGCACCAGGAAGACCGAGGTGCCCCAGAGGAGATCGACAATGCCCCCCACGGGGTCCACATTAACGTCATCGTCGGAGGAGCTGCATCAGGCGGAGATAGTAGCCGAGGAAGGAAACGTCACGCCGAGTGGGCAAGCCAAGCTTCTGAGCCCCCCAAAGCCCCGCCGAGTGAACCACAGGCCCTGGTATTCTCAGACCAAGACCTGAAAGGGTTGACCACTCCGCACGACGATGCCCTCGTTGTCTCGGCTACAATATGTTACATTCCTACTATTTTGATGATGTCATACACTATTTGTCCCTATCTTGGTTGATCTATTTATAATCGTCTTTTAACTATTGGTGTTTATCTTCTGAGCCATCCACGCACTAAAGCTCAATGCAGTGTTAGTTGAGCTTATTTTTCATCAGTTTTGTGCTTAACACTGTGCATATCAACTCTGTGCATATCTCCTCATAATTCTCAATGATTAGAGTCCATGCAGGTCTCTGTTTGTTCGTTTGTCTAAGTGCTTGCACATTAGGAGTCCATGCATGCTGATAGTAAGTTACATTGAGTCCGTGCATAGCCCGTGCAATTGCTGCACATCTTTGATGTGACACCACTATGGGGGGTGGTAGTCACAAGACCAATGAACCTTGGACTTAGATTTGTAAGTACAACCACAAGGCCAAGAGGCCTACGCAAGCGGACACTCTTCAGCACGCACACTCAACCCGGGGGTGACTCGGAGATGCCGAGTTAGGGATGTGGGGCGGGTCCCTTGCTGGTAGAGGGCCAGCGGTGCTTTGGTGTGTCTCCCCTCGGATACGGTCGCCACCCTCAATAGGTCGATAGGTGCCAAGGGCACAGATCCACTCACTCACACCCACGGTGGTCACTCAGAGGTGGTGGAGCCTTGGGACCGGGCGCTCTCTCCCTTATCCGGTGGTGCGATTGAAGAATATTGAATAAACAAGGACAATTAGGAGTGAGGGCAGTGAGCTCACCTGGCCGATTTGAAGAAACCGACCCCCGTTCAAAGACGTGGACGAGCGGGGAAGTGTGGGTTCCCTGCACACTGCGTCAGTGAAGCTTCTCCCTGTTTAATAATTTACATGCACTACACCTCTCGTAGGAGGGTTGGACAAGGGGTGGGGAATTTATGGATTACAGCAAAACTACCTCCACACAGGGAGGGGCGCTAAGCCGGCCAGGCGGGGTGGGGAGATTAGCTAAAACTAGCTAAAACTAGGGGCGCTAAGCCGGCCCAGTAAAACTACCTCGCTTGGGCACTTCTCCAGGTTTGTCCAGGTCTGGAATGATAGGATAGGGAGTCACTGTAGATGCCGCTACGCACTCTTATGAACTTGGAAGTCACTGAAACTGGTGCCAAAACGTCACTGAAGGGGCCAGGTATGCTTGTGAATTTTTGTGGGTGGACCCAACGTCGTCATTGTCCGCGAAAGATTCGGGATCTGAACCTCAGTGCTCTGGCTTGAACTGGACCCAGGAAACTGCAGCAAATGGACGAAGTCTCCACGGATGCTCCTGAAGTCCAAACATGGCAGGACTAAGACAAGTATGACCGTGGTCGAGTCCTCTTCCAGCAGCAACCAGGAAGAACAGAGAGAGGGAGCTCGTGGAGTGAAGGGGTGTCAGTTCAGATTCTGAGAGGCCTATTCTGTGCACCTGGGGGGAGAAAATCAGAATGGGAGGCTGCAAACTCTGAACGAGGTTCCGCCTGCTGCATTGCTTTGAGGACTGGTGGTACCTCGACCTGGTCAAGCGGCGCACCCAGGAGAGTAAGGATGAAGTCGTGGAGGCTTCTGTATTGTAGCTCTGTCTTCCAGTTAGGGCAACTGTGTGCAGTCAGGGAAGAATGGGCCCTCCGGACAGCAGGGATGTCAGATGCCAGCGGGACCACCACGGATGCGGAGCTACCTCGACGAGCTTTCCAGTGATGTATGATACGTCTTCAGATGATGCCGAATGACTCCAAGACACGATCTGCAACTCGGGCCTCTGCTGCTGCCTAAGAGCTGAGCTATGCAGGGTGGTGTTGGTGGAGGTGGGGTGGCAAGGAGCGGAGGTACAGCAAAGGGTATGTTGCAAATTTTAAATTACAGCAATTATATGGCCATGGCGGGAAGTGACTCGCCGTAGGCCTCTGAGGGATTGGAATTTTGCAGAAATTAAATTGTAGAAATTAAATGGCCATGGCGGGAAGTGACTCATCGCGGGCCTCGGAGGGATGAGAATGTGCTGAAACTAAATTACAGAAAATAAAGTTGGGGGAAGGGAATGCCTGCGGGAATTTACTCGCTGTGGATTTTGACAATAATGAAAATAAAGAGAAACCGCTACGAAAAGTTACTCACTGCGGGTTTTAACAGAAATGGAAATGAAAAATCACACGGAGTGCATGTGTGTGGAGTGTGTGATTGCCAGGGGTCGCGATACCCCGAAATGAGGGAAGCGGGAGATTGTGTGGATCTTTTCTTCCTCTTCCTTCGATCGGCTGACAAAGAGGGCCCTCCTTGGTTACCCTTGTAAAATAAAACAAACACCAAATGAATTAGAAGAAAAGTAGTGTAGTATCAATCCCTTGTGATAAAGATGAAAGCATGAACGAACTCACACCTGGCTGGTGTTATTTGTAAACCCCATTTAGTGTAAAGGGTGGAATGATGCTATGATGGATGAGATAGCGTGCAACGATGCACAAAATGAAGAACTTCTCGTAAGAAGAGAGGAAAGATATGAAGGAAGATAGAAGAAGATCCATGCAACTAAGAACATAGAAGAGTGAAGGGGAAGAAGGGTTTATTGGGGCACCAAAGGTGGGATTCGGCAGAGCTTCGACAGCGTGAGGATGGCGTGCAAGTGCGATGGGTGAGGTAGCCTTTCTCTCGTGAGCACCTAGGCACCCAAAAATTTGACAGAACCTCCCCTGAAGAAGCCTCAGGCCTGGAGATGGATCTGGAGGAATCTCCCCCTCCTCTTTCAGATCTGAAGCTCTCTTGTTTTGAGGGAGGGGTCCTCTGTTTATAGGCAAAATTTTGAAGAACGTATCTGAGGTCTGGGATGCGTTTAACATGAACGCGCCCTAGCCCCTGACGCGCTGATTAATAAAAAAGCACATTTGCAAACATTGACGCATCCAAGAGCCTCGATGCATCCTTTAGACGCATCTTGGTTCTCAGGCGTGGCCACTTTCTTTCACGTGCACGGCGCTGGAAGCCACAAAAAGTGGTGAAAGCAAGAGGTTTCGGTGCCCAATCTTGACTTATGAGGTTGCGTCTGGACAGCAAGATATTTCTCATTTTGGATTTATTCAATACGTCAAATTGAACGGCACAGTTGGCGCCACCCACGTGCAGCACAGGGGCTCATGAAGGCATCTGACCTCTCAGACGCGTTACTGGAACGCGTCCAGCTACCTGGACACGTCCATTTATTATATTTTTTCTTTTCTTTTTTTTCTTCTTATTTTTATTTTTACTGGGATTTTTAGGACGCATCCTATGCACGAGACGCCTTGAAAGAAGGTGTCTGGGGTCCCAGGTGCATTCAAAACTTCTTCCCCAAAATTTGTGAAAAATGATAAAGAAATTTAAAAAATTTAGAAATTACTCAAACAACCCAAATGTGAAAGCTACTTTAGGACATCATGGTATAATATGAGATTTACCTAGTGTAATGTCAAAACGGCATGTCTACAACTGCCCTGCCTTGGCATCTGCTTTGCAGCGGAGTGACACAAAATGAAATGTAATGGGAGTGTAATGAAATGAAGTGAGAATAGACTGAAAAGTAGATGCCAAGGTGCGATGAGATACGTTTTCAATATTACATGATTTGGAATTTTTTCAGAGTTGCAATGAAGCAACCTTGAAGAAGGTTCCCCAAAATCAACCATTGTTTGGATGGACATGAAGCAAGGAAGGAGCAAAAGAGACCAACTTCTCTACGTGGAAGTCCCTGGGTCATAGACCTGCAGGTTTCACTATTGGGGAGCAGTGACCAGCTAATGTGGAAGTGTTACAGCCAAGGTGGGTCGACCATAATCAAATAAAAGAAAAGGAATAGTTTGTGACAGATCCAAACAAAAGGTCTTTTCCAGAAAAATGGCCCAAAGTGGCTCCAAGGAACTAAGTACTCAACTCGGAGTGGAATATCTCAAATATGTCAATATCGGAACGTAGTGACCTTGACAATCGAGGTAGTGAATGATTTTTTCCAGTGATCAAGGCCCTACATGAATGCATGCTGGGTTTAAAGGAAGAATTAAAATAAATTAAAAATAGAAAATAGCTAAGGATAATATTGTCAAGTTGTTAAGTATGGGTCAGGATATCGATTTGATGAGCCAATACTGAGCAGGGGCCCGTTTCCACACACCGACCCAACGAGCGAAACCATCGTCCCCAAACTTTCACAACATAATGGCCTATCCATATGACCCAAACTCCACTGAAATTGTCACTATTTTTATTAGAGGGGAACTCAAATTCTAAATTCGTCCAAGCCATAAGGTCCTTGACATCCTCTAGTAGCGTAGATACCATATAGTAAAATGCATGACGTGAGGGTACTGTGGACACGATGGGACAGCGGCACTAGGACAGTGGTACCACCCTTTTTTTTATAATCTGCACTCAATAGCTGACACAACAAGACAAAATCATGCTATTGCCTATAACTGTACAAGCAGCACACAGAAGCATTACGCTTTTATCTGCCTTGTAGGAGAAGAACGACCTGAGGAAGGAGAGGAGCTGAGGAGATCAAGGGAATCATCTACTTCTGATCATTTTCTGAAATCCCTACTGAAGAAAGAAAGGTGCAGATCGAGAAGAGGAACACATGGACGTCCTCAACGTCGGCATCCAGCTACCCTCCACTCCGAGCAACAGAGAAAATCTTCTATTCTTCGTTTCTTCTCATGGGGATTTACTTCCATACCTTGTTTAGATTCACTCTAGTCGTTTGCTTTTGATTTTTGAGGTTGTATTGATCATACCTTGTAGTTCTCAACTCAGAATACATTTTCGTGAGAACCGTCTGCGGACAGGTGTGACCGTGGGCGGAGCTGCGGGCTGTGCAGCATCCGTTGGGTCGTGATCCATTGGTGGATCGTCTGGAGACATTGTCTTCGTGGTTCTGGAGTGTTCACTCTGTGTGCTTTAGGTTGAAGCTAGTGAAGCCTCACCGATTGGTGAGGGATGGATGTAGGGAGCCTGCAAGGTCCCGAACCACCTAAAAACTCTTCGTGCACAGTCTATTTGTGGTTTGATGCTTGTGTGATTGCCATAACTTTCTTTATGTTCATATTATGAGTTTGATACGGTGAGATGAGCACTTATTAATTATCCATTCATTCTTCGATATCCAAGTGATCATCATCAAATGTTGAGAGTTATGAGAGTTTGATTGCTGTTGCTTCATCATTTACTCAAGCCTGATATTGTCTTCACTTTTCATCTTTGTGGATAAATTTGTTTAAGTCTAAGTTTGTCGAAAAGGGTGGGCAATCAATTCACCCCCCCCTCTCGATTGCCTATTAACCGGGCCAGCAATCTGGTATCAGAGCGAGGTCTCTGATTTTTAGTCAACCTCATGGTTGTAGAAGAAACATCCATAGATATGGCTAATAGGGGAATGCTTCCCGAGGGACATTCTATGCATAGGCCCCTATTCTTTGATGGGACCAATTATCCCTATTAGAAAAATAGGATGAATGCGTTTATGCGTGCTCAGGATTTTGATTCTTGGAGGGTCATAAGTAAAGGTCCATATACTGTCCCTAAAAATGAGGATGAATGGGAGGAAGAACACATCAAAAAATCTTGTGCTAACTATAAAGCTATGAATATTATTCAATGCGCAGTACATCCTAACGAATATGCACGTATATCTTTGTGTTCATCTGCGCAGGAAATGTGGGAGAAGCTCCGACTTATGTATGAAGGGACGTCACAAGTTAAGGAGACAAAGGCCAACTTGCTTGTACGAGAATACGAGCTGTTCGCTATGAAGCCAGAAGAGAATATAACACAGATGTTTGCTAGATTGAACGAGATTACCAATGGGCTAAAGGCGTTGGGGAGAAACTACACCAATGAAGATCTAGTGAGGAAGGTTCTACGTTCCCTCACACCTCAATGGCATACAAAGGCAACTGTCATTGAGGATTCCAAGGATCTCACCACTCTGACAGTGGATGAGTTAATTGGATCTCTCATGACATATGAGATCAATATCAAGAAGCCAATTGAGGAGGAAAGTAAGAAGAAGAAGATGATTGCATTGAAGGCCTATCCAGGATCATCTGAAGATAGTGATGCAGAGTCTGGCATCGGAAGTGAGGAGGAAGAATTGATGGCTCTCATTACAAGGAGAGTCAGAAAGTACTTCAGAAGAGCAAAACGTGAAGGAAAATTTTCAAAAAGGTTCATGAGAAGAAATGTCAACAGGAAGGGTGAGCCGAGCAAAAAGGATGAGATTATTTGTTACGAGTGTAAGAAAGCCGGCCACATGAGAGCTCAATGTCCCGAGCTACAGAAGAAGCTGAAGAAAAATAAGCCGAAGAAAGGAAAAGCCATGAAAGCGACATGGAGCGACGAGGACTCGGATACCTCAACATCTGAAGGCGACAATGAAGAACTGGACGAGCTGGTCCAGAATCTCTGTTTGATGGCTGATGAAGAACAATCTGAGGTAAATTTCGATTCAGAAAACCCCACTATTGAACAATGGAGTTTAGCTTACGCTGATTTGTATCAAAAGTACAAGAAGTCCAAAACTGAAGTTAAAACACTGAAAAAGAAATTTCATGAACTGATTAGCTCTGCCAATCCATGCAATAAATGTAGTCTTTTTGAGATGCAATTCGAAAAATACAAAGAAGAAAAAGAAGCTTTACAATCCAAAATAACTTTGTATGAAGATGAATTGGGATGTGTGGAAGTTGAAAAATAAAATGCCTATGATAAAGTGGATAATCTGAAAACTGAAAATGAGAAATTGGTTAAAGAATTGGAAGAACTCAATGTGAGATTACATGAATGTGAAAAATCGAAAGGAGAGTTGGAAACAAATTTCAAAATCATGAATGATGAACTAAAGAGATTGAAGGATGTCGTGCAAAAGGAACTGAAGGGAAAAGAAAAGATAATTGAGCATGGTGAGCCTAGTAATGGGAATGCTAGGAGTGAGAAAGTTAATGTGGGATACACACCCACAAAGAAAAAGGTATTTGTGAGAAGTAAAAAATAAGAGGCATTTGATTCATATGACCGTCATCATGTTGACTCATGCATGAATATTCATGTTGATAGATCATATATGCATAGGGCCTGATCGTCGGTGGCTGGTGCAGGGCCTGCCGGGCCGCTCGGTGGTGGGCTCGTGCGCATGGAGACACGGCGACAGGGGTGGCGACGGCTTGCTCTGCATGGCGACCGCTCATGGGACAGAGCGACAGGTGGTGGCCGGAGGTTGCCGCGTTCGGAGGGGATGGAGGGGGCTGTTCACGTGCGTGGAGGGGCCAGTGGCCAGCGGTGTTGGAGATGGAGGGCTGGAAGAAAGGTTGGGTACGGTGCAGGGAAAGGTGGAGTTGGGGCACGGGTGGTGTGAGTGTGGCATGAGGTTTAGCGATGCAGGTATGGTGGAGGAGAGGTAACAGCAGCACGGTGGAGGTGGGGTGGTTTGCATGGGAACGGATGGTGGGTTGAGGGGGGGGCATTTGCAAGCGGGGTGGCACGGTGGTGTGTGGCTGGGGAGGCGGTCTGGCCAATGGAGGGGAGAGGGAGGAGGGGGACCGGGGCTCCGACGGTGCCCCTGTTCTAAACAGGGGACTGGCTGCGGGATCAGGGAGAGTGACGGGAAGGGAGAGCGGGAGGTGGGGACGCTGCATGTACGGCCGCGGCAGGAGACAAGGGAGGCGGCAGGTTCGTGGTGAGGAGCAGGCTGCTTGGGGCTGCATGGGGACCTGCCGATGATGGGAGCAGGGAGGAGATGTAGGTGGGGGGGGGGGGCTTTGCGCGGTGGACAGGGGAAAAGGAGGTGGCTCCGACGGTGCTGCGGGCGAGGGCTGGGTGGGCCGGTGACTAGTGAGAAGCCGGTGATGAGGCATTAACAAGATGGTCCCATGGGTGACAGGGTTAACCGCGGTTGGCTGTGGGGGTTGGATCTACTATTACAGGGGATGCTCTTTGCATTTGTAGGTGAAAGTGGGGGAGGAGGAGGATGGCAGGGGGCGTGGGTTTCAGATGGAGAGGCGCACGGCGATGGGGAGGGGCTGGCCTCTTAGACGGGAACAGAAATGAGTGGGGGGGTGTGTAGGAACGGCGGTTGATGGTGGAGATGGTGGAGGTGGCGGTGACGGGTGGCAGTGAAGGTCGGCAACGGTGGTGGACGGCGAGGGAGTTCGACCGGGGCTTCGGATGGGGCCTCTCGCCCGCTCCCATCTCAGGAACGGTGCACCCGGGGCTGCCGGCCTCCCTCCATGGCGAGGGTGGATGTGGGGGTGGTGGGCTTCTCACCCGTGGGATGGCGGGGGCGGTCGTGGGCATCTCACCCGTGGGTTCCAAATATTGGAGAAACAATAGACAAAGCTAACACATAATGTTCTCATTCTTTTTTTCACTACTCTTCACAGTGGGTTTACATGTGTATAAATAGGAAACATGGGGAGGGGAAAAGACACCTTGGGATTCCATGGGTCATGGTTTCCACGAGGCATCCATCATTAGTACCTAGGTAGACTAATTACTCCTAATGACAACATAAAACACACATATTAGGCCCATTTATACATTTCAAGAGGCCCATTACATAAAACATTTAAGCATAACTAATATAATTTGTTGGTGCTATATTGCCGATCATCCATTGCCGCTTGATCCTTTAATTTCCTCGATTCGGGGAAGGTTTGGCTTTGATTTTGTTTGAACTGTCGATCTCATCAAATTTTGAATATTGAATCTTGAACCGAGATTTCCATCAAGAACCCTCACACCTCTCACTCTGATTGGTCATCTCGAGCTCCTTCGCCTCTTCCTCTTTTTTTGATTGCCTCTCTCCTTTTTATAGAAGCCAGTTCCCCAGCGCCATAAAGGGCGCACCAGAGAGACCGCGCCAGGAACACCCCCCTGTTGGACTTTTACGCACCGGAAAGGAGGGCACTGTTTCAAGGGCGGTCGATGGGTTGTGGCGCCATTTCAAGAGTGGCCGATGGATTATGGAGCCGTTCCTGCTTCATTCGCTCGTCGAACGCCAGTCGATGAGTCTGGGAATGATTCTGGAAGTCACCGTTCACGATTCTTGATGCCACGGCTCCTAAAAGACCTTGGCGGGGTGTTGACAAAGCTCTCAATTTACCGTACGGCCTTAGTCCAGACTCCGTGTGTGTTTGGTTCGAGCACATGGGTCTTCTGCTGACATGACCTTCGGCATCGTGACTTGTGCTTCTAGCTCAGTTCGACTCGTGCTCAGAGCTCCCATGCGGGATGATATCCCACCTAGATCGACTGTCATTTGGCCTCTGACGGACCCACCTTCACAAGAAGTCGAACCCAAGTCGGGTGTTCGGGTCCTTCTGCAGCTAGGGCTTCCAGCTTCCCGTTGTGGAGGGCCGATGGCATTCTTTTTCCTCAGGAGAATCTTCATTGGGGTGGGAAACCGCCAGGTAAATCACAGTCCTTGGTCGGGCGGCGACATGGGGTAGCGGCGTGATAGAGTCGACACCAGATCATTGGGCAGGCTTGGTCGCACTGCTGGTTGGTAGTGGAGTCATGTTGGTTCTCCTGTGGCGAGGCTCTCGGCATTCATTCCAGGTGGCTCGAAGCTCTGGTAGCTTGAGAGGCTTCAACGGTCTGTCTTTCTTTAGCTCCAGTAAGCCTTGTCATTTGCCTTTGCGGCTTGATCGCCGGTCATCATATTTTGAGTGTCAACAAATGCCCCCCAGACGTGGGTGCTGAATCTATGAACTCAGCGACGATGGGCATGCTGTTTAGAACAATTAAGCAGGCTAGGGCATCGATCCCCCTACCTCAACCGGGCTGAAAATGCCCGATTCGACCGCAAGTAAGCCGAGGGACGTCGCGGTTTGATGCCACGGCGTTCCTCGTCGCTCCAAATGAGGCTAGAAGGCCACCCCCTCACGATTTTCTAGCCGAGGACGTCGACACCGACGCGAGAACGCCGTGAGAGAGGGAGAGGGGATAGCCCCTTGCCGTCGTAGAACCACGCCTCCACGCCGGGGGTCGGAGACGAAGGGTTCACCACCGTGATCCTCCTCCCTCTAGCTCGCCGGCGTCGTCTGCCGGTCATCCGGCCACCGTCGTCGTCCTTCACCGTGTGCCGTGAAGACGGAAGGGAAAGAGGGGAGACGGGTTCGTCGTTCGCGTGGGCCCGCAGGGTGAGGACGCCGCCGCACCCTCGCCTCCTTGCTAGCACGCCGGCGAGGCCGCCGCCCTCCTCCTTCATGCACCGTCGGTCGCCGCCGCGGAGAGGGGGAAACGCCGTCGCCGCGATGGGGACGTCACCGCCGCCGCGAGGACGCCACCGCCGCGTCGAGAGGGGCGACGGGGAGAGGGGGGACGAGCTCGGCCGGGGAAGGGGTTTCCTGCGCGTTCCCTGCGAAGAGGACACGGGAGAGGGGGGTTTCGGGAGAGGAGAGAGGGGGGTTCCACTGTGGGTTTTAAAAAAAAGGTTTGTATATTTTTTTTTATTTTTTCACCCCAAATTGCAAAAAGGCCTTAAGTTAAACAAAATTATGCATATGCCCCATTTAATTCTAAAACTCTTTAATCTAATTAGATTAAATACTAGTAAAAGCCCATAAATTTCATAAAATTAGCCAAAATTCATGATTTGAATTTTATTTTATTTTCGGTAAAGATCTGATAAAGCACGGGTCTCACAACTCCTGCTGCACGGGGCATTACGTATCGCCGTCCCACGAGCCCTGTGGCGTTACGTATCACCGTCCCACAGAACAAACCAGCCGAATCAATAGGTTTCTGACCAGGGTATTACGTATCGCCGTCCCCTGGGTTCTTTTACTTCCGCGATGTTACGTATTGTCATCCCGCAGAAGGGACCGAAGTTCAACCTCTCAGAATGCTGCTGTTTTCCACTCATAATAGTCACATTGTATTTGAATTCACATTCATATTCATACTACGATATCTGCATCATATTTAATTTTAACGTAACATAACATAAACATACTTATATATGTTTTAAGAGAGCTAAACATGCTTATAATCTTACAGTTTGAGGAATGAATCATAGTCAAGTTATCCACAAAATCTTTGTTATAGAATTATCAAAATTATCAGATTTCATAATCGAATTATGACATCTTTCATGCAATCAGACATATTCCTACATGTCATGACAAAACCAAACAAACGTGACTCCCTAATGAGTTATAGAAATGTACTAATGCAACAGGAACAAGGACCGACCGAAAAACTTAACATGAATGCTTAGGATTTCGACAGAACTACAGAACTGAACATCTGAGTTTGATGACTGCAAGATGATTTCCCATATCCTTAGTTTTCTTTTCAACGAATAGAAATGCATCGTTGCCCCCCAAAGATTTGAGAGTAGGCGCCTACCTTAAAGTGATAAACCGACGACCCAGGGATGGTATCCACACCCCAGATCCTCCTAAAACTTTTCCTTTCGATCTAGGACACTGCAGGATCGTCCTCCATGAGTCGGATCATCCACCCACGCACCATCAAGGTCCCACACTCTCTTCTCACGCAAAAAGGATGGAAGGTGGTTAAAGGGAATGGTTGCTAAAGGCTTACCACCTATGAAACCCACCTCTTTATATGGTTTTCAAGCCTCCTAAGGATTTACCCATGTCCCACAAGGCTCAAACCTGCTCCAAGGTTGTTGGTTTGAAGATGAGTTAAGTCATGCACCTCTTCGAGTTTGAACAGGTGTGACCCTTCGACCGACAGTCATAAATGCTATTGGACGTGTTCTTCTATCGAGCTACAGGCTGGGATGTCTTCAGATGAAATCAAGAGGACTTCATGATCTAACTTTGGGTTATGGTTTCATTGAATTTCATTAATCCTAGTGTGAGTTGTGATTTTTCCAAGATTAACGTTCATTCTCCCCCGTTCCAGTTGTGACCTCTCGGTAGCCCAAGGTAACTCGGGTATAATGCTAGTATCCAGGCAGAATTTGGCCTCAACCTCAACATAGAAGATATATCTAACATCCAATTCAAGATTATGACCTTAGTTTCAAGTTATTTAATTTACTACAAACGAAGTTATAAATTTCTAATTATTTACATTTATTCTCCCCTATTCTCGTCGTGACCTTTCGGTAGCCTGAGGTAATTCAGGTATAACTCTAGTATCCAAGTAGAATTTGGCCTCGACCTCAACATAAAAGATGTAGCTAACATCCCATTCAAGATTATGGCCTTGTTTCAGGTCATTTAATTAACTACATGCAAAGTTGTGAATTTCTAATCATTTATGCGCGAATTCTCTCAACAGTCGCACCTCTCCGTGACAGCTAGTAACAAAGGGCTCAGAACATTGGGTTCTGGTGCGAATTGGGTTTCCGTTTACTGTGTTTCAGGGTTTTACAGGACCCTAACCCGTGGGCTATGGAAAACTTATAAAAAAAATTCAAAAAACATTCAGAAAGAAAAATAATCAAAAAATTTACAGAGGAAGGGTTTAGGGGCCTACCTTGCTCCGTGGGGGGGGGATGCCCCCACCTCGCATTGGTTGCCGGGGATGGGGAGCTTCCTCGCCTTCTTCCTCCCCGTCGTCTTCCTCTTCTTCTTCTTCTCCTTCTTCATCGTCTTCATTTGCTTCTTCTCCTTCTTCGCCTTCTCCTTCTATTGCTTCTCCTGCTTCTCCTTCGGCTCTGTCACCGACAACGGCCGGTGCTTCGTCGACATCCGCCGCTACGGGAGCACCTTCCTCGGTTATGGTGATTAGGTCCTCCACCACGAGCCCCTCATCACCGGCGAGGTCTATGACCTCCAGCTCGGTGACGCGTTGGCATTTGTGGGGGCCGGCCATGGCGACGGTGGCGATCGGGGACGGTGGGGTTTCAGTTCGGTTGGGGGTTTTACAATAGAACGAAGGAAGAGGAAAGGAAAGAACAGAATGAAATTGACTAAACAGATGGGAAAGATAGGGCTTTTTGTTTCAAACGGTTTGAAAATGAATAGCGCCCTTGAGAGTGGCGTGATTTGCTTGATTGACGCCCTTTTCACAAGGCGTCACTTTAATATTAGACGACATTAATAGGGGCGTCATTCGTAAGGGCGTCTGGGAATTTGAACCGATTGTCAGACATTAATGGGGGATTGATTGATCCGACGCTGCTAATGATGATTTGAATTTAATTAACGGTAGTAAGAGGGGCGTCAAATGTGGAAATACATAAAATTCTTTTTGAAAAATTGAAGATTAATAACGCCTATCTTATGGGCGTTATTTAAATAACGTCATTTCTGAAAGGCGTCATATTGGAGTTTAATTCATTTTTCAGAAAGGAATTAATTGTTATTGACGACCTTGATAGGGGCGTTGTTTTTATGATTAACGCCTTACTGGAAGGCGCGTTCTCAGGAAACATGAACAGAAGCTCACGGAAGTTGAGGAATTTGATCTTTATAAGTATACATTTGGGCTCAATTGAGGCAAGATCTTTTATTTTATTCAGAAAGAATCATGATTATAATCAACGGGCCGTTTTGGGTCTCAAATGTCTAAGGGCAATGACATATGATTTCCATTGCTCCTTTTCTTCTTCTACATTTTCCATGGGCTGATGCAGCCTGCCAATCCTCCATAGTGCTTGAATGGTCTTCATTTCTTCTTCATCTTCATTGGACCCGATATCCCTCCTCTTGATGGGCGGGAGATGGGATGCTTCTTCTAGGTGGAGCCGAGGAAGTCCAAGTTGAGGAAGGCACCGGTGCGGGTTGTAGAGGATGAAGTCGGTGGCACTCGGTAGGCAGAGCTACACTCCGGTTGATAATCATGACAAATAATTAGAGTTACCCTTTGAACCCTACTAGAGTCATTTTAGGGTGCCCGTTGCAGCATGCTACAGAACATCTATTTTCTCATAAAGTGACTACCAGCAGATCGATACCGATAAGAACGGATACATGTACATCGTGTTGTTCTTATTGCAGTGCTCAAAAGAGGATATATGAGCCGCGAGATGCTCAGGCAGGCACCATGAGAAGCACAATGGAGCCTGCATGCACACCTTACAATCCGCTTCCTGAAAGTGGTGAACCTGACCTTGGGATCTTCGGGTGCGTTAGAAGAATCCCGATAGGACCAGCATATGATTAATGAGGAGAGACGAGGAGCGGAGAGAATTGATAAGGGGGCATACTCTAAAATCAAATATTGCAAGCGTGATCAAGGTGGGAAGTCTCACTTTATCTCGTTGGGTCAAGTGGCATCGGAGGCATGGTTTGCGATATCAGGGAGATTCTCATTGAGTCAGACTATATTATATCGTATACGTAAGTTAGATCGAGACGATTAACTCGGCTCCAGATGACTTGAGTCTCTTTGAATCAAGTTTGAGTCTATAAGAGTCAAAATATATCATATCGTATCTGAATTAGACGAGTTGTCGATACGACGAACCCTAATTAGAGGACACTTATAGTGGAAATGGAGAGAAGAAGCGCCTAATTGTAGGGCAATGGGCTAGGTCAAGGCAAAGGTCATTAGACTCCTAAGCACGGACAACTAGGGTGAGGAGATTGGCGCTGGCAAGAAAACATGTAGAGAGGAGGAAAAAGTTATATTTGTATGTATACTCCTCGTAAAAGTAAATTTGTTTGAACATCTATGTTACATTTGTATTTACATATATACTCTCTTTGATGACAGAATATTCCGTGGATAGTTTCAAGGAAGCTCACCTAAAGGGCTAATAAGGATACATGTGAAAAAACAAAGCAATATTATGGTCATCAACAAGTGAGCTTTAGAGCAAATATTTGTTGAGAGAGTATTGGTGTAATGATAAGACTGTCCGATTGTGATGTAGAGAATAGCCTTTTACAAAACAAGCAAACTTAACAACAATGAAACATCAAAAATTCAAAAGTATGGGGGAGCAGAACCACACACATCCAGAAAATACAACCAAATTTGCACAAAAGCAGAATCACCTACAAAACGACGCCAGCCAACGGTCTTACCGGGTTTGGTGAGGGGTGGACGTAGGGAGCCCGTCGCGGTCCCGAACCACCTTAAAAATCCTCGTGCATTGTGGTGTGCTTTGTGGTTTGTAAATTGGTGATTTATATCTATGCGCGTGTGATCGGTGAGCAAGAGTGTGTAGTTTACATGCTATATCCGTTTGTGTGATCGTGTGCGATCGTGTGTGAATGGTGAGTTTGAGAGAATTTAGTTAACTTGTTTAGCTTAAATTCCTCATCCTTGTCAATATCGTGAATTCCGCTGTGAGGTCGTTTGTGTTTCTAATTGGACATAATTTTAGTAGAAGGTTCTATTCACCCCCCCTCTGGAACCGTGTTGCTGCACTACGGGACCCAACAGATGAGACTTGGGAGCTTGGACACCAAATCGGCGCTGGTGCCTCTGGGCCATTGTCGGGGCGTCTGCCCTTTTGAGCTTCGCTTTGTCTTCTCGCGTTTGACGTAGAAGGCTGAAGTGTTTATTAGTAGGGACCGTAGAGACAATCTGCTCCAGGGGTATAATAGGTTTGCCCCCATCCAGGCGAATTCATAAATCCCCGACAAGAAGGGTCATGCCAGAGTTGATGGTGGCAGCGGCAAGTCACTTGCCTTTATGGCCATGATGACGCTTCTTCTAGGGAACCGAAGATGATTCTGCCCCAAGATGGTAGACCGAGAAAACTCGACCTGTAAATACTGGTGACACAAGATCATCGACGGGGAATACCAGAGTTGGCCCGCAAGACCCGAGGTCGATAGTGAAGGCCGGGGGCTGGGTGACTCGAGTGTATGGCTTTGCCTGAGCCGATAATAATGTTGCGGATGCTCGCAATGACGTGCTTGCACCTAGAGTTGACACTGCAGGGGGTACCATGATGCTGGAGACCCAAGGCCTTGAACCTGGACTGGGAACTGGCGGGACTAGAAGGTGAGATACAAGGCCTTCGATCTACACCGGGGCCGCTGTGTCCCATAGAGGCAGACCCATACTGGGAGCCGACATCGTCGAGCTGTGAGGTACGTTCCCCCATGATGGAGCTGAGGGATCTGAAACCTAATGTGGATAGCCCGTGCTAGGTGCCGTCCGTGGGGAACCCCGGGGTTGTACGCTCGGCCTGCATGCTGAGCAGCCTCGAACCGGGGGTTGATGACCCAGGTGAAGCAGTTGCACTTCAGAGGTTCGGGTCAAAAGGCCCGAACGAGATGCTGGGGAGCCCTACCCCCAGGTCAGGAGACCCGTGCGAGGAGCTGGCTCAGCTGAGGCTCAGGGCTGATGGCCCGAGTAGGGTGCCAAGGATTCAGACACCTTGGGGTGGAGACCTACACTGGATGCCGACTTAACCAAGGCCCAGGGCTGGAAGCCCGAGCGAACTGTAGTAGTGGGGACCAGAACTCGGGGCATGAAGCCCGCGTCAGGAGTCAGTCGAGACTGGGCCTGAGGGTTAATGCTTACCCAGGCAAGAGCTGGTCTGGGACCCCTACAGGGACTGGAAACGGGAGACCCGAGTCTGACACTCGGTCTAGCTGTTGAGACTGGCGGCTGATGTGGTGTGTTGATGGCGCCGGGAGAGACGAGAGTTGGGGGTGGCGGCAGAGCCACCACGGGGACCACACCCAAGAAGTAGGGCGATCCGACGGCTGGGGCAAAACTATCGAAAGTGATCGGCACAGCCAAATAACCCACTCGCGCATGGGTGGCGAAGACAATGGGACCGTAGGTGACGGCTGCCATAATTGTTGATGTGCCGGACGAGCAGGGGCGATGGCCACTGACGGTCGTCGAACGTGTTGGGTTCGTGGCTCTCCCTCTTTGTCTATGATAATGGTTTTGATGATAACATTATATTGTGTGTGAGTTTTGTGAAAAATGTCCTTTAGTTCTTGCATATCGTGAATGTGGTTCTTGCATATTTATCATGGGACATTTGAAGTGTTTTGGGTCTTAACATTGTTTACATGAGTATTTGGCTTAATTGAGTTAGATGAGGTTCATGTATTGCACATGAAGCATTTTGATTGCTTAACTACCATGCTTTCAGAGGATTAAACCCTTCAATAAGCTCATGCTAATGAAGGTGAAACTCAGGTCAATGGCATTTTCATATTGCATTGTGGACTGAATTGGGAAGTCTTTGAACTGAACCTTGAATTCATGCAGGTTTGGCCTCAAGGTGTCTCCGACAAAAGGAATCGTTCGGTTCGGCAAGCATGGGAAGCTAAATCCACGGTTCGTTGGACCATTCGAGATCCTAGAGAAATTAGGGAATGTGACATATCGGTTGGCTTTACCTCCGTCTCTGGAGGGAGTACATCCGGTGTTTCACGTGTCCATGCTAAGATGGTACGTGCATGATCCGGCACACGTGATTAGTTCTAAGTAGATGCAGTTTCAACAGAACCAATCTTATGAGGAGCAACCTGTTCGAATTCTGGACCACAAAGAGCAGGTGCTGAGGACTAAAGTCATTCCATTGGTGAAGGTATTATGGAGGAACTTCTCGCAGGAGGAGACAACGTGGGAACCAGAGAAGGAGATGAAGAAGAAGTACCCTCGATTATTTGGTATGTGATCTAACCCCAAACTTCGAGGATGAAGTTTTCTTTAAGGGGGAGAGGGTGTAATGCAATAATAATGATAATAATAATAAAAAAGAGGTAATTCTCTCTCTCTCTCTTCTTCACTCGCACACACATAGCTCCCGCGGTACACCTCCCTCCGAGCACCCCGCGGTACACCTCCCTCCAATCACCTCTCACCGCCACACTTCCACCATCCTCCAGCGGCACACACCTGCTGTGCCGGGTAACCCCTCAACAACCGCACCGGATAACTCCCTCTCCTTTCCCACCGTTTAACCTTCACCTCTCCCCATTGGTTAAGGCCCCACGGCACACACCACTCCTCACCCGGTGCACCAGCGCACTGGATAACCACCTCACTTCACCGTCTCACCTCATCACCACTCCACTCCTCTGCCCGGCATGCCACTGCGCCGGATAGCACCGTGCAACACCTCACCACTCCACCTCTCGCGACACACCCCTATGCCGGATGAGCCCTCTGCCTCCTGCTACCCCTCCGTTGGCCGCCGGTTGACCTGCTGCGGACATCTCTGGTCGCTCCCGCCCTGATGCGGAGGGCCCGGTAACAGGCGGGTTTGGTTCGTCTACTCTCACCGGTGCACCGGCCGCACATCCTCTTGTTGCTCCGGCACCAGCTGGTCGCGACCCCAACAGCCCTGGGTGTCTTCCCGGAGCCTCTCAGCTTCCCCCCACCGTGGCTCCCTTCCCCTCGGGGTGATACGTCTCTACCATCTCCCTCACACCATCGACTTCCGCTCACGCGATCCCTCTGGCGGGAACCCCTCCGTCGTTGCCCCCCTTTCCAGTCGGCCTCGCTTGGGAGCTTTTCTGCCGTTGCTCCTCCCACGCAAGCCCCCACGGATGGACAAGCCCTCACCTTGCCCTCTCTTTCCATTGTTGGGTCACTGCTGGGGATTGTACCCTCGTCTTACATGACCCTTCCTTTGGCTTGCCTGCTCTTCTACCCCTTTCGGCCGCGGCGTCAGTGGGCGCTGGGGCCCCTCTTGCCATCTCTTTCCCTACCTGTGACCCAGGCATCCCCCCGGCGCGGGTCAGCTCCCCTTCGATGGCCCTGTGCAGGCGGTGGCGACCACCGTTTTAGCGTTGCCTGGCTCTCCACCTGATGGGACATCACTGGGAAACAACCCCCAATTTTTGCCAGGGCTTCCTCCTCCTTGCCCTGCTTCCCATCGAGCTCTCCTACGCTTGCATCGTCTCCAGCCTTGGCGCCTATGGGTGCTGGCCCTACCCCTGGCGGTCTGGCCTCCGGCTTTGTCGCCCCCTCATCTTCAACGGCCATGCCAGATCTGCTCCTTTCGTCCGTGGGTGGCCCTTCGATGGAGCACTCTGCTACATCGCCCTCTTCTCCCACGGCTGGCGCTTCACCATCCTCTATACCCGAAGATGCCCTCCTACCTACTGGTGTAGATGGTGCTCTACCACCCTCTTCATCCTTTGGTGGCGCTTGCATGGTCCCTCCGCCTACCAGCGTGCCTGCCCACGTTCCCCTCTGTCTGCTCCTTCTGCTGGTCCTGCCGGTGTTCCCCCCTCCTTCACCCGAGTGGTCCCCCAACTCTCCCTCTGTCTATCCATGCTCCCTGCTCCACCTCTTCCGGAACCACCTCCGCGGAGGCATCCCGGCCTTCATCACCGAGCTCCCCAACCTGGAGACGCTCTAGGTGTGGGACAACAGCTTCACCATGGAGCTCCCCAAGCGCCTCGGCAACAATGGCCAGCTAAAGAAGCTAGACGTGGCGACCAACTAGCACACGGGGCTGATCCCCTGGGGCTTGTGCGACGGAGGCAAGCTGGAGACCTTCATCCTGATGGAGAACGGCTTCTTCGATCCCATCCCGGAAGAGTTCGGCGCCTGCAAGTCGCTGACCAGGGTCTGCCTGTCCAAGAACTTCCTCAACGGCACGCCCGCGAACAACTCCGCCCCGACACACCCGCTGCCTCCTCTGCCGGTACACCCGTGAATAGTTCCACCGGCACACTCGCTGCTGGCCTCACCCGACACACCGCAACGGCCCTTGGTCGGTACACCTTCAGGGTGTTCCACCCGACACGGTTGGTACACCTTCAGGGTGTTCCACCCGGCACGCTCACTGATAGTCATGTCCGACACAGTGGCGGCAAATACGTCAGACACTGCGTATGACCCTTGGCGTGCAGCACGGTCGCGTCGAAGCCAGCTAGACTTCGCCAAGCTGTCAGCCTCGAGTTCAAGCACGCAGCCACCCGTCTGACAGGGACAAGACCGAGGTCAACCTCGGAGCGGCCTGCGTCGTGAATGGAGATCAACCCCAGCGGACATATAAAAGCCTCCGTCAGTGGAAGAAAAGAGAAGAGGAGGGTTGTGGAATTGGAGTTTTCTTCCTCCGCTGGCAAGCTTCTGGGTAGAAGAGAAGAGAGCTGAAGGTCTGAGGAAAGAGGGACAAGGGAGGTTGGAATATTTGGGTAGGAAAGGCAGGTCATTGCATTCCCTTTTAATTCCCTTGCCTTTTCTCTCTGCTTCCCGTTCTTCTCTTATATGGGCCCCAACCCTCAATGTAGCTCCTCCTTTGTTTAAAAGGGAATGAAGATGCAGAGCTCTGCTCCCTGGTTCTTTTTAGAGCAAAATGTCCATCTCTTCACTATATGTTCATATCTGTATGGTGTATCTATGTCTTCAGCCTCCGTCTCAGCAGGTGGGAATTCCTCATCACTAAAGTCACCACCATAATCATCCTGCTCGGAGGAAGAAGGGCTTTCTGTCGACTCCTGATGCTCCACTGTCGAACCAAATGCCTCTCCGGTAGGAGCATTCCCCTGGGCAAGGGCCTCCTCGGTCGACTCCGTAGTGGGAGCATCAGTCGGATGGATCTCGGGAGCAGGTTCACCTCCTAAAGTGGTCCTCTCCCCAGTGGAGGCTTCCTCAGCGGCCCCGACCACAGGAAGCGAGGGCAACTGCATCTCAACTAAAATTCAAGCAAGGAATAGTCAAGCCGACTGAAAACATAATGGGTCTCGGGAGCCCTACGAATAAATAGCAAATTACCTTCCATCTCATGGCTGGGCATTGGAGAAGGCAAGTCTCCCTCTACATGGGATATGGGTGCTGGCCCCCCTCTCTCTCTAGTCACGGCGCCAGCTGCTACCTCTAGTCCAACTACCGCAGCAATAGTGCTGGCAACTCCAAAGAAACATTAGCCAAGGCGGCCAGAACAAGCGATGAATTATAGAAGAATGAAGAATATACCTTCATCTTCAGGCCCATGTACATGAGAAGCCTCAAATTCTTCAAAAGATATTACTGGAGGAGGGACGATCACTGGTTCCTACTCCGCAGCCTTCTTCCGGCGTGCCCGTGTCACCCGGGTCGCGGCCTTCTTGGCTTTGCTGACAGCCTCTCTCACCTGAGACCTGGTCTGCTTCCGCGAATCACCAGGAGGTAATGGCATTGTGGTCAGGGCTAGCTCAGGAATCCCGAAGTATGCCAGCTTCTGAGCCTTAATTATCAGCTCCCTAAAGTGCCGAGTCTCCTCCGAAGAGAGTCAAACTGCACAAGCACAAAGGCAAGGGTGACACATGCAAAAATGAAAAGGAAACAGCTCAAAGCTGAAATGAAGAAATGAAAGGTACCTACCAGCCCTATGTACAAGGGAGAAAGAGGCCAGTAGAATAGCGAAGGCACTTTGTCTCTTGAGGCCGCCTCGCGAACGAGCCAGCATACATCTCCTATCTTCTCACTTTGTTCGACCAGCGACGCCAAGTCTGCGTGGCCGCGAGAACACAGATGATAATATAAGCTCAGGTGGTCCAGCCCCCATCCATCAGCATATTTGAATGAGATCAGAAGGGGCCGATCTAGAATAGCTTCACTTGGGCCACCAACTGAGAGCCCGTGAGATCGAAGCAATGCAAACAGCTAGAAGGTGTTACTGTACAGTGTGTCTCACCTGTCCTCCCCTCTGATAAAAGTTCGATAAGGATGCAAACTATTAGTCTCTGGATGCCAGTTAGCCATGGATGGAATGGGCTCCTCCACCGGCAAAGGGAGCTGTTGAAGAGCTATCCGCTCGCTACTCACCCAGCACAAACCCCGAAGCATCTTCACATAGTCATCCTTCCTGATCTCGGGCATCTTCGGGTTGGCCTTGGATGAACGACGCTTCGCAGTCTTCTGAGTTTCCAGATAAGCCATCACCTCTGTGTTGGTCCAAGACTTTAACTTCTTTAAATAAGAAAGTTTAATGTCGAGGATCGGCTCTGGATGGGAGTCCAAGAATCTGCGCTCTGCAATAGGCCAGCATTCTCAACAGAAGTTTCTGTAAAACCCCGTCCGTGCATTCCACCACTTGATGTACTTAAGAGTGACGTGAGGGAAATGAGCAGGGGGTGACACCCTGAATGATACCTCCTCCCCATGGTGAAAGTAGTCCCACCACGCACGAGCCTCGTCATTAGCCACCTAGCCAGATCGGTGCCTGTTCGGCAATCTAAATTGTGTGGAGGAGAAGGGAATGTGCTGATCATAGCCAAAATTCTGGCTGAATCGGAATGGATAGTATGGCTCCAACCACAGGATGCCGCTCTTCCGAAAGACAAGGATGCTTGGTCTAATAGCTAGCGCCCAGTCAACCAGCTCCGACTCCAGGATCGGCCTCATGCACTTGGCACCAGAGATCAGACGTATATATTCCTCTATCTCTAACAGACTGCATCGCCACATCTTATTCACGAGTGGGCTGGAATAAGCCGCCAGGCTCCAAAAGTGCAGAACTCTGGGCGAGTCTGTGGGAACCTTGGTCAGCTTGCCACTAATGGCGAAGAGCTATTTTTCCACTGAAGATGGTTCGGCACTTGCAAATTCTATCATCCTCGAGACAAGGTGAGATGATTGTAGCGCTTGAGGAGTAGCTTTCGGGAACAGGGTGCAAACCCAAGCATTGAAAAAGTGTAGTGGACCAACCATCCGCAAATTCCTAGGGATACATGACCTGTGCAAGTCCCCCAACATCTTGTAAATAAAGCATAAAGTCACTGGGCAAAGGGACAACTTCGTGCCCCAAGCCATCAGACAGGAGGGGTAGATGGCCTCCGCCCTAATCACACACTCGTCACCTTGCGAGAGAGCAAAGGAACAAAGCCATTAAGTCAGATATGCAGTACAGTGCGTGACTGCATTAAAGTTGGCAGGGTTCAGGCCTCCTTGTTGCCCTCCCTTCGAAGTGGACGGGAAAGCGGCCTATCATCGGACCCTTTTCTTCCGCCTCAAGGCAGCCGGTGCTACAATGGGAAAGTCTTCATATTTCTGCTCCCCACTGAAGAAATGCTAGAGCCAAGTGCCCATCCACACGCGCCTCCTCTCTCTAGGCTTGCGGGCCTCCCTCGTATCGTATGATGAGTGGCAAAGTGTACGATACACCTTCATCAGGTAGTGGTAAGCAAAGCCTGTCAAATACCAGCCTTCGCTGTTGGTCTGATCTTTCAGCCAGTCGGGCCAGCAAACTTCTTCATATGGCTCTCCGTCGATTGGCAAGCCGCTGAGCTGCGAAAGACTCCAAAGATCAAAAGAAGTTTCTCCCTCCGACGTATAGAAAGTATTGTACTCGGGGCAGAATACTTCAATCATACCGCAGTATAGACCCCTGGAAATAAGGTAGCGGTACCTTGATGCGCACACGCTAAGATACACGCCAGCTTTGACCAGGATAGGAGCATAATGCTGCAGCACATAGTCTGTAAACTCCACAGCTCTAGGTCTGAATGCGAGGGCGTCGGTGGCCCTTAGCTCGGTAAACCAGGCCATAGAAATCTGATGTTTGAAATGGACCGCCAGGCAGTCCAGCAAGAAGGATTCTTCTCTATATCCCCACTTCAATGGGGCAAGAAACAAGCCCAAGGTTGGCTTTTCCCGGTCAACACGGCCTCCTGTCTTGTTCCATCGAGCGGGTATGAATTCAGGGGCTCTGGTCAATAGCCCGTCCTCTGGAGCCAGGCCTTGCAGAGCAAGCATGGCGCTCCACTTCCTGATTTCTCCGGGGAGGTAGATGGCTCTTCCCCGCACAACAAAGTCAGTCAGGCTACCTCTTTCAACAAGTAACGCCTGCTCAGCCTTCCGGACGAGGAACAAGTCCCTCTTCCCTTGTATATTGAACCGCCTAAGGAAGGCCATCAGGTGCGTATCCTTAGGATGATCCCTCCTGATGGCTTCCCCGCGGTCATACTTGAAGGAATCACCCCTGATGATCAGGAGGCGGGTGGTGTCTACTGTGTTGGTCTCCGAGTCTGAAGATTCTGCAACCACAACAAGCTGCTCGTGCCCCCGGTCCAAGGAGTGAACATATTCCCATGCCACCACAGCACAGGATGCAGAGAAAAAAGGGCCAGATGCCATTTTATCTGCAAAAAGGCATATCAAGAAAAATAAACAAGGTCAAAAAATAGTGATCAAGATAGAATTTTTGACAAAATTTTGGCAGAGTCTTCCCAGCTCGGTAGATTGCCAAAAAAAAAGTAGGAACGCGTCCACCAAGGGAACGGTCCCTAAAATAGGCCATGGGCATCACACCGAGGCCAAAACGGAACACCCAGGGGAATAGCTCTGAGGGCAAGCCCTACTAGAAGCCTCCCAGGGTCCGAAAGAAAGGCTTCAAACCCTGAATAAACAACATTCTCCCTCACCCGTTTGAAGAACTCGGCCGCGCTCCACTATCACTCGACGCCGTAGAGGAAATGCAGAATGAAGAGAGATAAAGAATTGTTGGAAATGAAATAGCTTGAAGGAAAAAACAAAGAAGAAGGGCTTATGCAAGGGAGTTCCTCCAATGGGTTAATCCGGTGCGCTAAATAGCGTGTCGTATTAACCCACCCATCCAAATGGCGTGCCGGTTAAACCCCGCGCCGTATTAGCATATGCTCCAGGTGTGACGGATTAACCACCGCACCGGTTTGAGGGCCATTCCAACCCTCTATCATCCAAATGGGAAATCTGCCCAAACGAAGCTCATCCACTGGTCCCGCTTCACTCGTGCCTTGCTCGCAACACCCGCTGCTGGGGGGCATTTGTTGGCACTTAAAATATACTCGGTGGTGATCAAGCCTAAAACATAAGAATGATACGGCCCACTGAAGCAAAGAAGCCAAAGGAAGCTGATATACCAAAGCCTTCTCAAGCTGCCAGAGCCCCAGGTCACCCGGTATGAACGCTAGGGACTTCACCTCAGGAGAATCGAGGAGCATTCACAAACAAACCGATAGTGTCGACAAGCCTACCCAATGAACCAGCATCGGCTCAGTCGTACCGCATAAAACAACATCCATTGTCTGACCAAGGACAGGGGTATACCCAGTGGCCCACCACCTGAACAAAAGATCCTCCAGAGGTGATAAAATGCCCTTGGCCCTTCAAGACAAGGGAACCGAAGGCTCCGTCCGTAGAAGACCCCGATGACCCAGCATGGGTACGGCTTCTCAGTAAATTGGGTCTGTTGGCAACCAAATGATCACCCAGTATAGGCAGAAGCATCCTGGGTGGTATTTCACTCCCCAGGAAAGCTACGAGCATAAATTAAACCAAGCCAGCAGCACGAACCATAGTGCCGAAGGCTGAGTCAGCGAAAAACCTGCGTATCCGAACTAAAGGTACACAAGGTTCTGGAAACGATCGTATGCCGACCCAAAAGGTTTCTTAAGGTGTCTCACCAAGGTTTTGCAAGGCCGCGGTGAGATGAAAGATCACGGTGACTCCCGGAACTAGTATGGGACCCACTATCTGACCCACGTCAAGTGAACGAGACCTATCTGGCGCGCCCTTTCACTGACGCGCCCCTCTTGTCGGTGCTCTCTTACCCGACACGCCAAATGTTAAATGGGCATCTCCCCGGCGCGCATCTTCCACGCTAGGAGAGACTTCTTCTATAAAGCACTAAGTGGTTCGACCAAGTTAACAGAGAGAGGAAAAAAAAGAGACGTAGAAGAAGAAGCAACAATGAGGCCTGAGAGAGGGAGAATTGGGCAACAAGAAAGGGAGGCTTTTTTTTTGGTAAGTAATATGGTATTTGTATTAAAAGAAAGTAGAGTTGTACATCATAATTTTGCCAAGCAGATGGAAAAGGCTAAGGACCACACAGGTTGTGGACTCATAGCTTATTGAGAAATAAAGATAAATCTACCAAAAATTCTTTTTTCCCTTGTTGTTAGCCTCTTTAGCCCTTGCATTTCCATGCAGCTTCTTGCATCTTCAAGAATTTCAGGGAAAGCGCAGCACCGGCATCTCATGGTTACAGGCCCGTGCAGTGTACTTGGCACTGTCAGACTTCCAGCGAGAGCGGCTGACTGCCATGGGGTTCACCCAGTTCCTGAGTATCGAGGTGTGTCGATTTGACACACCTCTACTCTATGCCCCGCAACGATCACTGGGATCCAGCGAGTCGGACCTTCCTCTTCACGTGGGGGCATATGGTCCCCACGGTGGAGGATGTGGCCAGGCTCACTGGCCTTCGAGTGCACGAGCTACCGGTTAGTGGGACTACCTTTCCTGACTATCGGGGGATGGCTCGGGAGCTGCTGGGCCTAGAGCTGCGGTGCCCCGAGAGGCTGTCAACCCTCCTCCCTCGGGCGAGTCTACACGACAGCCTAGGGCTGAGACGTGCGTGGATAGCAGTTGGTGAATAGCCAGAGTAGGACTTGCAGCGCTTGGTGGACCTGGCCAGGCCGAGGGTAGCCGCGCAGCCGGGAGCAGAGGCCGATCGAGTGCGGTGACGCTTTCTGATGCTGATGTTCAGATGGCTCCTTTTCTCCACGCGGGTAGATGCGATGAGCTACCGCTTCCTCCCCTTCCTCGAGGAGCTCGACCACATGGGCGACTATGCTTGGGGAGCGACAGACCTAGCCTTCCTATACGACACGTTGAGTTCGACGGCCCGTCGGACCATGCTCGGGGACTTCTCACCCTTA
Organism: Amorphophallus titanum; assembly: GCA_024336825.1. Taxonomy (NCBI): domain Eukaryota; kingdom Viridiplantae; phylum Streptophyta; class Magnoliopsida; order Alismatales; family Araceae; genus Amorphophallus; species Amorphophallus titanum. Next base: position 45,388,601 of record JANBPO010009603.1, read on the forward strand.
CTCCAGGTATGACTCTTACCTTAGTTTTGACCACATAACCTCTATATGCTTTCTAAATGCTAACGCACTACTGTGATGTAGGTTTGGGCCTATGTGTTCCTACGGGCACTAGGCAGAGGGGAGGAGGCCCACCCTGGGCTTCTCCCAATAGCACGGAGGTGGGTAACACCTCGAGAGACCGGCTCCCTAAGGCGATAGGTCAGGGAGTTACAGGATGATATAGACGCTCTGCCGTATGCCTCGGTATGATTCTAAACTCAGACTCTCTGATTAAATGCATTCATATATGATTATGATGCTGATGCAGTTTTCTCATTTTTGTAGGTGCGATGGACGCCTTATAGAGAGGAGGGCCAGGCGGACTAGCCGTGGGTGGTCGGGGCCCTCGCCTTCGTAGGGTGAGACATGTGGCTCCATTGCATGAATGTAGTGGAGCGACTTCATTTCAGATTGGTGATGAGGACCGTCGGGGTTCACCAGCCCACGGTGGAGTTCCCGGCGCTAGAGAAGGTAGGGGAGCGGGTTTCGAGGTCAGTGAGAGGCCTGACCGTGGCGTTCGATTGGACTTCAAGGAACGCTACGCAGGTCGGTGACTGGACAACCCTTGGGCGGGTGGTGACTGCCCAGGCTGAGACTGACGCGGCGTACTACACCGCATATGCGCGACACTACCGGGACCAGGTGTTCTGGGGTGCCCACCGACCGCTATGACTTCTTTAACCTTGCACTCTTTTCAATGATGATCATGATTTCCACTCAATGATGTGCTAACACTTGGACTTCTAAATGCAGACTGACCCTGAGGGACGCCTTGCAGAGCTGACAGGGCTCCTCACGATGACGATTCGGGAGCGGGACGAGGCCCGACAGGCCTTAGCCCTTTTGGTGAGTTTTTTTTTCTTTCTCTTTTCTTTTCGACCAATGCATTACTTTTATGCTGAGATGCGACTGACCTGGAGTTTTGATTTCAGCGGGGGGAGGAGGCCCAGCGACAGGGGGCCGACGCTCCGTCTTCCTCTACCGTGCAGACTCCTGTCGACCAGGCAGAGCGGGAGGTGGAGTTCCGACGGATGGTTGATCGGGCCAAGGTGGCCGAGGCAGCGCTTGCCGAGCGGGTACGTCCTACACTTCCCTTTGTGAATTATGTTCTTATATTAAAATGCTGTTGACTAATGGTGAATGCATGTGTGCAGGTGACAGAACTGACTGCCGCCATCGGCGAGGGCGACCAGTTACGAGAGGAGCTCATCCTGGCGCAGGATGAGGCCACCCGCCTGCGTGAGGAGTTGGCGCAGAGCTTCGACCTGAGAGAGGAGGTGACCCGCCTACGTGGGGAGCTGGAGCAGAGCGTCCACTCGCGGGAGTCGGTGGAGGATGACCGTTTTGTGGCGCAGGAGGAGGCAGTCTGCTTGCGAGAGTGGTTAGCACAGGCCAGACCGTCGGATTCGGTGGAGATGGCGGTCCTCTGGGCGGAGGTGGAGCGACTCCAGACCACGACCTCGGAGCTGGAGCGTTTTCGCCAGGAGGCGTTTGAGCTATGCGATGAGGTGCGGGCCTATAAGGAGATGAGCCACTCTCGCAGCGCGATCAGTGGTAGCCGGGCGGCCCCGAGCGGCAGTCAGGCTACCCATGGCTCTATCAGGCACTTCCTCGCGGCTTCCTCTCAGCGATAGAGGTATGAGGAGGAGGACCGGCGCCGACAGAGAGAGAGGTAGGAGGGTGCGACCTCTACGATGGGCCCGCCATCGAAGAGGCAGGAGGGAGGTGGAGACAGTGACAGGCCAGAGGGGCGGCCTGATTTTGCTTTGTACTCCTATACTTGTACATGATGTGACATGATAGCGACCTAGCTTGTCTTTTTTCTTTTTTGATGATTTTCTTATGTGATGCATGTATGTATGAAAATATGCAAATTCGGACGTCGATTCGTTGGAATCGCCCCGATCTCACCTTTTAATGTGTGCCTGCGTCATTTTTTGACCCCAAGAGTGTTGTATCATCGTGTGGCTTTGTTTCCCCTGCGCTTTGGCGTGAATGGGGCGTGGAACGGGTCGATTCGGCCATTCCCTTGTTTTGATCGCAGTATTTGTGTAACGGTCGTGCTAGAGACCATCACTTGTGTGACAGCCCCATGATAGACCGCCACAACCGTTGGTTGTTTCGCATTCTTTGAGGCTGGGTTGGTGTGACAAACCAGCATAGGACCATCACATGGCTGTAACGTGCCTATGGTGGTGCATTACGTTCTGGGTGTGACGGACCAGCATAGGATCGTCACATGGCTGCAACGCCCCTATGGTGGTGTATTACGTGCTGATGTTTCCGAGGACTGTGACTGTCAGTCCCTCGAAGACTGTATCTACCTCAAAGATTGGGTCAGTCGGTTAGCCCTAACGGACCTCCCCTTGTGCGTCACGTTGTGTAACACCCCTGGTCTGGTGCATTACATGATTCGTGTTAGGCTTTTAGGCTCGTTGGCCCTGCCGCCCCCGTCTTGGTGCTTTAGGTGGTGTAGCGCACCTGTCTTGGTGCGTTACGTGGTCTGAGTTGTAGCTTTAGGCCTGTTTGCCCTGACGCCCCTACCCTGGTGCGTCAGAGTAGTGTAACGCCCCTATAGAGGTGCGTTATAGTCTTGTTGTTGGCCGTGATGGTCGTCGTTCTATTCTTTGTCCATTCGTGAGTTGGTCTGTCTTAGGTTTGTGTTTTAAGGCGGTGTCTGTGTGTCAGTGGTTTTTGGATCTGTCAGTTCAGGTCACTGGGTGTGGTCTTTTCCTTGACTGCGATAGTTCCCTAATGACTTGATCTAGACCTGCCAGTGTCTTTGTCTCTAGTCTTGCAGCGGCCTTCCTTGACTGCCGGGTTCACCTAGCGGTTGAGTGATAGTTCGCTCTGCGCAGAGTGCAGTCATTGTCCACCGCTCCAGTTTCTGCTTGTCTTGGCTTGATCTCATGGTTTGCCAGTGACCCGTGGATGTCTGTTGACATCCTATAAGGGCTGTGGCCATGATGGGATAGCCAAGAGTGCTTGTGTGTGTGTCTGTGGGTGTCTGCGTGTATCTGTCATGTCAGGTTTTGGTCAACCCGGTGAGAACAAGGGTTGACATGTGACCTTGTGTGTGTCTCGGTGGCTTTGTCCAATTCGAGACCGCGTTTCTGGATGTCTCGAGGTATCGTTCTACCTTGGTTTACGTATCCAGATGTACTGAGGGTCCTCGGTGTTCCCTCGGGTCTCCGTGAGTCATTTCCTGCGGAGCGTCATTTCCTCTAGCTTAGGAATAGATTGTTTAGCAGCTTGTTCCGCTGTTAGTGATGATCTTGCCTTTGAGTCATTTGACTCAAGGATCGTTACGTGAGTAGGTCTAGCTATCTTGTCCTGAGTTGTCGGCAGTGGCTGTGCTACCATTGGTGCTTCAAAGTACGTGCGGCAGTGCTCTCTTGCCTGTCTATACTTTCACACTCGTGTTTTGAGTCTCCGTATCTTGTGAGCCTCCACTAGTCATAGCCTTACGGCACGCTTCGGCGTGATGGCTCTTGTAGCAGGGCACTTTCCCGATTTACAGTTCTTAAGCTAGTTCCGTGGGCCCCTGGTCCAACCGTAGCGTCCTTCGGAGGGGGAATATTAGCTAGAGGCCTGGCTTAGGCAGTGGGCCAGTGTGTGCACACGTGGTCAGGGGCTTTGGACTTACGTCGACGGGCGTGACCCTGACTAGTCACTCGTTACTGTAGTTCCATTCTGGTTCAGTGTGTACCTCAGTCTCCGCCGTCCTGAGGCGTCCGTAGGGAGGTACTTGTGGCGTAGTATAAGACGTCAGTGGACGCATCTGGCCATTCTTCTCGTGAGAGGTACTCCAGTCACGTGGCACGTGACTCTCGGTGTTTCTTGTGCGTCACGACCTTCCAGGTTATCCCTCTTGTGGTTGCGCTCGAGGTCAGTGTCCTGTCGTATGCATGACGTTCTAGTCATGTGTGGGATAGTGTGCATGACGTTCTAGTCATATCGTCTGTGTCTGCGTCTGTCTAGGTTTTCCTAGGTTTTTGTCTACCTTGCAGGTCCCTTTTAGCGTCGACAGATCGGCAACTCCTGACTTCGTCAGCTCAGAGTCACCTTCCTGCTGCTGCTTAGAGTAGTTTGGGGTGCTAAGGTTAGTTCGGCAGCCATTCGTCTGGTACAGTTTCTTCCCCTCTTCTTAGACTGTTCCCTACTCCTACTCCCTGTTTCTTCTTTTACTACTTTCTAGCGTAGTGTTACAGCTTTCTAGTGTAGTTTTTCCTACTTTACTACCTGCTGTTTTACTTGTTCCGTGTTACTGCGTGTTTTTCAGTGGGGATCCGTGTGACCCCTAGTGAGCTAGTGACACGAGGCTCACCCCTACTTTTCAAGAGGTGGCGTCGTTCTGCTTTTGCGGTTCCTGGTGCGCGAGTTCATAGTTGCTAGCTGGTACTTGCGTCAGGCTTCCCCTGACTTTCTTTGTACGTCTTTTCTTTTCTGTCGACTGTACTGTTAGACTTGTTGTCTTTCCTTTGGACTGGACTCTGGTATATAATTGAGAAATTAGAAAATTTTCTAATTTTTTTTATAAACCCACCCTCCCTTCTCTCTCCTCTCACTTGCGCTCTCCCTCTCTCTCACCCATTCTCTATCATTCTCTTGTCCCCTCGGCTTCGACTGTAGACAGAGGCGACCGTGGGTGAGCTAACGACACCGGGAAGCTGCTGAGACGCGTGATGGAGCGAGGATTGGATTGGTTTTGGCGCGATCCCGAATGGTGGATTCAAAGTCGGCGATTGAGCTCGTGTTGTGATTTTTGGCGCAGTTTAGTCGCCTCGGCGCTCGATTTCTTCGGTGGAGGTAGGGAGATGGATCGCCACTTCCTCCTACACGTTTTCCCAGCTTCTGTGCGTGGATTGGTGCTCGAACGGGCTAGATCGGGCCACTTTAGGCAAAACTGTTACTTTTTGGGTTTGTAGGGTTCACCGAAAAATGGTGACACTTTATAGTATAATTACTATCAAAATGACCATCGGGGTGTCAGGATCCCATACCCGCCACTTTCGTGTCGATCGGTTGTCATTTCGGGCTGGCAGGAGTCCGGGAACTTCGATGACTCGATTTGGGTCGATTCATCAGAATCGCCCCGATCTTGCGTTTTGATGCGTGCATGTGGCATTTTTAGCTCCCAGATGTCCTCTGTGATCGTGTGGCTTTGTTTTCCCTGTGTTTCGACGTGGAACGGGTCGATTCGGCCATTCCACTGATTTTCCCGCTGTGACGGCGTAGCAGTTATTTCAGTGACCATCATAGGTCTCTAACGGTCCTATGATAGACCGCCATAGCCGTTGGTCGTTTCAGATTCTTTGAGGCTGGTTCAGTGTGATGGTCCAATTCTGGAGCATTACACGATCCTGACGGGCCAATGGTGGAGTGTCACAGCCTTGTCATTCTCAAGGTTCGTGTCAGTCAGTTTGCTCTGACAGCCTTGCCTTAGACCGTCAGGGTGCTATAGCATGCCTTCTATAGGCCATCACAGTAGTTGACCAGGGTTTGACTTATGAACCCAGTTGGCTTTACCGGTCCTTCCCATGTGCGTCAGAGTCGTGTAACCCGCCTCTCTTAGGCCGTTACATGTTTGTCTATCTTAGGTTCCATAGTAGGGCGGTGTCTGTGACGGTTCATTCCCTGACTGTCACTTTCGTGTGGCACGTCTTTATTAGACCACCATAGTCCTGTCTCCTCTAGAGTGTAACGGCTCATCCTTAGACCGTCACCTCCGTGTAGCGGTTTAAAGGTGAAGCGTTACAGCCCTAGGTGGTTTTGATTTCTGATTGTCTTGGCTTGTCCTTGTGGTCTACCCGCTTTCCCGTGGATGTCTCTTGACATCCTATGAGGGCTAAGACTATGTTATAAGGTAGCCAAGAGTCTTCTTGCTTGTGGTAGGATTCTCTTTCCTACTGTTGAGTCGTCATTGTCTGGCTCTGGTCAACCCAGGGTCACTCAGTAGTTGACAGGTAATCTTGTGTGTCTCGACGGTCCTGTCCAGTTCGAGGCATGGTTCTGGCTGTAGTGAGGTATTGTTTTACCTCATTCTACGTGTCCAGATGTGCTGAGGATCCTCGGTGTTCCCTCAGGTCTCCACGTGTCATTTCTTTCGACAGCGTCATTTTCTCTGGCTTAGGATTAGACCGATTGGCGGCTTGTTCCACTATCTGTGACGATCTTACCTCTGAGTCGTCCGACTCAAGGATCGTTACGTGAGTAGGTCTAGTTGCCTTGTCCTGAGTCTGTCAGTAGTGACTGTACTGCCATTAGTGCTTCGAAGTATGTGCGACAATGCTCTCTTGTCTGTCTGTACTTCTGCACTTATATTTTGAGTCTCTGTGTCTTGTGAGCCTCCACTAGTCGTAGCTTTACGGCATGCTTCGGCGTGACGGCTTTTATAGCGGGACACTTTCCAGTTTATGGTTTGTAAGCTAGTTTCCGTCGTCTCCCGCAGTTATCGTAGCGTCCTTTGGGGAGGAGAAAACTAGCTAGAGGCCTGACTTAGGCAAGAACCAGTGTGTGCACACGTAGTCTAAAACTTTAGACTTGCATCGTTAGACGTGACCCTGACTAGTCACTCGTGACTGTCGTACTGTTCTGGTTCTGACAGTGTCTTGGTATCGACCTAGTCTTTGTGGTAGGTTACGTGGACAAGACACTAATAGGCGCAGCATAAGACGTCAGTAGACGCAGCTGGCTGTTCTCCTAGTGGGGGGCACTCTAGTCACGTGGCACATGGCTCTTCGCAGTTCTCTTCGCGCTTCTCACACGTCGTGACCTCTCGGGTTAGCCCTCTCGTGACTGTACTCAAGGTCAGTGTCCTGTCGTATGCATGACGTTCTAGTCATGTGTGGGACAGTCTGCACGACATCCTAGTCGTGTCGTCTGGGTCTGCATCTGTCTACGTTTATCCTAGGTTTCTTTGTCTATTTTGCAGGACCCTTGCAGCGTCGACAGATCGGCAACTCCTGACTTCGTCAGCTCAGAGTCGCCTTCCTGTTGCTATTTGGAGTAGTTTGGGGTGTCGAGGTTAGTTTGACAGCCGCTTGTCTGGTACAATTTCTTCCCCTCTTCCTAGACTGTTCCCTACTCCTGCTCCCTGTCTCTCCTTTTACTACTTTTTAGCATAGTGTTACCCATGATGAAGCTCATTTTTAACTCTCCACACTCATTCAATACAAAGCATCCTCAATCAAGCTTTTAGTGCATTCTTCACAAGACCAAGCATTCAGTCTATGCATGAGCAATATAGAGATAATTCTCATGAAGTCTTGTATGAGTATTTCAAGCACATGAAAACATGATGAACCATTCAAACATAAGGCCAAGCAATCACGAACTCATTTTGTGATCATCAAAATCACATACACAACAGAGGGAATATTTCACTGATCCACTGGTCCAATAGAAGACTTCTTGGTGCGTAATATTCCCAAGCATTTCAACTGGCTTTCTTATATATACCAAGCTTCCTCAACTGAAGAAGCTGCTGCTGTCGTCCATCAAGTGCCACGCTACAGAGCATCCACCAAGAACATTCCCAAGTAAGCGTGAGAGCAGCCCAATGCCTGTAGACCTTAGTCCAGCATTGCTAGAGAAGAAGAAGAAGAGAGAGCAGCCCTGTGAATGAAGATAATCCTGTAGTCTACCGGTGGTTAAAGAAAAAGATCCTTAGATCTAATCTTGTAGATGTAGCCACTAGCTCCCTCATCCTGATCTATTCTTCAGCTGGTGTTTATATTGTCACTTGTTTCACCACTGCCTTTTTTTTTAACTAAAGAACCGACCAAGATGGATAGACACTGGTCGAGTGCACCCTCCCTCAAAGAGGGAGAATGTTCTCACTCCCCGAGGTAGTACCAGTGGCCCTAGATTTTATAGCATGAAGATGAGAGAATTATAGGAACAATGGGGAATACCCCTGAGAATCAAAAGGGCACACAAAGAAAGGCCCTTGAGCAATAGCAATTTGAGAAACAAGGACTAAAGAATTACAACCAACAGAAACTAAAGGAGATGGATGGCTGGCAACCCAGCCTTGTTCATTCTGAGGGCCCCCCTGGCCAGTCGTGGAAGATCCCTTTCATGGGCGAAGACAATGGTAGCAGGAGTATTGCATGCATAAGATGCCAAGGAGTCGGCTACTTGATTCCCCTCCCTATAGGTGTGCTGGAGCAGACAGCCACTGTCTTGAAATAAAACTAGAGTCCTCCTCCACCATGGGATAGTCATCTAGCTAGGAGCCTCACCCTTTCTAACCGCCTCGACTAGGAAAGCACAGTCCGAGAAGGCAACAGCTAGTCTTATTCCACACTGCTTTGCAATAGCTAAACCATCATGCAAGGCTCTTGTTTCGGCTAGCAGGCTATTGCCATGGCCATAGTAGAAGGCAAAGGCAATAAACAGTCTTCCTGTATTGTCCCTTATACAGCCACCTCCCCCACTTCTACCAGGATTGCCCTTCGATGCCCCATCTACATGCAAAGTATACTCTTGCACAGCCAATCTGCAGGAAACCAAAATGGGCTGTTTGATTGTAACCTGAGGAAATAAATGAAAGGAGGCAAGGCATCTGAATTGAGCAGGAGATATTGGCCTATGGAAAGTAAGCCTATCCAAAGCCATTGAAATAGAGGAGAGGATCCTCCTCTTTATAACAATACTATTATGAAGCACACCATCAAATCTAGCCGCACATCTAAGCTTCCAGATTTCCCACAGCATCAATACAACAGCCAACATCCCAACAAAACTGAAGGCAGATTGCAGATCAGCAGCAGATAAAAGATTCCATAGGCGAGTAGTGATCTGATCACTAAACCAGACCATATTGCTAATCAATGGATTCACCCACCCCCACATTTCTGAAGCCAGCTCACCAGAAAGAAAAATATGGTTAAGGTCTTCTTGACAGGGGAAGGAACAACAGTTGCATCTAGAGGCCATTTGTATCTCGCAGTCAACAATCCTACTATCAACCGGCACAGCGCGGTGGAGAAGCTTCCAAGCAAATAAGGCCGCCCTCGGAGCAATGGCAGAGTGTCACAACTTAGCCCAGGCTGGCCGCCGCAAACCTTTGGATCGAATCAGGTTACACACTAACTTAACAGAAAAATTACCTTTTAAAGTACCTGTCCATACACAGATATCTGCTTCACTGGTGAATTGGATGTTGGGAAGATGGGAAATATTGCTAAGGAATCCCCAAGCATCATGTTGTGGATCCTGGAGTACCTCTCTGACAGAAGCCAGAGGGAGACCAGCACCCCCATCCCTTCCACTGGCCTGAGATGCAAAAACTATTGGACAATTTCCAGTCCAATTATCCCTCAAAAAATCTATATCTGCCCCACTGCCAACAAACCACCTGCTATTAGATAATAAGATTTCTCTTGCCGGCCTGAAAACTGCCAAAGGCATTCCGACAGGGAAAGGTTTGATGCAGTTAGCAAGGTGGAATTTGATGAAGCGACGCCGGGCATACAAGGACCAGAGAGATGACCCATGGATAATGCTCCACAGCATTTTAACAGCTAGGGAATTTTGAACCCACTGAAGGTCCCTGATGCCCAATCCTCCCTCAAGCCGAGGCTTTTGAATAACAGACCAGGCAACCCAGTGTCGACGGTTAGTGCCTTTGTCACCATGCCAAAAGAAGTTTGCACATTGACTTTCAATAAATTTTAATATCTTCTTCGGGATAAAACATGCAGAAGCAAGATAGATGGGCATGCTGTGTAGGATAGAGTCAATTAAGATAGCAGAGGCTGTACCGGGCTATGAAGGGGAGGGCCGTGAGGCTTGGGGGTTCGGTCTAGATGGCCAGGGGGCTTTTGTTGGAGGAGGGAATGCCCTGGGATTGAGAGTTTAAGGTGGTTTGGAGGACGAAGGCCAACGGTGATGCTGGGGTTTGGAGTTTCAGAGAAGGAGAAGGGACCCTCCTTTATGACAAAATGGGTGAAGGTGACAGCCGGAGGTCCCTCACATGGAACCAAAACCACTAGGGGGGAGGAAGAAGGGTGGCTGAAGAACCCGGAGGGTAGACCAATCCGACGAGAAACAACGCCAACGAGGGGAGTGCACGAGGAACAAAGAGGAAGGGGTTTTATTCATGGTAGTCGGGAAACCAAATACATCGGGTGCAAGAAGAAGAGAAAAAAAAGCAAGGAATGGAACAAAGAAAGGGAGTGGGGGGGTTTGAACAGGGGCGATGGCTCCCTGCCCTTCCCGTCCCACTACTACATTTCTCTCCCCCTCCCTCTTACTGTCTTGTTCTCTTCCTCACTGATGGCTGCCGAAAGGGAGAACCCCTTTTTTTTCTTCTTCTTCTCTTCGGTCCGGTGGTTGGCGTGCGTTGCTCTCCCTTCCTCTCTTCTCTCTTTCTCTCCTCTGTAAAAAATGAAAATGCTTATTCTCTGTTCTTCTTCTCCTCCATTCGTCTCTTTGTTCCCTCCCTCTGTGTGTGTCTCTCCTTTTGTCTTTTTGGTGGAGGAGGGCTCTTTATACTCCCGCGGGCGGGAGCCTTCAACCACGACCGGCGGAGGCGAGAAGTGACCAGCTTTAATGGGGATTTGACTTTCCCATCCTTGGTGGTAGGGGGAGTAGGCAGCGTGTCCCCCTCTCTGTTTGACACCTCAGGTGGGCCACTGCGCGCCACGAATCCATAGGGGGATGGCGTGAGATTTGTTTTACCGAAGGTGTTGTTGGAAGACCCGTGCCGTTGAAAGGGCTGGGCGTACCGCTAAAGAACCCAACGAAGGTGTGCCGTCGAAGGCCCGTATGGGCGTGCCGTTGAAGGGCGTTGGAAGCATGCCGCTGAAGGGCGTTTCGCGGTGTGCCGCTGGGGGCCTTGAAGGCGTGCCGATGAAGGTGCACGGGGGTGTGCCGACAAAGCGGCGCTAGGGGCATATCGACGAAGGCCACAGGGGCATGCCATTGAAGCTTGCGATGGGCGTGCCGTTGGAGGGCCGTATGGGTGCGCCGTTGAAGGGGATTTGGGCCCGTTTTGAGCCCGATTGATGATCCACTTAATTCTCTTCGGGGCCCACGAATTGTGAGCTTCCTAGGGGGTTAGTTTCTCTTCGCTATCGTGACTCTGGGAGTGGCTTCACGGCAGTGTGTTGTTTATTCGGAGGGTCCATAAGGGACGTGTTCTCCACAATCTCTTCGGTTAAAGTTGTTGTTGATGCTGAATTGGTCGGGATGTGCGGATGTGTGATTTTACACGTCCACAGTACTTCAACAATAAGAGGACCTATCGTGACCATTCCTCCAACGGGCAACCCATCATCTGCAGGGCCCCAGTGAGCTGCATGACCACGGTATGTACCCCCCGATACGTGAGGGGGGATCAGGAAACATCATGGCCCGTAATGTCAGTAGGGTCTGGTGGATCCGAAACAGCATGGCCTATTGAAGGTATAGGTGGTGGGTTGAATTCAATGGTGCTTTCCACGGCTGCCCACAGTTCGGTGTCCATCGCGACTGACGAAGATGGGAGAGCCGAAGCCAAGCTGTCGGGTCCTTCCACCTCAGAAGATAACTCCTAGCCCACCACCGCCAGGGGAGAAGGTGAGACCATGGCAAGATCACCCGACACCACTATCATCAGGGGTTGCCCCACCTCCACCATCGGAGTAGGGTCGGGACCCGTTGCTACTTCCCGCACCCTCTAAACCGGGTCTACGGCCTCGGCCGAAGAGCATATGGCTACCGAGACTGGGTCAGGCGTCCCGATAGATATATCTATCTCCCTCTCTACCTCCTCGGTAAGGTCTAGACCCGCCGTCGCTTCGCCACTTGGCAGGGCAAGGGTCTTGCTCTCAGTTGGAGGAGGAGCGTCGAGTGAAGATGGACTGGATAACGCCGCCGAGGGAACTACGGCCCATTCTGCTTGTGCTTCCTCCAGCGGTATGGTGATGCTTGCCAAAATCTCCCGTAGAAGCTGGGTTTCCTCCGTTGTGGCGAGCTTCTGAAGAGGCGAAAGAGGGACTACGAGCTTCGGGCTAGCCCCCGATCGCAGGAGAGGCACCAAGGTCTCCACGTCCGGCCCCCAGAGTGACTTTAGCCTGTCTGCCGCCACGGGACTGATGGGTCCCCTCCATTTGGGAATAGCCTTGCGGGCCCTAGTGGCACGTACTTCTGGGAGCATTGTCGTTTTCTGAACATACGAGACAGGGTTAATCACTCACCGCCTGAGGCAAGCTACCGGATCCTGAAGAGACAAAAGAGGAGCCCCGAGGCCCCCATGCTTACCTCAACCACTGGGACTATGCTACTCTCTGGTGTTATCTCTCCCTCCTCGGGAGGTTCGACCGCTGGCGCGTGAGCCTCTATGACCCCTTGGGAGGCATAATCCTATCAGGTCCAAAGTAAATCAGCAGTCCCGACTGGAGGGGGCTTGGCTACCTCTTTCTCTTTCTCATTTTGCCTCTCAAAGGCCTTGAAGTCCACCGCATGAACTTCCTGCGGCAATGATCTCTTCTCGGCCTGTCGAGCCTTCTGACTCGGTGCAGCGGCAGTGGATGAGTATCGGGCAAGGAAAGCCTCAATTTCTGCCACAATGTTGTTCAGGCGGTCAAATGACTTAACCTCGACGCTGATCATCCTCTCCAGGACCTCCTTCTTCAGATTCTGCTTGTAAATTTGCACTGTATCTTCCTGGTGTAGCGGGTGTTTGCACCTCATGCTGAGGTTCTTCCATCTTCTGATGTAGTCCAATGCAGATTCGTCACTCCCCTGTCTGGTGGCATAAAGCTCCGCCATAGTGACCTCGTGTTTAGCTATGTAGAACCTTTCCTTGAACTTCTTCTACATGTCAAGACAATTGATAATAGACCCAGCAGGCAAGCCTGAGTACCACTCAAAGGCGAGCCCTGTCAATGTAAACCTAAAGAACTTTAGGAGGTATGATTCATTTGCAGCCAAATCGCCCATGATGTTTACATAGTAGGTAATGTGCTCCCTAGGAGACCCTTGTCCGTTGAACTTTTCAAACTTCGGTGGCTTGGTGATGCCAGGTGGCAGCTTCTTAGCGGCGTGGTATGTAGGGTTGGTACTCGATATGCGTCAAATGGGACGTGGTCACCATCACCTCGCTCTGTCAGCTTCATCTCTATCATTTGTTCTAGCATCAATCTGTTCACAGCTACCGGGTCGACCGGGCTTGGGTAGAAATGGGCCGACTGCGTAAGCGGCGTTGTCAGCACCGTAGCTTGCGACGTGGCAACAGACCCTTGAAAGGTGAAGGCCGATGGTGGGGTTAATGCCGCGGGTTGTGGCTGCTGTGGGAGTGCCTCCGATACACCTGGGTGCTGGCAAAGGTGCCACCACCTGCGGGGATGCCTCCGAGGTCTACCCATTACCCCCGGGGGTTTCGGGCAATGCTTCAGTTTGTCCGGATGCGAAGGGTTGAGAATTCCTCTCATTTAGTTGTCTCTTCAGCAATTCAATCTCCTGCTGATACCGCTGCATCATGAGCAGCACAGTGGGGTCATTCATAGTAGAGCTGGGGGTCCCTCCCCTCTCTTCAGCTGGAGCTTCTTCAGATGAGGTAGACGACAGTCTACTAGCATCGCCAGCGGTGATGACATTTGCGGCGAGGGCCGTTGAGGTTCCCTCAGGAGTAACATCGTTAGCGTGGGCTTGTATCACATCGCAAGCTGCCCTTCTTCTCCTGGTGAGGGGACCCCACCTTTCGGCGAGCCTGGCTATCTCTTTGGGCTTAGTGGGTAGAGCCCCATACCGGCCGAGCACCCCGGCCATGTTGCAGGTGTAGACCCTCATGTCTCTACCCTTCCTTGATGCCCTTCTTGACGATCCGCTAGGGAAAGTTAGCCTGTCAAAGACTGACCTTCGTAGTTGCGCCTCCCTCTGAGGCGGGGATAGGTGATGGTCTTCTAGTACATTCCTCGATTCTGCACTCGGTGGGGATCGAGGTTCTTTCTCTTCTGAGATCTCGGCCATTGCTTGCAACAGTCTCTGACGTCCCAAAGGGGTGCTTTCCGGGCCATAGAGGTAAGCCCTCATTACTTCACTCGCTCCCTCCTGTGGATGTAGGGAGGTGAGAGTGTGTGCCGTCGCTCTGTTTTCACCGTATGAATGGTGGGATGGATGCCTTGACTTGGCGATATTGTGGTGATGTCGGGGGCGCTAGTGAAGGGCATCCTTTGGAGGCAACAGGTTGTGGTAATGTCGGGGGCACCGGTGACGGCGTCCCTTGGCGGCAACGAGGCAACAGTCTCTAGATGACACTCCGAGTCTGTTGGCCCGGCTTGATTCTTTCTCTTCTGTCTCTTATGGCAGGCTTGTTCTGGCTCTGCATTAGATGGTGGAGTAATTCGGGTACCCTTGGGCACCCACACCTGCTTCTTCTTCTCCGGTTGGGGGTTCGGCTGACTCCTCGGCCTCTTGGCCTTGTTGAGTTTCCCCTTGTCATCCTCTTCCAGTGGCTGGAAAGAATTCTGCATCGACACAACGGGCACGATCCTGTCCGGGATCGCCTCAGCTCGTCATCCGTTCTAGTGTACTCGGACGCTTTCGATGATAACTGATTTGCCAGTGTTCGAGACCCGGCCCCTAGAGGGAGTAGCATTCGCGTGGCCCCTTCAAAGCCTCCTTCGGTGGGACGCCGACCCTTGGTTGGATGGGCCCGGGGAGCAGTGCACGTGGTGCACAAAGTAGCTCGTCACCCTGGTGGGGATGCGCTTAACAGTCAGGACCGGTGGGCGGCCAGTAGCAGTCTTGATAACCCACTGGATGGGGGTGTTGACCTCAGCAACATTGGACGCTTCCACGTCCAACAGATTCACGAATGCCACCCCAAGGAAGTTGGGGAAGCCTACCACAGGAGGGAAGCTCCCAAAGTGGACAGGGATGGCCAAGTACCCGTCCCGAACGTGGCTCTCGACGACAAGCAAACTGAAAGTCACTGCCATTGTTGTTGTTCAAAAGGTAACCTTCATTTACAAATTGAACAATTAGTATTTCAAGAAGGGGCCGTGAGGCCCTCTGATTCATCATCATCATCATCAAAGCCTTATCCCAATTATTTGGGGTCGGCTACATGAATCCCGTTCCACCAAAGATTTCTATCAAATCACCATGTCCTTCAAAAATATTATTAAATACACAATAGAACAGACTTCTGCAGTTCACCTCACATGCTGTGAGATGATTCACATGCTCAATGTCCCCATAGAAACAGGGAGTTTGGCCTGGAACTGGCCAGTTTTGGCCAAAACAGGCCTAAAACCCAGGACTGGGATTGGAACCGGCCTGGACAAACCCTAAACTAGATTTTTAAACCTTGCTGTCATCACTGGCGAATTATTTCTTACTTAATAGGAATTTCAGATCAAGTACATGCAAACCTTAGTCTTGAAAGGAACTGTAGTGTCCCACGTGCATGCATCGTGAACATTACCAGTTGGCAAATTGTTCAACCAACTTGCAATGTAAGAAAGCCTAGATAAGGCAGGGGAAACACAAGGCAATTCCTATTTTTGTCTTTTTACATATTACAAGGCACATTCCAACCAATTGTAACCTACTTATTCCAGATACCAAGAAATTAAGGTCAGATGTTCAGATGCATCACAAAGGGATTATATGAAATAAATAAGCTGTTGCGGACAATGGAAACTACTTGCATGTAACCTCCACATTCAAATTCAATATTGATTACAGTGGGAAATGAACAATCAATTAAATAAGGATAGTGAAATGCAAAATCTAATGCTAAATAATAGACCATTGCCATTTTTATAGCATCAATATTGATTTACCTCATCTCTGTGTGATCAAAATGACCCTCGGGTAAGAAAATCCAGCACAATAGATAAAGTTTTGCTAATTGTGTAAATGATTAAATAATGGTCCAAGGGAGATATACCCTTACTTGCATTGAACCCCAGAAAATAGGCAGGTGCACTGCAGATCTCTATCTAATCAAAGACATTGGATATGTTCATATTCACCTGAAGCAGAGAATTTGCAGTGATTCTTTTGCAACCGTTCCCCTGCCTTTTATGAGGGTATACAATCTCATCTTAACTTATGGTCCCATTCTTCTTTAATTTCAATGGTGATCTAAATTCAAATGTCGATATCCGTGGGTTGGTATGAAACAGATTAAATCGATCGGATGGGAATTGATCTAATGGCCAACCAGTTAAGGTCACACCGATTAGAGAATGGACAAATCCTGCACCACATGACGATTGTCATTGTTGATCATACCCATTAATTTGTCATTTGTGTGGCATGGCATGGATGAGCATGATTTCAAATGTTCAAGGGAAACGAGTCTGGAAATGACACCCATCACATGTTTGAAATGGAGACTATATGTAGCATCAACAAAGAACATTATGAGATACGTACGGAGAGTCACCAATGAACATGAATGTGTTCATCTATCGGGTGGATAATTTATGAAGGAGACAGAATATGTTTCCAGCTCAAGTACCATAGCCATCTTAGGCATGCAGACAAATACATACACGTGTTTGAGTGCACCACCAGTGACGATGTTTTCCAATGATCTAAGAGCAGGTGTTAGAACTTGATGTGGAGCAGGATCCACGATCTCCAGATGGGTCGGAGTGAACTGCTCTCGGGGCGCTAATGGGCCTCTGTGAAGCTGGGCTAGGCCGCTTACTGGTTTAGCTGCTGTGCTGAGACGACGTTGTGGGCCGCGTGCAGGTGACAGGTACGGTTCACCGTGGGACTGGTACCCACAGGTGGTAGCGGCGGTGATCCTGTGCGAGTGGTCAGGGCAACGGGAGGGGATATGGCGGCTGGTGGCTGGATGCAGAACAGGGAAGGGGGGAAGGGCGGTGGCGGAGGAAGGAGGTGGGAGAAATCGACAGCACAGCGGCGGTGATGGGCAATCGCGTGAACCGGGCAGAGAGGGTGGCGGAGGGCGGCGGTATGCAGACGGCGGCGCAGGCGGCTACACTTGAAAGTCGGCGGTGGCAGCGCGGGTTGAAGACGGCGGCGTAGGGTGGCTGGCGACGAGTTGCAGGGGTGGCTGGTTGCTACGTGGCTGGCCGCAGACGGAGATGCAGGCAGCTGGCGGGTCGTGTAGGTGTGGCTGGCGACAGGTTGTAGGGGATGGGGCGGCGACAGACGCGCAGCGGTGGTTCGGTGGCTGGCCGCAGACGATGGTCGATGCAAGTGGCTGGGCGGCTGGCTTGTAGAGGACGACGGTGGCTGGGGCGATGGACGCTGGCGGAGGCACGACCGTAGGCAGAGGGCGGTGGCTGGCGACGGTGAGTTGCCGGTGAAGATGTTGCGGGCGGCGGGGTCAGCGGCGAGCCCGATCGAGAAGACGGGAGAGAGGCGGAGGCTATGGAGTAGGGTGGGGCGGCTAGGGTTCTGGTGGAGGGGGGTTTGCAGGGAAGAACAAGAAGAGGGATGGTGACGGTGGGGTGAAGGAGGAGAAGAACAAGAAGAGAAGGTGGGTGGGGTTGGATCTGGCAGAATGCACGGAAGGGAGGGGGTGGTCAGTTGGGTACTTGGGTTTTGTTGGGGGTAAAGAGTGGATAAAAGGGGTGCAACTCGCCGCTCCAAATCCCTCTTTGGTAGAGGGATAGGTAAATAAAAAAAATCTTCCTTAGATTAGTCTGTATTTTCACTAATGTATTCAGTCACAGTCCTACCTTCTTGAGTGAGGCTTTGCCACTCATCTAAGAGAGTTTGGTGGTAGGATGGGGTTAGGCACTTGGTCCTAAGTTGGTTCTTCATGTCTACCCAAGTGTCAATAGGCTCTTGTAGCCTAACCGCCCTTAAACCCTCTATGTTTAGCCAATAAGCTTTGGCCAATTTGGTGAGTTGCATCTTGGCCAACCTCACCCTTCTTTCTTCCGACATAGGGTACCATTCAAAGTATTAGTCCATGGCGGTCTCCCATTCTAAGTAGGTACTCAGGTTATGGGATCCGTCAAAGCTTGGTGCCTCGACTTTGATTAATCTCAAGAGATGGTCATCCGAGTCATCCAGGGGGCGTCTTTCATTATGTCAATGGTGGTGGGGCCTCTCATAATCATAGTAACGGTCGGAGTCCGAGTCCTTCCTATCAAGTTCAGCTCGCGGAGGGTGAGTCCTTGTGCCATTGTTTCTGGGTGGGGGCTCATTTCCCTCTAACTGAGCAAGCTGGGTGGAAATGGACTCTAATTGATCAAGGATGGTGGTGATGGCAGCATCCAACTGGCCCATTTGGCCTTGGGGTTCCTCCCTATGGGCATCTTGGTCGTCTTGGGAATTGGGATCCATGGGGGGCACCGAGGATGTGGGGTCGGGTCGGTATGCGGTTCCCCTACGGGTGGACATGTAAGAACGGGGAGAGACACGATGCACAGATGACTCCAATGCAATGGCCCTAGGACTTAGACTTGATAGAGACAAGTCTAAACTTACTTTGATACCAATTGATGTGACACAACCTAGGGATGGCAGCAGCTAGGCTGAAGATCCTTGGACCTAGCACGGCAAGCACAATTCGCAAGAACAAAGACTAACGTAGGCGGACGCTCACCCGGTGCTCACCCAAAACCCGGGGGTGACTTGGTGATGCCGAGCTGAGGGTGTGGGGCAAGAACCTTGCTGGTGTAGGGCCAGCAAGGCTAAGGTTATCCTCCTGAGGGTATGAATGCCCAAATCAACGGGCAGGCCATGTGCCGAGGGCACAGGTTTCACTCTCTCACCCCAAGGCGGTTACTCGAAGGCAGTGGTATTTTTGGGACCGAGCGCTCACTCTCTAACCAGCGGAGCTACTAACGGATATTAAATAAACAAGCACCAAATAGAATCAAGGGTTGAGGGCTTACCAGGCCGGTTTGAAGAAACTGGCCCCGGTTGGAGACGTGGGCGAGCGGGGAAGCGTGGGTTCCTCTGCACGTTACGCCGATGAAGCTTCGACCCGTAATTAGTTACTTACAACACTACACCTCTCGCAAGAGGGGTGGAGAAGGTGTGGGGGAAAGATTAATTACACACAAACACTACCTCTTGCAGGGAGGGGCGCTAAGACGTCCAGGCCGGGTGGGGAATTAAGTGAGGTTCAATTCTGTCCCGAACCCAGATCTGCAAGGACAACAAGCTAGCTACGGAGCCGCTGCGAACACTCCTGGGTGCTGTAGTTGATGGGACTGGTAGCCGATCATCTGGGGACATGGTATCAGCATGGAAGAGTGATCCGGGATCATTCGGAGCTGTGGAGGGGTCGCTGCAAGCTCGACTTCCCAAACCGCGCAGGTTCTGTCTGGACCAGGTTGGCAGGATAGGAAGTCGATGTCGACGCCGTCACGAGCTCCTCCGGTGGCTGTTGATGACGGGACCAGCACCAAACTTCTCTGGACTAGCTCAGGAGAGATCAGTAAAATTTGTGGGCCGAACAGAGATCTAGGGAAGTTAGGGTAGCTCCGAGAGTCGGGGTGGACTGGTGCGGCTCTGTCTGCTCCAGAACCACAAGCGCCAGAAGATAACCTTGCCCCGGGCTCCTCCGAGCTCCGATGAAGGCGTAGTAGGTATCAACGCGACCGTGGGAGGGTCCTCTTCACACAGAGACTAACGGGACCCCCATATGAGGTTGGAGTAGAGCACTGTAGGGGGATAGATGAGAGTGTCTCCGACCTGGTTCTGGCGATCGCAGTCAGCGCGGGTCGGGGAAGATGACCGAAACGGGGTGCTCCGGTGTGCGAACGACCTCCCGCTTCCTGGGACGCGAAGATAACTTGACCAGGTCATCCTCCTCTGAAAATGGTGCCAAGAATTCTTCTGGTCTGGACGTGGAAGCTTCTGCAAGCTGCATCTGACTATTTATCGAAGAGGAAGTGTGCAGTCTGGCAAAAGTGACGCCTCCGAGTAGCTCCAAAGTCAGATGCTGGAAAGACCACCTTCATTGCGAATCTGACAGGAAGACGAATCCATCGATATATGTTATGCTCCCTGGACTCTCGTGGTGAAGTCGTGGTTGGCTCTACAATCGCCTGGAAATCTATAAACTTTCAGACTGAACACAGGTTGCTGATGGTAGCTATGTAGACATGGATGGATGGGCGATGGGAAGCTGGAGAGGGGTGGAAAGGTTGTGGGAGATGACTGAGATGTGGGAGAGGGTGTTGGGGTGACAGGGAGGAAGGCTAGGGCTGGGTTGGGATGGTGCAGGGGCTAGGAAGGGTGGTGGGTGTGGGTTGTGCACAGCACATGGAGGAAGTGGGAGGGGAAGAGTGAAGGGGGAGGATGTAGGCCGGCCTAGGGTGAATTGTGTCTCCTCTAGACTTGATGTTGTATTTTGATGCTGGTAACAGCTATTGTATTTTGATGCTAGCAACAATCATTTAATTATGATAATGACCATTGTGATATTCAGTAGTCTCTCTTAAGTCAAATTGAGTTTCTGTTCATTATTAGGTCGATGCATGCTCATACTGTTACATTAGAAGGTTGATGCACATTCATGCATTGAGAAAGTCAGGTCGGTGCACATGTTCACTCTGAGCCTAGAAGGTTAGTGCATATGCATAAGTGTTGTGTTATAAGGTCGATGCATCTTCCACTTCATTAAACTAATAGGTCAATGCATATATGTCATTGAGTGTAGAAGGTCGATACACATTTGTGTTACAGACTAAGAAGGTTGATGAACATATGACGTTGAATCTAGAAGGTCGATGCACATATGCATTATAGTCTAGAATGTCGATGCAGGTGTACGTAGTATGCATAGTCTGGTCGGTGCACCTTGAACATAGTACATACTATCAAGTCGATGCACCGTATGCACTTTGATGACAGCCTGGTCTATCAGGTCGGTGCACCTAGAACACAGCTCGATGTTACTAGGCACTATATGTTAGATGTTGTAACATAAGGTCGATGTACGTTAGAGAAAGGTCGATGCTAGTGACCTAGCGATTGCAGGGTAAGGTCGATGCATGTCATAGAAGCATCGATGCACATTACAGGCTAGTCGATGCGAGTAAGGCAGCGCTTGCACCATAAGGTTGGTGCGGTAGAGGTTATCATTCTCAAGGTTGATGCACCTTGTGTATCTGTTGTACAGATAGGTCGGTGCACTTACCTACGTCGATGCTATTGTTCAAGGAGCATTGGCTTATGCACACACAGGTCGATGCACCTTCATTTCAAAAATAGTCTTTCTAACAAATAAGGTCTACCTGTGTTACATAAAGGTCGATGCTACTATTCTAACTTACTGCATGGCTCAGCTATATAGGTTGATGCATATTGTTTAAGCACTGATGCTTATGTAGAATTCTAAGCATTCATTTACATGATTGTCTAAACTTGTTGAAACATCTAAGACTGCATTTGCCTTGATTCTGATTATTTGCCTCATAAGCCTCATGATGATAAGACTACTAATAACTCTCTACTTTCTATTTTGACAGATAACCAGAAGCAACCCAGATCCATGCTCAAACACCTGAGTTGCATAAAGGTAGACCGCATTATTCTCACGTGGACTTTAAAGTTAAAAGGATTAAGGGTGCATGATCCAAGACGGGAGACTGAATTGAACATTCTGCCACATAGAGTAGATTACTTTCTGCATCAGACATGTGGATCAACTCTTCTTCAGCTCCTGACATGTGGGCCTTCGAATTGCACTTTTTGGATGAAATTATTGGGTGGGAGTGTGTCTTCACGCGTCCAAAATTTGGAAAGATCGTGGGACTCAAGACTCATGCTCGCCTATATAAAAGGCGATTGAGCGCTCAAATTTGAGCATCTTAGCATATTAGAAGAAGAGAAAAAAAGAGTAAGAGAGCATCAGAGTTCGAGAGAGAAGAGTCTGAGAAGAGTACGAGAGATAGAGAGCTTCTTGCAGAGAGGGAGAAGAAAAACAAAGTGTCAGAAGCCTGAGGAAGAGAGTCTGAGAGAGGAGTAAGTTTGAGTTGAAG
Organism: Amorphophallus titanum; assembly: GCA_024336825.1. NCBI lineage: Eukaryota > Viridiplantae > Streptophyta > Magnoliopsida > Alismatales > Araceae > Amorphophallus > Amorphophallus titanum. Next base: position 45,410,566 of record JANBPO010009603.1, read on the forward strand.
AGTATTGTCTTGACTTGTGGATCAGAACTAGAGTCAAATTGCTCCAGTGAGAGCTACATATTCTTTCTATCATCATTTTCCTTTGTTCTTTTTCAATTTCCTTCTGAATTGTCTGTAAGCTGTGTATTAGTGGGGCAAGCTGTGGTGCTCAGCAGCGAGGTGTGATCCTCAGATAGCAAGCTGTGTTGCTCAGCGGGAAGCAACCTGTGAGGCTCAGCTAATTGTAGGGATTTCATCCCCGAAGCTGTGGAACAGTGGAGTTCAAGCTATTTGGCAGTGGAAGCCTTACTCAGTTGAGTAAGGGGTGGACATAGATCTCAAGCTCAAGATCGTACCACCTTAAAAATTGATCTGTCTTGTGTGTGATTGCATATCTATTCATTCCTGCAATTAGATGAATGTATAGGATCGTTTGCTGCAAGCGTTTAATATTTCTGATATATTCATCTATCGCATGTGCTTAAGTCTTCAACCAATAGGTATATAGAAAGACGTGGCTGGAAAGATAGGTTAAGCCTATCCGAAACGCCACCTCTTGTGTGAGGAGATCCTAGATCGAACCTCCACCAAGTACCGAACCTAGTTGAACGACTACATTCTGAATTGCCTGTTCTAATTCATCTCTGCATCTGCTTGAATTGACTAATATCTATTTTTATCTTGATCTAATCTGCACTTTCTTCATCTCATATCTGTACTGTGGTCAATAACTCAATGGTATATAAAAAGGCTCAGTCACAAGGATAGATTACGTCTATCTGGAAAACTGACTCTTGTGTGAGGAGATTTTTGAGTCAAACCTCTGCCAGGTACTATACTAGTTGTCTGATCTATTGTCTTTGAAGTTCTCAGTGATTGATAGCTATTCCATAGCAGATCTCATTGTTGTTAATTCATACTATTTTTAAGTAGTTCTGTTCACAATAATTTCTTTTATTTTCGCATTCTTTTTAACTGCTGTAGCGAGGATGAAATTTTTAAAAGGAGGGAAGGATGTAATGCCTTGGATCCATCAGATCGAAATCAGAGAGCTTTCGGACGCTTTCGTGGGTCCCAAATTGTGTTTTACGATCTACGCGGTTTTCTCTTGTATAAGTTGTAGAATCCCGTGGAGAGTGAACTGTTGAGTTTTGAGACTCTGGGACACTACAGATGCGTTGTGCTCTTTCTGAGGATTGTGTAAGCTATTTTTTCATATTTTTTTAAATTTATGAAATTTTAGGCCAAAAATTAGATTTGAGGAAATTTTACTAATTTCCTTTTTAACCCTTAACCTCCTCTCTCCTCCCTCACATTTCTCTCCCTCCGTTCTCTCTCCTCTCTTCTCCTCTCCCCCGAGTGCATGACTGTGGTGGAGTTGGGTGAGGTGGCAACGACGAGGAGTAGACCTGAGGCGTGATGGTGTGAAGATCAGAGCGTGGCGTTAGCGCGATCCCATTCATGGATTCAAAGTCAGCGTGGGTTGCTCGTGTGATGTTTTTCAACATATTGTGGCCATTTCGGTGTGCGAGATCTTCGGTGGAGGTAGGGGGCAAATGCCCTACTCTTTTCCTACATTTCCTCACGATTTGGAGCCGAATGGTGCAAGTTTGAGCGAGTTATGCTTCATTTGGGCGAAATGCATGTTCGGGGGGTGTGAGCTGGGTTCGCCATTTCATGTGACGATTTTTGGTAGAATTGGTTTCATTCAAACTCCTAGCATGTCTGGATGCCATTCCCGCCAGTTTTACTCGATTTGGTCATGATTTGGGGTCGGTAGGAGTTCGGTTACTCTCGTGAGTCGTTTTGGGTTGATTTGTGAACATCACCCATTTGATAGTCATTTTGTGCGTGTTTTGATCCCTTCCAACTTGTGGAAGGATGACATCATGATTAGGGATGTATCCCCATCGTTCTAGAGACGATTGGGGCGTGGAATGGCATTTTCCACAGATTTTAACATTTTTTGGGTTCGGTGTGTTAACGCGGAACTCCCAGGGGGCACATTTATTAACGCGCTTTATCGTGTGACCACATTCATCTAAGAAGATGAACAGTTGGGCAGCTAGGAATGTGGTCCTTGTGTTGGACACAATCTTGAAGAATGCGACCAGGGTGATGGCCACGATCTTGGTTAACGTGCTAGAGGTCACAACTGCATTCTTGTCTTAACACGCTGGAGGCTATGATCGCGTCTATTAACGCGACCTAGGCTTGTGCCACGTCAATGCGTTGATGCGCTGGTGATGTTGGATGCGTTATGGTGTCATCGCGACCCATCCTATGGACGCGTTAATCATCGCGATGCAGGCATGCACCGCGTTCATGTCTTCGATTTTCGAGGTATTATGTAAGTTGTCCCGAGCTCCGGTGAACCCAAGATTCAATGCCTTGTTAGCATTTGACTTGATGAATGCCTTGGGTGTTCCGTGAGAGTCATATCTGTGTGTCGAGGGATCCTGAAAGAGTAGTCTCATCCCGAGCAGTGTTTGGTGTTTCTTTCGTGTTAAGTGGCTTGACTTCGACACCTTAGTTAGCCTATTGTATGTCGATGTCGTGGACGTCCTATGAGGGCTGTGACCGTGTTATAGGGTGTTCGGAAGTGCCATGATATCGAGTAGTGTTTTGTGTGATTTCGACAGTCATTATGATTTCTGGTCAACCTGGTTGTGGTCCAGTGGTTGACACGTGACCTCGTGAGTGTCTCGGGTATCCTGTATGGATTGAGATTCTAGTTTTGGACGCTTCAAGGTATCATCTTATCTCAGTTTGCATGCCTATCTGGTCTGAGGGCTTTGATATTCCCTCATGTGGCATGACTTGTGTTATACAGAATCGAGAGTCCTATGTGCCGCCTACGAGCTGAGGACTTATGTTTTATCATGTTTTTAGCTTAGGGACTAGGCTAATTAATGGTATGTTACCGTGATGTGTGACGATCTTGACTCGAGTCATGTGACTCAAGGATCGTTGTGTGTAGGTCTAGTTGTCTATCCTAAGTCTGGCGGCAGTTCTATATACTACCTTGTGTTTCGTAGTACGTGCGATAGGTGAGTGTTTACCATGTCCACACTTCGAAGTTTCTTTCAAAGAGTCTCTGTGTCTATTGAGCCTCCACTAGTCGTAGCCTGTGACACTTGGTGTCGGCCCACCTGGGAGTGGTGGTGGGGTGAGTTCCCGAGAGATGGTTTTTAGGCTAGTTTCAATGGGCCCCCTTGCTTTGCGGTAGCATCCTACTGGGGAGGAAAACTAGCTGGAGGCCTGGCTCAAAGCATTAGGCTTGTGTGTGCACACGTGGTTAGGGGCATTTGGACGAGCTCCGATGGGCATGACCCTAACTAGTCACTCGTTACTGTTGCTCCTTGTACTTGGTACAGTGTCTCAGTCACCGTGTTTGAGATGAGTGTGAGACGCTTGAGGCGTAGTGTAAGACGTTAATGGACGCATCTAGCTTTGCTTCTAGTGAGGTGGTGCTTCCATCACATGGCACGTGACTTGTGGCTTTTGTGACCAGTTCTCCGTCATTATTGACCTAGTGCTTTGGGTAGCCTGTCTCTGGCTTTACCGTGGCTTGTGTAGCAGACACGACAGTGGGGTCGTATGTACGCCGGGGGATCAAAGTGGTAGGTCAGCACCCCGACCTGCACCTCAACCGGATAGAGATTGTCCATCCGTATCCAGGCCTCGAGCTTGAGATCCCCATTCTGCTCCTTGTCGATCTTCGAGTAATGTTCGCAATCGAAGCCGTTTTTCTTCTGCATGCCCTTGTCATTCGCGGCGGCGATCCATGCGACGCCCGGGAAGGGAGCCACGTGCATGGAAAACACATCCCGTGAGTTGTTCAGGAGTTGCTGTGTGAATGCCTGGCCCGTGTTGCGGACCGGCAAAAGAACGCAGCCTTCCGTGACGTAGAAAGTCTCCTGCCGTCCGCTGCTGTAGGTAACCTCTCCCATGTCGATGTTGTTGAGCCCCGACTTGATGACGAGTTGAACCGGCGCCTCGACCTTGGCATCCGGATTGGGCGTGTTCGCGGGCTGGGCTGCGTTCTTTTTGGGCGTGCCGGTGTTTTCGATCTTGATGCTCCAGGTCGAGCCGGGCGAGGGCGCCCGGACCAAGGGGGACGAGGAAGTGACCTGGGCCGGCAGGAGGCCGGAAGTGAGCCCGCAAAAAAGCAGGACACGAAGAACGTCTTTATTCATTCACTTTCTCGATTTGCTCATCCACGATTTTTCCCGTGTAGCGGTCGATGGCGACCGAAATCCAGATGTGGCTTTCGCCTTCCACGAGGAAATCCCCGGCGGTGAAACTCTTTCCCGGGAAGCGTCCGGTTTGCGCCACCATATCGACGAGGATATTCCAGGTCCTCATCTGTGTGGTGGAAGCCAGGGCCCGCACGATGGCTTCGCGGCGGTTTTTGATCAGGCTTACCCCGAGCGAGTTGGTGCCGCCGGGCGTTGTCATCAGCGAGGAGTTCATGAAGTTGGCCATGTCGGCGATATTTCCCGGGAATGTTCCCGTCCCCGTATTCGGCCTGCCCAGGGCCGAGTAGTTGAAATTATAAATGGCGGAAGCGACCGCCTGCGCAGTCGCGTTGGGAAAGGGGAGCGTTCCGTCCGGCTCCTGCGTGATTCCGCTCAGCAACGCGGACTCCACCGGCAGTTGTTCCGTTGCCAGGAAGACGCGGCCGGCGGTCACCGCGGGTTCATCGTTTACGGAAAAGAGATCGAGCAGGGGAGAATCCCCGCCGGTGTTGTTGAAGAAGTTGAGCGACTCCCAGGGAACGTCCCGGTAAACATAGCCGAGTTCCGCCACGCTTTGGAACGGACGATTGAGAATGACCGGGCGGGCAGGGTAACCGGACGAGTTGGTCACGTTGACGTAAGGATTGGCGGAATTCGTCGTGATATTCCCGTTGCCATAGATTCCCGAGACGCTGTTGTAGTTGCCGTAGGCCGCGTCCGGCAGGCGCGCCACGCCGTCGCCATCCTGAAAGGCGGTAAATTGGGGAAGGTTGCCCATGTAGGTGTTGCCCGGACCGGGGACCGTCGGCGTGTAATAAGTGGTGGGATAAAAGGTGGCGCTGGAAAAATCCTCGGGGTTTCCGGCCGGTCCGTTGAGCGTGAAGAGCGGAGTCTGGGCCAGAAAGTGGCGATAGTGGCCGTTGCCGGGGCCGAAGCGCGAACCCCGGGGATCGTAGGGCACCAACCGGCACGAGTTGATGTAATTGAGCGTGGTCGACTGGCCGGGTGTCGTGGCAAGGAATCCGTTGTTGTTCAAGCCGTCCGTATTCTTGAGAATGGGTATCGGGGCGGGGGTGGTGCCGAAGTCGTCCCGGTTCGCTCCCCAGATGCCAGTGGTATTCGGGAGAGCCTCATTGCCTCCCAGCGTTGCGTAGGTTTTGAGCTGACCGCCCGGCGTCATGTACTGCAGACGCATGATGACGTTCTGCACCTGCGTGTAGCCGAGATAGGGCTTTTGCGTGATTTGGACTGGAAGTCCCGGCGGAAAATCCGAGGCGTTTGCATAATTGGCGAACTGAAACGCGAGCACATCGGCGTTCGTGGTGAAGAACGAGGGGATCAATTGGCCGAGGCTGTTGGCGGCGCCTGCGCTTCGTACCGGTTGAGGGCCGTTGCGGAAATTCGAAAAATTGTTCGAGGAGACGGAAATGGGAGCCAGGGTCGACAGATCCCGATTGAGCACGGATGTGGAAATGCCGGCGGAGAACGCTGTGTTTTGGGCAAAGCCGGCCTGGTACAGGATGCTGTTGGGAAGGAAATTGATCTGGATGGAAGTCGGACCGTAGGTGTTCGTGGTGGGCCGATGCGGTTCGTAAAGCTCAGGCACCCACATGAACGCAAGCGTGGGGCAGTTCCACACATTTGTTCCCGAGGTGTCCGTGGCGGCATTGGCCTGCATGAAAACAGGCATGTCCACGCTGTAGAAGTAGGGCAAGTCCGCCACCCCGGCCTTCTCGATGACAACGGGACCAAATTGCATGCCGATGCGGGTCGGGTAGGAATTCGTCTCGGCGCAATCGACGATGTTTGCGCCGATCTGGATGATGTGAAGGTCCTTGTTGGCATCCAGGGTGTTGTTGGCCGCGGGGCAGAGCGACACGCCGTTGGTGCATTGGGTGGTCGTGCCGTTGAAGTAATCGCAACCCGCCGTGGCCGCGCCGCCGAGGGTATTGCTCAGGATGCCGGCCTTGAGCGTTTCAAAGAAGTTTGGCTCGCGCGGGGCTCCCTCGGCGGCGATTTGAGCCAGCGTCTCGATTGAGCTTTGCATTGTGGATCCCGTGGGTCCCATGTAGTCCCAACGTTCCTGGGTGGCATTCCAGGAAAGCCCGAAGCAGGACTGGATGGCCGCGGCGGAAATACCCGAGAGGGGGCCGGTCGGCGTCAGCCAGGCGAGCTTCGCGAGGGAGAACCGGCGTTGAACCAGCGGGTCGCCGACGCTGACCGTGTAGGTGCTGGTGCCCCCTTGGTCGTCGTAGTGGGTGATGGTGCCCGCGACCTGAACGCGAATGTTGGGAATGTCAGGGTTGGAGGATGTGGCCGGCGCCTTGTAGCTGGGGGCATCGATTGCCCGCGAGAAATGGGTCAAATAGGGCAGCGCGTTGGTCAGGACCGGATTTTGGGTCGTCACATAACGGATCAAGTCCTGGCGGCTGTTAAACATGTTTTCCGTGAAGGACGTTCCCTGGAACCAATCATTGTTTTGAACGGCAAGGTAGCCATTGGTGGCGGCTCCCAGCATTCGTCCCACATAGTTTGTCGCGCTCGGATTGTCGGGGAATCGAAAGGACATGAGCGTGTCGATGCTCGATTGGGGAATGGTAATGGCATTGTTATTGGTCAACTTGGTCAGGTCCGCGCCGATCTCGCCGCCCTTCAGGTCGGTCATCAGCGCCGGGATCGCCGTCGTGCTGGAAGGATAGCCGGCCACGTTGGCGTCCAGAAGCTGCCCGGTGTTGTAGATGTTGTAGGCGAACCGCCCGATGACGTCGCCCGTGACCATTGTGGTGGGACCGTTGGTGCGATTGACGTAAATCCAGTTGGGGAGCTGGGTGCTGGCGGTGAAGCCGCTCCCGGTGAGCAGGTGCGGCTCGTTCCAACGGTTGGTGTCGAGGGTGCGCCCGTTGCTTGCGGCCAGGGTGGTGCTGTCGCCGGACGAGTTCGTGTCCATGGCCGGGACGCTCTGTTGGACGAGGTTGAAAAACGTGGGGTTCTTCGCGACCGTGAGCGAAAAGGCGCCGCGTTGAATCATGGCATTGGTGGCAAACCTGGGCTCGTAGATGCTGACACCGGATACGGTGGTGATGGTGGAGCGGTTCGGATCGGTGATCTGGCTGATGATCGACGCTATCGCGTAGTCGCCCCCGGAATCGGCGAGGAGATCGGCCTTGGTGCGATTGGCGCGGCTGGTCTCAATATGAAGATTGAGCGTCGCGGAACTGAAGAAGGCCAGGACCGCCACGGCCACGAGGACGATCATGGCCAGCGCGAAGATCAGGGCCGCGCTCCGCTGCGAAGGATAACGGCGCCGGTGCCGATGAAACATTCCTTTCATCGAAGTGGAAACGTCAACTGAAGAACGCGCAAGGCCGCGACCGCGGGACGTGGATAGGAGGACAAACCACCTCCGTTAATCACCGTGTCCCACGTTTCCAGCGGGGTCTGCCCCGCGCTTGCGGAGGTCAAGGCCGTTGCGATATTGCCGACGTTTGGCAAACTCAGGCTTTTCTCATCCACGGCCGCCACCGCCACGGTCAACGCGCGCACCTTGGGATTCGCGGGATCCGCGACGGTGCCCGCCATGTTCAGCCCGTAAAAGCCGTTTGGAATCGTGCTGCCGTTCCAGGTTGTGGTGTTCCATGATTGCGTCGTGGATCCCGCCGTGGGCAGCGGCACGACATTCCCGTTGTCCAGGAGGGCCATGACTTGGAAGCGCAAAACCCCGTCGGCTACCGCCTGTGAAGTAAAGGGGGCGGACAGGGAAGTGAAGGCGTTCGTCACCAGGTCTGCCGAGGTCCACGGAATCAGGGTATAATTCCGGGTCACCTGATTGAGTGTGGTGTTCACGGTGTAGGAAATGGACATGAACCGGGGGTCGGTCGCCGCGTCCTGGGGGCCGCGCCGGTAGGTGACAAAAACGAGCTGGGAGTTCTTGTTGGCGTCATCGAGGGCGAAGATCGTCGACGCACCGTTTTCCGACACGGCATTTTCCAGGTCCTCGTGAATGGTGTCCAAAACGGCGCGGGCCTGCCGGGTGGCCTCCAATTTCTTTTGGGAGCCATTCGTGGCCATGACCGTCGTGCTGAAAATCTGGGCCAGCATGACGATCAGCAGGGAAAGCACCGCCATGGCGACCAGCAATTCCCCCAGGGTGAAGCCTTGCGCTTCGCGCTTTCTGCCCAAGGCGGTCGTCCTGCGCCCGTTCATTTGGAGGGGCTCGGCAAAAAGATGAACAGTGTTTGAACCGACCCCTGCGCGTGTTGCCAACTGGAGGTGGTGGAGTTCCAAGTGGCCTGAACGGGCCAGGCCACGCTGATCAGTGCCGTCCCCGTGCTGAAGGCATTCGCGGGCGGCGTGATCTCGATATGGGTGACGTAGTGCTGCTCATCGAGTTCTGTCGCGGGAAATCCGCTGGCGGAAAGTGTGGTCAGGGTGGTCGTGACTTTGCTTCCCCCGAGCGACCACGCCAGCGTGTTATAGGAACTGAGGGAGCCGGAAGCCTGATATTCGCCGGCATAGGGGCCTGAGGTCTGCAGGACCGCGTGCCGCAGGGATTCGGCGATCTGTTCCAGGCAATTCGTGGCCATCGCTTCGTTGTTGGAAGATTTGACGGCATTGAGGCCCACCGGCAAAAGGCCCATCAGGGTGAGGAGGCAGAAACTGACGAGGCCGAGTGCCAGCGTCACTTCAACGAGGGAGAATCCCGTCGAACGTTTCTGATGCATCCTTTTCATGAAGCGAACGGAGTTCTTAGTGCCGGCCGCAAGAAGGAGCCAGCCATCGCGTGTGTTGCCCCATCGGCATGAGAAGAAATTCGGGGATTGTTGGCTTTACCGGGCCTTGGAGCGGTCCAGACACCGCTGTAAAAATACTCGGTGCCCGGGCTATTGGACAAGGTAAAGGTTCTTGAAGCAAAATAAGGGGCCGTACGAGCTGCGGTTTAGGGTGGGCTACCGAGGTGAAGTGGTTGCGAATATTTAGGTCAGCACATCTGTCTCTAAAGTAGTGAGAATCAAATTGCCGAATGTTATCCCTTACAATCACTCAGGGGAAACCAAAACGACATATGATCAACTTCCACACGAAGCTCCAAATGACCGACTCAATGATCCTGGCAGTGGCTTCAGCTTCAATCCACTTTGTGAAGTAGTTGATGGCGACGATGATGAACTTCTTCTGGGCCTGAGTGGTAGGGAATGGCCCCAGGATGTCGATTCCCCACCGAGCAAAGGGATATGGCTCGGTAAGGGTGACGAGCTCCAAGGCAGGCTGGTGGACCAGATGGTCAAAGCGTTGGCATCAGTCACATCTTTGCACATAGGTCGAGCAGTCACGCTGAAGGGTGGGACACCTATAACCTTGCCGAAGCAAGATCCTGGCAAGTGATCTTCCTCCCTAGTGTGCGCCGCAGATGCCTTCGTAAACTTCTTGAATTGCTTGGCTGGCTTCGTCGGTGCCGGGGCAATTGAGGAGGGGATTGACGAAAGTCCTACGATACAGGGCATCATCTAGGATGACAAAATGTCAGGCTTGGTACTTTAATCTTTGTGCCTCCCGAGGGTCGGAGGGCTCCTGGGAATCTCAGAGCCAGGATACGTAAGGGGCCCGCCAGTCGCTCGGAGTCACCGGGTCAATGATCATGAGCTCGGATTCAATGCTCAGTCGTTTGAGCTCCTCGAGGAAGACTGACTGTGTACCTTCGGGGCCAAGGGAGGATGCTAGACGAGAGAGGGCGTCCTCCTGGGAGTTTTCCTCCCGAGCTATTCAGACTACCTCAAAACTCTCGAATAGTTGGGCCAATCCTCAGACCATTTGAAGGTATTTAATCATTGGTGCTTCTCGAGCTTCGTAGTCACCGTTGACCTGGCTGGTGACCAGCTGGGAGTCAGCGTGAATCCTGACTCGCTCAGCCCCTAGTCGTCATGCCATCCTGGCTCCCGAAATAAGGGCCTCGTATTCGGAGGCATTATTAGACGCTTGGAAGTTGAACTTCATGTCGTACTGCAGCTCTGCTCCTTCGGGCAACTTAAGGAAAACACCAGCACTGTTTCCAGTCGAGTTAGATGACCCGTCGATGAATATGTCCCAGGTAGGTCCGTGTGTCGACGGAGATGCTTCCTCGATCGGGATGGTGCTCTCCACAATGAAGTCCACAAGGGCCTATCCCTTGATGGCCGTACGAGGGCGATGAGAGATATCGTAGGCCCCGAGCATGATGGCCCATTTGACGAGGTGGCCCGAGGCTTCGGGATGAGAGAGGATCTTCTTCAGGGGTTCATCGGTCAACACAACGATAGAGTTTCCTTGGAAATAAGGTCGAAGGCGCTTGGCCAAAGTTACCAGTGCTAGCACGAGTTTCTCGATTGTAGGGTACCTTCTTTCAGCCTCGTTGAGCACCTTACTGGTGTAGTAGACCGGCCTCTCAACTCCCGCATCGTTTTGGACTAAGACCGAGCTTACGGTAGAGGGAGTCGTGGAGAGATAAAGGTGTAATGCTTCACTCGGGAACGACTTTGATAACACCGGGGTCGAGGCAAGGAATTCTTTGAGATCTTTGAAGGCCTTCTAACATTCCTCATCCCCGGTGAATGTGGCAGGTGCCATTTTAGGTCCCCTCAACAATTTGAAGAAGGGTAGGCATCGTTCGACTTCTCGGGATAGGAAACGATTGAGCACAGCGATGCATTCGGTAAGGCGCTGGACATCTTTGACGCAGGTGGGTGGCCGGATGTTCAGGATGGCCTAAACCTTGTCTGGGTTGGCCTCGATCCTGCACTGAGTTACCAGAAAACCTAAGAATTTTTCGGATCTAACTCTGAAGGCACATTTGGCGGGATTGAGCTTCATGTTGTGCTTCAGGAGGGTGCCGAAGGTCTCGACTAGGTCAGTGAAATGATCTTCGGCCTTTGGCATTTTGACGAGCATGTCGTCGATGTAGGCCTCGACATTCCGACCGAGTTGTCCCTCGAAGATTTGGTTGACCAGCCTTTGATATGTTTCCCTGGTGTTCTTTAACCCAAACGACATCCTGGTGTAGCAGTGCACGCCGAAGTCGGTGATGAATTGGGTCTTCTCAATATCCTCGAGGTCCATTCTGCTCTAATGGTAGCCAGAGTAGGCATCTAGGAAGCTGTGATGAGCTGGTCGATGCTTGGTAGGGGGTAGCAGTCTTTCAGAGTGGCCTTGTTAAGGTCGGTGAAATCCATGCACATTTGCAAGTTTCCCGAAGCTTTGGGTACCAGAACGACATTGGCGAGCCACGTCGGGTAAAGGACGGGACAGAAGAGGCCAGTCTCTTTCCCCTTGGTGATTTGCTCTTTGATAATCATCTGTTTCTTCGGGACGTGTTTTCTCCTGCTTTGTTGGACAGGCTTCACCGTTGGGTCGAGGTTGAGCTTGTGCATCACGATCTCTCCGGGAATCCCAAAAAGTTGCTCATTAGACCATGCGAAGACTTGAATATACTCAGCAAGAAAATTTTTGTATTGTTCCTGAACATCAGATGAGAGGTCGGCTCCGATCTTGACTCCTAGGGTTGGGTCGCCTTTGAGGAAGACCGTTAGCAACTTTATTCCTCTAAATGTTCATGTTCTCTCTTCCATGGAAACCGCAGTCTCTTCCTGTCAGCGTTCTCTAGCTCATGAGTCGAGACAAAGTACGGCTATATCATGTACAGCACCACAAAGGTAGACAGCTGCTAGCAGGAGGAAGGAGGAGCTTATAGTGGTCGATGATGGTTGGACAGGGAGGCATGCAGGGAGCGGGATCCCCTCGTGTCGATGTAGCTAGGCGTCCCAAGAGAGTTTCTCGAATGTGGCCTGGCCATATACGGCCATCTGCTGCTGTAATGGATGGAAACCCTGCAACACTTGCCGTTGTTGCAGCCGCTGGCCATGCTGCTCCTGTACTAAGCTGGCCGCGGGCGACCTCGCCCCTCCCACGCCCAAGAAATCCACAGTCGTCATGTCGCCACTGCCTGTTCCTCCCGCCAACCCCGGAGGCCGCGGCCTCCCGCTTTGTGGGAGGCCAGTTGCTGTGTTCCCGTTGCTCATCTGCAGCGGGCTAGCACCGCCGCCGCTATCTTGTTCCACATTCATGAATAAGCTATGTCCGTAGTTGTTGTCGCCGCCGCCGTGCAGACCCGCGGAGACCGTGGGGAACCTGCCCACGACGTTCAATTCCCAGCCCCCTGGCGAGTTGAAGAACTGGTTGTCGAATCCTCCGCCGTCGATTCCGGCCAGCTGCGTCTGGCCAACCTGTGGCTGCTGCTGCTGCTGCTCGCGGGGCACGTGGAGCTGCAGCCCGGTGTACGGCCTCATGCCGGAGCTCTGGTCCGGTCCCGCCATCCCGGAGACGAAGCCCTTCTGCGCCGCCGGGGGGTTAATGTTGCCGCGGGCCGTGGCCCCCATCTGTGCGGCCTTCTGCAGCAACGCCGTCGCCGACATGTGGGCCGAGTCCATCAGCTGGCCCGTGTGCTTGGGGTTGGCGCCGCCGGAGAACATGTCGAGTGCCGCCGGCGACTGGCTTCCACTGATCAGTTGGATGCAGGGGGAGGGGGTTGCGGCCGAGCTCCTCTGGCCGAGCATCAGGCCGTGGTTGCCCGCAGAGAACATGCCCCCGGCCGTGCTGAGAGCCCTCATCGACGAATGCATGAGGTCGTGGGAGAGAGCCCTGAGCGGGTTCTTGTCGTCGGCGTCGTCTGAGACGGGGACGGTGATGAAAGCATCGGTGCCGACGACGCCCCCCGGCACCAGGAGATCCTGGACTTGGGGCACCATTAATTGGCCTTCCGAGTTTACAGCCATGGAGACAATCATCCCGTGGTTCGCCTTGTTGTTCTCCTCCGCCAGGGCTTCACAGAAAGCTCGGTGGGTGATGAAGCTGTCCCTCCTGCAGTAGCACATATGTAGAGGTTTCTTCTTCAGGATCTCCATGTCTATCTTCCCTACTGTAACGAAGAAAGAGATGTGGAGGTCTAATAACGTTTGTCACAACGCACGTTTTTTGTCATTTTATGCGCACATGCTTTCAAGATTACACGGAGAATCTTACCCACAAGAGTGCGCGCACAGTCTTACACATGAACAACCAGCCAAATCCAGCTCAATAAATTAAAACCAGCCGGAAGCAATGAACCATTCTTGTGATCTAACGAGGGCCCAAAGAAGAAGCTGGAAGAATGTAGAGGTGGGAGAACTGAGATGTGGAGGTGGTGAACCTGGAGAAGACGGTGCCGCAGTCGCACTTGTACTCCCGGGTCCCGCACGTCTTGGAGTGAGCCTTCAGGTCCGACCTCACGGCGTACTTCTTGGAGCACTTGTCGCACTTCCACTTCTTCTCCCCGTGCTTCCGGCAGAAGTGCTTCTTGATGCCGGTGAGGTCGCCGAGCGCCCGGCTGGGGTCGTGGTGGACGCAGGTGGCCTCCGGGCACGTGTACACCCGCTTCCGGATCTCCGTGCTCGTCCGCTGCCGGAGCTTCCAGGGCAGGTTGTGACCCCGCCGGTGCAGCTGCAGGTTCTGGTCCCTCTGGAACCCTTTGCTGCAGATCTCGCAGACGAACCGGTTGGTGGCCATTAGGGTTTTCGGCGACAGGGCGATCACCTCCGCGGCCGGGTCTGCATGCAGTTTGCCAACGGGGTCGATCGGTTGGTCAAAATCTCAGCTGCGACCTTAATTTTATTTCCGGGGTCTTCAACATATTCATGAATTCGACCCCATCTAATGGGACTCGTGCCATATATCATGTAAAATTAGCTATTTTGCTTAAAAATGAGAGCTTTAATTATTATATATATATGAAGCCTAACATTAATATCTCTGGCTTTGATCGACGATCGGAGATATGTAAAGAAATAAAGAAGAAAAAAAAAAGATTGTGGCTACTTTTAAGGAGGAACGGAAGAACAACGGGAGGTCAACAGACGCATGAAATCAAAATTAATCAAAGCAAATCACCGATCGAGAGGGAAGATAATTAGGAGTACGGGAGTTTCTGAATTAACAAGTTAGGTGAAAGCACAGGCAAGCGAACAAGAAGCTAGCTTGCTTCAATTATTGCCTCTGCGAAGCCAATAATTGGACCTCACTGCAGGCAAACGTGGGCGAGCGGATCCTCACTTCTTTTAACAAAAAATAATCAAGAACTTCGAATTCATTCCGTGGTTAAGATTATATATAACCCAAGAATCCGGTGCAGTAAAGAGGAAAGCCGTACAGAACAAACCACGGTAGCCGATAAGACCTCGGCCCTCTAAACTACTCCTAATCGGTAAGAACACGGATTCTCAGACACACAGTCAGGGAACACCAAACCGATACAAGGAAACTCTGATTAAATTGCCAGAACACATCCGGCTACAATAGACGTGTAGGCTTCACATCATGACCTCTCAGACGTGGGAAACACCACCCAAAACACCGGCGCACACATGACCTCACCGTCATGTACGCTACACTGACTATGAGTGAAGCCAAGCACAGGCTAACCAAAGCACCACGTGAAGGAGCTCACGCTGCACAAGAAATCACAAGAATCACGAGAATCACAAGAGTTGGCATCCTATGACAGAAGTACCTCCTCAATAGAAGCAAAGTCAGATGCGTCCACCGATGTCTTACATTGCACCTCAAGCATCTCGCACTCACTTCGAACACGGTGACTGAGACACTGTACCAAGCACAAGGCACAATAGTAATGGGTGACTAGTGAGGGTCACACCCGTCAGCGCTCGTCCAAACGCCCTTGACCACGTGTGCACACACAAGCCCAATGCCATGAGCCAAGCCTCTAGCTAGTTTTCCCCCCAGTAGGACGCTACTGCAAAGCAAGGGGCCCCACGAAAACTAGCCTAAAAATCATCTCTTGGGAACTCACCCTGCCACCACTCCCAGGTGGGCCGACACGCTGAAGTGTCTTCAGGCTACGACTAGTGGAGGCTCACTAGACATAGAAACTTAAAACAATGAAGTACGGACAGGGTAAGCACTCACCTATTGTACGTACTATGAAACACAAAGTAGTATGCAGAACTGTCGCCAGACTCCGAATAGTCAACTAGACCTACACACAACGATCCTTGAGTCACATGACTTAGGTCAAGATCGTCGCATATCATGACAATATACCGTTAATCAGCCTAATCCCTAAGCCAAAAACCACAAAGAAAGACAAGTCCTCAGCCCCTATGTTGTACATAAGACTCTCGATTCCGCAAAACACAAATCACGGAACATGAGGGAACATCAGAGCCCTCAAACTACATAGGTCTGTATACCGAGGTAAGATGATACCTCTAGCCAT
This sequence comes from Amorphophallus titanum, assembly GCA_024336825.1. NCBI lineage: Eukaryota > Viridiplantae > Streptophyta > Magnoliopsida > Alismatales > Araceae > Amorphophallus > Amorphophallus titanum. The sequence goes on from JANBPO010009603.1 coordinate 45,426,082, forward strand.
CCAAAACTAGAGTCTCAATCCTCACAGGATAATCGAGACACTCACGAGGTCACATGTTACCATTGGGTCACAACCGGGTTGACCAGAAACCATAATGACCCTCGAAATAATCACAAAACACTACTTGGTATCATGGCACTTTTGAACACCCTATAACACAGTCACAGCCCTCATAGGATGTCCATGACATCAACGTACAATGGGCTAATCAAGAGGTCGAAGCCAAGCCAACTAACACGGAAGAAATACCGCACATAGCTTGGGATGAAGCCACTCTTCCGGGATCCCTCGACATACATATATGACTGTCACGGAACACCCAAGGCATCCGTCGAGTCAAGCGCCAACAAGGCATTGAATCTTGCGTTCACTGGAGCCCGAGACAACTCGAATAATACTCCAAAAACAAAGAACATTAACGCGACTATAGCCTACGTCGTGATGATTAACGCGTCCATACAGAGGGTCAAGATGTCACCAGAATGCATCCAACACACATAGCTCATCAACGTATTAATGCGGCATATGCCTTGGTCACGATAATAGATGCGGCTAGAACCTCGAGCGCGATAATACAGGATCACAGTCATAACCTAGGGCGCATTAACACAAGATCGCGACCATCATGAAATCCAAGTTAATAGACATGGTTGATAGACCGACATGTTCCATACCACCATACTGTTCATCTTCTTAGATGAACGCAATCACACAATACAGCGCGTTAATAAACGCGCCCCCTGAGAGTTCCGCGTTACAACGTCGAACCCAAAAAATAGGAAATTTCATAGAAATCTCCATTCCACACCCCAATCGTCTCTAGAATGACGGGGAAACATCCGAAATCATAATAGCAACCTTCCACAAGTCGGAAGGGGCCAACAAACCACAAAACGATGATCAAACGGGCGATTTTCATAAATCAACCCAAAATGACTCACGAGGGTAACCGGACTCCTACTGGCCCCAAATCATGACCAAACACAATAAAACTAGTGGGCATGACATCCTAACATGCCAGGGGTTCCAATGAAACCATTTAACATGAGAAACATCGTCTGGAATGGCGATTCCATCACACAACCCAAAACATGCTATAATTCCTCAAAAATTAAAAACCCACTCAAATGCACACTAATTGGCATGAAATTCAAGGGAAAAGTAGAACAAGAGGTAAGGAATCTATCCCCCAACCTCCTTTGCCAACCTCCTGATCCGAAAATGCCGAAATCACCACACGAACCCATGCCATGATGCTTTGAACCCACCGAGGGATCGCGCCAATGCCACGCTCCATTTCTCGCACCTTCACGCTCCACGACACCTCCACGCCATCTCTACGTCATCCCCGGAGCCTTCTCCATCTATAGTCACAGTAGAGGGGAAAAGAGGAGAGAGAATGGAAGAGAGAAAATGAGAGAATGTGAGGAGAGAGAGGAGAGAGGTGAGGGTTAAAATAAAAAGGAAATAGAAAATTATGCAAATTTCCTCAAATCTGATTTTTCGGCCCAAAATTTCATAAAGCTTCTTGATGGGACGTGGATCTCTTAAGCAACTCAAGGATGGAGATCCGGGTGGGTGTTTTATCCAAATGTTTCAACAAGTCATACTATGTCCCGGGGACAGATTCTTCTGGCTAACCTTCGGTGCCTTTATCTTGCTGAGACTACTCGGGGGTTTGACTATTCTGCGGGAAGACCTAGTGGAAGATCCTCCCACTCCGGAGCACGATGGCTTGTGATTTTTTTTGCGCCCCTATGGTGTTAGGCATAGACTTTAGCAGTGGTTTGAGAGTAGTGGTGGAGAAACAGTTGGTGAAGGAGAGGTGATAATGGGTGTAGGGGTTCTGATTAGAGGTCTATTTAGTGGAGGCAAGGCGGAGGTAGAGGGCGAAGTGGAGGGATGAGAGAGAATAAGAGGCTTAGTTGGTGGAGGCAAAATGGAGGTAGATGTGGCCACGTATGGATGGTGGGTAATGAGGGGTTTGGAATGCAAAGGAGGTGGCAAGGTGGAGATAAATGGCGAAGTGGAGGGATGGGAGATGGTAAGAGGTTTTAGGGGTAAAAGTGAAGGCATGGAAGTGGGCGGCAAGGTGGTTGGGTGAGAGACGATGAGAGGCCTTGAGGGCATAGGCAAAGGTGTAGTGGATGGTGGTTGCTGGTGCATCAACGTGGGATTGGTGGCAGGGATGCGGATGAGGGGACATGACGGCTGCGGGAATGAGGGATAAGGCCTTGTTATAGGTTGTACTGCGGGTTGGGGGGAGAAGGGTGTTGGCCGAGTAAGGCCTGGCAGTTGACTGGGGATGTGATTGGCGATGAGAATCGAGGTGCTTTCCACATGCCAGAGTTGTCCTCTTCCAATTTCTGGGTATGAGGAGATGGGGTTGACTTGATGGTTGGGCTGGGGTTGCTCCAGAAGGGGGTTCTGAACAATGCCCATGTTGGGCTGCAGCTAGGGTGCCTACTGAGGCTGTTGTTGTTGTTGTGGTTGCTGTTGTTATTGTTGTTGTGGCTGTTGATGTTGTAATTGCGGTCTTTGAGGAGGCCTCCTGGCTTTTAGGATGGCAATGTACCACCTCAATTCATTCCAGTCAACCCCCCCTTCATCATTCGTATCATAAATATAATCTTTGAAATGAAAGTAATTGTCCATTGTATGACCTGGCTGTCTGTGGAAAACACAGTATTTCGAAGTGTCAACATTGGGGGGCCACACAATTCTCTCCTTGGGCAAGATGAGGGAGTTGGCAGCCATGAGGGCATTGAATATGTCTGATAATGATTCTGGCAGTGGTGGATAATGGGATCTATTGGGACCGACTGGCCTCCTTTGTTGTTGGGGAGGACCGTAATTCTCTGGGGGTGGAACTTGGTGGTACTGGGGAGGTGGTTGTTGTTGCTAGGGTTGAAACGGTTGAGGTGTATCGTTCAGGGGGGAATTATTTTGGGGTGGAGGATGAGAGGGATATGGACCCAACTGGAGGGGAAGTCACGGCATATATGGGAATCTCGGGTTGGTCGGCTGATTGGGGCTGCCAACTGTGTTCACTTGCTCATTAGTTACAACCCCTTCTGTCACTCCACCTTGAACACCGGTGCTCGCTTTCCTCACAATCCTAGGCTTTGCAGGTTCAAACATGTGCATGAGGGGGGAGTCTTTCAACTGGGTCTGGATATATCTGGCTTTCTCATATAGCCCTTCCATGGTGGTGAGTTTGTTTATGGCCAGGACGTGTCTAAACTGTGGGGTAGTATTAGACACAATCATTTTCACTTGCTCGACTCTGAGAGGGTGTCCCTTATCCTCTCTGCCAGAGACCTCCATTTGTCAGCATACTGGGTGAAATCTTCATCCGCCCTCATTTTCTCAGCCACTAGGTCAGTGATAGAAAGGGATGGGCCAACCCAGTCTCGGTATTTCTGCAAGAATTTTCTTTGTACTGTATCAAAGTTATCAGTCTCGCTTGGTTCCAAAGAGTAGAATCATTCTAGAGTGGGACCCTCCAATGATCTCCGAAAGAGGTATGCCAGGGATCTTTGATCATTTTGCCAATAGGAGGACTTGTACATGAAGTCCTTGAGGTGAATGAAGGGATTCCCATTGTCATTATCCCTTCAATACGTAGGCATTTCAGAGGGAGGGAGGTGGAACACTGGAAGAATTGGCAGGGAGACTTCAGGTGTGGATTTTATGTCCACCATCTTTTTTAAATCCTGAAATTGTTCATCCATTTTATTCAATTTGTGGAGGAGTGATTGGGTAACGTCATCAGTGGGTGTAAGTGGTGCCTGCCACTGAGGGGGAAGAGGCCTCCCAGGAGCCTGAGAAGGGAACCCCGTACGGGTAGGGTATTGTGATTGCCTGACAGCAGATGGACCAGGCTGAAGTGGCATATGAGGAACGCCAGGGCCTTGAGATTGTGAAGGGAATTGGAAGGAGGGAGGCTGCTGACTCACCTGCCTGTGAAATGAGGGAGAGGGAATAACCTGTACCGACTCTTGGAGGGGCGTGGCAGTCGAAGTTGGCTGTCGAAGAGGGGTGGCAGCAGATCAGCCCTGGGCTGGCTCCTAGGGAGTGGGAGTAGTAGCAGGAGTTTGCTCGTGGGGAGCGGGAGAAACAAACTTCCCTTTCAACACGGCCTGGTGCCGGCGAAGGAGAACAAAGAGTGTACCGGTGAAGGGACCCAAGGGCATGCCATGGAAGAGTCTAGGAGCGTGCCGATGAAGGGAGTTTGAGGGCGGTGTGTATCGGTGAAGGGCCCACTCCTCCTTTGTTCTCTTAAAGCTTTTCTTTTCTTCCTTATCCTTCTCTTTCTCCTTTTCTTGATTGATTTTCTATGTGATTCTTGACGGGTCCCCTTTCCCATCTCTTAACCATTCTCTGTTCATTACCCCTTTTCTCTTGTTGTAGCCCCTAGTTCTTTCAGTCTAGTTAGAGTGTCTTGTTATCATTTGTTTTATTTGTCCATTGCTTCCTTTGACATTTTAACACAATGTTATTTCTAACAAAAATTCGGCAGCATCTCCCCTTAACCCCGAACATAAGGGAGATACAGGAGACACGCCCACATGGAGTGGCGGAACCCAACAAGTGGAGGTGAGCATCCGGAGACGACAACACCTTTAACGAAACATCGAAAAACCCGAGGAAACCGACGGAGGGAATGTTGAGAGAGAGAGACAACTCTCGGGCTGGCTATGGATAGCTGGGGTAAAGGGTAGGAGGAGGTGTACCGGCCAAGGATTTCAAGTGTCTATCGGGCAAAGGGAAAGGGGATGTTAAGTGTGTACCGTTGAAGGGCTGGGAAGGACTAGGCGTACCGCTGAAGGGGTGACTAGGTGTGCCGCTGGGAAGAAGGCCAAGGGTGTGCCGCTGGAGAGTTGGCCAAGGGTATGCCACTGGAGAGTTGGCCAAGGGTGTGCCGCTGGAGAGTTGGCCAAGGGTGTACCGGCCAAGAAGATCTAGAGGGGCTGAGGGTGCACCGGCCAAGGACTGTGCCGGTGAGGGTGATGCGGAGAGGGTTGGTGTATGTGCCAGTGAAGGCACCAAATGGGTGGTTTAAGGCCAAAATGAGGGAGGAGGTCATGAGGCCTGAGGGCTTGGTTTGGTTGGCCAGAGGAGTTACTCGGGGGAAGAAAGGCCCAGAGTTGGGGTTTAAGGAAACTAAGGAACAGGGTTCAACGGTGGTATCGGGGGGGCTGCCAGGCTCTCAAGGAAGAGGAAGACGGGGGAAAACACATAAAAGATGAATTCACTCCAACGATAGACGTTACGGTATGAAAATAGATAAAGAGGGGGCAAAAAATAAAAGGTCTTATTCATGACAAACGAGGGACCAACTACATCAAAAATGCAAGAAAGGAGAGAAGAATGATAAGGGAAAGAGGAAAGAGAGGAATGGGGGGGTGACAACCCTGTGCTCTCCCCCTTCCCCTGCTACATTTTTCTTTCTCTCCCTTACTCGCTTCTTCTTCGTGGCCGCCGAAGGAAAGAAATCCCCTCACTTCTCTTCTTCTTCTCTGGTTCCTGCGACCCGGTGGTGGCTCTTCCTTCCTTTTTCTCTTGTCTCTGTTCTTGTCTCTCCTTCTGTGTATCTCCTCCTTTTTTCTTTGTCATGGAAAGGAGTCTATTATACTTCAACGGCACAGGGCCTTTGAACGCGGGGTGACGGAGGCGGGAATGTGGTCCATTAATTGGGATTTCACTTCAGTTGTCCTTTATTGACAGGAAGTAGGCAGCGTGTCTGTTTCCCCATTTGACACCTCAGCCATCCCATTGCGCGCCAAAAATTCGTAGGGGAATGGCGTGAGATCTTCCCTGCCAGACGGGTCGTGGGGAAAGCGTGCCGCCGAATAAGTAGGTCGTGCCGTTGAAGGGCTTTTATGGTGCACCGCTGAAGGGCCTCACAGGCATGCCATTGAAAAGCCTCACAGGCGTGCCGTTGAAGGCCTAGCCAGGGTGTGTCGCTGAAGGCACGAAGGCGTGCCATCGAGCAGGAGTAGGGGCGTGCCGCTGAAGGGGCATCTGGGCGTGCTGCTGAAGGGCAACATGGGGCATGCCACTGAAGGGGCATTTGGGCGTGCCGCTGAAGGGCCGCATGGGGCATGCCACTAAAGGGCAGCATGGGGCGTGCCATTGAAGGGCAGCATGGGGTGTGCCGCTGAAGACCTCGCTGGGCGTACCGCTGACGGGCCATATGGGCGTGAGATTGAAGGGAAATTGGGCCCGTTTGAGCCCGATTGACGATCCACTTAAACCTCTTTGGGGCCCACGAATTTTGAGCCTCCCAGGGGTTGGTTTCTCTTCGCTATCGTGACTCTGAAAGCAGCTTCACGGCAGTGTGTTGTTTGATCGGAGGGCCCGGACGGGACGTGCTCTCTACAATCTCTTCGGTTGAAGTTGTTGTTGATGCTGAATTGGTCGGGACGCGCAGACGTGCGATTTTACACGTCCACAAATGCCCCCCACCCATGGGTAGCGTGGGCAAAGGATGAGCCGGGGCTGCCCGTGGGTGCATTGGTCCTTCAGGGTTTGACTCCAGGCTGGTCATCCAGAGAAGACGATGATCCAAGCCCGTGCCTTCGTGCTTGTACTTTCGTAAGTGTGCGGGGGCGCCCGTCGGTACATAAGACCAAGTGGGTAGAATGCTCTCGGGTGCATGCACCCATCATCTCTCGCTACCATGTGCATGGGAAAGTTACTTTATGCACCTATGTAGACGTGTGCTTATATTATATATATATATATATGTATGCATTATATAAACTTTTCTGGTGGCGTTTTAATTCACGCCCTGAGTTGGGTCACTATTTCATGGTAAATGACCCCGCGTGAGGGCACGTTCCAAGCCTTTGTTTTGGTCACTTTATAAAAGACACCCTAGACACTGTCGTCTCTTACTAAGTCGCGTCTGGGGCTCGAACATTTTCATAAACCTTTACGCTTCCAAGACAGAATGTTTTTCCAAGGTCGCGCCTCTGAAAGTAGGCGTGAATTAAAATACGCAACTGATATTTGGTCGCATTTCACATTTTTAATTATGGAAAGTCCTAATTTTCAAGATGAATGGCGGCAGACACAAGGGCGTTGTTCTAAGACAACGACCATGTCTAGGGCGCGATTTAAGTTTCGTGTCCGAATTGATTTTTACCTTCCCAGATAAAGTCCTTCCATTATTTAACCCCATATTCAATTATAGAAGGTGGTCTCTGAACCTTCCTCATTTGAACTCCAATGAAACACTATAAATACTCCCCTTAAACCTCCTTCGTGCGAGAGAGATTCACATGAACAACCTGAGCAATCTGAGAGCAACACATCCACACAGCCTAATAGCCTGATTGCCTTCTTGTTGCTGTGATTGGTCAACATCCCTTTGTGCTGCAAGCCCCTTTTGTGCTCGGTTCTCCCTCGGTCCTGCTTGCAGGAGCAGAAGGGAGTTCATGATCTTTGTTCTCAACTGCATGCCCCATTCTTAACAATATCATTGCTCATTCGGTCCTGTGCGTTGGCATCATTAGTTAACTCTTGCATCCTAGTCTTAGTAACTAGTTATTGCATCCACATACTCTCCATCCCTCTTAGGGGTTTTAAAAAAAAAATCAAAAGGTGTGTTCATGCACAATTTCATATTATTTCATACATCAAGAATTTGATACTACACATTGGCTAATCCATTCTGTTTCTTTTGTTTGTGATTTCTTGCAAGGTAATCAAAATAAAGACCCTCTTCATTGGCCGGCCGATTGAAGGAGGAAGAAAGGATCCAAATCTCACCCGCTCACTAGGTATTTTTTTGCGATCACTTATCTATTTTGAGGGGTTCCATACCCTCTGGCGATCACACTCCTTTAGGAGCATCACATGCTCCCTTTCCCTTAGTTACTTCCCTCTATTATCATATCTCCTTGATTATATTTTGTATAGAAAAAGAAAAAAAGAACATGTCTATTTGACACGTTCCACAGGCGATAGGACTCTCAGAAGCGGCACGAGGCCCAGCATCATTTGAAATCCTTCCCTCGACCGAGGTCGTGATCCCTGCGCTCCCAAGCTGCGAGGTGGGAACGAGCTCGGCCCTTGCCAGGGAGGTGGAGGTAGGGGTAGGTCCGTCAGCTGTCGCACTCGACTCAGCTCCTACGGCATCTCATTCTTCAGCTGAGGTGGCAGCCTCGGCTCCGATGGTGTGGGTAGAAGCAGCAAGGCTCGACTCTTCCCCGGCAGTGGAAGCGGGCCGGCCCCTTTTGCTAACAGCATCAGGTGATTCAGCCATAGTCTTACCTACTCCTCTGGCGGTGGCTGGCCAGGAGTTGTCTGTCGAAGTCAGGCGCTTGAGCGACCTAGCTTTCGCCCTTCCATCCTCCTCGGCCGCGATAGATGCAGATCTGTGGGTGGCGATAGACAGCGCGGTGGAGTTTGATCTTCCGACCGTACCCTCAATAGGTCACGCCACTTCAGACGCACCGGTTCGGCAGACTCTACTGGCGCTGAGGTCGATGATCTTCGCCGACCCTTCCCTCACATACCGGGGGGTGCACACCGTGGTCATGCAGCTGACCGGGGCGCTACAGGTCATGGGTTGCCTGCTAGAGAAGTGGTCGTGACGGGTTTTATTATTGCTGAAGTATGTAAACCATCATGAGTTCCTTGAGACTCGAGCTCCCAGCGAATTTACAGCTATCAGCGCCCAAAAGGATGAGTACCTATAGGCCCTGGAGGCACGGAGGGATAGCAAGGAGCAGCGTCAAAGGGCCTTGGACGAATGTCATTGCGGTGTTCATACCCTCGAGAGCAGAATAGAGAAACTAAAGGGTTATCTTGCTGCGGCGGAGTCCGAGCTTGCTGAGGTCGAGGCGACTATAGTGAGAGAGACCGAGGAGCTGGCCGTAGCCGAGGTCGAGGTGGCCTCTGTAATGACCAAGCTAGCGTGCCTCGAGGGACAGGAGAACCGACTACGTGACATGGTGAACTTCCCCTACGTCGGGATTCTTCCTCTTGAGGAGATCTTTCGGGGGATAGACTGAGCATTCCCCCCCCTTTCTTCTCTTCTTTCTCTTTTCTTCTTTGGTTAATATGTAACACAGGGGTATGCCCCGAAGCATATGTAGTCCTTCCCTTTTCAAAAAAAATAGAATACTATTCATGGACATGCCTCTTCTATATGTATAACAACCTAAAATCCTTTCTTTTTCCCCCCTCTTTCTTCTTCCCTTTTGCATCTCGGTGAAGTGCGAGCTTGCGCCCACGGTTCATTTGGGGAACACTTCGGCCGGGTTCGCGAGGGCGCATAGGAGAGTGCTCGTCTCCCCAGGGGAGAGACGAGGGGATCACTCCACCATGTGAGCCCCGCGGCCCACCAAGTGATTCCACGAAGGCGTTAGACCCGAACAGGTTGATAAGGATTTTCCTAACGATATCCCCTTCTGAAATCTCTTTCCCAAACCCCTTAAGACTATTAGTAATCAACGACAGCGTGGCATACATCTCAAGTATTATCTCCTCTGATTTCATTTTGAAAAGCTCATACTCAGAGGTGAGTAAGTTTACCTTAGTTGCCTTTACTTGGGATGTACCTTCGTAGATCAGTTCCAATTCATCCCACATTTTCTTGGCAGTCTTGCATGCTGAGACCTGAGCATATTCATCCAAGTGAACTGCACACTGGATGACATTTAGGGCCGTCCAGTTAAGAGCTGAAAGCTTGATGTGATCTTCTATCCACGTCTCTTTGTTAGGTGGTAGTTCATAAGGCCCTGTGGTGATTACCCTCCAGAGTCTGTGACTCTGAGCCCTGATAAAGACCTCCATCCTATTTTTTTAGAAAAAATAATTGTTACCATCAAAGAACGGTGGACGGCTGATGGACTGTCCCTCAGCGATAAAACTACGATGACCATTAGGTCCAGAGTTACCCTGGCCGTTGGACCACATACTGGGCAACCTACACTGATACCAATTGATAACACACTTAGACGGTGAGATAGAAGGGGGGGATGAATAGATCACCTCCAATTCGATTAATTCAAACATCTAACACAGATAATTCAAACGCAGCAGAAAAGTCTTCCTATCTCAGCGATAATGGAAACTGCTGAGCTAAATTTTATCTAGAGAGAGATGAGATGAGGCATAATAACAACCAGTTGAGATGCAAACATAGGACAGTCAAGCAATCACACAGTGGGAGAGAGAGTTTTAAGGTGGTTCGATTGCGTCCGCAATCTACATCCACCCCTCACTCTAACAGAGTGAGGCTTCCTTGCACTTAGGCAAACACAAACCGCAGACTCAGTCTACAAACACCCATTGTCTAACAGCTTACCCCGAGGAACACCTTCCTCAAACTTCTAAAGAACAGAAGCACCAACTGGAGGACCAACCTCCCTTCCGTCGCAACTTGCAAAGGGAACCCCGTAAGCTACTCCCAGCCGCTTACAAACCAGAGGAACGTTCCTCTCTTCCTCCAAGCACAATGGAGGGAAACTAGAGAACAACTCCCTTCCTCCGAGAGACCTCAGAGGGTAACAAGACATAGTAAGATGAACTCGAAAAAGCTAGATGAACAAAAACAAAAAACATTCGATCAGAAATGATGAAAATATAGCTTCCGTAGAAGTGAAAGTTCAGACTCAGTTCACAACGATCGATCTAACAGGCTCTCTTCCTCTCTGGAACTCTTCTTCTATTTTCTTTCTTCCCTTTGTCTCTCTCTGCCTCTATCTCTCTGCTTCTTCTTCTGTTCTTGTGTTGTTTCTTTCATCTATGCGATAGACCTATTTATATGAGAGTAACTAAGGAATGGGAGTGTGGAGACCATGCTTCCCGCCCAGGGAATCATCCAGAATAGTTCTACCTTCTTGCCACGTGTCAGAGACTTCACTTCTCAGATCATGTGCCTCCTTTTAAGATCAAGAACATCACTCCTGGTACTCAGGAAGTCCCTGTCATTTGAACAAACACCTAGTTAGCATTGAGACAACATGTTACTGTATAGCATTCATGGGCTTGTTGTTCAAGATAGAAACTTGCACAGACTTAGTTTGGCGAAAGTACATGGACTTGTAGGTGAGAGATGCAGAACGTGCACGGACTTGGTGTGTGCCAAGGTAAGAAACCTTCACGGGCTTTATTTGTAACAAGAGGAAATATGCACGGACTTTATCGAAAGAGATGTGTAGGGACTTTGCTCAGAGGAAACATGCACGGACTATGGTTAGAAAGTGTGCACATACTTGGATCGAGAAGAAACATGCACGGTCTTTACATGCAACGAAACACAAAATGTGCATGAACTATGTATGCACAGACTTTATTTACAATTAGTAAACGTGCATGTACTTGATGTGAACAATGTGCACGGACTTTGTTTGCATGGACTTGATTTTAGAAGAAACGTGCATGGACTTTGTTGAAAGAACCACATGCACAGACTTTGTTTGTCAAGGATCAAGAAATGTGCACTGGCTTTGGTAGAACAAGGTGCACGGACTTTGTTTTGAACAAAGTGTATGGACTTAGTTAGAACAAAGTGCATGGACTTTGTTTGTCAAGGATAAAGAAATGTGCACTGACTTGGGTAGAACAAGGTGCACGGACTTTGTTTTGAACAAAATGTATGGACTTAGTTAGAACAAAGTGCACGGACTTTGTTTGTCAAGGATCAAGAAACGTGCACTGACTTGGGTAGAACAAGGTGCACAGACTTGACGTGAACAAAGTGTATGGACTTAGTTAGAACAAAGTGCATGAATTTTGTTAGAAGAGAACGTGCACGGACTTGGGTAGACAATGTGCACAGACTTTGAAGGAACATTGTGCACAGACTTGGAAGGAACATTGTGCACAGACTTGGAATCTGAATGAAACATGATATGCACAGACTCAGTTTTCAACAAAGCCAAAACATGCACAGACTTATATTTTTCATCGTGGCCAACACATGCATGGACTTGAGAAGCAGACGAACAACATGCATGGACTTTGTGCAAATGCTTGACAACCAAGTAAACAAAACATGCATGGGGCTTGAGCATTCTCTCCTCTGGTGATGTGGCCTATCTCAAGGATATAGAACCGCTCCATGAGCCCTTTCACCTTAGTGTGGTATGGGAGTAGCTCCAGCTTTCGGACATTGAACTGTCCCTATACTTGCTAGATGACTAGCAATGAATCGCTAAATACCTACAACATTTTAATCTCCATCTGCAAGGCAATCTAGAGGCCGATAATCAGAGCTTCATACTCTGCTTCATTATTTGTACAGGGCGTGTTGATGCAGTAGGAAGTGTGCACCACTTCTCCGTCTGGAGATTTAAGGACGATGCCGGCTCTGGCCCATATCTTGGTACGCCCAGAGGATGCTGTCTCTGTCCTAGAAGCCCCGTCAAAATATAGCTGTCAGGCAGCCTGCTGGACTTGGTTTGCTTCCAGTACTTCATCTTCGGGTAGTTCCGTGACCAGCGGTGAGTCTTCAGGCACGGGGTGTGCCGCAAAGAAGTCCGCGATGGCTTGCCCTTTGATGGCCTTCTGTGGCACATAAGTGATGTTGAATTCCATCAATAGCACGGCCCATTTATCGAGGCACCCCTTCGGGACCGGTTATGAGAGAATGTGCTTGACGGGGTCAGCCCTAGAGATCAGGCTCACTTCATGAGACAGCATGTAGTGTCTCAGTTTCTAGACTGTAAAGACCAAGGCGAGGTAGACCTTTTCGATAGGAGTGTACTTGACTTCTGCCCCTACCAGTCTTCGGCTGAGATAGTAGAGAGCCTGCTCCTTTCCCTCGTCATTATTCTAGGAGAGCATTGCCCCCAGTGAGTATTCAGTAGCTGCTATATAGAGGATAAGCAGCTTGCCTTTGACAGGTGCCCCTAGCACGGGCGGGGTCTTCAAATAATCTTTCAGCTGATCGAAGGCGTGCTGGAATTCATCACCCTAGTTGAAGGGTGCATTCTTCATCATCAGTCTGTGAAAGGGTTGGCAGTGCCCTGACAGATTGGAGATGAACCTGCGGAAGTAGGCTAGCTGACGTTGTAGAGACCTGAGCTCTCCCAGATTCTTCGGAGGTGGCAGCTCCTGGATGGCTCTTATTTTGAGGGGGTCAATCTCGATCCCTCTATGCCAAACAATGAAGCCCAAGAATTTTCTGCTGGAGACGCCAAAAGTGCACTTCATCGGGTTCATCTTCAGCTCATACTACCGGAGCCTCTGGAAAATAACTCTGAGGTCACTCAGATGGTCGCCTCTCCTCTTTGTCTTCATGACTAAGTCATCAATATAACATTCGACCTTGCTGTAGAGCAGCTCATCGAATATCTTGGTCATCGCCCACTGGTACGTGGCGCCGGCATTCTTGAGGCCGAAGGGCATTCTTTTGTAATGGAAGATCCCCTTGGGCGACCTGAAGGCTATGTGAATTCAGTTGTGCTCGGCTATCCAGATCTGGTTATAGCCGGACGAACTATCCATGAAAGAAAGGGTCTCATGACTAGTAGTTGCATCGATCATCACTTCGGTGATTTCCACTGGGAAGTCATCTTTCGGACAGGCCTTATTCAGGTCACGAAAATCCATGTAGATCTTGATCTGTCCATTCTTCTTCTTCACCGGCACGATGTTGGCCAGCCAGGTGGTGTATTGATTCTCTACTACAAAGTCGACGTCTATGAGCTTGTCAACTTCTTTGCAGTCCTGCTTTATTAATTCTGGCCGCATGCGTCGAGGGGGCTACGTTACCGGCTCTATCTTGGGATCAATTGCCAACATGTGTTGGGTCACTTCGGGGCTGAGACCGGGCATCTCTTTGTAGTTCCAAGTGAAGCAATCATGAAACTCCTGTAGGAACTTCACATACTCCTCTCCTTCCTGGGGAGGTATGAGGGTGCTCAGAAAGGTCGGCCTAGGGTCGCTCTCCATGCCAAGATTGATTTCAATCAGCTCATCGATAGTAGCCTGACTGCCATCTTCAATTTTCGGTGGGGCCGGTAACAAATTGACAAAGTCTTGATCTTTGCCCTCCTCAGCCTCGAGGATGCCGTAGGCCTCTTCTTGTTCTTCGCGACCTGGCGCCGAGGTGACGTTTACCTCGCATCCCTTCTGGCTTGCAGTCAGCGGACCTGCGGGGTTCCCTGGCACAGAAGGGCATAAGGCTACTCTGGAGTCTTCCAGGTAATCATCATAGATGGCTTCGCCTGGGGCCGAGGCCACTGTGTCTTAAGGAGCCTGGTGCTGGATGGATATTGTGTATACTCCTCCCCTGGGGCTGCCTGTCACATGGGGACGCGGCGGAGCCACCACGCAATCTTCCATTCGAAGCTCATCTCTGTCGATCAGGTCTGGAGCAATATCTTTAAAGACATAACAGTCCTCAATGGTGTGTCCGAGTATCTGGTGATAAGGGCAAAATAGTGGATCACCGCTTCTCCAAATATGTTGAGGGCTCTTGGACCTCGGGAGGGGGGAGACCTTGCCATAGTGACAGGCCCAGTCAAAGATGCCTCGGGTCCTTTCTCTTGGGATGGAGTAGGGCTTTTGTAGCTTCTCTTCCAATGTAAGGCCTCGCCTAGCTGGCTGTCTGGCTGAAGGGCTTGCCATATTCCTCGCCCCCCTCCCTGACTGGAGGGAGGTGTCGGGACTGCTGGCCCGGGACCAAGTGACATATTCACCCCACGGGTGGAGGGAGCCCTAGATTAGGTCTGCCACAAGTGTAGTCAATTCTGCCAATTGTGCCTTTAACATCTTGATCTCCTTTTGTTATCACTGGTATAGGGCGAGCATGACGGGATCGCATCGGGAAGGTCCTGGAGCACGGCCCGTGCCTCCGCTTCTTGCCTCGCCAACAGATGGGGATGAGGGAACCCTGATGATGCGGTCCCTTGAGGTCGACCCTTCAGAAGAAGGAAAGACCTTCCCCACGCGCTTGCAGTGGAGGGGGTTCCAGAGGAATACTTCTTCGTCTTGTGTCTCTTCAGTCGGTGGGATAGGTTGTTTATTGTAGCGGGCTTCCTGTAGGGCTGCAGCCTTGGCGGGGTCACCATCGAGTGGGGCCAAAACTGAAATCACATCGGCCTCGTAGTAATCTTCTAGTGAGAAGCCCAGGCCCGGATGCTTGGTAATCTGTAGCAGCCTCCGGTCCAGGTTTGGCGGGTTCCACATCTTTTCAAACATCTCCTTCTAGTTGGAGGGTTGATAAAGAGGAATCCCTTATTTTTTGACCACCTAGGCCGCATGGTCAGTCATGTAGGGAAGCCCCGAAATTGGGACGTGCAAGTCATGAAGGTCGTCAAGGAGTCGGTAATCATCGTCTCCTCTGACTGGTTGTTCTTCGGCCACATAAAAAATGGTGGGTGGGCCTTTAGGATTCAGCACTTCGAAGGTCCTCAGCTGCTCGGTCGCCTGGCAATCGAGCTCCGTTATTGGTTTAATGATTCCCAACGGGACTCTAACATCCTCTAGTAGGTCCTCGAGATGGGGTGCCCTCGGTGTGGGATAGATGGCGAGGGGAAACGCCCTGAATACCCTTTCTTCTTTTGCAATGAATGGCACATGCGGAGGAGCCACATAGCCTGGGTGTGGCGGTGGAAACTAGCCCTCTGATTTTATCTTCTTCTTCCCTTTGTCCTGGGCAACTTTAGGAACCTGCTTCATCTCTTCCAAGTACAGATTAGCATCTGACAGATGACACTCGAACACCTCGAGCAGGTGGAGGTCAGCAAAGATTCTGACTTCTTTTCCCTCACCGGGGTACTTGATGCACTGGTGCAAGGTAGACAGCACCACTCTGTTCTGGTCTAGCCAAGGCCGACCGAGCAATGCCTTGTAGGAGGTGTTGGAGTTGATGACGTGGAACTGGACCTTGGTGATGAAGTCACCGAAGGCCAGGTCAAACTCTGCAACCCCCATGGGCACCTCGCACTTCTGGTTAAAGCCAGCAATCTTGACATTTTTCACTTCGACTAGGTGCACATCGAAGTAGTGCTTCTGGTACACCCGGTAGGGGAGTATGTTGACTGCTACTCCTGGGTAGATCAGGACCCTATTGATAGGCTGCCCATTCAGCTACCCTTTCATGTAGAGCGGCCTGTTATGACTGTAGGTAGGCAAGAGTATGTCATCCTCTGTGAAGGCCACGGCCACCTCCGGGGACATCTCCGCCAAATAGGCCTCAAGGTGGGATGGCGTTTGGAGTGCGGCAATGATGGCTTGCCCTGTTTCTTCATCTAGGGATAGCATCTCCTAGACGGTGAACCGGGCCAGGATCTTCTTGAGATGCCTGACTATTCGGTCGGCAACCCAAACCTTGAGCAGCTTCATCTCTTCGGCCTTGCCGTGCTTGTCCCTGGCCTGGGCTTGGGGCACCGGGTCAGAAGGTGACTCCTCTGTTGGGTCTGGGACAGCTACCCTAGCCTACGGGTCCTGCTGGACTTCCTCTTTTTCCTTCATGAATTTGGCAAGGTTAGGGATGCCATCAAATTCTTCCGCTGGCTGGGATGGGACTGCCGTCGGTAGGGTCGGAGGGTTACTCGCAGGCGGAGCTGGGTGGTTGTTGGCCCCCTTGGTTGGCCGGGGCCCTTGCGGGCGCACCTACTTTTCTGTGCGGGCCTGAAGGAACTCGACGAAAGAGGGAGTGCCATGACTTTTCAACTTCTTGGGATGAAGACCCAACGGTGGGGGGATCTCCGTACCTTGAACCTTGGGTTCAGGGACTTGGTAGGGCTGCTCCCCTCTTAGCATGATATTGCGGTTGTCCTGAGGAGGGCGTCCCCATTTCTTCCTTGACCGGGTGGCATGTTGGGAGGTGGATGCTTCGGCCTGATTCACTTCCGGAGGGTCACAGGATGCCCCTTCTTCTTCTCCCTCCAGAGAGAGGGCGGTGTCGAACAACGCCAAGAGGGTGTTGCATGCGACGACGACCTCCTTTTCCTTCTTACCTCTGGACCTTCTTTATTTCTTCTTCTTTTCTGCAATAGCCAGTAGTTGCTCTTGAGGGAACTCGCCCTATAGGGGAGGCTCTTGTTCTGTGCAGGCTTCTACCTCAGAGGTCAGCTCGGGGGATTCGAACTCCTCCCATGGGACATATTCTCTCAGCTCAACAGGTCGGATCTCAGGCTGTTCATAATCTTCAAGCCCATCAATGATGGCCTGGAGTCTCTCAACCATCGGGCTGACCTCTTTGTGGATCCGCACTGGGATATGCTCTTTCTTGTTGAAGTTAGGCCACCTCATGACTAGCCGAGGGGCCGTATCATACCAGACAGGGTTCACCAGTGGCAGTACCGACTGGGGAGTAACACTCCTAACATGAACTGTCGGGGCGGGTTGAGGAGCCAATCTTCTTCTATTTTTCTTCGACGCAGACTGCCAACCCACTTGATCCTGGGCGGACGCTACCATGAAAGCTTCATATGTGGTGCGGGTGCTAGCCTCCGCCCATTCTTCCGACAATTCTTGATATAGAGATATCATGTTGGCGCCGGAAGTCATATCGGGCATTTCATGGGGCTATGGGGGATCCACCTTGTGCTCTCCCATATCCAGCTCTCCCTTCTTTATTAAGGACTCAATGACGTCCTTGAAGACGTAACAGTCTTCATGAAATCTTCCATTGCAACCAAGACATATACAATGGTATGGGAGCTCAATCAATTAGCATTTGTTGGAGTGTGCACACATATCATGAGTTCAATTTTCCACAACAAGGTATATAAGCATGAAAGCTTTGCGCAATTACATCATTTCACATCAAAAGTCACATGCATCACATGCATATCATACATATGCAAGTATGCATTCATACGAACATGTTTCCACACTTTCCACAATCATTCTCATTCACATCAAGACTTTTTCAAACATTGTTTCTCAAACATTATGAATATTACCTTGCCCAATATTCTCACCTTACATTGCGAAAATGTGAAATTCAGAGAGACATTGCCATGAGGTTTAAAGCTATTGGATTGCCATGACCATCCATTGAAATTCTGATGGAGCATTTGAGTGATATGAACCCATTTGAGCATATAACCTATAGTTTGACTAGCATGCAGTGCTTGAACCATTCACAGCGATTCTGAACCTTCATCAACAAAATGGTTTATGCCATCTTAACATTCCAAAAAAAATGTTAGAGCTGTATGACACAGTTAGTCATCTGAAACTTCACAAGCATGAATCGATTTCATATCTCAAGGCAAGAAATCAATGAAGTATAAAGGGTCATATCAATGAATTTGATATCACCACATCTACAAACAAGTGTAAGGCAACAAGCACATGTAGCCATGAAATGCCATTCAACCATAAGGCCAAGTTGACTTCCAAAGAAGCAAGTCGACCTATATCTTAGACAGAAGCTGGGAAGCCACAATAATGCACCACTAAAAAGCCATTTGATAAACAGTAAAGAAATATTTTGTAATCATCAAAATCACACACTCAACAGTGTCCTTCGCAGATGAGGCTCTCAATATCATCCTTGAGTTGCTGACAATCCCTAGTGTGATGGCTGTGGTCGTTGTGGAATTGGCAATGCCTCTGACGACTGCGGCATCTTGGATCGGCTTTCATTCGCTCAGGTTGATGAAGTAGGCTTGAGTCCTTGATTTCTTGATATATCTCATAGACAGGGGTAGACAGAGGAGTGTAGCGCTCGAACTTACGCGGGGGCTCCTTACGGTCAGCCTCACGATTCCTCCTCTTCCCATGACCCGAGGCTTGGTCAGATGGCCACTTCTTCTCCCCCTCTTGTCCTGAGATCACCGAGTCCCGACAAGCATTGAGGACTTCCTTACACTTCGCATGGTTTAAAACTAGAGTCACTAGGTCGACGAGAGAGGAGGGGGGTGGAGCACCAATTCCCTCAAGAGGCCTTCGCCACGGGTTCCTCTCGTCAGTGCAGTGATGGCAGAAGCTACATCCAGGTAGGGGATACGCAGTGCCTCCACTTTGAAGTGGTTAGTATAGGCCCACAGCTTTTCCCCTTGGGCCTGCCCCCTGCCGGTGAAGCTTTCTTTGAATAATCACCCGAACTATCAAAAACTAGTGATGCTCCTAGGGGTGAGTGCTTAAAACCATGCTTGATCACCCCAGATCAAAGTTGTCATGAACGCTAGACATTTGATGGCATCGGACACCCAGTGTAGGGTTATCAGGATGTCGAAGCTGTCATAGTGGTCGGCCAAGTCACCCTAGCCATCACAAGATTTGAAGGTCGATAGAGAGACTCGAGGCGAGATCTCTGCCTCCAGAATGTTGTCAGAGAACAGGGATCGATCCTCATCCTCCTTTTTGGAGCTCTATTGTAGGGGGCGAAGGGCATGCTCCTGCTCGACAAAATGTCGCTCGAAGTCTTGCAGATGGAGGGAAAGCTCCGGCTGGCGTCAGGATGGTGTCGGGGGCCTCAGGGTATTCCCTCGGCTTCTTTCATGTTGTTCGATAGTGGGGGCATCCATCTCCGTGCGTTGGTGGGGTAGCCCAGATTTCCTTCCCCTCGGATTGGAGGAGGCTTCTTGTTTAGTGGGTCGGGGTTGTGAGGGTCCGCCCTCCTCATTTCGGATATGGCGCCCATCATGAAGAAGGAAATGGCCTCCAGTTGTCAATCGGGAGGCTTCTACGCGGGGGAGACTCGTTCGAGGAAGCCGCGACATCTCCTCCCTCGTTACCTGGGTCCTCATCAAATCGACGAGGATATCTAGCTTCACGTTGAGGGTCTGGAGGGCATTTGGGTTCTCAGGAATGGGTTGTCTTCCCACGACCGGCAGGGCTAAGGTGTTGGCCTGGTGGTGGGAGAGGGGGCCCGTCAAAGAGTGCGACGGTGTGCACTCTCTATGCACAGCAACTGGTGCCTTCCCTTTCTCACCGGGATTTCTCCCCCTGGTACTCCTCCGCACCATATTGGCTCCTTACTCGGTTCTCACGGATGGCGCAAGATGAAGAGGTGCAATCTCGTGCTAAAGCCTGAGCCATCTGATCAGGTACGAACGCTTGATGATAGCCATGATGAGTAAGGGATCTACAAGATAGGAAACGGATCAAGGGTGTTGTGTTTCCCTATTGTTTTGATGATACTGACACTATATAAATCACTGTGTAATTGTTTTGTTTGGACAATATTTTTATCCATGAAATTACATTCTTCATGCACAAAGGTTTCCATAATTGAAGTGTTTGTACTTCGTGCACATTTGCACAGCATAATTCTTGATCGAGAAGTCTTTAATAGAGATGAAATCTCTATTCACAATGCAATCTGAAAAGTTAGAAGGATGCAATCTCAACGATCCTATGCATACATCTATCAGCAGATTGGAAGCACAACAATCACATGATGCACAAGGGATTTTTAGGTGGTTCGATCTCTATCCAGAGATCTACATCCACCCCACACTCCAACAAGAGTGTGACTTCTGCTGATAGACAGCTTAAACAGCTAAGCTTCACAGCTTGTCTACAACCACTGATTCACAGCTTCAACCGCTGGGCATTATAGCTTAACCCATCTGCTGACTAACAGCTTGCGCTGGGCAATACAGCTTCACCACCGCTGCCTAACAGCTTGATCCACTGGGCCTTATAGCTTAGCCTCCGCTGATACACAGATTAAAACAAGGATTTAAAAGAACATAAAGAAAACTGAATTGTGCTAGCGATAGAAAGCTAGAAACAAAAGCATAAAAGCTGTAGTTTACTCGGAGCAAAGTGGTAAGGATCTGATCCAAGACCACTATCAGACTGTAGGGTATCCAGACCAGGATCCCTCTTCTTCTTCTTCCTTCTCTTCACGAGCTGCTACAATCTAGACCTCTCATGACTTCACGATGACTCTTCATATCGATACTCTATTTTTCTTCCTGATCTACTCAGCTCGCTCTCACAGATCTTCTCTCAGCTTCACAGTTGCTCTCAGTCTCTTTTAACTCTCTGCTCTCTCAGATCTTCTCCCTCAGCACAGCCTCTCCGAAACTCTTCCCAACTTCTCTCTTCTGTCTTCTTCCTTCTCTTCACGAGCTACTGCAATCTAGATCTCTCATGACTTCACGATGACTCTTCATATCGATACTCTATTTTTCTTCCTGATCTACTCAGCTCACTCTCATAGATCTTCTCTCAGCTTCACGATTGCTCTCACTCTCTTTTAACTCCCTGCTCTCTCAGCACAGCCTCTTCGAAACTCTTCCCAACTTCTCTCTTATGTCTCCTATCTTGTGTGAATGCTCCTCTATATCTTGTTTTAATCTCGGGCGATCTGCATCCTTTTATATGTCACAGGCGATGGACGTGTGGAAACCACGTTTCCCGCCCAAACCTTCATGCAGATCTAATCCTCTTCTTTCCACGTGTCATAATCACAACGCTTTTACTTTCCACGTGGTAAGATCGCTTGTTTTGAGCCTTCCCTTGGATCACGTGCTATTAACTTGGTACTTTAAGTTCCTCAGGGGTTAAGTTCTCAGGTTGCACGTAATATGCTCGAACATTGCCTATCCTTACATACTGTGCTTAAGTCCCTGCAATGAGAAATCACTTAGTCAATACTATATGGTCAAAGTCAAAGTCAATATCCTCAAACCATGGTATGCTTATTACTAAACTAGCATTGACCTAAGATATGTCAGATATGCAAGCACGCAAGGCTAACCTCGACCTGAGTTACTGTGCATAACATAGAAAATGGAAACGTGCATCGACCCTAGTGTGCACACGGTGCAACTAGCACCGACCTTGGTACGCACAAGGGGCAACTAGCATCGACCTAAGTCATGCACAAGATGCAACTTGCACCGACCCTGATATGCACAAGATGCAACTAGCACCGACCTCAGTCATGCACAGGTGCAACTAGCACCGACCCTAATATGCACAAGATGCAACTAGCACCGACCTCAGTCATGCACAAGTGCAACTAGCACCGACCCTGATATGCTCAATGCAGACGCTGCACTGACTTGAGTCTATGCATATGTCAATATGCACCGACTTTATCTTGCATCATGAATGATGTGCACAGACTTTGCTAGGCACAAGTCAAAACTTGCACCGACCTTAAGTGTGTGAGACAAAGGTCTGCACTGACTTCCATATGTAAACTATAGGAATGTGCACCGACATGAGTCTGTGCAAATGACAATATGCACCAACTATATGCGACACTTGCACCGACATTATATGCCATAGGCACAAACATGCACTGACTGTGTATATGCCTTAGACAAAACTAGTACCGACCTTAACTTGTGTGCAACAGGAAATAGCATCGACTATGTGTGCATGTGCATGGAGTAAAAATGTGCACCGACCTAGAGCTAGCATCAACCTTAGTTGATGCAAGCCATAACTAATATGCACTGACTTAATATGAACATGCACAGACCTGAACAGAGTGTGCACGAACCTTATTGAGTGATACTAAACTAGCATCGACCCTGAATGACCTAATGCATAGACCTGAGTAGCTAGCATCGACCTTATAATGCATGAAGGCCAAAACGTGCATCGACCTAGGCTAACATTGACCTTATGAATGCACCGATCAAGTGTTTGATGAAATGTCATACACATAGAAATGACATGCACACAAGGTATTTGATGAAATCCAATATACACAGATAGACTTTATGCAAATGCATAAACCTAGATCTATGTGCACAGAGTTGACTATATGTTGACCTTTGACAGCATGTTGACCTGACGTGCATTACATTACATGAATAGTACTTATTATGCATGAATGAGCTATACCATGAATCATTCAAACAAAGGCACAGACTTCATATGGTCCAAACATCTATGACAATATACACATATGGCTCATAGACTTTGACATCATCAAAACACAGAATGTTGACAATTGACACAAAAAATTAACGTGAAAAAGACAAAGGAAGGCGTGACTCTTGAGGACTCTATGGGGGTCGGGGGGTGGGGGTTTAAGGCTTTGAGGGTCGACCGGTTCACCTAACAAGACCGGTTCATCCCGTTCGCACCTGTCGGTCTTGCCAGTGCACGATATCTTCGAGACGCCCCGACTCGAGACATTTTCGTGTCTCGCAGACGCACCGAGATAGAGATCTCGCCGAGATCTCGCGAGAATGCATACCATGATAATCCTCCAACGCTCGATGATGCGATCACCATATGCCGCAGAGGTTTAGCGGCGGAAGTTAGCGAAAAGCTTCTAAGCTCAAATATTAGAAGCTTTGACCAACTGAACATGGTGGTAGCGGAGATTGAAATGTTCTTCGCTGATTACCCAGCACATGTTTCTGTCAAAGGCAAATCCTCCAAAGATCGCCTTGCTAGCGGTAAGGAGATAAACTCTGTGGACTTCTCCCCGACGAATGGAGACAAGGGGGATCGAAAATCAAAGAGTAATGGCAAAAAGGTCGACGCCAAGGGAAATGCGGCTCTATTACCGGAGTGTATGAAGGCGCCTTACTCTTTCAGGATAGAGTATATGGAGATGCTCTTTGAGTTGTCCACGAAGGAAAAGCTCATCACCCTACTTGATCCGCGAAAACCCGCGGAGATGGATAAAATAGACGACTCTACTTATTGTGTATGTCACCGAAGATTGGGTCATACTGTTGGGAACTGTTATGTTTTCAAGAACATAGCAGAAGAGCTTATCCAGAAGGGCTTGATAAATATGTTGGGTCATGCGGTTGATCCGCCACAGCCCCATGTCTGGTGCTGATCGAATCGGTCGGCCAAGGTGGTCTACATGGTGGCAACTGCTTCGAGCTCTAACCAAAAGTCGGTCCATCAAATCAATGGCCCAATGTCGACCTCGAAGGTGCTCCTTCCTCACTACCTAAATCTCTAAAACTGTAGAGGACCATTCCGAAGATTCGAGGGGAGATCCGACAACTGCAGCTGGAACAACGGAGGCTGTTGCAATTCCTAAAGAGCATCAATAAGCAGTTGGCCACCTTCCCCTTTGGGTCATTTGCCAGGGGACCAACTCCGACCCACATGTAGGGGGCAGCTGTACCACCCGCCACCCGGATCCCTCCTAACGTAGGGGGTTGGCTCTCTGAATCGTCCGACTCATCTGAAGACGATGAACCGGAAAAGTTATACTCTTTCCCTCGTGAGAAGACCTTGCAAAGTTTCTTTGTGTGTTGTCGTGAAGGACTACTGGATCTCTTGACGTCGGCCAATCACCAAGCAACAGGCAACACACTACACCAAGGCTATTGTCCATACCACGAGGTGGTAGGCTACATCATTCATGATCGTCAGGCCTTCAAAGACCTCCCCAAGGACTTAATCAAACAAGGAGTAATCGATATGGGTGACTCCTTGGTTTGTCCGCCACTGCCACACAGACAGGAGAGTTTGAACTTCTGTGTCAATGTCATACATGCTTCGACTATATTCCAATTCCCCGAGTCAGGAAAGGAAGGGGCCAGCTCTCAACCCCCTAAATCCACACCGGGGTACCCAGGGTGCCAACCATCTCATCAATGCCCTTTCCCTAAGGAGGACACTGAGAAGATCTTCAACAAACTCCTGAAGGAGGGTCGAGTGATAGCGCATGACCCACTATCTTTCTATAATGAAACGGCCAAGGGTCATCCCCACCGCTACAAATATCACGCCAGATTGTCTCACCCCACTGGGGAATGTCCAGAAGTCTAAAACTGCATTGAGGCCCTCATCCAAAAAGGGGAGATCGATGCGCAGGGGAATTCAACAGCGAGATGGCATCTCAAAGAGGCTGTTGAGAAGATTCTTCGGCAAGCTCAACAGAGGCAGGTCAGGCCACAGGAGACCAAGCCCACCTCTCAGCAGGTTCAGTCGAGCATATCTACGGGCGGCAGCTCTCAACCAAACCCTAAAGGCAAGGCTAAGTGCTAGGGGCCTAAGGCCCAGAGCCCAAAAAGCCAAGCCATAGGAGGCGGCTTCAAGCCCATCTCCAAGCTAAGTCAGCCCGGCACCATTATAGGTGGGAACCCTTGGTCAAGCGGCAAAGGCAAAGTGTCAAGAGAGCCCAAAGCCAAATCTCAATCCCGTATCGAGTCAACAAGGTCGACAATGGTTAAAAGACCTCGACAACTCGAGCAGGCAGAACTACCAACTGGAGCAAAACCCATGGAATTGCCCCAACGGCTCCATGTTGGCCTCGCAGAGTTCTCGGAGCTGCTGCAAGAAATAATTGCCCAGGCCATCAATGCCACCTTCCAGGTGCTACCGGAGGAGGGCGACTGGATTAGGGTTGCTCCGAAGAAGCATCGGCGAATCAGGACACCTAAGGAGCCAGCTTTGGCCTCCTTTAGTTTTTTTTGGTGCGCCCTTGCGGGTTTTCACACTGAGGTATTACCCACTTTTGCTTGAGACGTCCTTGCGAGTTTTCACCTCGGCCGGGTTTGTGGTCTTTTCACCTATAGCCGACCCTTGGATGCAAGGTGGCTAAGTCCGCCGAGGCCTCAATATTTTTAACCCCATTTTTTTTAATCTGAACCTTCCAAAAATTAGAGATCAATCAAATAACTTAATTATGCGGGCCGCTTCGGGGCGTCGTAATATAATACGGGATTTACTCATAGTAAGGTCAGAATTTGCGTGTCTACAGGTACTAGCTTTATTTTTCATCAGATTGCTCTGGTTGTGAGGGGTGCTTAACCGATTTAGTTTTTCTTTCAGGGGCAGCCGAAGTGCAGGGTTGGACCTGCAAGATCGTCAGGCAGCCGCGGAATACTCCTGCCCTATGGACCACGTCGCCCTGGGACCGGTCAGGTGTCAGTCGTCGCCCCCCAAGCTGAGGTGGCATTTGCCCCAGGGAGGCTGCAATACGCAATCTCAGTCAGCATCCCTCTACTGCCTTCGCCGGCGGCATCTGCGGCGAGTGGAGGAGCTAGTCCTCAAAGGGCTCTGCGGCTAGTGGAGGTCCTAGCTCTCCAAGAGGCTCCCCCGAAGAAGTTGCTGGCACAGTCGGCGAAGAATCTGACATGGCCGGTGGTAGCCGCACCATCTTGTCTGACGAAGACTTGGCGGTGCTGGACACCCGGCGTCGGGCGAGGAAAAGAGTGAGGACTTCCACCTCTACCCGAAGCCGTGTCCCGCCTCCTCCGTCGTCTGAATTGCCTTCTTCTGAGGCTCCACCGCCACTGTTGGCCAGGGAGTCGGCGGTCCCTGCTTCTGTGTCAGTCCCCACAGCACGGAGACAAGACAAGGGCAAGGCCCCCGTGGTGGAGGACGTCAATGCTCCCCCTCTGTCGGTGTCTCCTCAGTACATCTAATCTTCTCCTCCCAGGGACTCGACCTTTGGGCTGGCCAAGATCGTGACGATCGTCGATCTCATGGGGAGGAGCGTACAGTGGTACGAGTGTACCATTGAGTTCAGCCCTGGGGCCGAGAAGGAGCTGACAGCGGTGACTTCGAGGAGTGCGTGCCTGGTCGTCAGCGCTTTTGGTTTGTGGAGGCATCACTTCTAGGGGCTTGCCCAGATGTTGGAAAGCAGCCAGGCTAACCGGGCGGGGCTCGAGGGGCGCTTAAAGGAGTCCGAGGCGGCTTGCGCTGAGCTCCAGAGGTAGTCGGTCCAACAGGGACTAGCCCTCGCTGGTATGGAACACGACTGTGACCACTTTCGGGCGAAAGCTGACGCAACTGAGGAGCGAGCAGCTAAGCTAGCGGCGGAGATCCGTGCCATGAAGACATGTGCTCTGGAGGCTGAGGCAGAGATTGCCACGCTGCGCTCCTCGATGTCGACCGCAGGCGAGGAAGCGGTGGAGCGCTTCCGTTCCTCTTCGGCCTACCGAGATGAGCTGACGGAGGTGGCCCTGGAGTTCTACGGGCCGACCTGTGACCGTGGCTTCCGGGAGGGCTGGAGTGCCGCTGTGAAGGCCACAGTGGACACCTTTGGTCGTGCGGCCCCGCCTCTCCTTCCCCCCTCATCACCTTATGGCCCGGAGGCCGACGATGGTGAGGGGGAGTCTGATAGTGCTGGCGTTGAGGAGCCAACCTCGGTGTCGAGCACAGGAGAGCGAGCACTTGTGGACGTCTCGGTGGCGGGAGGCCAAGTGGTGGATCTGGACGAGGGCTCACCTTCTGTTGGAGCTGCTGAGGCACGTGAGCCCGATGAGACTAGGGCACGTGATGATGTACCCGGGGTATACCCTTAGAATGGTGCCCCTACTTACTTATTTTCATGTTCTTCTCTGTTTTTGCCTCGGTGGTAGTTTTCTTTTTGTAAACTCTTGCTTCAGAATGGAGAACTTCCCTCTGTTTTGTAAATCTCGAAATCTTCTCCATGTACTTTCCCTCTTTTCGAACGACTGCGAGATCCTCTGGGGATACGAAACGGCGCTCGCGAGGGGACTTTCAGAGTGTGACTTTCGGGGACCCATCGCTTCGATTTCTGTAGATTTTCTGGAGGCAGTAGGAGTCCTCACACTTCTAGAGACTCCATTCCCCTTATAAATAGTGGCCTTCGTGATGCGTTTACGGTCATCTTCGAGCAGTGAGCTTTGAGGGGAGTGTTGTTGTAGTATGTCATCGGGAGAGTCTGGTACTTTGTCGGATGACGAATCTCTGCAAGCTCACCGCCAGCCCTTGATTCTCAGGATGGATCCTCCACCAGCTCCTTGGCGGCCGTGGCCGGAACCGGGGGCAAATGGCCCTGCCTCCGAGGATTACCGGAACGGGTACTTGGACGGCTGGCACGAGGCCTTGGAGAAGGTCAACCGCTTGTACGTCAGTCGGGGAGTCCTACTCCTTGAGCCGAATAGGTTTCATCCTTAAGGGGACGACGGATGGCCTGGTATTTGCTTTCTCCTTGCCTTTTGATGCTGTTCCTCCGCCATCTTCTTGTAGCCTAGTAGTGACTATTTTTCTCCACACTTGTAGGTGTGTGATGCGGTCCTTCCCCGAGCTGAGGGGCGTGCTCTACTGCCGGAAGATGGCAGTGGACGGGGTAGCAGGCCTCGTCCTCCAGCTTGTAAACATGGCCAGAGCGCTGGGTCGGCTTCTGTAATGTGTGGGCCTTGTTGCTCCAGTGTCTCCCGTTGGTCCGCTTCCATGGAACAAAAGGGATGCTAGGTGTGGAGCTCGTCCCTCTTCTCTGGCATAGGCGACTTCCTCTGTTGGTCCACTTGGGAGAACAAGCCCCAACACCCTATTTTCCCCTTCCCACAGTTGGGAAAGTCCCCCTCCAAGACCCCCTCACAGCTAGGGTTTCCCCTACCCTCATCCACCCCATTTCTCACCCTATCTACCCCCATTTCCCATCACCTATCACCACCCTGCTCATCCCAGTTCGCAGGCAGTAACCAAGGGTTGAGTTTCAGAGCCTGCCCTGAAGTCACAACGCATCTGCAGGTGGCGTACTCTACATTGCTGGAAAGATTATCAAGTCAGCTTCGCAACAGAGGTGGTCTCATGTCCATCCGAGCTCCGAGCTGCCCGGGAGAGCCTTTCTTCCAAAGCTGCGCAGGACTACTCCGGCAGAGAACCAGAGCCCAAGTTCCAGTGCAACCGCGGCTGTTCCTGGGAAGCTATGGGCATGAAACATGGCTGAGGAATTCTACTTTAAGTCTTCTGCCATACCCAACAAGCAAAACTAATTTTGGAGCTCAGCATCAAAAGTTCCAAATTTTCCCTCCAAGGTGCGCCAGGTCAGCTTCCCTGAGTCTAAACTGACCCACCTCCACTATTCTGGCCCTCTTGATCAGCTCCGACATCTGCCGACAATGTCGTTGGTCCCAGATCGAAGAAGACTTGACCACGGTCACAACAGATCTGGTATCGCCTTCAACAGAGCATGGGACTGTTCGTGGCGCCCCCACCTTCCAGCAGCATCACTCTGGGAGCAACCAGAACTAGAGCAGTTCAGCTCTGCTCCAGACCCTACCCCGGCCAACGACCTCGTCAGGAAATTCCAATAAAAATCAGGCGTCCTCTTGGGTCAGGTCAGAAAATTTTGGCACTGGTTTCAGCCTATTCTAAGGACGGTAGAGACCGTGGCGGCACCATCTTCGGCTGTCTATCTGGCGGTTCTAGAAGCTGGCAGCACCGGTGGAGCGGGGCACGGTGACTTCTAGCTCTATTTCCCCTCCCCGCCTGGCTGGCTTACAACCCCTCCCTATGTGGAGGTAGTGTTTGGATGTAAAGTTCTTAACCCCCACCCCGAGATCCCCCCTCCTGTACGAGGTGTAGTGTTGTAATCAATTTGTTTCAGGTCAAGCATCACCGATGTAGCGTGCCGGTGTGTGCCCACGCTTCCCGACTCACCCTCGTCTCCGATCGAGATCGGTGTTTTCACACCGATCAGGTGAGCATCTGGTACCCTTGGCTGGTTGCATGCTTTGTTAGTTTAGTATCGCCTCTGAATGCCCGTCAGACGGTGAGACGATATCTTGGGCTTGCACACCACTTTTAGTGTGCCACCGCGGACCGTGAGCGAGTGCCACCCAAACCCACGCCCTGGTGTGCCAACTCCCCCATGAAGTTGGGAATCCCAGATCCTTAGAGATCAGCCTAAGCCCACTAAGTCCTCTAGAATGTTCGGGTCCCACCTCAGACCCTCACCATCATCCCCTGGTCACCATCGGTAGATCGTATGTGTCGTGCGAGTGAGTCGCTAGCGTAAGTCCGTGTTAGTCCTTGTATGCTTGCGGGTCTAAGTCCTAGGCTCATTGTCTTAGTCATCAACATCTCTAGGCTATGCCACATCAAAGTGGTATCGGGTCTACTCGGTAGTCATATCCGGTATATCCAATATCTGGGATCCAGGTCGTCACCAAGTGGGTGTGCATTACCTTTGGTGCCCCTCGGGTCTGGTCCACTGGGAGAGCATGAGCCGTGTCAGGGCAATTTAGTGCCGGTTGTTCAATTCAAGATTCAAGATTTCATTTGCCGCATGTCGATACACGTCCTAGTCTTTGGCTATTTTGGGAATGATGAGCTTCCACTGCCTCTGATGGTTGCTAAGAAAAGCTCCCTTGCACTGGTGCCAGTTTCATCTCAAGTGAGGCCGGCGGCCATCTCATTGCTCACCGAAGGTTCGATCATTGATGCTACTATCACTTCTCACACCATTGCCATTCAGATAAGTAGCCAAGAGGGGCTCTCCACCCGTATTGTGCTAACTCATACGGCCGCTAAGCAGATTATGAGTTCTATGTTCAAGGGGCAATTGGCCGTATTCTTAGCATTCTCCAAGGACATTTTACACACCTTATGCAATCTCTCTCAGTTTATCAGTACGTCGGCCATGTCAATGCCGTGTATTACTCTCCCTTAGTTTTATCCTTCTCTTCTATCAAGGGAGTTATGCTTCAAGCCTAATTGCCGAGTGGAGTTGCCAATCCTCATGCTGCTTGTGCCAAGAGACAAGACTCTGTGGTTCCATGATATTCAACATTTTGATGAGTTATCTGTCCGAGAATGTTTGACTATGGTTAGCATCGGGTGTCTAGGGGCAACTGCCCCAGCAAGGTTGCATGTTCATAACCGGGCTAGGCCGTCTACCAGGTGGGCTCGTTATTTGAGAAGATATTTCAAGATAAGAAGCCTAGAGGTCCGAGCCCACACCAGGCGGACTCATTTTCAAGATGTTTCAGCCAAGAAGAGGTGGCGACGCAAGTTCAAGGGCCGCATGTTGTGCACTCAAGGGTCCACTTCTTCTCCCTCTCCTTTTTATTCATCATTTCTTCTACTCAGCTCCCACCCTTGGGTGGTGTATCTTCCCATTTCAGATCTTGCTTCTATGATCTTCTCCTTGGTCATCTTTGCACTCCCTTTTGTTGTTCACCAGGGGACTCGAATGGGTAGCCAATGTCCAGAAGTGAATAGTGCTTGTTGCGTCTTGGGGAACAGTTGTCAACAGGCCCATGATGTTGTACAGCTGTACGGACGTCACTCCCGACTCCGCGCCTGCAAATTCCAACATCCGCAGCACTAAACCCCAACCCTGGAGGGTGCGTGGAGCGTACTCTGGGAACAGCGAGCAAACCCACACGTTGAAGAAGTGTAGTGGGCAGACATACTGAGCTTGTCTTAGGAACTGGTGAACACTGACATCTCCCAGCATCTTAAATATCAAACAGAGGGCCACTAGGCACAAAGATAATTTAATTCCCCATGCCATCTGGCAGGCTGTGTAGATTGCATCGGGCTGGATGACTGTCTCATCCCCATATGGTATGGTGAACGAGCATAGCCAGTACGTCAAGTAGGCCGCGCAGTGCATCAGAGGGTCAACCCCTGTCGGGTTAGGGCCACTTCGACGCCCCTGGAAGGGATCTTCACGTCGGTCTTGGGCTTGCTGCGCTTCTTGCGGGCAACAGTGGTACCAATATGCGGGAAGTCTTCATGCTACTTCAGCCCGTCATAGAAATACTACAACCACAGGGTCATGCAGACCCTCTTCCTGTCTCTACGGGGACGTTGCTTCCCACCGTGTGCCAGTTGGTATAACTCCCAGTACGCCTTCATGAGGTACCGGTATGAATAACCAAGAGAATAAAAGCCATCCCCGCTGGTTTTTCCCTTGATGATGTCGGGGAGGCATACTTCTTCATAGGGCTCCCCGTCAATGGGTAAGCCGCTCAGCTGACTTCGGCTCCACAGATCCAGTGAGGTCTCACCTTCCGCTGTGTAAAAGGTATTTGTCTCTGCGCTGAAGACTTCAATCATCCTGCAACAGAGCCCCTTTGAGATGGGGTAGCGATACCGAGAAGCATAGACACTGTGGTAGACGCCAGCCCGGATCAGTAGTGGAGCATAATTGAACAGCACATACTCCGTGAACTCCACTGCTCCCTCCCTGAAGGTGTGCGCGTCTTGGAGATTCAGCTTGGCAAACCAACGCAAAGCCAACTCATGCTTGAAACGGACGGCCAAGCAATCCAGCAGAAAGGGCTCTTCTCTGTACCCCCACATCAGCAAGGCTATGAATAAACCGAAGCGAGGTTGTTCACCCTGGACCCGTCCGACAGTCGTGTCCCATCGGGCTGGCATGAACTGGGGTGCTCGCACTAATCTGTCCTCTGTTAGCAACATTGCCTCGATCCCCAGCATGGGCTTCCATTCCCTAGACTCTCCAACTAAGTACATTGGGATGCTTTGAGGGACGCTGTATAATAAGCTATCCCAGGACTGCAAGATGGCCCTCTCGGCTTCCCTCACAGCTTGGAGTTCCCTCTTCTCTTGACGTCGCAGATGCTTCAGGAAGTGGATGAGGTGCTTATCCTTCGGATAGTCCTTCTTGTAGTCCCCTACGACCTGGTCAAAGGAGAGCCCGCCTTCAGCCCGGACAAGCCTCCCGAAGTCCATGGTCTCGGTATCAGAACTTGACGACTTGGCCAGTGCAGCAATCTCCACATGCTCCTAGTCTAAATCTCCAACGTTCAGCCACGTGACAATCGGTACCATAGGCAGAGGAGCAGACGTGGCACCAATAGCAGCAGGTGCAGAGGAACCATTGCGAGCAACCATCCATCTGCAAAGTACAATAAATCTAAAGTCAGAACGAGCAAAGAAAAAGGGAAGAAAATTATGAAGGGGCTATGCCGGAGGCGTAAGGGGAAAACAATAATTAAGAACGAGCAATTGAAATAATTAAGATCCCTATAATTTTTGGAGAAATTTCAGCAGAGTTTCCCCTAGGCCGGAGGCGTAAGGGGAAAACACAGGTGCACGTCCACAAGAAGTGATGGCCCCAACAAAGAGACAGTGGGCCCCGAGGGGCAAACGCCGGAAGTCCTCGGCTGAAGAAGTGCTCATTTGCCCCTTCGACAGCACACCAGATCGGGCTTCCCAGGCATGCCCCCTGCGGCCTCCACCGACACAGCCCTGGGTGCCCTTCCCCTACACACCCCCTGCGGCCTTCACCGGCACAGTCCTGGGTGCCCTTGCTCGGTACACCCTCTAAGGCCTTCACCGATAGAGTCCCAAGTGCCCTTCACCGGTGGGCCACCATAGGGCCTCTACTTGGCACACTCTCCAATTGCATTTGCCCGACACACTCGATGTGCCCTTCCCCGGTACACTCCCCAGTTTCGTTGCCCGGCACACTCGAGGAGGCCTTCCCCGATACACCCCAGTCACATTTGCCTGGTGATAAGTCTATATGGACACCTAGAGACCAAATCCTATAGATGAAATGTCTGTAGATGATCCAGAAAGGGGGGATTGAATGGATCAGTCACCCGATTAAAAATTTTGACTGCAATAGAGTCAAATGCGGAATAAGAACAAGCAACATCTGGACAATCACCAACTACTTAGCAAGAACTACTTTGTCTGAACAGGTTCTATAACCTAGATCTCACACTACTCTTATCATACATCTACTGAGCGAGGAACAATGAATTAAAACAAGGCAAGCAGCAAATTCAATTGCACGGAGTTTGGTTTCAAACTCCAAAAAACTGCTTAGCAACAGTCGAGAGTTGTTGAAACTAGCATATTGGAAGATCAATCGGCCAAAATAACCATGAGCAGCTACAATATTATAAGTTTCTCCCTCTTGACCGAATCCCCCCTTTTTTTGGTCGGGGTAATAGAGAGATAAATTTGTTGCCCCAAAGTACGATGGCCTATGCCGGGTCCACCGGCTCTGGGCTGCTAAGAAGATCCTCCCATGGCTCTGCCTCTGCAAGGAACTTCTGGTGAAGTCTTTTGAAGAGCACAGTAGCTAGTCCCCTTCTCAGAGCACCGGTCACGGGGACGGTCTAGAGAAGAGTACTCCGCTTGTGACTGCCGCAGAGACACAGGACTGTCACAGGGAGGGAGGCAGTCGTGAAAGAGGTTAGAATCTCCACTAGTGTTGCTGTCGAGATGCCCACCATCACTGGAAGCCCCCAGAAAGCAGGAAGTTAGCATCGGGAGGCCACTCGCCTGAGGAGGAGACTCTCCATCTCCCGCTGTTATCGGGCGAGGAAGACGACAAGTGGATGGGCTGTTGGTTTTACCTGACAACTTACTCGTTACGTGTTTAACATTGGCTGCCCGAACCACTTGACCCGCTGGCCCGCATGA
The DNA here is from genome assembly GCA_024336825.1 of Amorphophallus titanum. Taxonomy (NCBI): domain Eukaryota; kingdom Viridiplantae; phylum Streptophyta; class Magnoliopsida; order Alismatales; family Araceae; genus Amorphophallus; species Amorphophallus titanum. The sequence continues at coordinate 45,460,066 of JANBPO010009603.1, forward strand.
CTTACCCGATGGACGGGGAAAGGTTCTCCACTGTGGTGTCGGGTCCTGTGGGACTCAGCACTGCTGATCTTCCTTACCCGAAACGACCCTACTCCTGTCATCTACAGACAGTCCTCGATCCTAAGGAAAAGGTGGCTGATGCTCAGAGTCGCTGCCACTGCCTACCATCTCCAGCTTTGAAGGCGTATGCTTCACATGCAATTGATCTCCAGTATGCCTCGACGGCTCCAGAAAAGCATCCCGAGCCTTGAGAGAGAGGTTGGTGGAGACATGTGTGTCTTCTACATACGCCTGCTCCCAAGGACGGCTCTATTCACAAACCCTAGAGGAGTCAGGGAGAGGTGAGTCAAGGACGTCTCTCGGCCTAGTCAAGACCGAGCTCACCCCTGCTGAAGCAGCTCCTCTCCTCTCCTGGTAATGACTCCGATAAGACGCCACCACCTCCGTCCAGGACCAGTTTTGTCTACCACCTTCCTGCTCCATGTCCTCTGAAACAAAAATTTGATATCTCACCCCTCCAAGCTTGGCGAAGATCTTCAGAGGGAAGAACTGTCCCTCATCGATTGCAACCAAGAGTCTAGCATAGAAAAGGACCTCCCCATCCAAGGTTCTTCTATCGATCCTCTTCAGGTTGCCAAAACTGGCAGCAATGCAATGCAGAGTATCTAGGTTCCAGACATGAAGAGGAATCCCAACCACTCTACACCACACCGCCTTCCTTTCCAGCACTATGGTTGTGGCTATGCCCTTCTGCCATGAGGACCAGGTGAAGGAGCAACCTTCTCGTTGGATGGAGCCCAGGGAGATGAGATGTCTTCTTTGCAATTCATCAGGGAGCCATACCAGGAAAGACCAGTCCATCAGTTCCCTAATCCAGCATTTGACAGAGGGTCAGTTGTATTTCATCAGTCCCTCAATATCCTTCTTAGCCAGAGCCCGACCCCCTTCCACCTTCACAACATCACAATTCTCCAATCTTCTCCTGTCCTCAGCTATCACTGGAGACCATGGGATCTTCACCACCGGTGCACTCCTTGCCCTCCCGGAGCCTTCCAGCCGCTGACCAGCCCCATTCTCTGAACAGCTGCTGGCCTTCATCTTGTCCCCTCCAACCTTCTCCTTCCCCTGCAGACAGGCTCGACTCCTATGGCCCAACCCCCCGCACGAGAGCCATTTGACTGCATTCCTGCACTACCTAGCCCAGTGCCCTTTCCCCAGACATCTGAAGCAGCAGAGACCAGATTCTTACCTCTGAGATCCTCTCTGCCACCCATCTTCTCTGCTTGGGTTGTTCTCCTCCTGGTGACCGCTCTTCACTCTTGGTCCTCACATTCCATGACTGTCCCCTCCTCGTACATATATATCAGCTTATATGCTCATTCGATGCTTAAAAAGTTTAGCACAAGAGAGCACGAAGGATAGTATGTTGTGAAATGAAACAAGCTTCTGGCACCCACTGAATTAACAAGTTATTTATGGACAGAAAGTTTTTGACATATAGTATTTGAGAAGTCTTCCATTCGTAAAAACAATAAAAGGTTTCATAAAAGCTTTTTGTCATCTAATTGGAGATATCTCTAAAAATTCCACGCTGGAAAACCCAATAACAATTATGATGCTAAAAAAATAAAGTTATTTATTTAAAATGAGAACAGTTACGTACAAGCAGTGATCCTTTTTCTCCTGGATGGTGCAAGAAATCCAAATAATGCTTTGTGGTTGAAAGATAATTTTTGAGGATCTATAGACAACTAAGAGGACATCAAAATTGAATATTGAAGAACAAATACAAGGTAGAATAGGGAACACTAATTCCAGTGATATGCAAGTTCACTGGATATATGGAAAACGACCATCCTGAATTCAGGCCGTTCAAGATGTGGGCCCAAATCCTTCACCTCAATTTGTAGAATTGTCAAAAGGAGAGAAGGTTGAAATGCAAAGGAGAAAGGCACCGAATTGCACATCCCGGGCAACTGCTGGTACACCAATTTTTCAAAAAAATAAGAAAAATTAAAATTTTTATAAAAATCTCAACGCACTCACCCCTCTCTCTCTCCTCTCGTCACTCTCTCTCTCAATCTCTCTCTCTCGTTTTCTCACGCTCTCTCTCCTCCATCCCATTTTGTCGGTTCACTGTCCAAACGGACGCCAATCGACGAGTGGGAGGTACCGATGGAAAGGTCTCGTCGCATAGATCACGAGGGTACCATTCTTCCTGCGGTTCGTGGAGCGTAGAGACACGTGCGAGCAAGAAGACGGCATGGCCCCCGTCGCCCGTTCGACAACGATTCACAGTCTACGCCGCGTAAAAGGTAGGGGATCGGACTCCCCATCTCGCCAGGAATCCATTGACGCCCTCTGTGTCGCCATCCGTCATCCTTTGCCTCATTTTCTGTGCATTTCTTCTTGTGGGTGATTTTGAGGTTTCATTCTCAGTTTACGTGCCTCTCTCGTTTCGTGGTGCAGACGATTGCTGATCGAGGCCGGAGAGGTACCGTTGGAATGCTCGCGTCACAAGGATCGCATTGACATCCTCAGTTTCTCGGTTCACGCGACGTGGAATCGAGCCGAGCCGTGAGACGTCGATCTTCTCTCACGCCGGTTCATGTTCGGATCGTCATTTCTGCCGTCACCCAAGTAGGGGGATGGAATCTCTATCACGCTAGGACATCACCGGTACCATCAGCGCCGTGGTCCGACGCCCGTTGCATTGGAATTTGTGCATTTTTTTGCCTTTAATGATGGTTTATCATTATTTTCACCATGATCCCTTCTCATCTCCAGTCTTTCTTAAGTACATGGTGCGTACCCCAGTGCGTGGCCATTTGTTACACTTTGCACTTATAGGCACACATTCTTGGACTTTGTGATCCTCTATGTTGGATATTCCTTCCACTGGAATAGGTGATCTTGTTTCAAGGCCTCCGTAAGTCTTCGTGAGGCTGAGATTCTCACTAGGATGCCGAGCTGGTTGTACCCTCAAAACCTAATAAAATAGAAAGTACTTATCATACCATAATTTTACTGAGTCATGGCTAGAGGCGGCCATCAGACGACCGCTACTGTCTAGTAGCGGCCAGCCCGTGACTGCGTCTGTCCAAACTTTTATCACGTCCACTATTTCCTTGTTCTGGTGTCGACTTTGTCTAGAAACGGTCTTGACCTGACCGCGTATGTCCAGAAACAGTCCAGACATGATCAGTTCCTTTCTTCATATGTCTAACTCGAGGTTTGACCCACGGGTTGGTTTCCCTAAGTTCCAAGATGATCTATTGATGGTCTGGAACTCCATACTTTATTCAAAGCTATCTAATAAATTATGGAAACTAAGAACATGCTGTTATGCTGCCAGATTCCGTTCGTAGCGTGACCTTGTATTAAATCATCTTTGAACTCTTATGATCTCCTATTGGTGCGTTCTTTGCCTTGGTTGCATTATCATGGAATTATTGTTGAACTGTACCTCATTGGCCAAACTTTATTATATTCTCATGGAAGTAGCTTGATCTATAACTTGAAGATGCAAGAGAGGGCACAGACAGTGTCTAAGGGCTCCATGCTAGCCCCCTCGGCAGATAGCTGGAAATGTGCTAAAAACTATGGGGTACGATGAACACTAGCTAGCCTCGCATTGCATCGGGAGTACTTTTTTTATAGACGGGTGAAAATCATGAGGCAATCTTGTGATAATTACATGTTTGATAGTACTTTCTTATTCATGGCTATCTAGTGTACAGCTTTTCTGGTTATGAAGTACATTCTTGTTAATCAAATGCCACTTTATTTTATATCTTGCTTGATCATACTCCATTATTCATCCACTTTACTCATATCTCTATAGTTTAATCATTATTGTTGTTACTATGGTTCATTTGGATGTTTTATCTTATTCCCCTTTACCTTATTCAATAGAGCGAAATGTAATTACTTAAACTAGTGCCTCCATGTTGATGCGAAGATACCTACTGAGCAAGTGTGCTCATTACCCTACTTTTCGAATCTTTTTAGGAGGTTCAAGTGAGTCAGATTCAGACTACAAAATCGATGGGTTCGAGAGTGATTAAAGGTCAAGTGAAGCCTAGATGGTCTAGTAGTCATGAGTCAATGATGTATTTTCTTTTTTATTGAGTCTTGTCCTATAATTTTAATTTTCTTGAGTCTAGTGGAATAAGAGTCGATATGATGTAACTTTTGAATTATTATATCAATAAAGTTAGATTTTGAGCCTATATCTGTGTGCATTCCTCTTATGTGGATGTTATTGCGCTCTAATTATATTGCTAGCTTGAGGCGTATTATCGACTGCTCACGTTCCCTGATATTACTTCTGCTGTACATATGTCTCGGGGTGTGACAATACGTGGGTTGGCGGACAGGTGAATCGAGCAATTCAATGGCATGTGTTAACATGCCTAATGATCTGTGTTAGCAAGCATTACTGTTCCGCCCCGAGAGTTCGTCGGCATGTGCGTGCGTGCTGATGGGCCTGCGGAGCGGTGTGTGCAGTGACCCGAGTGAGGGGTAGGATATAGCTATAGGGGAGATGCCAGAAGATAAGGGGCCTCGGGCACCCCCTCTCGTGACCGTATCCGTCTCAAAGCGGCACCGTGCACAATAGGTCGTGACATGCCTGGCAAACTCTAGATGGCCTCTAGAATGTTGTCTACTATTTTGTACCAACCAAAATTATCCTCTTTAGGAATCAGAGGAATCATGCCTCCTTTATAGAAGATTATAGGTCGATCTCGAAGGACACTTTTTTGATTTATGCACCGCTGTCGATAAGTGATGATGAAGGTCTTGAGGTGTCACACCTCGTGTGATGTGAAGGAATGGCTGATCTAGAGGGGAGGGGTGAATAGATCTGCCTCCTTTTTCGCGATGAACGTAGTAGAATATAAAAGAGCTTTACACACATGAAGAACCTCACATGATAGATGCAAATGAGAATATGTAAACCGGCCTAAGCAAGCATCTAGCGAGAGACAGACATAAAGGGAAACCACTAAGATAAGGATTTTAAGGTGGTTCAGACTCAACCCAGAGTCCTACGTCCACCCCCCACTCAACAGAGTGAGGGTTCACTAGTGCAACTACAGTAACCTGCTAAAAAATAGCTTAAAACCACATATCAGAGAACACCTTTGTCTATCTTCCTACTACGAACGATAGGGACGGTTAACCACAGACCAGAGCACACCTCCATCTGTCTTCCTACTACACCCAGTAGGGACGGTTCATAGTTGATACAAAGCTTACAGATAGATGTTCAAAATGGAAAAAGATAACAGAACACAAAACCCAGACAGGATGTGGGAAACTCAAACACAATGTAAAATCTCCATGTCTAAAATCTGGAGGCCATTGTTGGCTTCTCCCAGATGGTTGCTTCCTCGGAGAGTGGCTTCTCCTATATCACAGGAAGTTGGAGGATGAAGCCTTGTCTTCTCGCATGATGAAGAAGACATCTGGATGAAGGCTTTCCACTTCTGGCTTCAAGGCTAGCTTGCAGTTCTCCTCCTTCTCTTTTTCCCTTTGCCACTACACAGCTTCACTTCTCTTTCGAACCTTCTATGCTCTACTTGTCTTCTCTGGTCTTGGACGTAGACAAACTGGATTCAGTTCAAACCTTCTCTTTTATCTACTTGTCTTTAGAGCATGTTCACCCATGAGATCCTTTTGGTTCCAGCATATCTTCTCTTTTTACATGCATGGCATAAGCCTGTTGTCCCAGATTTGGTAGCATGCGATTAGGACCGTCCATCTCCAAAGAGTGCTTCCAGATCCTAAGAGGGGTGGCCACTGATAGGCCTAGAAGTGATAAGGTATGTTGGCTTCCTATTGGTCTGCCAATGAGCTTCATGCGGTACAAGGGAGAATGAGCTTCTTCTTCCTCAAGGCACAGCCTATCTCCAAATGAAACCCTCTCTAGGAGCTTTACAATTGGTCCAGCTGTAAAGATGGGAATATTTTCTGTTAGAGAGTCTTCTGAAACTTTGAACTATTGCAACACGTCCCTTTCAATCACTTGGACTTGGACCAATATGCCCAGATCCTCCTCACGATCAAGTTTGCAAGGGACCCTTCCTTCTTCGATTCAGCCAGCCATCGCCATAATATATTTGTCACCCTTAGGTGTTCATTTTACACCCTTAGATATCTATTTTTCACCCTTATGCACTGGACAGCCGTCGCCTTTGCTCTACATTTCTCTTCCTCAGCTTCAGTAGGACTGGAGTCGACTCTATCAACTATGGAGTCGATGTTCCTTCTACGCGTTCCATTCTGTTGGCACCGTTGAGCACACTTCAACCTTGTAAATCTATTTATCACCCTTGGTGACCTATTTGTCACCCTTAGGTACCTATTTGTCACCATTAGGTACCCATTTGTCACCACTAAGTCTCTTCAGTAGACAACTTCATCGCAGAAGTCATTTTTCCCCCTTAGATACCTATTTTTCACCCTTAGTTATCTATTTGTCACCCTTAAGTGTCTATTTGTCACCCTTATGGCTTCATTTGTCACCATTGTCTTCTTTTGTTGGAGGAACACTTCAAGCTCGTGTGTTGACTCAAAAAATGTTGACTTCAAGTGTGACTGTATTGGCCTAAGGTTGTCGACCATGTTGACTTCCCAATTTTGTTGACTAGTCAGCTTGGACTATCTTGCTGTTGACTTGGGCTTGGCTTGAATGTGTTGACTATTGACTTTGACTGAGAGTTGACTCTTGACCAGGGTTACTTGACTACAGATGAAGCTCACTGGAATCACTTGACTATTGTGACTTTGACTAAAGTCAACTTGGCTTGGTCCACTTGACTTCAATCAACTGTAGCCTTCAAACGAAGTCTTCAACAGCCCATTCATCAGCCTTCATAATCTATTTTTCACCCTTACGAAGGCATTTGTCACCACTAACCATCCATTTGTCACCATTGATAGTCTATTTCTCACCCTTAAGAAGGCATTTGTCACCAGTAACCATCCATTTGTCACCATTGATAGTCTATTTCTCAACCTTAAGAAGGCATTTGTCACCACTAACCATCCATTTGTCACCCTTAATCTGCTGCTAAAAGCATGTTTGCAACTTGAGACTTTCTTTGTTGTTGGAGTCGACTCCAGACCCTTCATGAGTCGACTCTTTTTGTTACCATTGAGCAACTCATAAAGAGTCTTTTTAGTTAATGGTCTTACCATTGAGCGGTTGATGATGTAACATACTGTGTTTACCGCCAATAGTCGAGCAAATGATAGAAATGAAGCTGGCAAAAAGGAGCGATGGCGACTTCACCTCATTTGATGTGTATAGGGTGCCATACCCGTCTCATCATGCTGCCAAGAGGCTACCTCCTGGCATCACTAAGCCTCCGAAGTTCAAGAAATTCAATGGGCAAGGATCTCCATGTGAACACATTGCCTACTATATTAATGTGATGGGAGACCTAGCTACTGATGAGTCATACCTATTGAAGTTCTTTGGGACCACATTAATGGGCCTTGCCTTCGAGTGGTATTCGAGCCTGCAGCCTGGGTCCATCATTGACTGGCCAGACCTATAGGGAAAATTCAAGGAAAGGTTCCAAATCGCCGAAAGGGAGGTGACGGTAGTGGAACTATATGAAACCAGGCAGAGGAACACTGAGTCCGCCATGGAGTATATCAAAAGATGAAGGAATCTCAGCATGAGGTGTAGGCGCCCCCCGCATCAGGAGGACGCCGTCCAAATATGCAAGTAGAACTTGCGAAAAGAAGTGTTGGAAAGAATGATCGGCACTGAAATCAAGTCGTTTGACCGATTGAACAATATGGTAGCAAAGGCCAAGGCATTCCTCTCAAAATACTCCACCGCTCCTGTCACTTCAAGGCAGAAGGGTAGGTCAGCTGACAAACGACTGGCATCTCAAGAAGTGCACATGATCGACTTTAAGACCTTTGAACAACAGAAGGAAAAGGAGAAAGGGGCAGCTGAGTCTTCCCCATCCAAGCCCGTCAATCAGCGAGAAGGCCCATCCCTACATGATAAAATGTAGAAGCTATATTCGTTCCCTTGGGATAAGACTCGACTCTTGTTTGAATGGGCTACGAAATTCAACAAGATCACTCTCCCAGAGCCAAAGCGGCTAGGTGATCTCAGAAGAAAAAATGATCCTCGTTTCTGCCCATATCATGAAATGATCAGACACCCCATCGAGGACTGCGATATCTTCAAGGATGTTTTTGAGTCTTTCATCAAGAAGGGAGAATTACAAATGGGGGAGCATAAAGTTGATCTCCCGCACCCGCATGAAATGCCCACTCTAGGAGTGACCATCAATATGATATCTCTGTATCAGCAACTACTAGAAGAGATGGTGAAAGCCTGCACTCAACATACCTATGAGGCCTATATCCTAGCGCCAATAGAAGATGAAGAAAATTGGCACACCGTGTCGACTAAAGCAAAGAGAAGGGAAGTGCTTCGTCATGACCCGGGTATTCATATACGAGGTGTCACACCTCGGTCGGAACCCTCGGTCGTGACCCCCATCTGGCATGGGACAGTTCCTCAGCTGGTCATCAAAAGATTCACCATCAATAAGAAGAAACACATCCTTATGCGGTTGCACAAAGAGGCCAATCCAGTGGTGGTACGGCTCTAAGAAATCATCAATGAGCTAGATGAATATGAACAGCCTGAAATTCAACCCATTCAGCTGAAAGAATATGTCCCTTGGGAGCAGCTTGAATCCCTGAGCTTAATAGAAGAGGCTGAGGCTGAAGCTGAAGCTAAAGAACCGGGCATATGGGACGAGCCTCCCCCTCAGTACCCCTCGACTGCGAAGAAAAAGAAGAAGAAGTCCAAGAATAAAGGAAGAGGCCTAGTTGTATCTTGCAACACCCTTGCGGCCCTATTTGAAACAGTTCGAATCTCTGAAGAGGAAGATGAAGAGATATGCCTCATGCCAGCAGAGGTGAATTAGGCCGAAGCTTCCACCACTCAACATGCTACTTGGTCGGGAAGAAAATGGGGGCGCCCTCCCGAAGCTAGCCACAACATCATGTTCCGTGGTGAGCCACTGTACCAGGTTCCCCAGCCTGAAGTCAAAGGGGCAGAGATTCCTCCTCCACCAGGGTTCTACCCCGAGCGCGCAAGTAGCAAGGAAGCTCCCTCCTTCATCGAATTTCTAGCATCTCAAGGAGGCGAGCAACCACGCCTGCAACCGTAGTGGAGGGTCAAGGCCGCTCTCATCTCACACTCAGGAGTATCTCCTCCAGCAAACAAAGACCAGGCAGGCATCCTAAGCTTCGCCGAATTCGTGCAAGGAAAAGAACCAGTTGGACCAGTGCAACAAGCCCAGGTGGCACCAGAAGAAAAAGATGAACTACCTCCCGAGCTAGCTCCTCAAGAGCACCTTGGGGGTAAGTGTAAAAGGTCCGAAGAGTTGAGACTGACCAACGTCAGAGGCACCAGCAGAATAGTGAAGCAGGTAAAGAGAATCACGACACACTTCTCTGTGTGGGATATACTATCCCTCGACGAGGAGAAAAGACAAGCTGTCATCACGGCCCTGCAAACACTGGCATACTTTGAAAGCTACTTTGCGGAAGCACAGCTAGGGGTGGCGATGACATTTACAGAAGAAGATATGCTTCTGCCCTCCGCCGACCACAACAGGCCCCTCTACATGAGGGGGCAACTGAACAAGCAACTAATAAGCAGAATACTGATTGATCCAAGGGCAGCAGTCAACATACTCCCCTATCGAGTATATCAGAAATACTACTTTGATGTGCACCTGATTGAGGTCAGGGATATGAGAATCGCTGGCTTCAACCAGAAATTTGAAGTCCCCATGGGCATGGCAGAGTTTGAACTCTCCCAACTCTACCATGTCCTAGGCCTCCACTACTTCCCCTCCCTATCCTAACGCAAGTCTCCCTTTACCCACCACCCCGAGTGCACCATGCGTCAACCATCATCACCCCACCCACAAAAAACCTTCTCATTCCCTTGGTAAAGGAACCCATGAACCCCACACCCGACCACATAGGGATGAACACTCCGGACCCTATACCCACCATGGAGGCAGTCCATGCCCAATTCGAGGAAGAAACCTCGCCCGATGGTCTTCACCCTACACCACCCTCTCTAGATGGGGCCGAACTCATCCTAAGTGGACCCCTTGTTAGATGGCTAAAGGAGAGTCCAGTTCACCCTATCATGTGCCACGTCTACCCTCCCAGGGAACAACACCTCCCCATAGTGCCCTTCATCTCCTATTGCACCACCATCCAATCATCCTAGCAAGTGGAGACTCTAGAGGATCTTCTTAAGGGCCTAGCATGGCAAATTGAGTTGACTAGCATGTTGACCATAGTGGCCGACCGACCCAAGAGCCTTAAGCTCCTACACCTATGTGTCGGGTTTGTCACCTTGATTTGCACTATTGGTTGCTACACTAGCGACCTCCTACTATTCCTTCCCACACCCGATGAGCCCGACCTTATCCTCAAATTGGAGTCCCTTATCTCGGGTAGAAAGCCAAATCTTCCCCTCGAAGCCAACGCTCCATCTCCCATCACACTTGGAGAAGGCCCATTACCCGGTGAGAGAATTATGATGTGGGAACCTATTGGGGATGAACTTGCCATTGATCCCTTTGATCCCTTCCAATGGGAACTCGGGTACCCATGCGGCCCACTGGCATCTCTCACCACCCACTATGTCCCACCCTCACCCACCATGTTGGATCAAGCCCACCTCTTTCAAGACCCAAGCCACATAAAGGAAGCCATGACCATGGACTGCATACACCAAGGGAATGATGTAGTGTGCCACCTCAAGAGCCTCACCTTTTTGGACCCCTTTGACCCCTATCAATGGAAGCTCCAGGGCCAAACCATACCCCTACCCATGGAAGTCGACTCTGGAATAGGAATTCATTTGTCTTGGCACACTGCATCATTCAGCAAGGTTAGAAGGATAGGCCGTCTCACACTTGCCACTTTAGGTCGGATGTATGGCTGGTCTACCTTTGGATGTGCTGGCCCTCCCCCATCCATCGTCATCACCAAGATGGGCCTAGAGCATGATGGGTACCTACATGGATGCCCTGGTTCCCCGGTATTTACATTCATGCATGATAGAGTCACCTATGGATTCCCCGCCCCCCCAAGCCAGTCAAATTCAATGAGCATCCAACACATGATAGGCCCATATTTGGTTGTCCTGGTCCACCCTTGCACTCTATAGTCTTCACACCTACACTGCATCATAGTGCATGGCATACGGATTCAAGCAAGCATCTAGCAACGAGCGGTGAGGTTCACGAGGAGCGGGCAAAAGCTCGCGAGCGCCACTTGGGATTCCTAGTAGGCAACCTGGTGATGGTGAGATTGGAGTGCCTCTACCCTAGGGTCACCTCCAAATTGAGGGCACGAGGACTTGGACCTTCCCAAGTTCCGAGTGGCTTTGACAACCCGACTTACGGGTTGGACCTACCGATGGGATTTGGGATACACCCCACTTTCCACGTGGCAGGTCTGGCACCTTATAAGGGTCCCGTAGTGGAACCTTGTGAGCTCCTCGAGCCTACCCCCACCTTTGTGAGTGACACCATCGGAGTGCTTCCACATATCAGCCTGAGAGCCTGACGTGAGCACACAAAGGTAATACTGGGCAAGCAAGGTACCGTCACCAGGAAGAGGGTGTGCCAACACCATCTAGAGAGGTGGAAGAGTCGTCCCCTGACCAAGGTTGCAATGATGAGCTGGGAGGACGTGCTTCACCTGACTCTACTACTGTTTTGGTGTGCCGCCACCCCGGTGTACCCATACTCGACGGAGTCAAGTTCTCCCCACACAGGGGTATGATGGGGACATCTCTGACCACTCCACATTTTTCAAGGATCGTGTTGCTCGCTGACAGTGCTCCATCATGGTCGTCACATTATTTTGAGTCATGACATGTAATTTTATATTTTTTGAGTCACAATAGTGTAATTTTTCTTTTATTTGAACCAAGTACCTAGGTTAGAGAGTCATTTACATAAGTTGTGTGTCAATTGGGCCAAATTAAGTGGGCTTGGCCCAGGGGCACCCCTCTCTCTTTGGTTAGTATGGACATTAGTCCAAAGGTCGGGGACTTTATGTAAAATGTGGGATGCCTATAAATAGGACCCCATTTTCCCCATTTGAAGATAATGAATTGTTATAGAAAATTTGAAATCCACTTTGTTTGTTCCTAGGGTGAGAAATCCACCCCCCTCACTCTCTCTTCCTCTCCCTCTCTCTCTCTCTCTCATCCCCAAAGGGGGCACCACTTTCTCTCTCCTCCCCCTTCTCTCTCTAGGTCGGCCCCCTCTCTCTCCCATCTCTCCTTCACCTCAGCTCCACCGCAATCTCTCTTCTCTTGCCACGTCACCACCTCTTGCCACATCACTAGCCACCTCACCAGTGACTCTTCAAATCCCACCCACTACCATTACTCCCCCATTAATTCACCCTGTGTTGGCAATTTTTGTTGAAGTTGCACAGTCTGGTTTTGTATTTGTGACATGAGTTGCTGCTGTGAAGGATTAGGTTGGGGATGCTCTCCTTGTTATTGTACCAATGCTGCAGCTGCTTGCCGGGATTGTTGCTGCTGCTATGGTTATTATGTTGCTGATGCACCACTGCTACACTTGTTGCTGTGGCTGCCATTGAGCTACTGCTGCCATTATGTTGTTGCTGCTACTATTGTGTTAATGTTGCTGCCATTGTGTTGCTGCAGTTGCTATTGAGTTGTTGCAGCTGCTGCTATTGTGTTGCTGTACCTGCCATCGAGCTGCTGCTGCCACTGAGCTGCTGCTGCAATTGAGCTGCTGCTGCTGCCCTTGAGCTGCTACTATTGAGTTTCTGTTAGCTGCTGCTACACTTGTGTGCTGCAATTGCAACTGTTGCAGACTGCTTTTGTTGTTGTGGTTGCTTTGTTTATTGCCATTATTCACCAATGCCATGGACATGCATTAAAGACTACAGAAAATAATTTTTTCTTTTGACTGATCCTTGATTAGGAGGTTAGTGCATTGCATGCTAGCTAGGGTAGATTCCCCATTTAAGGCTTAATCAGCCCATTACACCTTAAGCAGGCCCCCAAAACCTCCAGTCCAGTGCCCAGGGTGAACCCAAGCCAGAAATAACCCCCCTAGGGGGTTAGACTCGGTGGAGGGGATAAGGCACGTTGTACAAATCAACGGTGGCCACACCCTCCCCGTGTTGAGCAAACTTCGCCTCCACAATGCGATCGATCATCTGCTTCTGCGTCATGAGGCTCTCTGCAGCAAGAGTAGCAGATGACCGCGCATTGTCTTCATGCTGCGGAACTTCAAATTCCACCGCCAATGGCAATTTTGCGGCTGTGACGGAGGCATTAGCCGCGATTGGAATGGAAGAAGACTGCTGTTCCACTCTAGTGGGCGCTGCTTTTGGTTGGACAAGAACCTCTTTTTCGCGTAATAGCGCCTGCAAGAGATTCTTAAGTTTTTGGTTCTCGCGTCGGAGCTCTTCCAACGCTGGAGTGTGTGTCTCTTCCCCTAGCTCTTCCTCATGCCGGGGGTGGCTGTCCCCATCAACACTGTGGACGTCCTCCTGGCGCTCTTCTTGTCGTGCTAGCTCGGGCTGAGATGTACCAGCAGTTGGTGCCTGCTGTGTTTACGCCAGGATCTGAGACACAGGTCTTGACCTCCTCAAATATTGAAGAGGCTTGTTGAGATCGCCCGAGGTGTCCTTCGGCTGCTTGTTAGCGGAGGTGGCGTAGCAGGTGAACATTTTGACAGTGTCGTTGGTCACCTGAACCACCCGTTTCCTAGGTGGTTGTCGATCAGGCTTGGGTGGCATCCCTAGCCTGTCGAAGACAGAAACTCGGGATGTGAAAGTTTGAGGGGAGCGATTCTCCTCTGTATGTGTGGAACTGGCCCACGGGGAGGTCGGTCACACCTTCTTGTCGGTTCCTCGGCACTTTTGCCCCTGTAGGGACTGAGTTGTAGACCTCGGAGATGTTGAGGTCTCAGTGTTTGTTGAACTCCGCATTTGTTGCAGATCCGACGTACGGAAGGGCTCCTCCGCCCTTGTGCGCCTTATGATTCGGGCCTCTTCTTTAGTGACCCAAATTTTCTTCAAGTGGAGTTGACGCTCCTCAATTGGATTGCCCCCTGACCGCGGTCGGGGAGCGGGTGGTTTGGGCCGTTGTACTGGACCTTGATTTGCCGCCGATACGGCAGGCTTCTTCTTTTTCTCTCCATCTTTCCGGACCTGCCAGAGGAGTTCGAAGCGATTGGAGGTGGGCATAGTCGGGACGTGATGGTCCCGTGGCAAGATTTGCTCGCCTCCATCGAGCCGGATGCGAATGTCTCTGACAATTATGGTTTTGCTGGAGTGAGATGTCGTTGCTGCAGGCTTTGTACCCTTGCAGCTATGGCGCTGCCCTCGTTGAGCAGGAGTGGCGCAGGCGACGCCTGTCATAGGCCTGGCGTCATTGTGGCAGTGTCGCTGCCCCTATTGAGCAGGGGCAACACCTTTGAAGGTGGCCGCCGTAGAGCTTGAGCCGTTGCGGCGATGGCGTTGCCCCCGTTGAGCTGGAGCGACGCCAAGAATAATCTGATTGATCGAGAAGACCCGGTCGTTTGCTAAGGCAGAAGGCCTGACACCTTCGGCCGTTGTCATGGCAGCCGAGCGATCTCGGCCAGTTGCTGGGACGAAGGGCCTGACACCCCTAGTCCGCGAGGAGTTGGCCAGGCGAAGCTGGTGTGTTGCAGTAGAGGGCCTGACACCCCGGACGGCTGGCTTATTGACCGGACGGACCCGGCCGATTGTTGATGCCGAGGGCCTGACACCCCTGACAGGTGGCTTGTTGGCCGAGCAAACCCGACCAGTTGCTGCAGTAGAGGGCCTGGCACCCTCAGTAGTGGTCTTCTTGGCCGGGAGAACCCGATCGATTGTTAGGGCCGAGGGCCTAACGCCCCCAACGGTTGCTGCTGCAGGCGCGGCTGAACTGACTTTAGTCACCGATACGACGCCCAGGAAGAAGGGCTAGCTGACGACTGCTAGAAAGTCACCGAAGACGATAGGGGTCGCCAAATATCCGAACCTAGCCTACGCGAGTGAGTCCGCTCGATTGAAATCACCGGTCCGTCTAATAATTGCTTGCTAAGTCCGAGGGTCATTTGGTCAGTCCCTAGGTCATTTCACATCACCTGGGCCCCGAGCTCGATGGCTTTGACCAGAGCCCCCAGCTTGGATGCTTAGGATTCAACCATCTCGGCCCTAGCATGAAAGAAGTCATGATCCCCCTCCATCTTGGCAAGGGCCCGCTCCATTTGCTCCAATCGTTCCCAGAGCCCACCGACTACTACCTCAGACGTTGCCTGACGAATCTCAAGCTTCTCGCATTTGGTCGTCAACCCCGCCTGAGTGGCCTGACTGGCCTCCAACTCCCGCGCAATGCCACAAAAGTGGTACCACCATAAGCTAAGCACCCTGGCCAGCGAGATGAAATTCTTTGATGTTAGGTCCATCAGCTTGTCATAGGCCCCAAGGCCGAATTCCCTTGTCCAGTCCCGCGGTTGCATGGCCTGGTCCATAAAGTGGGCTGCCTCCACCCAAAGTGCAAACTTAAGGATAGGCTCATCCGGTGGTAAGAAGCGGGGGCCCGAGGGAATGATGGGCGACAGAAGACAAGCCCTCACCTCCTCCCTACTGAGCGTTAGGTCATCCAAAGCAAGGGCCTTGCCCTAGCTCGCAGGAGTAGGTGCGGGGGGAACAATCGCAGGCTCCTCGATCAGCAACGGTGGTAGAGGGTCCCTTCAGGTGGGGGAGGAACCTCAGATGGCGGCGGCGACGGAGTTCGACGGCAAGCAAGATCAGGATCTCTCTTCCTCCTCTTTGGGCGATGCTGGCTGTCCAACACCGCCAGCTTCTCCAGGTTCAAGGGGAAGCACCCACCGCCAAGCATGGTGGACTCTACTTCAGCGACGTTGGCAACGTCTTCGGAGATGCTCCTCCGAGCACTCGACCCGCGACTGACCGCAGGAGCCAGGTCGAGCCCTCTGCTGGGAGGGCCGTAGGGGGAGGATATGGAAAGCGCCCCGGGGCCAACAAGACAGCCACCTGAGAGGCGCGATGGTCACCTAGCCGGTGCCTGATTTGACATGGTCCACTGGGTGAGGAGCACACTACGGCAGCCAGACTATGTCATACTGCAACTCTAATGACTCTTGTACCCCTGTAAGGATGTCTAGAAAGAATCAGTTTGGCTCACTACCAACAGACGTGACAGATATCAAGGTTAGTACCCTGAGGCAATGGAGGGCTCATCCCAAACTCCCGTAATACTACCAGAGTTAACGCAAAGTCGGCATCAAAGAGGGGAAAGGGAAGAAGAGCCTTGATTGTCCTGGTCTCCACGTCTGTAACCAAAGGCCGCCTATCAGCCCAGACGGGACGGGAACTTGTAGCAAACCTCCAGTCACTGGAGTGACAATGAGCTCTCACCTTGGTGATATATGCAAAATGCTCTGCCCAACGCTTGAGGTTGGATGCAGCGTCCAAGACATGGATGAGGTTTTGGTTAGGCCTAGCCCGAAAATAGGCAAAGGAAGTATCGGTAGGGCAGTTTTTGAGATTGAAGAACTACCAGAAGAGAAAGACATTCAGCTCCACCAAAGCTTTCCTACAAACAAGGATGAAACTACAAAGAATGTGTTAGGAATTGGGAGAAAGTTCCCCTGAGTACCGACCATAATGGTGGAGAACATACTCAATGAAGAGATGATAGGGAGGCGGAAACCCGCCTTGAAGGATCCTATGGGGACCCTAATGCCAGCCGTAGGTAGACTTAATAGGTCATCATCGACGGTCGGAAAGACAATGTCAAAGTCCGGGGGAATCTGAAAGGCTCCCCGTAGCCCGTGAACCACCTGGTAAGCCACCAACGGCGGAGAACGGGGATGACTAGGGCCCGCACCCAAAGTCCTCGGAGCACTGCCATGGCTGGGTTCCACCTCTTCAGTAGAAGATGTGGGGCTGACTCGAACGGTTCTCCTATGGGCTGGCATGGCTTCAGAAGGAAAAAGAAACAGAATAAGGAAGGTGACCCTCGCTAGGTGACGAGGGAAGAAGCCTACAATGAGCACGGCGGATAGCAAGAGGCAGATGGGGTTCTAGGAAAGACCCCGCAGCAGTTCTTATAGCCTTCCAAGGCAGAACGGCCACTTCGGAACTCTAGGGCAGGTGAAAAGGCACTTGTCACTATCACAATAAGGCCGTCAGGCTCAGACGCCTATTCAAAGCCCACACTCCCAAACAACACGACCCACATCATGATTATAGAAGTGGTGCCTCCCACCACCAGGGGTGCCTTGCGCACCAAGCATATGACTAGGACCACCGGTCCTGGGGATACGAGGAAGCTACCCTCGAGATCATCCCTCCAATTGACCCTCTCATGATCGACTCTTAGTTCCCTACAAAGTGCTCGGCAACTGAGAGTAGGGGGGCTAGTGAGGAGGGTAAATCTGGCTTAGCCCATAACGGGCCTGTCTACAACGAGCCCAATTCAGCCCAGGGTCCACAATGCGCCCAAGGGCACCCGACAGCCGCGACCCATGAAGGCGCAGCCCACTACGATTTGGCATTAAATTCGACAGCACAGGAAGGGCTCTGGCCCATGCCCAGTAACCACCAGATGACCCTCCGGCGACTGACCGTTACCCCCCACGACGAACACTTGGGCAAAGAGGTTTCATCAAATTTTAGACTGAACTGCTACATGTCTGAATGCTACAGAGTTCGGTTTACTGAATGGGGCAGTTCAGTCAACCGAACTTTCCAGCGTTCCCTGTACATTTTCATGCAAAAGTTTGGTAGACCAACCCACATTTTAGGCCGACTGAAAATGGCGTAAACCTGAAAATGTGAATCTGAAAACCCACTAAACCCAATCCATTTGTGCTCTAACCTTTACCCATTTACCCCTAGGTTCTTGTTAGACATATTAAGGTTATTTTGGAGGGTTCTAGAAGGGTTATAATGATCTTTTGGTGTCTCTTATATAAACATATGTGAGAGCTACGAATTTGAGATAAAATACCTTAATGAGCTTATTGTTTCTATCTTGTAGGTGAAGAAAAGGAAGAAAGAAAGGAAGAGCTTAAGCCAAGGAGGATTTGATCTACTTCAAGTGATTTCTGGAGCTAGTGGAAGAAGGAAAAATGGAGCGGCTTGAAGAGAGGAGCGAGAGGACGTTCACATCGTCATCATCCGATTAGAGTTGTCAACCAATATCTTCTATTCATCTTGGAAACCAAAGGGGGATATCTTCTACATCTTATTTCTACTTGGATGTGATGTTTATCATGTGTTTTATTTTGGTCTGAGCATGTCTTGAATATTTGCTTTGATTTTCAAAACTTAGAGAATAGTGTGTGTGTGGACCGTCTGTGTACAGTCGTGTCTTGGTTGCTGCATCTGTGCAACGTGTGGTTTATTGTACTGCGGTTGTTGCAGCGTGTGTGTGTGTTTCTGATCCTATTGTCGGATCGTATTGGAGACTTCATCTCCGTGTGTGTGTTTGGGCGCATCCCCATGTGTGTGCAGGCGTCGTCCTACTTGTGTGTTGGAGTGTCACCTCCGTGTTGGAGATTTATCCCCGTGCTGGTGTTCTAGTGAGTGAAGCCTTACTGATTTGGTAAGGGGTGGACGTAGGGAGCCCAACGTGGTCCCGAATCACTTTAAAAATCCTTGTACCTTTTGGTGTGCCTTGTGGTTTGCTTAATTGTGGTTTAATTCTATGCATGTGTGATCGGTGAGCCTGAGCGAATCCTAATTGCATGAGCGAACTTCATGTGGTTAATTGCTTAACTCTTTACTTGAATGCGTGAGCATAGCAAGATTGAGAGAGATTGTTTACTCTGTTTAGTTTAATTTCTTCAATCTCGTTAAATTTGTTAATTCTGCTTAGTTAAGTTTTAAATTGACCATAACTCGTGGGGGATAATTCAACCCCCCTTCTTGTCCACTTGCCTACCCCGGGACCAACATAATCGATTGCAGTCTTCCCTCCCCGATTCCTCACTCCCCTCTATAGTTACGATACCCTTTGTTCCTTGTTGCATTTTGATTTCCTTTAAAGAATGTAGCCCTTGTAATCTTCCAAGGATGAATAAACATGGTGGTTTTGCCTTTGATTCGGTTGTTCAATGATTGTGTTCCTTTCTCTCCCCTCTGTGAGATTGAATGAAGTCTTGGCATGTTTCTAAAATTTCTGTCTGAGGTTTCCATGGGAGTGATTCTTAGTATGTTGTAAACCCTCAAGGAGATCCCAGGGACCTGTGAAGCCATCACATGGTCCTCTGGACTTCTATCTCACTGATATGAGGAATAGTGAAATGTGATGCCCCCTTTTGTGTAGTTCAGGGGAAGAAGTAGATGTATGGAGTCTTGTGCTCTCCCCCCCTGAACTTCCTCTCTGTGGTGTCTCTCCGAAGTTTCTCCAGTGAAGCAACTCCTAGTAAGTTGTAAACCCTCAAAGAGATGCTAGGGACCTGTGATGGTATCATATGGCCCCTGGTCCTCTTGTCCATTGATATGAGGTAGAATAATGCTCTGCCCCTTTTTGTGGCTCGGTGTGCTCTGTCAGTAGAACCAGGGAAGTCTATAACTCTTGCAACCCAGCAATTCTACTTATTTGCATTGTTTGCATATGCCTTTCTGGCCTCCGAATCTTGCCTCCAAGAGCAATCAGACCACTTCCCTAGCTTAAAAACCCTTGAATTACCTCTCTCTGGCCTTCCAGTGCATGAAAAGCCCTTGATACGATGGCAAGTACTATAGCTACAGTACCAGCCATTGGCTATCTCTCACGCCACACTGTAGCCATAGTGCCTTGGCCGCCGGATCTCTCTCACATCTCATTCTCACCCAGCCACCAGTTGGCACCCCTTTTGCCGCCGAATCACGCCTTGGTCGCCGCATCAAGACCCTGTTCTCCTTGGCCGCCATCTCACTTTGTAGCCGCTGGATGAAGCCTTTCCTCTCCTCGCCAGCCGTCGTATAAAGCTTTCCCCCTTATTTTAACCACCATATGGCCCCTCCATGATGTACTCGGCCGTCGCATGGCTCTTTCTTCTGGTCCTCCCATTGGTACACCTGACCTCCTGATATCCTAAGTCAGAGCTAAGTGTGGTACTCAGAGCTACATCGATGGGGTTTACACCCCTACAGTGTGAACGTTTCACCGGGTCATCCTATCAGGTTAGAGAGATCCACCACCTGCTATGGTGTGTTCTTCTCCAACCTTGCATGAGGGAAAAGGAATAAAATGCCCCGATGATAGATGATGTCCCACGATTTTACTAATTTCCTATTTCCCTTTTCTTTTAAACCTTTAACCCCCTCTCTCGTCTCTCCACCGTGCTCGCTCTTTCCCTCTCTGTTCTCTCTCCTCTTTCCCCCTTTGCTCCAGCTACAGATGAAGAAGGCTCTGAGGATGACGTAGAGATGGCGTGGAGGTATCGTGGAGTGTGAAGGTGCGAGGAATGAAGCGTGGTGTTGGCGCGATCCCTCGATGGATTCGAAGCGTCACGACGTGGGTTCATGCGATGGTTTTTGGTGAGAATTGACCGTTTCGGCTCACGAGATCTTTGATGGAGGTAGGGGGATAGATGCCCTACTCATTTCCTGTGTTTCCTCACGATTTGGAGCCAAACGGTGTGAGTTTGAGTGGGTTTTATCCTGTTTGGGTGAAAGGCATGTTCGGTGGGGGGGGTGAGCCGTGTTCACTGTTCCAGGCGACGGTTTGTAGTTTAAATGGTTTCAAATGAAACCCTGGCATGTTAGGATGCCATTCTCGCCCGTTTTATTGCGTTTGGCCATGATTTGGGGCCGATAGGAGTCCGGTTACCCTCGTGAGTCATTTTGGGTGAATTCACGGGAATCACCCGTTTCTGAGTCATTTTGTGGTTTGTTGGCCCCTTTCGGCTTGTGGAAGGTCGACAATGTGTCTAGGGATGTTTTCCCATCATTCTGGAGATGATTGGGATGTGGCACGGTGTTTTCCATGGATTTTAGTATTTTTTGGGTTTGGTGTTTTAACGCGGAACTCTCAGGGGATGCATTCTCAGAAGAGAAGCACTGTGTCGTGTGGTCGCGTTCATCGAGGGAGATGAACAGTTGGGCAGTTAGAAACGCATCCCATGTGATGGGCACGATCCTATGTTAACGTGACCCAGCTAAGCATCACGTCAGTGTGATCGTGACCCAGGTTCTGGCCGCGACTATTGTGTTATCGCGCTCGAGGTTGTGGTCGTGACTATTATTGTGACCTAGGTGAACACCGGGTCAATGCGTTGACGTGCTATAGGTGTTGGACACGTTCTAGTGATATCGTGACCCTCTGTATGGGCGCGTTAATCATCGTGATGTAAGCTATAGGTGCGTTAATGTTCTCTATCATCGGAGTATTATTTGTGTTGTCTCGGGCTCCGGTGAACCCAAGGTTCAGTGCCTTGTTGGCCTTTGACTTGGTGGATGTCTTGGGTGTTCCGTGACACTCATATATATGTGTCAAGGGATCCCGAAAGAGTGGCTTCATCCCAAGCTATGTGTAGTGTTTCTTCCGTGTTCATTGGCTTGGCTTCTATCGCTTGGTTAGCCCATTGTACGTGGAGGTTATGGACGTCCTATGAGGGCTGTGACCATGTTATACGGTGTTCGGAAGTGCCATTGGATCGAGTAGTGTTTTGTGTTATTTTGATGGTCACTATAGTTTCTGGTCAACTGGGTTGTGACCCAATGGTTGACACGTGACCTCGTGAGTGTCTCGGTTATCCTGTATGGATCGAGACTCTGGTTTTGGATGCTTGGAGGTATCATCTTATCTCAGTTTGCGTGTCTATGTGGTCTAAGGGCTTTGATGTTCCCTCATGTTCCGTGGTTTGTATTGTGTGGAATCGAGAGTCCTACGTGCAGCCTTGGGGCTGGGTACTTGTGTTTTATGGTTGTTTTCAGCTTAGGGACTAGGCTGATTAACGGTATATTGCCATGATGTGCGACGATCTTGACCCGAATCGTGTGACTCAAGGATCGTTGTGTGTAGGTCTAGTTGTCTATCCAGAGTCTGCTGGCAGTTCTATATACTGCATTGTGTTTCGTAGTATGTGTGACAGGTGAGTGCTTACCCTGTCCATACATCACTGTTTTGAGCCTCTGTGACCAGTGAGCCTCCACTAGTCGTAACCTGACGATACTTCAGCGTGTCAGCCCACCTGAGAGTGGTGGTAGGGCGAGTTCCCGAGAGATGGTTTTTAGGCTAGTTTCCGTGGGCCCCCTTGCTTTGTAGTAGCGTCCTACTGGGGGGAAAACTAGCTAGAGGCTTGGCTCAAGGCATTGGGCTTGTGTGTGCACACGTGATCAGGGGAGTTTGGACGAGCGCCGACGAGTGTGACCCTGACTAGTCACTCGTTATTATTGTTCCTTGTACTTGGTACAGTGTCTCAGTCACCGTGTTCAAGGTGAGTGTGAGACACTTGAGGCACAGTGTAAGACATCAGTGGACGCATCTGGCTTTGCTTCTAGTGAGGAGGTGCTTCTATCACATGACACATGACTTGTGATTTTGTGACTGGTTCTCCGTCATTGTTGACGTAGTGCTTTGGGTAGCCAGTGTCTAGCTTCTCCGTGGCTTGTGAAGCGTACATGACGGTGAGGTCATGTGTGCGGCAGTGTTTTGGGTGGTGTATTTCTCACGTCCGAGAGGTCATGATGTGAAGCCTACACGTCTGTTGTAGCATGACATGTTCTGGCAATGTAATCGGAGCTTCTTGTGATTAGCGTGGCAACTCCCTACCATATGTTTGGGAAGTTGTGCCTTTACCAATTAGGAGTAGTTTAGAGGGCCGAGGTTTATCAACTATCGTGTGTTTCTGTTTAGTATGACTTTTCCTCTTTACTTCCGTTATTGTTACTCCTACTTATCTCCTATCTCCCCAGGAGAGAGAACAATATATGAAGCTGCTACAAGAATTTTAGGATTGCTTCACCTGGAATTACAAAGAGATGCCTGGCCTTAGCCCCATTGTGGCTCAACATATTTTGGCCATCGATCCCAAGATCGAACCAGTGAAGTAGCCTCCCCGACCTATGAGGCTGGAATTGACCAGCCAAATCTATAAGGAAGTTGACAAGCTCATTGATGTCGACTTCGTGTATGAGAACCAGTACACCACTTGGCTGGCCAACATTGTACCGGTGAAGAAGAAGAATGGGCAAATCAGGATTTATGTGGATTTCCATGATCTTAACAAGGCATGCCCGAAGGATGATTTCCCAGTGCCCATCACCAAGGTGATGATCGATGCAACTACCGACCATGAGGCACTGTCCTTTATGGACGGGTCATCCAGCTACAATCAGATCTGGATAGCAGAGCACCACCGAATACACGACCTTTCGGTCACCCAAGGGGATATTCCACTACAAGAGGATGCCCTTTGGCCTCAAGAACGCTGGCGCCACATACCAATGAGCAATGACTAAAATATTTGATGAGTTGCTGTACAGCATGGTCGAGTGTTACATTGATGATTTAGTCATCAAGACTAAGAAGAGGGAAGACCACCTCCACGACCTTAGAGTTGTCTTTAAAAGGCTACAGCAATATGACCTAAAGATGAACCAGATGAAGTGCACTTTCGGCGTCTCCAGTGGGAGGTTTCTCAACTTTGTAGTCCGCTACAGGGGGATTGAGATCGACCCTACCAAAATAAAAGCTATTCAGGAGTTGCCCCCTCTGAAGAATTTGGGAGAGCTAAGGTCCCTACAGGGCCGGCTGGCCTACATATGCAGATTTATTTCTAACCGGTCGGGACGTTGCCAACCATTTCACAAGCTGATGACGGAATGCACCTTTCTGCTGGAATCAGGAGTGCCAGAAGGCTCTCAACCAGCTGAAAGAATACTTGAAGACTCTGCCCGTGTTGGGAGCGCCGGTTAAGGGGAGGCCGCTTATCTTGTACATAGCCGCCACCGAATGCTCATCAGGGGCAATGCTCGCCCAGAACAGTGATGAGGGAAAAGAGCAAGCTCTTTACTACCTTAGTCGAAGCCTGGTCGGGGCAGAAGCGAGGTATGCCCCTATCAAAAAGGTATGCCTATCTCTGGTCTTTGCGGCCAAGAAGTTAAGGCATTACATATTGTCACATGAAGTACGGCTAATATCGAGAGCTGACCACGTCAAGTATATTCTCTCTCAGCCAGCTTTGAAGGGGCACCTTGGCAAGTGGGCGGTGCTGTTGATGGAGTTTGACATCACCTATGTACCGCAGAAGGCTGTTAAAGGTCAAGCCGTCGCGGACTTCCTCGCAGCACACTCCATGCCCGAAGGCTCTCTGTTGATTACAGAGTTGCCCGAAGATGAGACACTGGAGGTAGGTCAGATCCAGCAATCCACCTAGCAATTGTATTTCGACGGGGCTTCAAGAATACAAACCACTCCAACTGGGTGCACCAGGATAAGGGCCGGAGCCGGCATCGTCCTTAAGTCCCCAGAGGGAGAAGTGCTACATACCTCTTGCTCCATAAGCAAGCCTTGTACAAACAATGAGGCGGAGTATGAGGCTCTAATCATCGGTCTCCAGGTCACTCTGCATATGGAGATCCAGATGCTGCAAGTATTCGGTGACTCATTATTGATCGTCAGACAAGTCCAGGGGTAATTTGACGTCCGGAAGCCTGAATTACTCCCCTACCACACTAAGGCGAAACAGCTCATGGGGTGGTCCTACCTCATTGAAATAGGCCATGTCGCCAAGGGAGAGAATGTGCAAGTCGATGCACTAGCAAAATTGGCAAGTTCTTTAGTGATCCCGCCAGGTGAATCGCTCAGTATACGGGTGATCAACCGACGGTAGGTCCCCAGCATGCTAGAAGAGTTCGAAGAAGAAAAGCTTGAAGCCCTCTCGGTGGAAGCGGTCAACTTACCTGACTGGAGAGAGCCCCTCATACAATGGCTCAAATACCAGCAATTGCCTAAGAAGAGAGAAGAGAAGATTAAGCTGATCAGAATAAAGGATTCCTACGAGATCCAAAATGGAATTCTATTCCAAATTATGGGCGACGCCAAAGGAAAAGTCCTTCTCCGGTGCTTATCCATCGAGGAGGCTTGGAAGGTCATGAAGGAGGTCTATGCCGGAATGGCAGGTGCACATTGGCAAGGTCGAAGATGAAGATTGAAATAAAGAAACTGGGCTATTACTGGCCGACTATGTTTGAGGACTATTGCAAGTACGCCAAGTCATGTCAAAAATGCCAAGAGCACGCGACGGTCCCCAGGTGACCTCCTATACAGCTGCATCTGACGGCACCCAGCTGGCCATTCATCCAGTCGGGAATAGATGTGGGGGGCCCACTACCTCCATCTTCTTCGGGGTGCAAATTCATCCTGGCCATAACCGACTACTTCTCTCGCTGGGCGGAAGCCATAGCTCTAAGAGAAGTGACAGGGGAAATTGTAGCCCATTTTATTCGGTGAAATGTAATCTTCCGATTCAGCATCCCCATCCAGATTGTGTCGAACAATGGAAGCCAATTCTGAAACCAGAAGACACCCTTCTATTGTTTCCACGCCCCACAGGGGTTAAAAACCACCAACCCCCAGGTATTGGCCCTTCCTTTTATGCACATTGGTCATATTGGTTTTGTGGATATTACACTGTCCCAGGGCTAATTGGGTTGTTGTTTTCGTGTTCTACACCCTTTTGTAGGTTCATAGTACTCACCACGAGGCCCTTTCCCTCTGGCCGGCCAGAAGCGAGGGGGGATCAAGTTCTCACACTTACTATCTGGGTGTTATTTGTGGTCATATGCGGACCATTTATGGGTTTGGCGGCCTTTCTGGAGAATGTTTCTGTTCACGCGTCGGGCTTCCTCTCTGCGTGCAGTAGCGGCCACCCCGAGACCGTCTCATTCGTTTAGCGGCCCAGCGAGAACCGTCTTTATTTCTACACCTAGGTTTTCTCTCCCGCTCGCGAGTGTGCCTTCACTCGCCTCTGTTCCAAGATACGTAGTGTGGTTCCTTTCTGCATTATATACTTTGGTGGTGATCACGATCTTAGCTTTTGGGTATTCATCACCTCTTATTAGTTATTTATCACATTTCCTTTTCATTGCTCCATGTCCACGGCGTGTGTTTTCTTTCCTCCTTTACTCCATGCCCATGGCGTGTGTTAGTTTAGCTTGCTTATTGCTCTACTATTCATATTTGAGATGATATATCCACATGCTTTAGACTTTATTCCATTATTTATCTTGAGAGCGACACATTCATCCATCTACAGTAGCGAGGTCAGGTGGATGGTGCGGATTGCTCCTGGTAAAGTGGCTGAGACCGTGCTCCGAGGGAGTTATTGTCGTTTTGGCCATCTCAGTTCGAGATTTATCCAGCCCCTGAGGCGCTGAGATCGTGGCTCAAGGTGGTAGGGCGGGTGCTCTGGTCAAGAATCATGCTCGGGCGAGTAGAGGATCTTGTTGATGAGCTACTGATTGTCGAGCCTGGTACCCTCATCGTGCCCTGTGGCGTCAGAAATGACGAGTCGATCTTGATTATTTTCACAGATTTCGAGGCAAGATTGGGCGGAGATGTCCCAGTGAGCTCTTTATCCTGCGCTTCTGCACGTGGATGAGTTGTGTTAGCTCTGGATTGGTTTGGGATTGTATGGCAATGGTAGGTTCGGGACTCAAAGATGAGTGTTAGCAGGTGCCGATCATGGTTCGTGTTGCGGCTCTTGGCGTGATGATAGTTTCGAGGTCGGTAGAGCCGGTGTTCGAGGCGTGGTGAGTCACAGTTTGAGGAATTGCGATGGTGGAGCATCGGGAGGTGCTACGAGTGTGGTCCGATAGAACACTTGGCAAGTGTTGTCAGAGGAGCTGACCTGACAATGGTATCAATTTTGCTGGAAGGTGCGATTCCCAGCTTGCGTGAGGTTTGAGGTCAGGTCAAGCATGGAGTTCCCTCCCGATTTGTCAGAGGCATGATTGGGTTCTCCTCGGTGGGAGAGGATTATGCTTTTGTTAAGCTTCGTCGTCTTGCATTACGTGATCGGATGGGTTGGCCTCTCTTGTGTGCCATGAAGTCCGTGCGAGACGTGTCCAGTGTTTCGGCAGTGCGGCTGTCTGTGAGTAGTGTTGCCCATTCCTTGGTGCGTAAGGGTGTGTTGGCGCTGTTCTGGAAGGATGAGTGCTAGTTGGGCAGTGTTCGTGAGAACTCATGACTGGTGTTGTGTTTTCCGAGGCATTGTGAATCAGAGCTTGCAGAGTTGTGGAGGACGAGTATTGCATCAGAAGATTGGTTCCTCGGTATGAGATTGTCTCGGGCTACGTGAGACATGTGGTTTGTGGCACTAGCTGGATGGAGAGTTGGAGAAATATGTTGGCGATGTTGCCACATGAGTACCCTGTTCTTGTGTTAAAACTATGTCCTCAGATGATATTGTGGTTTTGGTGAAGTGATCTCTGACAGATTATGGGTTCCAGTTGGTTGCCGTGAGTGGCTAGTAAGGTTGACCGAGCGGTCAACCATGGTAAGATGTGTATTGTTTGGAGACCCGTCTGCAGTGGTCGTGGCGCTATCGACTGGCTTGCTGTGGTAGCAGGAGGCACTTATCGATTTTAGAGGAGTGTGCTGTGGATTGTAAGAGGTTGTGTCCCGAGGCTCTATGGTAAGAGCGAAATCGGGATTGGCAGGCGTCCATTTAGAGTGCTTGAGATGAGATATGATTTAATCGGGTAATGGATGGTGCCTGTGTGTGAAGGTTGGCGTTGGAAATGGTGATCCCTGGTCTATGACCAGCAAGGGAGGATTTCCCTGTAAGCCTGTGTCGAGTGATATGAGGATCGAGGATGTAGAATCCTATCATGTGGTTTCGTCGTGCTCCCCTGAGAGGGTAGAGTTGGCGTGAGGCTCGAATCAGATGTAGTGTTCGAGCGAGATTTGACTTGAGGTGTAGTAATAGTCTGTAGAGGGTCAGCGAATGGCCTGTCGAGATTCAGTATGTGCCCTTCGGATCTGGAAGAGGATCAGGAAAGAAGGAAGAAGCTAAGCAAGTCAAGGTTTCCCGTTGACTAGTAGCTGGTGACCAGTGGATGGTCTTTCACAAATAGAAGATGCTAGTTGTTGTGGCTCTAGAATGGCATGAGCCATGCGCCAGTGAGGCCTTGGGTGGCCGATCACGTTATTAGTTCAGGGTTAGTTTGGTCATAAAAATTATGTGAGCCTATAAATAGGCCTCCTCTCCCTCCATTTGTACAATTTTTGATGATCAATGAAAATTTGAATTCCTTGTGGAATCCATTTGGAGATCTATAAGCCTTTCTTATAATTAAGCTGAATTATTTCCCAATGAAGTAAAGAAACTAAATTAATTTGTAACAATATCCATTTCTTTATAGGTTTTTGACGAGAACTGATTCAGTTGCTAATCTCGGTTGTGAACTTAAATAAAGGATGATTGGGCATCTATATCATGAGCCTAGAGATTGAAATATTTACACATAGTTAATCCTTAAAGAAGCTTTTTTTAAACTATCATATCTTGAAAATCCAAATTGGTTGGAAAATTTGGATGCATTAAAGGGATGGGAGGGATCCCATGGATGTAAGGTAGAGTGAGTAATATGAGTGAGAGAGTACAAGTTTCACTTGCTACACCGCTTACTAACATACTCATAAATTTATTTTTGTTTTATCAAATCCTGTCCAAACTGCGCATCCGAATACAATCTGATTGACAATCAAATAAGCAAAGGAAATTTCGAAAAAAAATGAAGATCACATACTCTAGTACACATCAAGTTTTATCAATCTTACTATTGGATCATAGTAGATCCTACGTGACACATCAAATCACACAATCTGATATGGCATGGGTTGTATGAGACTTTCAGTTGGTCTGATACAACACGATCATTTTCAGATCACTTTGAAAGAAACCCTGATTCCCCTTTCATTTCCACTTGAGTTATCACATCTCATTCTCACCACCTCTTCTTCACTCCCGACCTCCTTGCAACCCTCCTTTTTTTACAAATTTTTGACAAAAAAGTGATATGTTAACCAATAAAAATAACATATTTGCACCATAAGATTTTATCCAGACTTGTACATATGCATATTGATTTTTATGTACAAACCAACGCAGTAAGCAGTTGTACCTCATTTAGCCTAATCTGGCCAGCTTCCGTTCATGAGTGGATGCCACCATGTTGCTTGTTTGTGCATGTTGTGCGTTTGAAATAGAGGTAATTGAATGATTTTCTAATATTATGATTTTACATTCATGTGTAAGCCGGAAATTTCGCCTTTTCATATGTTCTGATCGTTCAAGATGTATGCAAATCCTGTAAAAATATGAGAAGAAACTTTTTTGTTGAATTTAGTACCATACATAAACTTTTATCTTATTCTATTTGTTTTGACGTTAAAAATAGGGATATAAGTATACAAGGAAGAGGATAAGGATGCATGGACCAACCGTATACTCTACCACCCATTAAGGACACTTGTTACATCGTTAATTGAAGATATCACGTCGGGTGCAAGTTTGTCTTTGTACATGATTTAAGCCGATGAGCTCATGATTGGACCCCAGGTGCATGTTTACATCAGTGGTGACGTAGACGAATGGTCGTGATTATTTCCAGGGCACAGTCGTCAAACTTAAAACTACGAACCCAAGTTAGAGGGGGAAGCTCTTCTTGCCTCCAATGGGGTAGAAACGCAGAATTGGATCTAATTCCAGCATCTGGGCCTTAAATTATTTAACTGCAGCCCAAATCGGAAAGGAAAAGAAATGGACGTTCGGGTGAACCGCTCCGCTTAACCCTGCTCTTTACTCTGGTCTCCTCCCCTTCGCTGCATGCAGCAACGTATGACATATCCTCCCTCCATGCAGATCCCCTATATATTCTTGTTCTCCTGAACAAACTTCTATCTCTTTTGGAGATTCGGATGTTAGAAATAAAATTTACTTTCTATTATCTAGTCTTTAAATTAGATGTCGGAGAGAAAATGTAAGATGCATGCCGTGAGCGAACATTGCTTACTTCTTAATTAATCATAGAGTATTGTAATTATTCTCAACTGTCCAAAGGTTTTGGCATGCAACTAGTACTACTTATTTCTAATTGATATTGCAAAAGCATGGATTCACTGTAACTACGGATGGGAATAAGTTAAACTACGTGCCTTGTTGCACCTGGTTCTTCATGATCAACAAGGCCCAGTCCGGAGATTTCGCGTTGATACGTCCTTCGTTAACGCAATCTTTGTCCTTCCATTCTGGCACTCTGCCGGTTTGGGCTTGAATGTAACTCTATCTCGGTCCATATCTGATTAATTAAAAATCGATGTGAAAGTTTGTTCACACTTTGTAATTTGGGAGGCTTACACTTATTCCCCTACAATCTTACATATTCTACTTCATACCCCCATCTTCTTTACATTGTCATATATACTGGTGTCCCGATCTCCACGAAGTCGAGAAGGTACGACTACTCTCTCATGACCCACAGGCAGATTAGTCGGTGTACCGGTGTTCTCCCCACAAGAAGAACGTATCCTATTATCACTGTCAGTCTCGCGCTACACTTCCATATTGAAGATGCGAGGTGGAAGCTGCGTAGCACAAATCTGCGCATTCCGAGGACGGGTGACAGGGAGAATCAGCCCAGGTGGCAAGAGTGTTTCCGCAGGGTGATCACCGAGAAAAGACATGTCTGCCATTGTCGAGAGTCTATAGTAGACACAAGAATCACGATAAACTTGACTCTGATACCAATGTTGATAACCTCCGACAAGATCGAGGAAATACTGCAAGAGCTCTCCTACAACATGGTGGCGATCCCGCCGCCCGACAACATTAACTCTCCTTCGGCGGATAACACCGGAGGCAAAACTCCCATGGCAACATATCAACGTCGTCCAGCAAAAAACAGCCGAGGTCGTGACCGAGGACGAGGACGTGGACGTGAAGGTCTCCTAACTCTCGACCGGGTCATATTATTCAGAAGGGAGAAACCAGGTCCTTTCCTGGAAACCCAAGTTCGGGGGATCCCTTTCATCTTGAACTCCTCAGAGGGTTCAGGCCCCAGCTCAGAAGCTAAATCAGATGGCGTCCCTTTTATAATAGCCTCTTTTGATGAAGAAGAGGGGCCAACCAAACCACCAGTGCGCGAGGAGGCGTCGGAGTAGGCTGGCCCCTCCGGTAGGGTCGAACCTACAAGCCAAACAGGTCCTAATGAGGGCGAATATGAAGAACCCTTGCCACCTCCGGAGGAGTCTCCGGCACCGCTGTTCCAAGAAAATGTCGAGGGCCAGAATGAGGAGGAACGCCCTTCTAAACGAGAGAAGCCTCGCGGGGCTCCGAAGACTCTGGCGGAAATCATCCCGTCATTTGACAAGACCCGTGCTCGGGCGGACCGAAAAATTATTCATCATATGAAGCGGTTTCCAACAAATGTCACCATTTGGGAAGTCATCGCTTGGAGCAAAGATCTCAGGGAGGCTCTTGTCAAGATACTTCAAGACCCGAAGGCCTATGAAGCCCTTATGACAGAACTGCAAGCCCAAGCATGAGGCATTTGCAGCCAACATCTCCTTCACGGACAAAGACATATTGCTGTCCTCTCCGTGCCACAATCGCCCCTTATATATGCAAGGGACGATTAATGGGCATGATGTGAATCGGATCCTGGTTGACGCGGGAGCGACCATTAACATCATGCCTTTGAAGACTTTCAAGTCTTTATACTTGGCGCCTTACTTACAAAAAGTCAGCGCGGTCAAGATTTCGGGATTCAACCAAGATTCCAAGGAGGCGCTTGATCGGGTTGAAGTCAAGCTAGCCTTGGGCGATTTTGTCACCCAAGTGACATTTTATATTATCAACGCTGACACATCATATAAGGTGCTGCTTGGGAGGCCTTGGCTCCATAAGAATTGGGTTGTCCCTTCAACTCTGCACCAATGCATTAAATATGCCAAGGGAGGGGAGCAACATACTGTCTTTGCAGATCAAGCTCCATTCCACCCCAATGAGTGCCATCTGGCAGATGCTTCCTTATATTTTGGGGAGCCCATTTTAGCAGTCCCCGAACCTGTAAAGGACAAAGGGAAGCAACTAGTGAACTATGAAGTTGAGGAAGGGCAGTTGTTCACTGTCAATCAAGACTTGGCAAGATTGTACAGGCTAAGCCTCAAGGCGACCTCGAAGCCGACTCAGCCGAAGAGGCGAAACGTCGACTTTGAAGCCAATCTCATCAGTCGGGTCATTGACCGGAGCATCTCCCTACCGCCCAAATGTCTTCAGCTCTCGTCCCAGCGGGAAGAGCACGAGGTGGAGCAGTTGAAGACCTTCACCCTATCAGCGGAGAAGAAGGAGCAACGAGGACAAAGGAGACAAGCCGATCATCTTTTACAAAGGTGATTTAGTCCCACCAAGCTATCTTGAGGATGATTTCGGCTGGAATACTCCCACCAACACTATACCAGAGCTAGTCCAGGAGATGGACGATATGCCAAAACACATCAGAGAAATGTACAAAAAGCAGCATATCCCGCAAACTCAGGACCCTGCACGAGCGACATATTTCCACCAGCTGTGGAGCCCTTCGCAAGTCCGTGGGCAACCTCCCTTCTCCCGCAAAGACACGATGCGACTCGGCTATGACCAGGAGAGGGACTTCGAGGTCCACTACGCAGTCAATGCCATAGGACTACTATCTCCTCCTCATGGGCGAGCAGAAGCTAAACCCAAGAGCGATGACTCTGCAAGGGAGACCAGTGAAATACCTATATCACCCTCATCGGAAGTCAACAATGATCACCTCCCCGAGGGAAGGACAGCTCAGCCTATTAATCATCAACAAGACGAAGCAAGTCCTTCGACTTCAAGCCATGAGCAAGAGAGCTTCGAAGAGTTCGAAGTCTATGAAGCAAATACTGCTGATAAGGGAGACTTTGTCGACCTCCAACTAGCTCCACCATAGCTTGAAGATGGTGGCCAAGCAACTGTAGACGAGTTGATTGAGATCAATCTCGGAAGCAAAGAAGATTATCGATCGACCTTTGTAAGTGCTCTCCTCAGTGAGAAAGAAAGACAGGCATACTGACAGCTCCTAGAAGAGTTAAGAGATTGTTTCGCCTGGACTTATAAAGAAATGCCCGGGCTCGACCCTTCTGTGGCTGAACATGAGCTGGTAATACTTCCAACAGTCAAGCCAATCAAGCAAGCGCAAAGGCGTATGCGCCAAGAGCTGAAGTTAAAGGTCAATGCTGAGGTTGACAAGATGCTCGACTTGGACTTCATAGAGCCTTGCATGTACCCCGTGTGGCTCGCCAATATAGTCTCCATCAAGAAAAAGAATGGCCAAGTCCGAGTTCGCATCGACTTCAGGGATTTGAACAAGACATGCCCAAAGGACGACTTCTCTGTCCCAATTACCGAGACAATGGTGGACATGACCACCGGTCACGAAGCCTTGTCCTTCATGGACGGGTCGTCGGGCTATAATCAAATATGCATGGCCATCAAAGACAAAGACCATACGGCCTTCCGATCTCCTAAGGGGATCTTCAACTACAAAAGGATGTCGTTTGGTCTGAAGAATGCCGGCGCAACCTACCAAAGGGCAATGACCAAGATCTTCGACGAGATGTTGCATGACCTTGTCGAATGTTATGTCGATGATCTGGTTGTCAAGACAAAGAGGCGGGAAGATCACCTAGCCGATCTACGTCGGGTCTTTGAAAGGCTTCGACAGTACCAACTTAAAATGAACCCAATGAAGTGCACCTTCGGCATCTCCAGCGGCAAATTCTTTGGCTTCATCGTCAGATATCGGGGCATAGAAATCGACCCCGATAAAATCAAGGCCATCAGAGGGCTACCTCCGCCTAAGAACTTGACAGAGCTCAGATCTCTTCAAGGAAGGTTCGCCTATATTAGGCGGTTTATTTCTAATCTCTAGGGGAGATGCCTGTCTTTCGGCAAATTGATGAAGAAAGGAGCACCCTTTATATGGGATGAAGATTGTCAGAAGGCCTTCAAGCAAATCAAGGAGTACTTACTGACTCCTCCTGTCCTAGGGTCACCTGTTAGAGGGAAGCCCCTTATTCTCTATATTGCTACCATGGATGCCTCCTTGGGGACTCTGCTAGCCCAGATCAATGAAGAGAGTAAGGAGCAGCCATTGTACTGCCTCAGCCGGAAGCTGATCGGGCCTGAGCATCGGTACGCGCCTACGGAAAAGGTGTGCCTGGCTTTAGTATTCGCTGTCAAGAAGCTAAGGCACTACCTCCTAGCTCACCAGGTGGAGCCCATCTCAAAGTGTGATCTACTCAAATTCCTACTCAGCTAGCCTGTCCTCTTTGGTAGACTCGGCAAATGGGCGTTTATCCTCATGGAGTTCGACATCACCTTTGTCCCGCGTAAGGCGATCAAGGGGTAGGGAATGGCGGAATTCTTAACAGCGCACCCTGTGCCAGAAGATTCACCACTTAACTTCTAGCTGCCAGATGAAGAGGTGTTGGTACCTTCTCAAGAAACTGGAGACCATTTTGAAAACGTCCCACCACAGATGGAGCCTGGCATCCTCACCCTTGACCTCCCATATTGGGAGGCGTATTTCGATGGCGCTTCCCGAACAATCAAAAGGGCTGGCGGTCTTACAGACTTTATTGCGAGAGCAGGGATAGTTTTCGTATCTCCGTGGTGCGGGACGGGATGCGGCTCGGTACCAATTTGATGCCGACCTGGGACTCTAGTTGATGACGCGACCAAATTGAAGACACGACCAGCAAAGACGCGACCAGCTCAACACAAGCTCGCTACTCGTCCCTAGCAAGAGAAGCATGCGGATCTGCGCGGTTGAGAAACCTGCAATGAGTCAGGGTGGTCAACACTCCTTCGTGCCCGGATCGGGTCACGGGATGGGTCACGCTCTCACTCTCATAGCGGTGATAAAAATTTATCAAGCTAGATATCCTATCACTCACTAGCAGCGGCAAATAAACACATACGAAGTAAGCAAATGCCGAGGGAGATAGAGGCGACACCTCCACGCTCCGGGCATGGAGAAGACGATCCCGGTCAAGACTCGTAGTCCCGATATGAACAATCATCAATTACAACACAGAAATTATACCCACTCCACGCAGGGAGGTAACAGGTAACACGTGGGACCCGAGAATATCGAGCTCGGGTTGATGGGCAGCGTTTTGGACAACTTCGGCGGTGCCGACACGTTGCTATTCGGTGCTGGCCGGACGGCACGTGCTGACGTTCGTGGGGACCACGCTCGGATCGGGCGGCCGATTAGGTTGGGATTGGCCACGTTGCGAAGAGGACTCTTGGAGAGACGATCCCTTGGAGGGGATCGCGCTGGATCGCCTTGTGGAAGGCGAGCCGACCTGATTTGTGAGTCATTACTAAGTGCTATCCTGAACCTATACTGCAGTTTCAGAACTGCGCTACTTGGCGGAAATAATTGCTGCGATCAGATCCGATGTCGGATCGACGCGAAATCAGCGCCGTTGCGAAGCTCTTTCGTAGATCTACGAACACCTGGTGTTACAGAAAATTTCCTGTTTATGTATTTTCCGAGCTTGAATTTAGAACTGGCGGACTCAATGGCTCAGGACAGACTGGGCAGACTGGGATCTGCCTGAAAATGAGGTTTAACCGAGGAGCAAACGAAGGATCTGGGACTTGAGAATTTTATAGGTGAGAGAGGGGGAAGTGAGGGTCACGCACAATTTTTTTGTAATTTTTAGAGGTGGTTTGAAGGTTGGAAAGGATTTTATGGCAGGGGAGATCGGATCTGGACTACAGGGAACAAAATAGAATCCGGTTTTAGCAAAGATTTTTAAAAGGGGTAAGCTAACTCCTAAAATCGTGAAAAAATTGTGGAGATAGTGTTTGGTGGACAGAAATCCCAGTTCAAATTTCAGCTCAATCTGAAATTGGGAAGGGGGCGAAAAATAAGAAATGATGGACGGCTGGATCACAGACCTGCACAGGGACAGATTGTGTAGATCGGGGAAAACTGTGGTGGAACGGGGGGCAAACGAGCGATTTAGGGCATGAAAATTTTTATGGAAAGGGAAAATTACGTGGGAAACTCACCCTCAAAATTTGACTTCAATCAGATCTGTTGGTTGGGAGGGAAAATTTGAGCTTCAGACTATTGGATGGCGGTGGAAAGAACAGAGACGGTAAGGCGGTGGTGGTGTGATGGTGGCTCGACGGCGGCGGCGGCGGCGCTGAGCTTCTCACCTAGAAATGGATCTGATAAGGAGGCTTCACACCTCAGATTGGTTGCCTTCTCAGCTGCAAGGGGGTGGGAGGGGAGAGAGGAAGGGGCGCCCTTGATTGTCATCATCCAAACAAGAGGTGCACAACAAGGATGACTTCATGGAGACTCTTCGGGGCTTATGCCAGGTTGGAAGTGGTAGGATATCTTTGCAACAATTTTCGCTGCCGTTGAGGAGCCCATCACATCTGCAGCTTCGTGGCATCCGGAGATTGACCATTTATGTTTTTACAGGACCTTTGTACCGAAGGAGGGTCGGAGGCCAACTCTATATGCTCAGACCTCATGGATGTTTGCTTTGTTGTGTATTCATGACCTTTCCATAACTAATAGGGCTGAGGTGATATTGGAAATGCCTTTATTTACTGCCTTCAAGTACGCCGATGGTTGGGGAATAGACCATCTTGGCTTATATTACAGCTTATCAACTCATGGCCATGAAGATCTGGCACTTCTGGCTGAACATTATGCCACTATTGGTGACATATGCTGGCTGGTTTGGGAGGGTGCATCCAAGGACAAGGAGCCCCCCTTATATTATTGGTCTCTTTCTTTGTTATATTCAGGCCCACCAGGTATATCCTATACTGTTCTGCTCATCCTTTATCTTTGTTCACTTCTCCTTTCGGCATATATGCATGTCTTTCGCATAATCATTGGGTGCCTACATTTCTTTTGCAGATTTATTGGATTCCAAAACAACTTTAGAATACCGAAAGTTAATTTCCAAGGCGCAAAAGCCCAACTGTTTTGAAACCCCAGCTGCAGCTCCGACCACTATGCCAATGCCTCCCGGAGGGTCTCGGAAGCACGAAAGATCCTGGGTGAAGGAGGCTGTTTCTCGGGCTAAGAAGGCTCGAGCGGAGGTCTCCGAGCAAGGGGAGCAGGCGTCAGCAGGACCCAGTGCTCCATTACCAGTGGTCCCCTCCTTTGAGGAGTTTGAAGCGGTGTAAGAACAGACACCCTCTTTGACAGGTACACTTCTTTGGACTCCTCCATCTGGACATGGACTAGGTCTTCATTAATTTGTCTTCTTCATTTAGACCCAGCAGCCCCTTTTGCTCCAACTGTGGAGGAAGTTGTAACTGCTAGTAGCACCGAGGGGGTTGAAGGTACCGAAGTACCCATTGCTCCGGCCGAAAGGGATCACCCTTCACCAACACCTAGCCATGGCGACGAAGGTACTGTTGTTGCTCACAAGACTTTGAGTGGGGATGCTTATTCTTCTTCTTTTTTTATCAACCCCATTTTTCATTGGCCAGATATCATCCCTTCAGAGCCTATTGTAGCTCCTCCTCCCAAGCTCTCAGCTCCAGGTGTGTTGCCTACCCGGTGGTCTTCGGAGCGATTGGCCGCCTTAGCTATGAAAAAAGTTTTCTCAGAGGCAGCTCTGGACAGCTCGGTGTGCTTGGAAGGCCATGGCGTGACAGCTGCCAAGTTGTCTGAGAGTCCACCTTCCGAAGAACCCGTTGACTACAAACCTTCCAGCGATGAAGAGGGGCAGGAGTTAGAGTTGGGAGCTAGTACCCCGTCCCTTTCTTATGGGAGTGACCTCCCCACATTCAGCCCACCCCAGCTGACGTTAGGGCCCTTGAGTGTGCCCAGCCTCCTTACAGAGGAAGGGGTAATCACTTCAAGCCTAGCATGGCCAGCATTGGAGGCCCCAGGGACTAATGAGTTAGGCCTTGTGCCAGTTGAGGTGAGATTTTTTGTTCATGACTTTCTTCATGTCTGTCAACATTCCTAGCAGGAGATCTTACATGTTTATTCCTTTTCACCTCTTTCATATTTGGTCCCTTGTAGGAGCCCAAGGTCTCAGTGGGGCTGACACTGCCAGCAGTGGATACCATGACTGCCTACTCCCCCTTTCAAGCAAGGGCCACAACTTTCCCTCCTATTATGGGCACTGCTCCTGTGTTGAGGCCAATTGCTCTAAAGTTCCCGGGTGGGTCTGTTTCAATGCTAGGCCTCGGTCAACCCTCCACGGAGTAGCTTCAGCTCCAATCCGTGGAGGCTGGGTCAGAATTTATTGATGTTGCTACTGTCGAGAAGTCGACAGGCGTAGAGCTCGGAGAGACGATTGGTGATACTTCCATCGTAGCAATCAAGGCCGGCACTGAACTGGAACAGGCGGCCCAGCTGGGACAACATGATGAATTCACCTCCAAGGGTGGAGATTTTGAAGGAGAGATAGTCGGTGAAACAACTGCTCTGGTGATCACAGTTGGTAGGAGTGTAAATGGATCTTTCGGATCCGAAAATCTGATCCAATCCGGATCCAAAAATCTGATCCATTGATACTTATTTGATTCCCAAAATAGCATTCGGGGCGAACCTATTTTGATCCGAAATCCCAAATGTCATATCGGTCTCGGGGTGCCATAAAGCCCCTCTCCTTTTGGGGCGACCGGGAGAGCAACCCCATCCATCGACAGCCTCCCTCCTAGGGTTTGCTCGCGTCTTCCACAACACAGTGGCGACCTTCCACTAGTGGTCACCACCAGTGGCAGTGGCATCTCACGACACTGTGGCGACCTTCCACCCGCTCATCTCCATCCCGGTGTGGGTCGTCGTCTCTCTGGTCTCGAAGGCCCTTCCCCTCTGCACGATCTTGCAGCTCCAGTAACCACCGGAAGGGTGGGCGGGGGACCTCTTCCTCGATCTCGCGAGGCATCGGGCACGGTCTTCACTGGCTTCTTCCTCCTCAAGCTCTTTTCTCAGCTGGGATGACTCTTCTCTCTTTTGATGCCTCTGTAGGCTCTTCTCTTCTCTTTTCCATTTTTCTTCTCACCTTCTGTCTGTCTGTCTGTCTATTCTTTGCTTAGGATGTAAGTGGCTTTTATACCTCCGGCCGTGTTGACCTCCGTCATGATGGGAGTAAATTGGAGGCTGACCCCCGGTCTTGTCTCCTGGTAGGGATGCATGTGTGCCTGCACCAGAGGGTGATAACTGGGCAAGCTCCTACCTGGCTGGATGTGATCCCGCTACCCGCCAAGGGTCACATGCAGTGACCATCATGTTTGCCACCGGTTAGCACCAGTCCGAAGGCTGGACCGTGTCACTGGGTGCAGAGGAGAGGATGCTGCACTGGGTGGAGGGGCCTAATAGGTGTGCCGCAGGAGAGGCTTGAAGAGTGTGCCACTGGAGAGGCTTGAAGGGTGTGCCACTAGAGGGGCTTGAAGAGTGTGCCGCTGGAGGGCTTTAAGGGTGTGCCACTGGAGGGGCTTGAAGAGTGTGCTGCTGGAGGGCTTTAAGAAGTGCACCATTGAGAGGGCACAATGAGTGTGCCGTTGGAGGCACTAGGGAGTGTGCCGTTGAAAGGGCACATTGGGTGTGCCATTGAGAGGGCACATTGAGTGTGCCATTGAGAGGGCAAGGATGAGTGTGCCGTTGGAGGCACTAGGGAGTGTGCGGTTGAGAGGGCACATTGAGTGTGCGGTTGAGAGGGCACCATGAGTGTGCCACTAGGGGCTTTACGAAGTGTGCCGCTGAGAGGGCACGATGAGTGTGCCGTTGGAGGCACTGGGCAGTGTGCCGTTGAGAGGGCACTGAGCTTTCTTCAGGAGCCCAGGAACTGTGAGCTTCCTGGGACATTCTTCACTGCTAGGGACCCGAAGGTGGGCTCATGGCAGTGTATAAATTCAGGAGGGTATCCTGCCTTTTCCCTGTCATTTAATGCCCCTATGCAAAGGTGAGAACCTACTGGGCGGTAGCATTTCCCCGGAGTCTTGGGCAGTGCGTTTCTCCGGGTTTTCTTTCTTCAGCTCCGATGTTGGTGAGGGGCCAGAAAGGATGTATGGACGTATAATTTTACGTGTCCACATGCAATGAACCATGTGAACCTACAGAAGAATGTAGACACAACAAAAATAACCCAAATAAGTCCTTGGACATGTGTAGTATCTATAATGTAATTAAGCTAAGATGCATAAAAGGAATGGTGAATACCTAGGGTGGTGATTTTTTAACCCCTATGGGGTGTGGAAAAGAGTAGGAGGATGTTTAAAAATGGTGCAAGTGCAAAAGAGCGTGGTAGAGGAAAAGGGAACATGCTATGGTGATGCAAATAGAAGAGGGGAAAACTAAGAGAGAAAGACACAAAACAAACCAATGGAACTTCATACTCCCTGGACCAGAAGCCTTATGGACGTAAAAAGGACTTCTCCCTGAGTGGTACTCACGCCAGGATGCAACAGCATCTCGACGCAAGCTCTAGAAATCTCCTCCTCAAGTCATGAAGCAAAGGGTTCTATTTATAGACCCCAAACCCTCTGGTTGAGTTGGAGAGAAACTTTGCACGAAAATAGGCCTAAACTTAGCAAATTCTCGAAGATAATACTCCCAATAGTCCATAGTAACAAACAGAAGGTTCTAAGGATCACTACTTCGAGAGAAATCGTCAAAACAAGGACTCAAGTTCATCCACGATGAAGTAGAGAAAGAACAGATAGAGCAGGACTCTCTGTCTGCACTAATGATCTTACGATAGACCGCAAGCAAGGACAAACGGTCCATCTATAGACCACAAGGCTCCATCGTCCAGAAAAGATAAGACCGAAGAGACCTAATGGGACTCTCTGTACCTAAACAGTCTAGCAAAGGACCGCCAAAGCTCTCCTAATGGTTGTGCAATAGACTGCAAGGGCTTAAAAGATAAAGCTCACGAGAAAGACAATGAAATAGGACTCTCTGCATGCCTAACGGTCCAGCAAAGAACCACCAACCAGCCCTAATAGTCGTGCGACAGACCGCAAGGTAAGTTGGTCGTGGCAAAAAAGAGATAAGGCCTACTAAGCCCCAAGCGACAAGAAGACAAGGAACGAGGCCCAACCAGGGAGAACGACCCATAAAATAAGCCCCAAAAGTAACCAAAATGGCCAAATGATCGGTGAATAACTCGGGACATCATAAAAATGGATAAGGAAACGACCCAACTCATTGGTAATAAAACGGGTGTCAATAGATGCCCCTTCTTAACGTCCTCTTTACAGGAGAGCGAGCAGAGGTGAAGCGAAATGGAACATAGAGATGAAGCGAAAATGTAGCGAAGCGGACTGAAAAGCAGGCGTTAAGGTAAACTAACACCCGTCCTCAACCAACGAGCGATAGAAATCTTCCGAAAAATATCGAACCAATTACAAGGAACGGCTATACCGAACAACGCATGCCTGGAGGAACTAACAACTAAGGAAAAATAAAACACGACCAATCTCCTCACTGGAACGCACAGCTGATAGGCAGTCGGAGCAAGCAGAAAAGAAAAGAGACAGACAACTAAACTCCAGATAAGAATCCTCAGCTAACCAAACGGGTAGGTACTCTCGTCACGTGACACGTAACTCTCATGACTCGAGGTTTAGTTTCCCGAGTTCTTTGGGTGATTTTGGTGTACATTTTCTGATGATAAGGTCTAGGGTTTCAGTAGGGTTGTCGAGGTTTCACCCATACACTGTGTAGGGTCTACAATGGCATTGTCATGACCATACCCTTGGATCTCATGGTCTTGGGTTAAGCCTTCGTCTGTGAGGATGGGCCTCCAAAATAGAGGTGTGGTGGTGTTTCTTTCGGTAGCATAGCCAGGGTTTTTCGTTAGTTCAATGGCCCCCCAACTATGAGATCGGGGTGTGCTTCTCGTCACCATACGAGTAGCTTGTAGTGTCAAGGTTGCATCGGCTATTGTGTTTACCATTCTCGTTACTATTGTTCCTTCTGCCATTAGTGTTACTACTACTGTTCCTACTACGGTTGTTGTTCCTGTTACTGCTATTCTCGTTAGCATTGTTGTTATCGCCATTGTTTTGTGGTAGTGTTTCGCAGGACCCCTATTAAACCAATGAGATGAGACTCACCCCTATCTTTCTAGGTGTTGCGGTTCCTCCTCAAGATTCGGAGGTGTAGCGTGGTGGTTCGTAGTTTCCAGCTCGCCGGGCCGAGTGTGCACTTGACATTAGAGTACGTTCCTTTTCCCTATAGACTGTACTTTATTGGACTAGACTCTATAGTTAGATTATTTAATTGAAAATATAGTTTTATTTTTTATTATTAAACTGTTAATTATATAGTTACTTCTTGCATTATTTAAAATTTTGATGTACTTGTACACTCCTTTATAACCCTTCTGAGCCCTCTGACTCGTGGGTGGCAAGTCAGGATTCGAATGGTATCGGGTTATTCTCGATATCTAGATCTTGGGTCATTACAGATGGTATCAGAGCAGTGGTTATGGACGTACATCGAAATTTGAGACAATTGTAGTGATCAGAGTCCATAAGGTCCAGTACAGTCGGTAGTTGACATAAGGTTTTGTGTTTATTTACCGCTTTGCTTCTCGGGTGAGAGCTAGA
Source organism: Amorphophallus titanum (assembly GCA_024336825.1). Taxonomy (NCBI): domain Eukaryota; kingdom Viridiplantae; phylum Streptophyta; class Magnoliopsida; order Alismatales; family Araceae; genus Amorphophallus; species Amorphophallus titanum. Next base: position 45,502,797 of record JANBPO010009603.1, read on the forward strand.
GCGCGCATTGTTGGCACTATGAGGGTGGTTTAATTTTTCCTCGGAGTGCTGGCGTGGGGCTTGAGGAATGAGATAGAGAGCTTTCTTCCCCAAAGGTGGTGGCCCGGGTTGTGCTGAGTTGGGTAGAGTTCTGCCGGCAGGTGTGAGTCCGCGGTGCTGCATTTAAGGAATCTACGGCGAGGTCAGGTGGCTGGAGGGGATTGTTTGCGGCTAGGTGGCCATGGGTGTGCCCCAGAGGTGTTAATATCATTTTGGCCACCTAAGCTTGAGGTTTTCCCAACCCCTAAGGTTTGAGGTCATGGTTTGAGGTGGCAGATTGGATGTTCTGATCCAGAGATGTGCTTAGGTGAGCAAGGATCTTCCTGATGAGTTGCTGATTATCGAGCCTGATTTTCCCATCATGCTCTGTGGTGTCAGAGATGACGTGCCAGTCTTGATTATTTTTACAGATTTCAAGGCAACATTGGGTAGAGTTGTCCCAGTAAGTTCTTGGTCCTGTGCTTCTTCGTATGAATGGGTTGTGTTAGTCCTAGTTTTGCTTCGAGATTGTGTGGCTATGGCTTGGTTCATGGCCCAGATTATGGAACTGGGGGCCATTGTGCACCGCCCTAGATGCATCGTGCGAGCCGGTAGAGGAGATGTGAAGGTTCCATGGTAGATTCAGGATTTGAGGATGAGCATTGGCAGGTGTCAATCATGGTTCATGTTATGGCTCTTGGTGTGGTCGTCCACATGGCAGTAGCTCGAAAGATAGATGTTTTGAGGATCAGGAATCAAGAATGGATTGGAGTTGTCAAGGACAGATTTGAGAGAATGATATCCAATGGCTACAGGTGTAGCAGCCTTCGAGCCTAATGTCTTTTGTGGTTTCTCCACTCCTCGATAAGTGTTTTGGCGTGTTCATGGTTCTGGGATCAGAGGTCGGAGTAAGTGGGGAGTGTGTGGCAGTGGCTAGCTCAACCACTCTGGCAGAGTGTGGCTGGCGATTAGCAGAGCCAGTGCTCGAGGCATGGTGAGTTACAGTTCGGGAATTGTAATGATGGTGCACTGGGAGTTACTGTGAATGTGGTCTAACGGGACACTTGGCGAGTGTTGTCGGAGGAGTTGACCTGACGATAGTAATGGTTTTTCCTGGTGCTGGAAGGTGGGGTTCCCAGCTTGTGAGAGGTTCGAGGTCAGGTCAAGCATGGAGATCTCCCGCTTTGTAGGAGGTATGCTTGTTTCTCCCTGGTCGGGGAGGATTGCATTTTTGCTAAGTTATGTTGTCTTGCATCGTGTGTTCGGATTGGTTGGCCTCCTCTTGTGTGCCATGAAGTCTATGCGAGACATGTTTTGTATTTGGTAGTATGGCTGCCTGTGAGAAGCGATGCCCATTCCCTTGGTGCGAAGGGGTGCATTGACATCATGCCTGAAGGATGAGTGCTAGTTGGGCTGGGCTTGCGAGAGTTTGTGGTTGGTGTTGCGATTTTCGATGTGTTGTGGATTGGAGCCTGTGAAGTTATAGGGGATTGCCAGATTAAGAGAGAATCTGTGCTCTGGGTTTGAGGTAATGGGACTTTCCTCACCATGTTGTCTGGAGTTAGCCAGCCGAGATGAGGATAGCGACAACAGTGACAATTACTGTAACGATAATGTTGACAGTTACCAAGACAATGTCAATTTATGATGAATTAGCACAAACAATTTCAGAAGACAATCAACCAACCAAGTTCGGTACTCGGCAGAGGTTCAATCTAGGATCTCCTCACGCAAGAGGTAGCATTCCAGATAGGCATAACCTATCATTCTAGCCACACCTTTCTATATACCTATTGGTTAATGACTCAAGTACAAGCAACGAATGAATAGATCATAAACATCAATATTGGCTATGAACGTTCCTATGCATTCATCTAGTCGTAGGAAAGAATAGAGAAGTAATCATACACAATGCAAGGCAATTGTAAGGTGGTTCGATCTCGAGATTGAGATCTATGTCCACCCCTTACTCAATTGAATAAGGCTTCCGTTGTCAAACAGCATGAAGATCTGCTGATCCACAGCTTCGAGGATGAAATCCCTACAATCTGCTAAGCTTTACAACATGCTTTCCACTGAGCAATACAACTTGCTATCCGAGGATCACACCTCGCCGCTACCTCACAGCTTGGACTGCTGATGCACAGCTTACAGATAATTTCAGAAGCAAATTAAAAGAAAACAAATGAAAGACAATGACAGAGAGAAAAATGTAGCTCTCTCTGGAGCAATTTGACTCTGGATCTAATCTAGAAGTCAAGACAATCACAACCTCTACTCTTCCTCTCTTTTCTCTCAGACTTCATTGCTCTCTTCCGACACTCTATTTTTCTTTCTCACTCTCTACAACAAGCTCTCTATCTCTCGTAGTGCTCTTTGCTCCTCTTTTCTCAAGCTCTGGTGCTCTTCTGCTCTCTTATGCTTGGGTGCTTCAAACATGAACGCTCGACTCCTTTTTATACTAGCGAGTGCAAACATTGTGGTCCACATGAGTTTTCTAATTGGGTACGTGGCTTTACCCAAAACGGCACTACGAGAGTCCACGTGTCTAGTGCAGACGAGAAGTAGATCCATGTGGTAGGATATTCAATTTGGCCTCTCGCCAAGGATCACGTGTCAATCAGGGTCATTTACGACCCACGTGACTTTACTCAATCGTTCAGATATTGCAGTCTCAGTGTTTTGAGTCTTTGCCCAAATCACTTCTGTTGTTCCCCTTTGTGATCTTCCTACTAAGACAAAAATGAAGATCTAATCATATTGAAAGATCAGATAATTTTGACTTAAGCATATCATAAGCACAGAATGAACCATAGTAAATGTACAAAATTCTACATATGCATCGGTGCACAGACAAGGTGCATCAACCTGTTTAATCTAACATGACTAACACATGCAGCAAGGTAAAGCAATAGCATTGACCTTTAATTAACACAGGTTGACCTTATTTTGTCACTCAAGCTATATCTGTAATGAAGGTGCATCGACCTATGTGTGCACCATGAACTATAACATCAATGTGCCACTTAGCCAAGTTAGCCTATGCTGGTGATGTATAATAAAGATGCATAAAGCATCGACGCAAGACCTTACTGCACGGACCTGACTTCACAACTGATGCACAAGGTGCATCAACCTTGAGAATGATGACCTTTGTTGCACCGACCTTATGTTGCTATCGCTGGCTCAATAGCATCAACCAGCCTATGATGTGCACTGACCTGATGAACCATCATCTAGCATATAATGCCTAGCAACATCGACCTAAGTATAAGGTGCACCGACCTGATAGCAATTCATTCTACAGCCGCATCGACCTTCTAGGCAGAAATGCATATGTGCATCGACCTCATAGCTGCATGACTTCTACAGCTGCATCGACCTTCTAGACAAAATGCATATGTGCATCGAATTGTTTGTTCAATGCAGTGGAAGATGCATCAACCTTTTAATGCAACACTTCTGCATATGCACTGACCTTCTAGACTGGAATGCATATATGCACCGACCTTACTCTCTCAATGCATGAATATGCATTGACCTGTCTTTTCTAAGTATGTGAAGGTGTATCGACCTTATTATGAAAAAGACTTATTCTGACTTTAGTAAAAACTGTAGATTATCACAGTGTTGTCAGTATCAAGATTAAGATCAATTACACTATTGCCAGCATTAAAATTAGATATCAAATCCAGAGAAGACACAACATTCTCTCCCTTTTTGATGATGACAATACTGCTATTCTTTTGATGGCAACGCTGTCTATATAATGAGTCAGAATATGCAATGATCACAGTCAAATACAATAGGAGACATTTTTAGCTTTCTCTACCCTAGCTTTCTCTCCCCCACAAAAGACTAGATATCGGGTAGCAAACAAATAAGTAGCAAAACAGACTACTCTCCCCCTTTGACTCTTCCTTTAGACAATGATGTGCTATGGACAGAGTTAGCTCAGAGCTAGCTTTCTCTCCCTTGTCAGCCAACTCTAGCCATCTCAAAATCTCTCCCTCAACTAAAGTCATCAAAATCTCTCCCCCTTTGCCATCAGCAAAAAAAATGATAGAGACAAGTTGAGCTTATCAGGGAAGTGACAAAAAAGATGTGATGACAGTATAGTAAAATTAGAGGAAGGATCTAACTAACAAGCTAATTTATCCTTCATTCACCAAATATACAGAGTTTAGATTCTTCTGGTAACTTAAAAAAGATCCAAAGTAGCAAAAGTTATTTGGCAAATCAGTGAGTTGCATAATGAAGAGAAGAATCAGAAAATCTTGGATGACTGGTCTACATGATCCAGATCTTAATCAACTTGTTGAACAGTACACAAAATTTGAATTCCATATAAATGCCTCAAGACCAGAACGTTATTGGGGGAGGTGGTCCGAAAGAAACTAGTAGTATAGCCATGCAGTCTTAAACTTCGTAAATTATCATCACCATTATAGATTTATCCTATTCATTTGAGGTGGACTACACGAACTCTACTTTGTTATTTTATGCTATCAAATGTTATATTTATAGGTAAACCTAGAAAAACACCATAGGCCCTCCAAGCCTTTTTACCATCTTCCACTTGAATCAGACTGCACCTTCTAACCATTACAGAACCTGGATAATGCCTATCTTTCCGCAACTTAACCTTCATATATCACCTTGGAACATAGGACATATAAGGCATTCTCATTCTGATGAAAACCCTCAGATCTCTTGTGTTGCCCCAATATGAAACCTAGTTAAGTTTCAGAAATTCATGTGAAAAAACTAATTTGGTAATCTGAATGCTGTTCCATGAACTGTGTTTGTGCAGTAGATAATGCAATTGAGTACATATCACTATCCAGTAATGTCAAAGGGAAATGACATTGCAATAAGCAGTGCAATAGGTCTTCGCGATGGATGAGCTTATTTCAGTGACAATTTTGAATCATCAGCCACAGTTAAGTGACAAAAGGATGGATAGGTTTGGATGTTTATTTCGACATGAAAAGTAATTAAATCTGCGAGATAACTTTTGCGTTCATTTGAGTATAACTTACAAGATAATGTCGATTAGGAGATAGGGATGTATCAGTAATGGTCCATCGCAAACTTCTGGCAAGTATATTTTTTTTTTGTCCTCCATCCATCATTAACATCATATATTCTGATATTACTTCCCTGTTCAGTTTCACAGAAGAGAATAGAAAATTAGATAGGAACTAACTGGATCATTGAAGGCATGTGAACTTAAACTAAAGCCTCAAAAGTTACCTGAAAACCAGCAACAAAAAGTGAACCATCATCAGAGAACTGTGAGACATATGCTCTGCTATTCATCCTGTCAATACGGCACAGGCCATTCACAGACAAGTATCGGCCAAGAACATGGCAGCGATCAGCCAGAGAGAAATTTCCCCTCTCAGAAAAATTAGCTTCCCTTGCTGACAACATTTTGACCACAGAAATTGGCATCTTCTTGTCAGAATTCAGGGCTTTCTGAATTTTTTCACCGGGTTCTGATCTGAGCTTAGTGATATGGGCAATTTCATTATCAACATCAAAAGATCCTTCCCCAATTCGTTGACTGGTGCATGCTCCATTGCTGGTCTCCCCAATGTCGCACGAGTCAGAATCTAATTCTAGCTTACTCATTGTGTAACCCATGCCAAAATGACAGCTAAAGGTGCATTGTACAATACCTGAAAGTCTCAGAGACATGTCAATGAAATGAGCAAAAGGATCAACACATTTTGGAAGCTACATAAAATGGCCAATCTCTCGGGGCCTTGACCATTTATTGACTATTAATGGATGGAAAGAAGAGCAAAAAGCTATGGCGAGCACAAATAAAGGAGGCCAAAAATGAAGAGTACAGAATGATTCCGCTCAAATGGCATGCACAGAAGGGTCAAATCAACCAGGTTAGCAATTAGGACTGAGCATTACTCTTGCATGCTCATTTTAAACAACAGCATGTTCCATCTTCGATGATGAATGAATCATGCTCCAAATTGAATCTTAACCACTAATTCATCAATCAGTAAGATCATTTAGCCTTATCTATTAGACAGACAAATGCTGCTCTATAAATCTGGCATATGCTACGTTGCATCAGATCAATGACAACCAAAAACGAGGAGACATGCGAGAATGGAACAAGTAGCAAAATGTAAAGCCATCTTTCTAATGTGAAGACCTGAAACATTTGAGCTTCAGTAGAAATCATTATATACCAGTCTTCATCCATGGTGACTCAACCAGTCCTCTAGCACAGCAATTATATTTGTTTTAGTTCCAATGTACTTGAATGATAATGTGACAATCCATGGTAATCTTCCCATACTGAAGGATAACAAAAAACCTCAATAGACCTTCTAAGAATAATGAATGTATCGGTAGATGGTTTTTTACAAGGACTCCTCTAAAAGCATCAGTCAGAAGACTCCTCCAACCTAGAAGTCCTCATGGGTCATCATGTCCTAGTGCAGGTGAAAAATATACATATGTAATTCATGATTAAGGAAACATACTTAATCAAGGCTAGGACATGGTCGAATACAAGCGGAGAAAGAAACAAGTACCACATAGTCAAATATTAATTAGAGAAACAAGTGAAAGACAAACTGAATGAGGGCCAAAAAGATATTTATAAAGAAAAGCAAACAAACAAACAAAACGAAGGGGAGAACAGTAAGGCTCTCTTAGAGCAACCTTGAAATACAACGGTTACACCAGAGTTTCACCAGAACAATCATTTTGCATGCCATCAGGTACCATAAACTAGAGAACTTTATCAACTAGAGCATTGATCTCAAATGAGTTTGTCACTTGCTCTGTGTAGGGGGTGTCACCTATGAAAAAGCCCTATTGGATTTAGGAGCTAGTATGAATCTTCTACCAACATCTATGTACCAAAAGTTTAGGATGGGAGAACTTAAATCAACCCTAGTAATTCTCCAATTGGCTGATCGATCTGTTAGAACACCTAGGGGGTTGGTAGAAGATGTCCTTGTCAAGATAGGCACCTGCTACTTTCTTGTTGACTTCTTAATCCTTGACATGAATTCTACCTCAGACTTGGCCCAAAGCCCAATCATATTAGGCCAACCCTTCTTGGCCACTGCTAATGCCAACATCAAGTATAAGTCTGGACTTATGAATATCTCTTTCAGGGATCGAAAGATAACACTCAATGTCTTCAAAGCTCTTAAACATAGGAGGGAAGAGGAAAATTGTAACACCATTGATGTGATGGATGAAATAGTAGAGGCCAACCCTCCCCTGACCTAGCCTAAAAACTTTGACAAGGCTGAAGACATTGAACCCATTTTAAAGGTCCATACGCTTAAGCCCACACTTTGGCCCACTAAGTTTGAACATTTGCCCGACTTGAAGCATGAACCTTTGCTTCCTTCCATTCAAGCCCCACCACAGCTAGATCTAAAACCCTTGTCAGATTCTTTGAAATATGTGTTCTTAGGGACTAAGAAGACTTTACCTATCAATATAGCCTTTGATCTGACATCTACTCAAGAGGACCACCTAATTGATGTCCTCAAAAGACATAAGGAAGCTATAGGTTGGTCAGTGGCTAATCTTAAAGGAATATGCCCATCTGTGTGTATGCATCACATTTATTTGGAGGACAATGCTAAGTTAACTAGGGAGATGCAAAGAAGATTGAACCCTTACATGAAAGAAGTGGTTAAGAAAGAGGTGGTTAAGTGGCTTGATGTGGGTATTATATATCTAATTTTTTATAGTCAATGGGTAAGTCCAACCGAAATAGTTCCCAAGAAATCCGGGCTTACTGTGGTGAGAAATGACCAAGGGGAAATGGTACCCACTAGACTATCCACTGGGTGGAGGGTATGCATAGACTACAGAAAATTAAATGCTGCCACTAAGAAAGACCACTTTCCTCTACCATTCATTGACCAAATCTTGGAGAAATTAGCTGGCCAAACATACTTCTATTTTTTGGATGGTTATTCAGGATACAACCAAGTGGCCATCCACCCAGGGGATCAAGAAAAGACCACATTCACATGTCCCTATGGGACATTTGCATTTAGGAGAATGCCCTTTGGGTTGTGTAATGCTCCAGCAACTTTTCAGAGATGCATGATGGCCATTTTCTCAGATATGGTGGGAGATTTCTTGGAAATTTTTATGGATGATTTCTCAATTTTTGGAGATTCTTTTGAAATATGCCTAGCTAATCTTACACGGATTCTTGAAAGATGCATAGAAAAGAGGTTGATTTTGAGCTGGGAGAAGAGTCACTTTATGGTGAAAGAGGGCATAGTCTTGGGCCACATAGTTTCTCATCGGGGTATAGAGGTTGATAAGGCCAAAATTGACCTCATTTCCAATCTTCCTCCACCCACATCAGTTAAGCAAATTCGATCTTTCCTTGGCCATGCCGGCTTCTATCGCCGGTTTATCCAAAATTTTTCTCAAATTGCCCGACCTTTAACCATCCTCCTAGCCAAAGATGTCCCTTTCCATCTTGATGAACCATGTTTAAAGGCTTTCAATGTTTTGAAGGAGGCTCTGACCAAAGCTCCAATTCTTCAGCCACCTGATTGGTCTCTGCCTTTCGAGATCATGTGCGATGCATCTGATTTTGCTATAGGTGCAGTTTTAGGGCAGAGGATTGATAAGCGCCCCGTGGTGATTTACTATGCTAGCCGCACACTTGGTGATGCACAACTGAATTACACCACCACGGAAAAGGAACTCTTGGCTGTGGTGTTTGCCCTTGAAAAATTCAGATCATATCTATTAGGGTCTAAGGTCATCATCTACTCTGATCACTCAGCCTTAAGACACCTAATGTCTAAGAAAGAAGCCAAGCCCCGTTTGATTAGATGGATCCTACTCCTGCAAGAATTTGACATTGAAATTCGGGATAAAAAAGGGTCTGAAAATGTGGTGGCTGACCATCTTTCTAGGATTCTTGTACAAGAGAATGAGCCCATGAGAGACTATTTTCCGGATGAACAACTCTTGTCCATTAACCACATCAAATCTCCTTGGTATGCTGATATTGTTAATTATCTGGCAGTTGGATTGACCCCTGAAGGTTGGTCTAAGAATGAGAAGGATAGATTCTTTGCTCAGATAAGACATTACTTTTGGGAGGACCCAGAATTGTTCCGTATCTGTGCTGATAATGTCATTCGAAGGTGTGTTCCTGATCATGAGCATCAAAGCATTCTTACCTTCTGCCATACTCTTGCTTGCGGAGGACATTTTTCTGGGAAGAAAACTGCTGCGAAAGTCCTCCAGAGTGGTTTTTATTGGCCCACTCTTTTTAAGGATGCCCATGATTTTAGTCAATCTTGCCCAAAGTGTCAAACTATGGGGAATATCTCTCGGAGAGACATGATGCCCTTAAACCCCATTCTTGTGGTAGAAATTTTTGATATATGGGGAATTGATTTCATGGGACCATTCCCACCATCTTATGGGCATGAGTATATTCTAGTGGCTGTTGATTATGTTTCAAAATGGATTGAAGCCGTAGCAACTAGAACCAATGACCATAAAGTGGTCATGAAATTTGTGCAAAAGAACATTTTCTCGAGGTTTGGATTTCCTAGGGCCATAATTAGTGATGGAGGTAGTCACTTCACTAACTACCAATTCAAAAGCTTGCTGAAAAAGTATGGGATCACCCATAAAGTGGCCACACCATATCATCCCCAAACGAGTGGGCAAGTGGAAGTGTCCAATCGAGAAATCAAAAATATTTTGCAAAAGACGGTGAGGACTGATAGGAAGGACTGGGCTGAGAGATTGGATGATGCATTATGGGCCTACAGAACAGCATATAAGACCCCTATTGGGATGTCACCCTTCAGATTGATTTATGGAAAAGCCTGCCACCTCCCAGTGGAGCTGGAACACAAGGCTTATTGGGCAATCAAACAATTTAACCTGGACTTGACCCAAGCTGGATCACACAGGGCCTTGCAATTAAGTGAGTTAGAGGAGCTTCGTGAGGAATCCTATGAGAACTCCAAAATCTATAAGGCCAAGATGAAAACTTTTCATGACAAACACATCTCCAGGAAAACATTTGAACCTAATCAAAAGGTCTGGTTGTTCAATTCTAGATTGAAACTTTTCCCTGGGAAGCTTAGATCTAGATGGGATGGGCCATACATTGTAGTTAATTCATTCCCCCATGGTGCTGTTGAGATCTGTGACCCCAAAAGTGGCAACACTCTCAAAGTCAATGGCCAGAGACTCAAACCCTTCATTGAAGGAGTCTCAAATGAACTGATTGTGGAAGAAATTGCATTAATTGAACCAAGTTGAACTCGCTGATGTCTGGCTGAAGACATTAAACTTAGCGCTAATTGGGAGGCAACCCAATTCTTTTTCATAAATAAAAGAGACTGACTGATTGCTTTTCTTTCTAGAAACATGGAGCATAGGCAGCACCTCTCTCTACAGCAACATTTCATCTTGCTCAGGTTGTACCTTTCCCTCTCAAAACATTCACTCTATATTGTCCTAATTTTCTATTTTAAACATGTCATTGAGGACAATGTCACTTTAGTTGGGGGGGGTAGCTTGTGCTTAAATTTCAAGCTTGTACTTAAATTTCATCAAAATGCAATAAATTTTTCATGACATTCCCCTAACAAAATGCTTCAGGGTCATTTTTCATGATAAGAAACTTGTCAAAATGATAAGACTTAGAATATCCACTTGTGACAGCATTGAATTAAAGGGTGAATTAGTTGGTTATGTTTTTAGCATCTTCCTCAGAATACACTCAGATTTTTGAACTCGCACACATTTGCACATATGCTCAGCTTGATAGTCAACAGATCTCCAAGGAGCATGCACTTTGAACGATAATATCTGGGACTAGAAATGCTTTTCATTTTCAGGCTCCTCTGCCCCTATTGGGATCTCAATCTGAAGGATCAGTCCACAGCACTCATGCATTGTTGGCAGTTTCGGCCGAAACGTATCGGTTTCGGACCAAAACGAAACGATACCCACACCCCGAAACCGGGGCGAAACCGAATGTAGGCTTTTAAGGGAAAATATGATTTTAATGGTTTCGGACAAAAACCGAAACCGAAACGGTTTCAGACCCGGCCGAAACCGGTACTGGCATCCCTGCACTCATGTTACTACAATTGAATAAAACTCCAATGGCCAGTAGGGGCAATCTAGTACCATGGGAAAAGGTGGTTCTCTTCATGATGCTGATGAGTGATCATAGCCTATTCTTTTACTTTTAAAGAGGGATCAATGAATCATCCCTGAACTTCGAGCTTTAACAATTGGTCTCAACTCTCAAATTTTGTCTCATATTGCTGGTCTTCATCCTCATACCATCACACTAGATTCTAAATGTCTTCTAGATCTTCTCAATGCTATCTGTGATCCTCCTTGAACAACCTTACATGGTGGAAAGTTAGTTCTGTCGCATATCAAATGGATAGTGCAATCATGAAGGCAATTGGTTGGTAAGTGCACTGGACTGCTATAGAAGACTAAACTAATAAATTAACCCTGTCTGAACAAGACATGTGCAAGCGTGCTAAAGGATGTACATTTTAGATCATGGTGTCTTGCCTTCTATTGACTAGTTTTATGTGTTGTTTCATGGAACTCAATTACTTCAATTAATTGAAAAAGTTGTCACAGGACCTAAAAAAAAAGAAGAAAGAAAAAGAACTATTTCCTCTATTACTATGCCATCATTGCGAGAACTTGGGCTTCCTTACCTCTTGACACTTTCTATCAACCAAAATTTCTGATGCACTGAAGCAATCATATTTCACTGTCTTCATCCCATGATGTTTTGGAAGTGTATATACTGTTCTACGCATTAAAATGGACAAATATAGAAAGGAGACATATAAAGGTCCCTCTATACAGGAGCACCACTCACTCTCCTTTCAAAAAGCCAAAAAAAGACAGATGTCGAATCCACATCGCAATTTAACCCATTCCCACACCCAAGTGCGACAAAAAAAAGAAATCACCTTCTTGGTCTTAGAATCCCTACAGAAGATCCCTGCATTCTGCTTGCTCCACATGGCCCATAAAACAACATGAGGAGACAACCAGCAAGCTTTTTGATTGCCTCTGAGACTCTGCAAGCGGTTCCAATTGAGGTCATGAACAGTGGCCAGTATAACTGTATAAGCTGTGTTCAGTGAAGGCTTTGGAAAATGAGCTCCCACACTTCCCTCATAAAAGAGCACTTGATGTAAAATTTCCCTTTGCCACTTTATACGCACAAGCAGACACTCACCCAAAGCCCCAACCTTTCCCCATCCTTCTACTTCTATTACTCTTCCCTCTACCTACATATAATCATCAAGGCTATAAATAATTAGACTCTTTCTCGATATTTCAATTTTTTCAAGTACAATGCTATGAAAGTGAACGTTACAAATCTAAATGAACTAAAAAAAGAGGAAGAAATAGAGCCGAGATGTAGAAGAGTTATGCCACCCAATCCATGCCGAGCCTTGGAGAAGATTGCCCTGCTTGGAGTGGATGCCGTCATAAGAGGGCTGAAGAAGAAGATCCACCAATGGGATGTGAGAGAACATGTCATCGTCTATGCCACCGAGCCTTAGATCACCGCCTCGCCTTGGAATGAACACCACCATGAAAGGGAGATTATAGAGGAGAGATCTAGGAGAGAAATAGAGAGGGATGTGTAGAAATTAATGGGGTTTAAGAGGTGAGAATGGTGAAGGCAAGAGAAGGAAGAAGGGAGGCTCTCAATCTATGTGAAAGGAGAGGAGAAGAAGGAACAAGAGAGGGGCTGACTAAGGCTAGAAGAAGGAGAGAGGAGGGGGCGAACTAGGCTAGAGGAGGAAGCAGAAGAAGGTGAAGAGGGTGAAGAGAGAGGGGCGCACTAGGGTTAGGGCTTAAAAGAGAGAGAGAAGAGAGGGCGGCCTAGGGTTTGGAAAAAAGGAAAGATTTATCTTAGCAAAAGGCAAAAATCCCCTTTCTTCTCCTTGACATGGGCTATTTATAGAGTAAATAGGTCAAATAGAGGGTGGAGATCGTGTTTGATGGAGATGGAGGGCTGAGATTAGAAGAGAATGGGATAGAAGATGGGGAGAGGAGAGAGGTCTGCCCCCTTCTTGGGCAGTTTAGGCGCCCCCCTTGGGTTTCCTAAATGAGTGGAGATCTCCTCCTATTTTCTCTCCTAGAATTTCTCTTCAAATTAATTCAAAGTAAATCTTTCCTTTATCTCCTTTCACACAAAAGAGGGATGGTGGCTACTCCTTTGACTTGGTCAAGGGGATGAGGGTGCCCTAGGGCATCCTTGGTCCGGTCTTGTGACCGCTTTGCCCCTGGCTCTTCTATCAATTGTCCAGAGCATTCTGTACATACAAATTTTGGATTTTGTCCATAAAAATTATTGCATTATGCATATAAATCATGAATGCCCAAAATTATGCAATGATAAATTAATGCTCATGTCCCTCAATTCCCCTTTATTGAATAATAACACCAAATTAGGTCAATTCGCGTGAAATGCCTGATTTATGCAGGAGATTGAGGTTAACCATAAGGTATGCATAATTGCCTAATTATGTGCACTTGAAATGATGTAAGTGACATGAATTATTATAAAAAGATGAACACTCATCAATTAGCTAATGACTTATAGTTAGACATCGTCAAAACACAATGCACACGACATTCTCCCCCTTTTTGATGATGGCAACTGTGAGTTATTGTGCTCACAATTTTGAAATTTGAGTTCAAGACATGGTTTTAGGAAAATAGCAGACTTTTAACAAGAATAGCATGAAGCACCTTGTAGGGAAGAGAGATTCATCAAGATTTTGAATTTATGAACATGCAGTAGGGAGAGACTAACTTCAGACCAATCACACTATGATTTTCTAACTGACCAACCAGACTATGACTCAACAAGACTATGATTCATCAATGACTTCTCCAACTTATGACTCATCAATGACTTCTCCCCCTTTGACATCATCAAAATACTAGGAGAGGTGTTCATAGATGTGGGGAGACAGGGAAGGAAGCTGTGGAAATTGAGGAAACTGAGATGGGAGTTCAGTGAGGGTATTCAAGCTTAATATAGACTTCATTATTGTGCTGGACTAATCCCAAATTCAGAGACCTTCCTCAAATGTGCATTGCATGGTTTGATCCTAATGATTGAAGGATTTAAAGTGAATTACTTCAGAGGTTGCAGAAGCCGAGAAAGTAACAAGAATGTCTGCTCACAGGGTTACTAGAGCTAAAACAATTTTGCACACTACAGGCCTTGACACTCATCTTGGAGACTTTCTTATGTAAGTCTGGTAACTTTTTAGGATTAACTACCATAAGTATTGAGAGCAAATAATTTGATGCAATGAGTGTTTACTCAATCCAGCACCTCTGGTGTTTAGAGCAAGTCACAAATCAACCTTATCTTGTAGGTTGACAGTCAGGTTGAATTGGTACCTTTTGACGTGGGGAAGTACATGTGTTAGATGTAACCTTCCCCATTTACTCAGTGCAGTTAGCTATTCTACCTCATTTTGACCAGAGATAGCTTGCCACCTCATGCCTTAGCCCTCCTCACTTCATTGGTGAAGGGGCACAGTTTCTCAGCAGACTAAAGCCATTACTTTGTGTATAATTGCAACATTTTTTTTAATTTGAATGAAACCAGAGCAGAGTTAGTTAGGAAACTACCTTTTAATGTGAACAACCTCACGTCTCAGGTGAAGTGTGCCTTACCATTGGTCTGCATCGAGTGCTTCAGATAGACTGATATAGCATGATTGTTTGAAGATAATACTTAATGAAAGGTTCATCAACCAAAACTATTACTGAATTCTCATAATCAGGCTAAAGGAGTACTAGGATTCAACCACTTAATCCTTTAGCAAGAATAAACCTGAGGAGACCTTCCTTAAACTTGCCAGTTTTAGACCTCATAGAATTATTAGCCTTAAAACCTCAATTTATTGGAGCAACCATGATGCCAGAAGTTGGAAGGTTATTAGTGGGGGTATTGCGCCTTTCATTTATTCGTTGTTCTTATGATGCATGTCGTTCTATACTTTGGGCTGATTGTTGCCATTTCTGTTTTTTTTTTCAGGGGGTGCTATAGAAGCTCCCTTGCCTGCCACTGACCTGGATATGGGAGGGGGGAAGCTCCTCTCCTAGTATGGAGCCTGCCGCTCGGGACCCGGCAGGAGCCGAGGGTCTTGTACGATTAGATAATTGATTTTTTTCTCAAAATCATTGGCGTTGAATGCGCTTACATACACCTAACAAGTATTGTGCTTTGCACTTTGTTAAGGAGAACACAGTTTGTTGATGAACAATCGGCGCCTTCTTTGCCCACTAATCATTTACCTTGTGCTCTTGCGTTCAGTCATAATGACCATATTGCCCACTCCCTCTTTTTCTTTTTGCAGCATCACCAAAGAGCGTTCACTCAAGCACGGTCACTGAACGGCGTGAATCTGCCTTGGCTATTGACTTCCCAGCGCATGGAATAACTTGGTCAGACGGCCCCCAGCCTGTGCCTTTCGTGAGGGTTGAACTTATACTTGACACGCTTATCAACGGCGCTCAAGTTATGTTCCAAAGGAAGAGTCTCCCCTCAGTGGAGGCCGCGTGGGATGCTCTTCGGACTGGCACACGAGGTTACCACGCACTGGGGCTGCCAAAAGAGCCCTGGATGGCAGCAGTGGCAAATGTTGGTGGGGGGGATTTCAACACTCGCATGAGGCTTTGGCCTAGGAGACTTGTCGATCGAGGATCCAACAACTTGAAGCTGAAATTAACACTTTATCTAGCAAGGTCCAAGAGCTAGATTCCAGGGCTGAAAAAGCTCGAGACCGTCGGACCTCCTTTGAGGTAGCCATGGTTGGAAGCAAGAATCAAGCCACATTGCTCCAAGAAACTATCCGGACTATTCTATAGAGGATTGAAGAATCGCAAGCCACAGTTGAATCAAATGCCAAATGTCACACCCCGAGATATACATCGGAATTAAATCGGGAACGTAAATAGCCAGCAAATAAAGTCTCAAGCTAGCAAGATAATCAGAGCGCTATACACATTCACATGGTAGATGAATGCACAATATCATGTACTAAAAAATCTTCACTTTATTGAATCATAAATCAAAGGTTACAAATTGATACTTGACTTCGACTCTCTTGACCTGACTAAACTCAAGAAACAAAAGATTTCATAACATGGTCACATTCACCGCCTATTACAGTGAAGGAACTTAAATTACAATAACTGACTCCAGACTCTAACTATCTAGGCTGCACTCGTTCTTCATTCGCTCTCGGACCCGTCACTTGCGTAGTCTGAATCCGACCCGCTAGAGTTTCCTGAAAAAGATTGAAAAGTAGGGAATGAGCGCACTCGCCCAGTAGGTATCTTCATATCAAAATGATGACAATGTTAAAGTAATTAACATTTTAGCTCTATGAAGAATGGCAATAATGAAAGTGTGATAAAACATGTGAAACAAAAACTAAGGTAACAACAAGTATTAATGATGAGTGTAGAAATATGAGACAATATGAGAGTATGATCAAGCAAGATTATAATATAGTCTTTCAATAGCAAGAATGTACTAGTATGTAATGAGAATGTATTGTTCATAACATTGAAAAGATATGCACTAGAAAGTCATGTAACAAGCATGTAATAATCAAGCATGAGACCTTGTGGATTTCACATGTTTATAAAAAAAATACTCCCAGCGTAATACAATGCTAGTACTTATCATATCACATGATTTGTAGTATGTTTTTGGCCATCTGTCGAGGGGGCTAGCATGGAGCCCTTGGACACTGTCTGTGCCCGCCCTTGTATCTTCAAGTTATAAATCAAGCTACTTCCACAAGAAATATGAATGTAGGCCAATAATATCAGGTTCAAACAATGGGTTCATGGCAACAAAACCAAGGTAAGAATGTACCAAGATGAAATCATGAGATCAAGGATGAATTAATTAGACATTACATCACGAAGGAATTTCGGTAGCATAATAGTACATTACCATAGTTTCATAGTTTATTAATGACTTATTAAACAAGGTTTTGGATTCCAGACAATCAGGAGACCATCTGAGAACAGAGTACAATCAATCCCTTGGGTCAAACCATGGGTTAGACAACAAGATGACATAATGTGGTCGAGCTAGGATCACTATCAAGAAGTAGCGGTCAAGTCAAGGTCGCTATCTAACTGGGCACTGAAGATGAGTCGATGCAGGAACAGGAAAGGAGGCGACTCAATAGAACTACTAACAGAATACGATCTAGGGACAACTGCTATCATGAGGTAGCAGTTTGGTCCGATCTGTGATCTAGATAGAGTGCAAGAAAACGTAGAAAACTCAAGTGCTTTCTGGACCAATGGGTTTTTAGGGTACAACCAGCTCGACATCCTAGTGGAAATCCTAGGTTCGCGGAGACTTACGGAGGCCTTGAAATAAGATCACCTAGTTCGGCAGAAGGAATATCTGATGGATAGGCTCTCAAGTCCAAGAGGTGTTCCTATCAAGTGCAAGTGATCAAATAGCAACGTACCGGAATACACGCTATAAGTGAACTAATAAAATCGAAAGGACATGAGAAGGGAATGTGCCAAAGGATAATGTGAATGGGGGTAGAGGATATGGAGCAAACACACAAATCACAACCCATTACACAGGGGTTTTTAAGGTGGTTCAGTTGCAACCCCTCAACCTACGTCCACCCCTCACCGAACTTGGTGAGGCTTCACCGCACACTGCAAAGTAGCACCATACGGGGACGACGCCGAAGTTACTACACGCTGTAAAGTAGCACCACATGGGGATGACGCCCCAGTTACATATGCAAACAAGTAAAAGGAAAAATAATAAAAGTTAAATGTACAAGTGTAGAGGAAAAACTTGAAAAAGGAAAGAAACACCAATTATGGCTTCAGATAGAGATCTGGAGACTGGTGGCTGTAGCTTTAAATTCAGATCCAAAGATCTTTCTCTTCAGGCTCAGACAACTACAGGGTTGCTCTTCTCTCAAGGTTGATCTCACTTCATTCCCTTCTCTCTTACAGCATTGGACTAGGTTGTCCTTAGTGGGCTCTCTTCTAAGGCAGCAACAAAATAGTAGTAGTAGCTTCTTCAACAAAAGCTTCATACTTATAGAGAACTAGTGGAGGATTTTCCCTCCAAGAAGTATTGTTCTAATTTAAACCATTTTCATTGACTACAGACCTTCTGTCAACAGTCCTTGACTTGATCCTCTAGTCATATGGGAGTAGCTGGGAGATCTCCAAAATCTTCTCTTGACTTGAGGTTGATGCTCTGTAAGGAGTTGACTGTGAGTTGGCATGGCTTCTCGGACAATAGGACGGTGGTAGGAGTAAATGAGATTTCCAAGATGAGAATAAATGTGTCTGCAACAATATTAAGCTTCATGGGCTAGCATAGTAGGGAAGGACATCCCTTTTGACATCTTGAGGCAGGGAGAATGGCTTTGTCTAGTGTAAGGAAGGATACAATCCAACTGGCCAATCCTTTCTTAGGACAGAAGGACAGTCTTCTAGTAGAGAAGACATTCACAGATTTGGTGCCTATCATGATGTCCTTTAAAAGATATTCTGAGCTATCATAAAGAGATGGCAAATCCTCTGACCAAGAAACCTTCTTCCAGACCTCAAAAATCGTGTATTTGAAGGTTTATGCCTGAATATTATATTCCCTAGATGATTTTTGAAAAGATAGTTCTGATAGAGAACTTTTGAGTTTTCCTTCAATGAGGTCGACTTGCTGAGATAGTAGTGTCGACACTGCTTCATAGAATCTGGTTTATAACGGCTTCTGGAAGCACCATGAGGTCGACCTGCTATAACTGTAGTGTCAACACTACTTTAGAAAAACCCTTTCATAACGGCTTCTGGAAAGAGTGTGAGGTCGACCTGCTGAGATAGTGAGGTCGACACCACTTTAAAAACTTCATCAGACGAATGGCTTCTGGAGTTGGTGAGGTCGACACCATTGCTCTATGAGGTCAACACCACTACTCTATGATGTCAACACCACAGCTCTGTGAGGTCGACTCCACAGCTTTGTGAGGTCAACACCACCCTTGTGAAGACTGCCTTATGACTAGGTTGACCATGTTGACTTATTCTTGTGAGATGACTGATATGTGTTGATTGTTGACTTATCTTGTGTTGACTTTGACTTGGTCAAACTTCTCTAGGTCAACTATTGATTGAAATCAACTTGGCTTTCTCTTTTAAATTCCTTTCTTTTTACATCTCCTGCCTATGTTAGCTTTTCAACACTTGTCTTGATTTCTGTGCATCCTTCTGCCTCAATTTCTGTGCAACCTTTGTAGTTGAATTCCATCATATGCAAGCCCCTTGTCCTTTGATGTTCTATCCTCCTATTTTTAGCCTCATATCAACATGGAGAAGGCCCTTATCAGCTTAGAGCGAACATGTACAAAGTTTTCTCATTTGAGCTGCCATTACTGCTACTGATTTTGCCGTTGCTTGCCATTATACCACTCCCCAAGTGATCTTGGCTGAGCGTTTATGCAAGAGAGTTATTTCATGATGAGCATAACATGGAATTTCATGATTGAAACATTCATCATGCATACTGAAGCATAGTTAAATCAATTCAATAGACTTATAATGAATTAGACTCAGACATCATTAAAACAACATATATCTAACAAGTACTGTGTACCGTGTCTCAGTTTCTGCCTCAGGGTGTGTAGGGAGACACTTGAGGCTACGGTGTAAGTCGTCGAAGGATGCTTCTGGTCTCGTGGTTAGTGGGTTAGTACTCATGTCCCTTGGGTGGTTCCGATGCGGGTTTTCTATCATTGTGGTTTGTCGTACTGGCGATTCAGGTATGCTGTTCCATGGACGAGGCTTGGATTAGTGACAGGTGTAGTGGTCCTGTGTAGAGTTCCTTACTTGTAGTTCCCTACCTTTCCTGCTATTTATTTACTGTACTTTCTTTAGTTACTGTACTGTTGTTTCCGTCGCGTGAGGTGGGGATCCACGGGACCCTTACTGAGCCAATGAGACGAGGCTCACCCCCATTATTTTCAGGCGAGGCGAGGCTTTTGCATTGTAAGTCAGAGGTGGGTCACAGTGCTAGTAGTCAGGAGTAGACGCCAGTTCGCCAGAGCTGGGGTATGTCCTACGTACTTGTACCTTTCCTTTCTGTTGACTGTACTTACTTTGGACTTGTAGCTCTAGACTATATAATTGTTATGATGACCACTGGTCACGAAGCCTTGTCCTTCATGGACGGGTCGTCGGGCTATAATCAAATCCGCATGGCCATCAAAGATAAAGACCATACGGCTTTCTAATCTCTTGAGGGGATCTTCAACTATAAAAGCATGCCGTTCGACCTGAAGAATGCAGGTGCAATCTACCAAAGGGCGATGACCAAGATTTTCGACGAGATGCTACACGACCTCGTTGAATGTTACGTCGATGATCTGGTCGTTAAGATAAAAAGGCGAGAGGATCATTTGGCTGACTTACGTCGAGTCTTCGAAAGGCTTCGACAGTATCAACTCAAGATGAATCCAATGAAATGTGTCTTTGGCGTCTCTAGTGGCAAGTTCCTTAGTTTCATCGTCAGGTATAGAGGCATAGAAATTGACCCTGAAAAAATCAAGGTCATAGAGGACTGTCTCCGCCTAAAAATTTGACAGAGCTCAGATCTCTGCAAGGAAGACTCGCCTATATTAGGCGGTTCATTTCTAACCTCTCGGGAAGGTGTCTACCTTACAGTAAACTGATGAAGAAAGGAGCACCCTTCATATGGGATGAAGACTGTCAGAGGACTTTTGAGCAAATTAAGGAGTATTTACTGACTCCTCTAGTCCTAGGGGCACCTGTCAAAGGGAAGCCCCTTATCCTTTATATTGCCGCCATGGATGTCTCATTGGGGACACTCTTAACCCAGATCAATGAAGAGGGCAAGGAGCAATTGTTGTACTACCTCAACCGAAAATTGATCAGGCCTGGGCACCGGGATGCGCCTATGGAAAAGGTGTGCCTAGCGTTGGTATTTGCTGTCAAGAAGTTAAGGCATTACCTTCTAGCTCACCGGGTAGAGCTCATCTCCAAATGCAATCCACTCAAATTTTTGCTCAGCCAGCCCGTTCTCTGCGGTAGGCTCGGCAAGTGGACACTTATCCTAATGGAGTTCGACATCACCTTCATCCCACGCAAGGCGATCAAGAGACAAGGAATGGCCGAGTTTTTAGCTGCGCATCCTGTGCTAGAGGATTCGCCACTCAACTTCGAGTTGCATGGTGAAGAGGTGTTGGTGCCTTCGCAAGAAACCGGGGAACATTTTGAAAACGTCCCACCACAAGCGGAGCCGGACGTCCTCGCCCTTGGCCTCCCACATTGGGAGTTGTATTTTGATGGTGCTTCCCAAACAATCAAAAGGGTCGGTTGCCTCACCGATTTTCTCTCGGGCGCAGGGACAGTTTTTGTATCTCCGCAAGGCGGCATCCTCCATAACTCTTGCGCTCTCATAAAGTCATTAATTAATAATGAGGCAAAGCATGAAGCGTTAATTATTGGGCTTCAACTGACACTAGAGATGGACATCAAGTGCATTATAGTATAGGGGGACTCTCAGCTCGTCATCCGACAAATCCTGGGCGATTATGACGTCCGAAAAAAGGAGCTCATTCCCTATCATGCAGCCGTCATGAGACAGAAGGAAAGATTTTACCTATTTGAAATAGGTCATGTCCCAAGGGGCAATAATTCCCAAGCTGACACTTTGGCAAAGTTGGCAACATCCTTAAAACTCTCACCTGAGGGAGAGTTGAATATTACTGTCAGACACCGAAGGCTCATGCCAAGTGTACTCGACGAAGAATCTGACTTCACTGTCTATGAGGTCAATAACATTAAAGAGAAGAATGTTCCCGAAGAGGAAGACTGGCGTGAGCCAATTATAAAGATAAAAGAACGGCTGGCTCTCCCCTGATTGGGCTCAAAGGGTGCAACTGCTACGCAGGGCGACATCCTACCAGCCAAACGGCTTGCTTTTCAGGCTCATCCATGAAAAGGACCGATCAGTCCTCCTACGGTGCCTTTCATCTAAGGAGGCAAAGACCGTGATGCACAAGGTCCATTCCGGATTATGCGGGACTCATCAAGCAGGAGCCAAGATGAAAAACAGCATCAAGCTCAAGGGATTTTATTAGCCCACCATGTACGAAGATTACAATCAGTATACTCGTACTTGTCACCAATGCCAAGCCTTCAGGCCAGTGCCTCAGAGGCCGCCTAATCCACTCCATCCAACTGCGCCTACTTGGCCATTTGCAGAGTGGGGCATGGACATTGTGGGACTATTCCCGCCATCATCCCAAGGCCACAAGTTCATATTGGCCGCCACCGATTACTTCTCCAGATGGGCAAAAGTCATCCCACTACGAGAAGTTACAGGGGAAATAGTTGCCCGATTCGTAAGGCACTACATCATATACAGATTCGGTACCCCCAACCGGATCATCTCAGACAATGGCACGCCTTTCAGGAGCAAGACCGTTTATGCTTTGGCGTCTAAGTTCCATATTGATTGGAGGGCGTCATCGGTCTACAACCCCCAAGCCAACGGGTTAGCCGAGGCCTTCAACAAAACTCTCTGCAAATTGCTGTCCAAAATAGTAGGTGGCCGCAAAAGAGATTGGGGTGAGAAGGTCCACGAAGCCCTATGGGCCTATCGGACTATTTACAAAATCCCTACGGGTTGCTCCCCATTCTCCTTGGTCTACGGAGCCGAGGCGGTGGTCCCTGTGGAGATTGAGCTGGCATCCTATCGCATTGTTGTTCACGCTAGACTACCGGGTCAAGACCAATATTCATCGCTATGTCATCCTTACTTAAGTTCTATCCTTGAAATCAATATTCTGGGAATCTACCTTATTATCCTACAATGACTTATTCCTTGGAATTCTAGCTATAAACTTTAGTGGATGTCGAAATATTTACATGACTCAATGCCTAGCAATGAAGGGTCCCGGTCTAGTCTTGAGAGAAGCACCCGAAAGTACTTGTGCCCATGGGAGTAATATTTACCACGGTATGACATTGCACCGAAGTGCATGACTAACTTGATCGATGACATTTCACAATTTCTATAGTGCTTGACTTGACTTGACTTGACATGATTTGCGTGGCCCGAAATAGGTATTTACATGCTTGAACTTGAGATAGCCAATTCTCATGACATGACTTGATATTACATGCTTGATGTCCTTGTTAACTTGACATGATTATCTCAAAATCTTGCTAGTTCATCTATATTACTTCTTGCTAATCCACTACCATGTTCATGCATGACTATACTTGCATTTCATGCAACATGTAATTTACTTAAAGCAAACTTGTTCTTGAGATATAATCCCTACTGAGCATTCGCTCACCTAGTATTTTCTCTTATTTTTCAGGTAATTCTGATGATGAGGATCATTCGGATGGGGATGGACACGAGTGAAGAGAGTAGAGCTGTCCCGATCATTGAAGTTACTATCCAGTCATGTCTTTTTCCTATTTTCTTAAGCCTATTGTTGTAATCTTCTTTTATTGAGTCTAGATGTCCTTTAGTACTCTTTCCTTTGAAGGATTTATGTAATGAAGTTATGGCATTAATGAATAAATGGGATTTGGTATTATCTTGCTTGGCGCACTCTGTCTTATGGTTGAATTACCTTATGCTCCGATTGACATCATTGATAGAAACTTGTCACGCACACCGGGTTCCTTCCGCGCTCGGGACGTTACACAATGGCTATTAAGGCTTAGGTAAGACAGCAAGAGATGGATAGTGATGTTTCACAAGAAGATTTCAGACATGAACAAATGGGGCGAGAACTCCTTGGAATGTGGGAATACATCATCACCCCTACAACCTATGGTTGTAGGTGAAGGGGCAAGTGATTAAATCTCCCGTTTGACAAAGAAACGGCATACCCATTAATGGCATCGTATCATGCACACATTGGACATATGGGAACAATGAACACTAAGCACACGAGGGAGCTCAGACAATTCAGACCCGTGATTAGCCTCAGGGATGGGTGAGCTTATTGTCACCCACAAGGGCATGGCCAATGGCCATCCGATCGTGAAACCCAATGCATAATACCCGAGTTTCCGAGATGATCAAAGGATGTTGGTTATATAGCCTTGAGAGGCCTCCTCATGACTGGGATACAGGCATCTTATATGATCAGACAGTCATATGAAACGAATAGAGAAAGATAAAAGGAAAGAAATTCGGCAATGGACATCTCCCAAGTACTAAATGCGTTCAATCGTAACTGTAAAGACTGCGAAGGCAAGAAGAAAATGAGACATGTCTCTCAAAGGGCTTCTTGTAGACCTTCATTCATTTGAAAATGAAACTACATCGAGCTCACTTTATCACAGCATACGTGAAGAAAGAGAAAAGAAATATAGAGCTACAATCTGAATAAATGGGGAAGGGTTCGACGAAAAAAAATCAAAGAGAAACTATCAACTCCTTTGGGGCTTCATTGCAGTGGAGACCCACCTACAAACGGGACAATGGATCGAGAGGAGCTCTCGTCTGGGCACTGCGACGATGGAGCAAGGGGACTCATGGCCAAGTTCCCTATGTCTCTCTCTCCCTTTCAATTCTACCTCCCCTCTACTCCGCTTTCCTTTCTATCTCACCTTGATTGTCTTCCTTCTCCTTTTTTTTCATGCCCCTTGCGGTGCTCGAAATGGGGCATTTTATAGGGGAAAACTAGGGGCACCGGCGAGGGATGGGACGGAGGGTATGGGGCCGATCCATCGGCCCACCGACTATTTAGGGAGCGCTGATTTATCATGGCTTGTGCCAATTCACCAAGTAAAGCAAAGGGTGCCGATTCATTAAGGCTTGCACCGGTTCACCAAGTAAAGCAAGGGGCGCCGATTCATTAAGGCTTGCGCCGGTTCACTGGGTAGGTTGGTGGCCCTGATTCATCAAGCCGTTGAGAGAATTTTGGTCATCTTTGCTGCTCTGTTAACCCCGAACTAACCCAGGCAAAGACTCAATGTCTGACACTGTCTCGAGTTAGATGCAGCACCTGTCGATTTCAAAGTCTCTGAGTCACGGTTTGTAATTTCAAGTGGCTTCCGACACGTGTCGAATCTGTGTCAGATTACTCGAATTTCATTTTGCTTCGACCCTCGGCAATATGATTTGTGTCTTTAAGCCTGTTCCGTGAATGTGGAAGGTATTTACATTGAGTGGCCAATCACTCGCAATATTTTTACCCTGAGTGGGCAAGTTTTTGATCTCTTATGGATCTTTCCGGCATGATGTATACCCTGATCAGGTCACTCGAGTTTACCGTTGATATCGCCTTTGGCACCCTGCTTTGGGGAACCATGGATATATGTTCACTTCGGGAGGTCTCCTTATCAGGTGGCGGACCACCAGGTATATTATTGTCTTCATCGGACGTGGTATAGGAATCAGCGTCCGTTTTGATTGACGTCCATTTTAGAATGAGCGACTGCTTGGGGAGACGCTTATTTTTGGAATTGAATTTTAATTTGGAGCTAGATATGACATATTTAGAATGGGTGACTGCTTAGGAGGGCGCCAATTTTTGAGAATTAAATTTTTAATTTAGATTTCATAAATTACTGGCAGCAGCTCTATAGGACACAGTTAAAATGGGCGACTTCCTAGTTGGATGCCATTTTTCTGGGAGACTCGGTTTTAAGAATAGTCATTGATTTTAGAAGACCAATCAATCTTTACAAGAATTTTTGGCTCCATAAGTAAGCAAATGCTTCATTTTATTGAAAGAATGATCAATTACATGAATGAGCCACCTTGGGTCTCAATTTTCTAAGTGTTGTTACATAGATCTTCCATTGTTCTTTACCCTCCTCGATTCGGTCCAGGGGCTTGTGTAGCTTTCTCACTCCCCACAGGGCTTTGATGGTGTTGACTTCCTCTTCATCCCCGCTTGTTGATAGGTCCCTTTTCTTGATAGGTGGGAGATGTGAAGCATCCTCCTTGAGGTGGCAAGGCAGGCCAAGTTGAGGTAGGCATCGATGTGAGTTGTAAAGGATGAACTCAGTGGCGTCGATGAGCCGTAATTCTACTCCAGGAGAAAGTCAGGTGCGAAGATCTTTAGTTTTAAGGATTCCCTATACACATGTGAATATTGTCTAAGGCATGGTTTTGAAGTCTTCCCTCCACTCCACTCTCTTCTTAAGCTTGGGTACTCGGTTTGTCACCCTTTCACTCAATCCAAGCACACCCGTCATATAGTAAAGTGGGCTCTTATGAAACATCCTAGATGCCCCTTGGGCATCCTCACATGGGTCAAATTTTAGGTGAGGGTCCACCCAAGTAGTAAGAAGAAGCATAGAACCATACAAGGGCCTTCCCATAGATGCTGAGGTAAGTCCACTATAGAGGTAGGCTAGGACCGCCGGCCCGATTCTCTTTCCCTCCCAAATCTCACGTATTGTGCTCAACTGTTCCTCCTCTAAGAAATCATCTACTGTAGGGAAGAGCAAGTCACCCGCTCTATTGGGTGGGGCATGGCTGTCATCTTCTCCTCTTCAACTTGTTTCAACCTTTTTAATCCCAGTAACACCTCTACTTCTTCCAAAAGTACAATGGCTTCAAAAGTGGGGAATAGAAAGGTATGTGTGCTTGGGTGCCAGATTTCAAGGAGGGCACCTGTGACAGCCCAATCTAGGTGAATATCTTTGTAATGCTTGGCATGTGTAACCAAACCAAGGAGGTGCCACCTGGACAAGAAAGATCTCATGTCGCCAATTGTTCTTAGTGTATCTTCGGGTGCATGGGATAGTGGGGTAGTCCTGTGAGTTACCGAGAAAAAGAACAGATAGGCAGATGGCAATTAGAACGTAGTAGAAAGGAGGAGTTACAAAAGAACATAAAGAAAAAGTTCCAAAAATAGAAAGGAAGAGTTACAAAAAAAAGAGAAAGGAAGCAGGAGTTTGGATGAGAGGGCAGAGAAAAGAAGAGAGAGTTGGAAGAAGTTAAAACTAGGTTTTTCTACGTTAAACTCACCTGGTTCATTATTATTCTCCTGCTAATGTGACCGTAATCCTTGCTAAGCCCATCTACAACTTCTTCACTAGGTGTTGAAGTAGGTGGTTCATCCTGTGCCTTCTGTTGTTGCAGAGACTTTGTTTCTTGATCTTAAGTTGTCGTGAAGCCATCTGAACCATTGTTTGATGCTAGGAGACCCTTTGGGTCGATGTTTATAAAGGGGAAACTCTAGGGGAGTTCGAGTTTGAGCTTGATTGGGCTCTTGAGGAGACGTTTTCGACATGGATTGAAACTCTGGGGGTGGCAGGGAATTGACGTCCACTATAGTGGACGCACATTAAATGGGTGTCCATTTCCACGGATGCTATTTCTTTTGTTTTGTTCGAGTTTGCGTTCGTTAATAGCTGTGAAATTATTGGGAATGGACGTCCACTATGGTGGATGCACATTAATGGGCGGCTAGTGTGACTGACACCATTTCTTGATGTTCTTCTTGAATGTGTCAATTCCAGTGCTTCATTGAAAATGTAGGATTTTTTTCATTCCTAATTACAATACTTGTATATTTATTGGGCTAATAAACTGTGAGCGCAGGAAGATTAAATTTTGTGCAGGATTTTGAGGCGCTCTGATCTGATTTGTTGGTAACATCATTTGAACCCTGTATTTCATTCCTGTATGCATGATAATTATATGTTATCTATTCTCCTAGAGCATATCAAGGACCTAGTGGTCTAGATGAACCTGGAATTTGAGTTCCCCTTCATCAAAAATAGTGATAATTCCAGGGGAGTCTTAGCCGCATGGATAGGCTGTTAAGTCATCCAAGGCAGTTCCAATTTCTAAGTTGATGTGTAGATAAACGAGCATCGGCTTAGTGTCAACTTAGAGATTTGGGTTCTTGACTTGGTCTACATGGTTTAACAATGCTATTCTTGATTATTTTCTATTTTAGTTTGTTTTAAATTTTCTTTTAGCCTAGCATGCATCATGTAGGACTTTGAGTTTCATCGTTGAAAAATCTTCTTATTAGGGCAATAATGGAATCCACTAGTTCAGGAAAGTACCCTACCTAACAGGAGTACGGTAGAACCAATAAGCGGGAATAAATAAACGAAAAAATCATCTATTCTAACAGTACCGAACTACTGAATCTCGGTCCGTCAAAACTCAAGTCCACACCTGCCTGCAGATAGGAGCACCTCCCACTAGAAGAACGACCAGATGCATCCCCTGACGTCTTACACTGCGTCACAAGTGTCTAGCTACAGCGTCCCGAGCGCGAGACTCAGACACGCACAGTAACCAAAGTACCACGAATAAGGACTAGCTGAGGTCATGCGCGTCAGCACGGGTTCAAACCCTCAGCTTTGTGTGCACACTCAGACCATACGCTCTAGGTCTATCCTCTAGCTAGTAATTCCCCCACCAGTCCGGACTCGGTGGTACGCTGGGGCCCTACGGTAACCAGCCTACTCACCGTCTGCCACACCAGTGCTCCCAGTGGGCCGACACACGCATGCCGTGGAACCTACGACTAGTGGATGGGTCACCGGAAGAACAGACTCTCAAGTCACGAAAAATAACTCCGAAAATAGATAAGTACAAGGATCACTTCTCGTACAACACCGACTCCTGGTGACGTAAGTTGAAAATGCCACCTCCCAGGACTCTCACGGCAACCCACACATGGCCCCCACATGATGCCTAGCATCAATCAGACCACGAGTCAGCATGTGGATCGGGATTCGCTCACCCGGGACTCGAATTAGCACGGAAGAACCACCGGTTAGGCCTCAGATAACGAACGGTCCATCATGGGCCGCCCAAAGGCTACACGGCCAGCACAGGGCCGTCCCAAGTATTGCACGGTCAACATGGGGCCGTTCCATCATTGGGGTCATACAGGGAATTAAACGGCTCAGACCTGGCCATTCAGAAAGGGCATGGCCAGCACCTGGCCGCGCAGGATAATGAACGGTCCCAGACAGGCCGTTCAATTAGCCCAACAGTAAGGAAACAGAATGATCAGACCCTAGTCGCTCAAGGACTGAACGGATAAGGTCTCGCCATTCAGGGACATGGGCGGACCCAGTAGGGCCGTCCCATGACCCAACGGTAAGAAATCTGAACGGACCAACCCATGCTGTTCAAAGGTTGCACGGCCAGCCCCGGGCTGTGCAAGGAGATGAACGGACCTCACTGGGCCGTTCGATCATCTAACGGCACAGAAATAGAACGACCAACCCTAGGCCGTTCAAAGGACTACACGGCCAAGCCCTGGGCCGTGCCATCCCAAAATTGTGTAACGTTCAGAAAACCAACGGTCAAACACGGGTGCTGGACGGTCAGCCTCTGGCCACCCAGTGGTTACACGGTCGAACGACTGACCGTGTAACTCCCAGATGCTCCAAGGCAATAGAGCGGTCGTTCATCAGACCGCACAAGACTTACACGGCCTCTGTTAGGACCGTGTAGGTCCCACCGTTCTGAGAACGGTGAACCTCATCGAAAAACACCATTTTGGGCCCTAAATGAGTCCGATTGAGGGGGAAACGAAGGGGAACTTACCCCCAAACCTCCTGGCATGATTCTACGCCCTTCAAACGTGAAATCGCCGTCCAAAACTCTAGATCGGGCGCTCAAACCCCCCGACATGGATTTTCCCTCCCATCATGAAATAACCCTCTCTCGACCTCACATTGGCCTAGAAATCGCGGGGAAGGAACTACGGAGCTACGGGAACATCACCCTATCTCGATCTCACCTTGAGGCACGTCGGATGAAGCCCAAACCACGAAGAACGTCGCTAGAAACTCTCGTTCTTCACGCTTCCCACGAACACCGCACGCCACCACGATCATCTCGCCGTCGCCTACGCCGTCACGCTGTCGCCCACCACCGTCTGCAGTCGGAGGGGCGCGCCGCATCGTCGCCGATCGAGGAGAGAGAAAGAGAGGGGGCGCGATTCTCTCGCGGGAGGAAGAAGAGGAAGAAGGAAGAAGAAGAAGAAGAAGAAAGAAAATGGGTTATTTATAGAAAATCTAAAAATTAAAAAATAAAAAAATATATTTTCTCAATCCTCGCGAGACGTCGGTCACAACGGTACCACCCGCGGGTAGGTGAACGACCCGGTTCACCCGCTACGGGGTTACGTAGGTTCTTCCGAATCACACGCGCGGGAATCGGAAAACAGGCGGAAAAAGCC
This sequence comes from Amorphophallus titanum, assembly GCA_024336825.1. Lineage (NCBI taxonomy): Eukaryota > Viridiplantae > Streptophyta > Magnoliopsida > Alismatales > Araceae > Amorphophallus > Amorphophallus titanum. The sequence continues at coordinate 45,533,114 of JANBPO010009603.1, forward strand.
GCGGAACACGTTTCGACCTCCGAAACTGACCCGAATCGCACGGATCTGAACACGGAAGATGTCCATAAGATAATTCCGGATAGAACGGGCACAAATTTCCCGAGAAAGTAAGTCCAGGACCTGAGAAGAAGGATCCGAAGGGTCTGGGACATCACATCAAGAGACCTATATAAATAAAATTCTTGAGCGATTATGGATGCATTACTCCAAACCCATCAATACTCCAATTGATAAGGGATGTGCTTTAAGTACAAGTCAATGGCCACAGACCAATGAAGAAAAGAAAAAATGTAAGTGCCATATGTGATTGCAATAGGGAGTCTAATGTACGCTATGTTATGCACTCGACCTGACATTTGTTATGTAGTCGGATTAATCAGTTGCTATCAGAGTAACCCTGGTCTCACTCACTAGAAGACAGTGAAGAGAATCTTTTGATATTTATGTGGAACGGCATCGCCTTAGGTTACAAAGGGCAGAAGGGCCCATTGTAGAAGTGACGGACCCACGCCTTCAGTGCCACACAGAGAGTGTCTGCTAGCTTCTCCTTGCCAACCCTGGCCAGATCTCTCCAAGTCTTTAGTAGATACTGGTAGTTGTATGACACTCGGTATCATCCCAGACCATCTGTGTGGCTGTAGTGGAGGTCATCTAGCACTACATCCTCATAACCCTCGCCGTTGATCGGCAAACCAGAAATCCTGTACAATGACCATAAATCAATTGAAGTCTCACCCTTTATGGTAGCAACTGTATTCCATTGGCAGTTGAAACGTTCCGCCAATGCCTGAAGGAGTCCTATACAGCAGAGATATCCGTATAGTGTCGCTGTCACAGCATATCTAATCATTGCCTTCTCCAGAAGTACACGATAATGATGGACAACTCTCATCAGCAACTCAGTAGCACCCTAGTGGTAGCGGTGGGAGGAGATCACTGCCCATCGGCCATACCAACTAGTGATTGTCTAGTGTAGTATCCCGTCTAGCAGATTGTGGTCGTCGTATCCCTCTCCCACATACTATAGCCCAGATGGCTCCAACAGCAACCCAATCACGCCCTCAGTCTCTACTCGATGATGACCATGCAGATCCTAGGAGGTAGGACTCAGAGCTGTAACTCGGACTCTGAGCTGATCTGCCATGCTGAAAAATCCCATACAACCAACGTTGGGGAACTATCTCTGGCGCTAGTAATCCACTGAGAAGATCGGAAAGCTATACACTGCCACTCCATGCAAACTGTCCTAGCCCAGCAAAATGGCCCTCTCCAGTTGACAGCGCTCTCCAACAACTAAGGGGTCTACTGCCTCCATACCAGCTGGGACAAAACTCCCCATAAACTCGATCAAGTGGCAGTCCAAAGGGAACTCCCTCAAGTCCAAATCCACTACTCCAGCTACATCCGTACCCTCGCCAATAGGCCCTTAGATACCAAGGATCACCTTGACTCCAGTTGGCCCACATTGGCCACGGTGATAGTAGGCGGGCCCAAGGAGGGCATCGGCCAACCAGTCCACCTCACCCAGTGATCCTGGTCATGCACTGCGTGCCTTTGGTCCCTGTCATCTCTGTCAAACCTCGCCATAGCTGCAAGACAATTGCATAAAAAAGGTGAGTACAAGATGTTAACAATATACACAAAGTGCTAGCATGGAAAAAATATATAAATAAAATGCATATCAGACCTTAGCCCACTACAACATCTCAAAATGTTGGACTCATGGGCCGTCCGCCCTCGTCTCTACCTCCAACGCACGACCTGTGGGGGCCATTTGTTGTACCCAGACCTTTTCTCCCATAAAAAGTAAGAAATAAGGGTTTGAGAATTTCCTCGAACACCTCTCGGGCGTTATTTATTTGGCATTTCTTACAACATGCCTGGTCTGATCAAGGGCCCTAGCCGACTTGTCGTGACTCACGGCGACACCTACAACCAATGGGGACCACCCTTGACCACCCAGTATATGACATTGCTTGCCTTCAACTCGGCCACCTAGGCCAACCCGGGGGCACCCCAACAATAGGCCATGCTGTGTGGCACCAGCAACGAGGGTGGGAACCCCTCCCGAAATGCCTCACTCTAGCATTCTAAAGCTAAAGGATGATCTCCCTCCACCGACCTTGGGCTTCGGGAGCCATTAGCTTGCTGGTATGGCCCATAGTTATGTGTTGGGAATTTCCCCGAACACCAAATGGGCGTACGTTTTTCAGCAATTATACTACAAGCCAGGGGGCCAACCCACTGCTTGGACACACTTGCCTCATCATGCAGCAACCGTCCAGCAAGTTGGGGCCATCCCCAACCCTTCGCTTACTTTTAGCCACTGAGCCAACCCAGGGCCGCCTACTAACTCACCATGCAACGCGGCATGTCTCACTAAGGCCGGGCCCTCACCCCCAAAATGCTTTCACTCAACTCCTACGAGCTACCATCCCCACCCTGAGGCTAGACATAAGCCAAACGAACCTGCTAGCCGAGCCCTTCGACAACTCAGTGTGTATCGAGAATTTCTCCAAACACCTTGCAGGCAACAATAGTGACACCATGCAATTGACCCCCATGCGTCCACACCGACATCTCGGGGAGCCAATCTCATCAAAGGACACCCACAGACAATGAAAAACAACCGCCGGCGCCACCCCTCTTAGTGGCAACCCACCCCGGGTGGAGGCGCGGCCGCGCCCAGGTAGGAGCGAACTCCCCCAGGTCCTCTTCACCCAACCAATCCCGCCTCAGTCCTAGTTTGTTCCAAGCCCCAGTTCTACTTTAGTTCAAGCCTATGTACCAGTCCGAGGATTGTTCGTGAAGAACAGAGTTCAAAGCTTGAAGCGTGATGAACAAAGCCGGTCAACCTCCTCGTTCTCCACACACACCCCAGCCAACCACAATCTGTATTAGCTCGTATCCTTCTTGCACTCACTTTGGGTCAAAGTGGGGCCCAAGTGTAACAAAAATAAGATTTTATAGGTTTTCTTCCAGCCCCCCTCTTGGACCCCAAGTGGTTCCCCCCGGGAGGGGGGGGGTTTACACAGACCAAGTTGGCCCCCCCCCCCGGGCCGGGGGGGCGGGAGCGCGGCTGTTTCGTGGTGGAGCGTGGTCCTCGTAAACCTCGAACTCCACAGGATTTGCTTGCTCACAGGTAGAACTCGAGGGAGCTTCCTCCGCTTGCGGCCCTACAGCGGGCGTCAACAGAAGAGAAACCACGGCATGCCCGGCCTCATGATGGAGCTCTTCAGCCATGGGCTCCTTATGGGCTTCCTGGCAAGGGGGAGGTAGGAGCCCTATGGCATTAACAGCATAATGAACTTGGAAGTCCGACTCCTACTCATAGCCTAACCCTCGAGCATCTTTACGAGAGAACGGCGGTTGCCCCCTGACTTGTGGAGGATTCCAGAGATTGGAGAAGTATGCCTTCTATGCAGAGTTTTGCGATTGCGGAATTCCTTGCTTCACGCACATGCGCTTAAGCCGGTCAGGCATGTGGTCCATTTCCTGCACTGGCTCCTGCGCCTCATTAACAAGTGTGTCCCACCCAAAATCATCCTGCGGAGGACTCGGTGGGATTAAATCTCCTTTGTAGAAGACAATTGGCCGGGCTGGTTTGCCATCCTTGCTTCGACCCTTGCGTCTATAAGAGACTATAAAGGTCTTCAATTCTTCCACGCTATGCTCTTCCCTTACAAAGGGAAGCTGAATGTACTTTGGAGGTAGGGGGACACTCTGGCCGATGGTTCGGCTGATGAGATTGGCCTCGAAGTCCACCTTACGCCTCTCTGCTTGAGTGGGCTTTGAACCAGGCTTGAGGCTCAACTGGTGAAGCTTTAACAACTCACGGTTGACTGTGAAGAGTTGACCCTCCTCAGGCTCAGCTTCAACCTTTTGCTTCCCCTTGTCTTTGACTCTGTCGGGAATTGTTATGGTGGGCTCCCTGAAATATAAGGAGGCGTCTGCCAAATGACATTCATTAGGGTGGAAAGGAGCCTGGTCCGCAAAAATGGTATATTGCTCCCCCCCTTTGGAATATTTGAGACATTGGTGTAGGGTCGAAGGAATGACCCAATTTTCATGCAACCAGGGTCTTCCCAACAACATCTTATAAGATGTGTCGGCATTGATAATATAGAACGTCACTTTGGTGGCGAAGTCACCCATGACTAGTTTCACCTCAACCCGACCGAGGGCTTCTTCGGAGTCCTGGTTGAACCCCGAGATCTTGCTGGCGCTGACTTTCTGCAAGTAAGGCGCCAAGTAAAGAGACTTGAACGTCTTCAAGGGCATGATGTTCACTGCCGCACCTGCATCGACCAGGATTCGGTTTACCTCATGGCCATTGATCGTCCCTTTCATGTATAAGGGGCGGTTATGACAGGGGGAGGCCAGCAGCATGTCCTTGTCGGAGAAAATGATATTTGCCGCAAGAGCTTCATAGGCTTGGGCCTGCAGTTCCGCCACATGAGCTTCATAGGCCTCGGGATCCTGGAGCACCCTTACAAGAGCTTCTCTGAGGTCCTTGCTCCACGCAATAGCCTCTCATATGGTGACATTAGTTGCGAACCGCTTCATGTGTTAAATGATTTTACGGTCCGCCCTAGCGCGGGTCTTGTCGAATGGGGGAATGATTTCCTCCAGGGTCCTCGGAGCTCCATGTGGTTTCTCCCGCTTGAAAGGGCGCTCCCCCTCGTCTTGCGCGCCCGCTCCCTCTTGGAAAAGTGGTGCCAAGGACTCCTCCGCCACAGGCTGAAGTTCGTCCCGCTTCGACTGACCCGAGGGGCCTTCTCCTTCAATAGCACTGGTTGAAGGGCCTGCCTGTTCTGGGGTTGGAGCTAACGACGGGATGCTGACTGGAGTTTCTTCTTCATCAGAAGAATGAAGTATGAAAGGGATGCCTCCTGGCCTTCGGGTTTCTGCACCAGGGCCTACATTCTCTGAGGATGCAGGTATGAAAGGAACACCCCGCACTTGTGGTGCAGGAATGGGGCCCGGTTGCTCTACCCTGAATATTATAACTCGGTCGAGGGTTAAAGAGCTTTCTCGCCCTCGACCTCGCCCTCGACCCCGGCCTCGCCGATTCCTGGCCGATCGGCGTTGGTATGTTGCCACAGGGGCATTGTCCTCCTTAACGGGGGCATTTATATTGTCGGGAGGTGGGATAGCCACCATGTTACATGACAGCTCCTGCATTGCCCGTTCAAGGGCCTCCACGGTGAGCTCCTCGTCTTTGTAGAACAGTGAGAGCTCTTATGGGATTGGGATTCTTTCACCCTCCTCGAGACGATCCAAGGTCTCCCGGAGCCAACCGAGGAGTCAGGCCTTCTGCTCAAACCTTTCCCAGGGGATATATTTGTTGAGTGTGACCACCCTGGTGGGGCAAGGCGGCACATATTCTTCTAACTGATTTATGAGCTTTTGCAATCTTTGCACGGGGGTAAGCTCTTGAGGCTTCCATGGCGGCTGCCTGCTCAGCTTGTTTTTTCAATTTTCTCTTCAGATTTTTCTTTCGGTTCTTTTCCTGCTTCTTGAGGCGAGCAACCTCCTCTAATGAAGGGGAAGGTGGCTTCGCAGGGCGAAGTGACTTGCCCCGGCGCCCTGTCTTCCGCGTTGAGCTGGCCGCCTGACATTTTGACATCCGCGACCCCTTCTTGAAACGACGCAGGTCCACTCCCCTCCGACGGGCTGTGGCTGAAAAGTGGCATTAATTGCCTGGGCGACTATCTCCGGTGGCAATTCTTGAAATTCCGGCTGATCGGAGTGAAACCCCAGGGGGTCTTGCGGTGTCGCCAACTTCACTTCAGCTGGTGACTTGGACCCTGTTGGCCTGGCACAGGATTGAACCTTGGGCTCGGACTCCGCAACCTTGGTTTTACCTTTATCTTTCAGCTGCGGATGTCTAGCAGCAGCCTTCTCGCGATGGCCCGACTGGGTAGAGGCTTTGGGGACTCCCCCAGGGATCGAGCTTCGAGGACCTTGAGCTATCGGTCCATCATGCCCAGCCTTACCCTTAGGGTTATGCTTGGGCTCTTCCCCGGCGGGCTTCTTTAAGCAAACCTGCGAAGAGGTCTGCTTAGCTGATAGCTGTTGGGGCTGACTCCGCTGCTCCTGCTGGAGGATCCTCTCAGTAGCGTCCCACAGCCGGCGTATTGTCATGGAAACACCTTGGGTATCAATTTCCCCCCTTTGAATAAGAGTCTGAATGCAGTCTTGGACCTCCAGGCATTCTCCAGTTGGATGGGAGACCCGCGCATGGTATTTGCAGTAAAGAGGGTGGCTCTTAGCTGTCTCATTGTAATAGGGCGGCGGCTCATAGGTCAATACCCGACCATCCTCTAGCAGTCTATCAAAAATCTTCTCTGTATCTTCCTTAAGAAAGGAACATTGGTGAGAAGGTCGCCACCCCGGGTACCATACAACGAATTCAGAGCTAGGTTGCTGAGAGTTGCCCTCCCTTCCTGAGGGTTCGGGCAGTTGGAACGCCAGTGGCGTGTGGATGACGTTGACGGAGAAAGTCATCTCTTCCTGCCTGTGTGGCTGTGGGGGGCGCACCAATGAGTCGCCCATATCAACTATCCCTCGCTTGATGAAATCTTCCGCGAGGTCCTTGAAGGATTGACAGTTAAAGATGATATGGCGCACTGCCTCATGGTAGGGGCAATAGTCTTGGTAAAATCGAGCTTCAGGTCGCTGGTGACTAGGCAATGTTGAAAGGTTCAACAACTCTGCGCAGCAGCATGCAAAGAAGATCTGCAACGTCTGCTCGCGGCGGAAGGAGTACGACTTCACGGGCTCTGAATCTTCAAACGAGCCCGACGAATTTTTCGAAAGCCACCCACCCAAACCGGGTGTTAGCGGGGCGGACGGCGAGACACTTGTCCCCGCTCTGCACGGAGCCGTGGGCAACCTAATCGGGCCTTGAGGGAAGGTCGCCAGCTGATCATCCAGACTATGAAGAAACTGCAACAGCTCCCGTTGCTCTCGCCTCAACTGATAAATCTCCCTGCGGATTTTCTGAAGGATCCTTCTTACAGCGAGGCATTCCGCCATCGGCCAGCGTGATGGTTCGGGGGCGACTCGTGGTCGCTGATTAGATGACCTAGTCTCGGCGGCGTCTGAGCTTGAAATTGGGGCCGCCATGTAGACCACATTGGCCGATCGGTTTGGCCGGCTCCAGGGGTGCGGTTGTGGGGGCTCAACCGCATGACCCAACATATTTATTAGGCCTTTCTGAATAAGGTATTCGGCTATGTCTTTGAAGACGTAGCAATCTGCAATAGTATGCCCCAACCTCCTGTGATACACACAATAGTTGGGATTATCTGTCTTGTCTACCTCCGCTGGCTTCTGCGGCTCTGGCAGAGTGAGTAGCTTTTCCTTCATGCATAAATCAAAGAGCATTTTTGTGTGCTCTTTTTTGAAGGAGTATGGTCGCTTCATGCGCTCCGTTAGCACGCTGGCGGTCGCCTTGGCGTCGGACTTTTTGCCATTGACTTTTGCCTTGGTTTCTCCCTTGCCACCATTTGTCGGGGAGAAAGCAACCGAATTCACTTCTTTGCCACCAACTGGGCGATCTTTGGATGTCTTGTCCTTGGGGGAGAGATGTGCTGGGTGATTGGCGAAGAACATTTCGATCTCCGCCACCACAGTGTTGAGTTGGTCAAAATCCCGGATATTGGAACTCAGGAGCTTCTCACTAACTTCTGCTGCCAAGCCCCGATGGCATATGGTGATGGCATCTTTTGGTGTGGGAGGGTTATCACAGTGCATGCTAACATCCCTCCACCTTTTAATGAAGTCCAGTGCCGTCTCACCCTTCTTTTGCTTTAGGGCGCAAAGCTCCGCAAGAGAAACCTTGCGCTCAGTTGTTTGGATCCGGTCCACAAATTTCTTCTGCATATCTGTCCAATCTGATACTGAGTTGGGCTTTAGTCGGGTATACCATTGAAAGGCGGTACCCGTTAGGGAAGTGGCGAAGTATCGCAGAAGATAGGACTCGTCCAGCGCCAATTCGCCCATGGCAGTCATATAGTAAGCCAAATGCTCATGCGGCGAACCCTACCCATTGAACTTCTGCAGTTTCGGGGCTTTCGGGCAATCTTGAGGGAGTTTTTTAAATTGATGGTGAAGGGGATATGACACACTGTATAAATCTACAGTAGCCACACCTTCGCCATGCTGAGCGAACTTTGCTTCTATGATTCGCTCGATCATTTGCCTCTGAGCCATCAGGCTCTCAGCAGGGGTGGCAGAGAACCGCATGTTGGGCTCCTGCTGTGGTACCTCAACCTCCAACGCCATGGGCGGCCTAGCCGCAACGGCTGATGTGTTGATCGTGGCCGGAGTAGGGGAAGGTTGCTGCTCTATATCGCGAGGCGCCGTCGCTGGTTGGACCGGGGTCTCCTTCTCACGCAGGAGTGCTTGCAACAAGTTTTGAGTTCCTAGTTCTCGTGTCGGAGCTCTTCCATGGTGAGGGCTTGGACCTCGCCGGTAGGACCCTCCTCATGCAGGGGGTCACCATCTCCACTGATGCTGTGAGCATCTTCTTGACGCTCTTCCTGCCGTGTTGGGTCGGGCTGTGATGCCCCGGCAGGAAGGGCTGGCTCTAATCGAGCTACAACCCGAGAGACATGCCTCGACCTTCTTATAGCTTGAAGGGGTTGATTGAGGTCTTCTTAATATAGGAAATAATGAACCTAGCTCTAGTTGTAATCACATTGACCGTAGAGAAGTAGAAGAAACTCCTATCGAACCAAGAAGAAGTAAAAGAGCGAGAACAGAAATAATTTTTGAAGACTTTTATGCATTATTAATAGAAGATTCTCTAACCACATACTCTGAGGCCATGAACTCTATTGATTCACCCTTCTGGATGGAAGCCATAGAAAATGAAATGGATTCAATAATCCAAAACAACACATGGGTATTGACTGACTTACCTCCCGGATGTAAACCTATTGGATGTAAATGGATATTTAAAAGAAAACTAAAACCAGATGGAACTATAGATAAATATAAAGCCCGATTGGTAGCTAAAGGATTTACACAAAAAGTCAATGTAGATTACTTTGATGTATACTCTCCTGTGGTGAGGATTGCTATAATTAGAGTCTTAATTGTCTTAGCATCCATAGATAAACTTGTAATACACCAAATGGATGTAAAAATAGCTTTCTTAAATGGTGAATTGGAAGAAGAAATTTATATGGATCAGCCTGAGGGCTTTATTGCTCCTGGTCAAGAAAAGAAAGTGTGTAAATTAATTAGATCACTTTATGGTTTAAAACAAGCACCCAAATAATGGCATGAAAATTTTGATTAAACCATTCTTTCCTATGGTTTTAAAATCAACCAAACAGACGCATGTGTCTACCATAAAAGATTTGGGGATTATATTGCCATCTTGTGCCTGTACCTAGATGACATTTTAATTTTTGGATCTAATATCCAAGTTGTAAAAGAAGTAAAAGACTTTATGTCTCACAACTTCGACATGAAGGATTTGGGTGAAGCTGACCTAATATTAAATACGAGGATCATAAGAAATTCGAGTGGAATAACCTTATCACAATCTCACTATGTAGAGAAAATCCTTAGGAAATTTTATTACATGGATTGTCAACCAATTTTCACCCCCTATGACTCTAGTGTTCACCTTAAGAAAAACTTAGGACATCCAGTGCTACAGAGTGAATATGCACAAATTATAGGATCACTTGGATTCTTAACAAACTACACCAGGCCTGATATTACCTATGCAGTTAATAGGCTTAGTAGATATACCATAAACCCTAACGGGAGTCATTTGAATGTCTTAGAAAGAGTACTTAGATACTTAAAAGGCACTATGACTTATGGATTACACTACACTGGTTATCCTTCTATTTTAGAAGGATATAGTGATGCAAACTGGATTAGTGATTCCCTAGATGTCAAATCCACATCAGGCTTTGTCTTCCTCTTAGGAGGAGGTGCAGTGTCATGGAAATCTACCAAACAAACTCTGTTAGCTAGAAGCACAATAGAATCTAAAATGATTGCACTAGACACTACCTGCACAGAAGCTGAATGGTTGAGAAATCTTTTGATTGATATTCCATTGATGGCATGCCTTTTACCTTCTATATCTATTTAATGTGATTGTAAATCAGCTATTGATAAATGTATGCAGGCAAATGCTGATGCAAAAATGAATAGACATTTGAAAGTGTGACACAAGTTGATAAGAGAGAAAATGAAACAACAATTGATAGCCTTAAATTTTGTGAAATCAGAAAGAAATCTTGCAGATGTATTCACAAAAGGCTTATATAGAATAGTAGTTCTAGAAGCCTCGAGGGGGATGGGATTGAGCCCATAAAATAAAGAAGATATCACGGTAGCAACCCAACCTCAAGGAGGCTCAATGGGTAGAAACAAACCTGATAGGTAACTATGTGGAGCACTGTTGTATTTTGTTCTCATCCCTATGGCACAAGTGCTCATTTAAGAAGCTAGAGGTGAGGATGAGTATATACTCTTAATGAATCCAAGACCCAAGAGGTAGGGTGTTATCTTGCTCACATCCTTTGAAGGATTCACCGACATGTGTGGAGTCGTGAGGCCGCGATTAAGAGATGTGGGCTATCTTCTAAAACACACATGAGATACCTGCGCAAGGCCATTAATAGTGCAACCCGTCTAGAATCTCGATTTGGCTATACCATGTGTGAATTTGGGAAAGTCTGAACTATGGGACCTAGTTCAAGGCATAGTCCACCAACCGTTCTCACAGATAATCTCAAACATCACTAAGTGAAAATTCATATCAAATGTATTTTCATCCATTACATGATATAAAAGACTTAACAAACTTTTATTTATTAATTATTTTTCTTTAAAAGATTTGAAGGTTTTTAAATCATGTGGGAGATTGTCAGACCTTTTCTATTCTTTGCTTTAAAAGCCTTCATTATCACTCAACTTTCTCACATGCACTCAATGGCTGTCACTATTGAAGTGACTTTCCTATCTGTAAAGCATTGTCTCCCACTCTCATTAATGGGTTGTCCCATGAAGAAAGAGACGTTGGAGGAGACGCTCCTCTATCGAATCTTTCCTAAAGTCTCATAAATACATCACCTTGGGTGATCAGTGAAGGGGGGTTTTTTCGTTTATATAAGAAGTGTGTGAAATCGTAAGAGAGAACTATTGTTTCTCTCACACATTCCTTTATACAAGAAGTGTAGCAACCATGAATTTTCAAAAAATAAAAATCTCAATAAAAATAGTAAATAGCGACTTCTATAAAGTCGCCAATTCTTGGGGAGAACAATCCAAGGGAAGCTCTTCCAAAGCGACAAAAAAAAAATGAAGTAACTTGGCCCTGGATGGTTGGTCATTTGTGGGTACAATACGGAGAAGAGTGTTCTAGGAATGTAACGTTGTTATACTATCCTGTGTCGACCAGGTAGTTGATACTTTGCCCCACCTGGGATCTTGTGGAGCCTACCACCCAGGGTTAGGGAACAGATGCTCTTTGGTAAAAGAACCATTCTATGGTTGGGCTACTGTGTTGTTCAAACGGATAGCAACTGTTCGACACTTGGTTTTGACGTACTATTCATAAGCTTCGCTTTCTCCCTCAAATGATACTTGAACAACTTTGTCTATGAGTTTTTTTTTCTAGGTGGGTTTTCTTGTCCTTCGGAGATAAGTTCTCCTTTCCCTCGCATTGGCTGGTGTTCTAGCTAGTTCTTGTTAGATGGGTCGCTGTGGGGTTTCTCTTCTCTCCAACATTGGAGCTGAGTCACATCACATGTATCTGAATACCATTCCAGTGCAAAACATGGCAGTAGTAACACGGCCAAGATCGTCTCTTTCTGGCGTGACCCCTTCTCTTCCCAGCACACCTCATATGTTCCCTCTTGTGCTGATCCTGTTGTTTTCTGGTGGGTGCGCAGCCAACATGAACAGGAAGCCCGGGGACTGGGACTGCAGGTCCTGCCAGCACCTCAACTTCAGCCGGCGGGACTCGTGCCAGCGGTGCGGCGAGCCGAGGTCCGGCGACCGGAACGAGTTTGCGAGCTTTGGGGGCGGCCGCGGCGGCTCCTCGTTTGGCTTCGGCGGCTCCGACGTCCGGCCCGGCGACTGGTACTGCCCGTGCGGCTACCGCAACTTCGCCAGCCGCTCCAACTGCTTAAAGTGTGGAGCGTTCAAGGATGAATCCGCCGCTGGCTTCGAGGGTGGAGATGCACCACGGGCGCGGGGTTATGGGTTCGGCGGTGGCGGCGGCGGCGGCGGCGGTGGCGGCGGCCGTGCCGGGTGGAAATCCGGGGACTGGATCTGCACCAGGTAAGAGAAAAAAAAATGTCAGCTTTGTGTTTGTATGTAAAGCATATATGAAGTATGAACATTAACATGATAAGCTCAGAGGCTTCGCATGTGGCTTCTTATTAGTGATCTCGTACTAACAGTGGTCCTCTCAAGGCTTTTTTCTGTGAGGACTTTTGAGACCACTTGGATCCTTTTGCACATGCCTTGTCACTTTTGTAACACTGGGTTGAGACCATGGTTGCCATCTTTTCATGCATGCCAAGGCATACTAAGTCCATTTACATTTATACAACTAACGCACTGCATTTTATACACTGTAAAGTAGAGAATGTACGTTCTAACATTAGTCATTAAGCTGCTTCTTGAGAGGATGAATTGCTTGACAGGTCTGGCTGCAATGAACACAACTTTGCAAGCAGGATGGAGTGCTTCAGGTGCAACACGCCAAGGGATTCTGGTAACCTTCCTGCTTATCCAAACTTGGATAAACTTATTAGCCATATGTAGTCAAGCTTTCCATGATCCGGCACTGATCCTTCATTCCTCTTTCCACCCATCGCAGGCACTGAAGTTTGAGGAGAAACATCGAAAGAGGAGAAGACATGATATAGCATATCCCATAGTTATTACTAGTTTTAGCAACGCTCATCTCAGCATCCTCTATCTTGTTTTCTTTGGGCACCCCTCCTCTGGGAGTATGGTTGATGATCTTCTACTACATAAGGATGCCCGTTTCCCACCATTTTGCTAGTTTAATTTCTTATGGCTTCCCCCTCATGAGAACTATAACCATGTAGCTGTGTGACTGCGTATGTTTTCAAGTGTCTTTGTACGTCCTGTAAGAGGGTTTCTGCTGTCTTACTGCTATGAAGCATGTCACCTGGCAGTGAGCTCATGAGAACCCTATTCTGGCTTTTATTAGTATTCATATGGAATAATTTTTCCTATGCTTGTTAAGATGTTTTGTGCATGTCTCTCAATCTGTCTCCATATGTTGGGACCTGCTCTTGGCGTTGGGTGGTCGACAAGGAATGTCCTCACAGACTACTTTGGCATTAATGAAAACCTAGTACCAAGGCACTTAAAGAAGGAGCTCAACATGGGCCAGCGTTGGGGCTTTCACCATGTAATTAAATTGAACTATAGTCAAACTCAAGGACTACATAGAAGTGCCTTTTCTTTTTCAGTGGAAATTGAGCCATTGTGTGGGGGACTATGTATAAATCAAAGTTCACGAGCAGAATAATTTGAATTGGATGTGATGCTAGCCTGGTTCTCACAGGTGCAATCAGTCATCCCTTTCCTTTCCACATCCTTTGTTTAAGGGAGCTCTCCATGTTCCATTGCGGCTCTTGTCTCCTCTTTTGCCAACATGGGAAGGCCTGTGCTACGTTTAAGAATGATCACGCCATTAGGTTTGCTCTTCACTACTCCTTGTCAGGTGAAATGTTATGCCGTCTGTGCACACGGTGGTGCAGATAAGAATAAAAGTATTAAAGCTAATATTTCGATGATGAATGTTTTGACACTCTTATTTGCCATTCATTCTTGTCATGTAAGCACCGCTTTGGTAGCAGAATTGGCTAAAATTGGGTTAACTCAAGTGGTGCAACTACATTCCAGATCTGACCTCCCCCGTCATAAATTCCTTTCCACCTTTCAAACCACCTCCAAAAATTACAAAAACAATTGTGCGTGAACCTCACCTCCCCCTCTCTCACCCATAAAATTCTCAAGTCCCAGATCTACCGTTTGTGCCTCGGTCAAACCTCATTATCAAGCAGATCCCAACTTGCCCAATCTGTTCTGAGTCAGGGTGTCTGCCTGTTCTAAATTCAACCACGGAGAATACAGAAACAAGAAAATTCCTATAATACTAGGTGTTCGTAGATCTTCGAAAGAGCTTCGCAACGGAGCTATTTTCGCATCAATCCGACATCAGGTCTGATCGCAGCATTTATTATTGCCGGATCGCGTAGTTTTGAAACTGCAGGATAGAGTTGGGGGATAATTCTCCCATAAATCCCCGACTACGATCCAGCGGCCACCGCTCCCGGGATCAACCAGGGACACTCCAGCAATGTTCCAGCTGGCCGCCCCAGCAAGGAGATGCCCAGACGCTACCGTGCCAGCAGCCGAACCGGCTTGCTATCCTGTGGGCCCGAGATGAACCAAACCGAATCGACTGTCCGCATCCGCTCGAGTGTTACCACTGTGCTGTCCGTCAACCCAAGATTGGCACTCACGGATCATTGTGTAGCTTGTTACCTCTCTACGTGGAGTGGACAGTAAAATTTATTGTTGTAATTCTTTATTATTTACTGTACCGGGACTACGGGTCTTGGTCGGGATCATCCTCCCCACGCCCGGAGCGTGGAGGTATCATCTCTATCTCTCTCGGCATTTACTTATCTTGTATGTGTTTATTTGCCACCGCTAGTGAGTGATAGGATATCTAGCTCGATAAATTTTTATCACCGCTGTAAGAGTGAGAGCGTAACCCATCCCGTGACCCGATCCGGGCACGAAGGAGTGTTGACCACCCTGACTCATTATCGGTTTCTCAACCACGCAGATCCATACGCTTCTCTTGCGAGGGACGAGTCGCGAGCTTGCTTAGAGTCTCAGGTTTGCTTCCAAATTGGTCTCGAGTCGCACCCTGTCCCGCATCAAATTTCTACATATGGTTTCTTTCAAATTGATTAAGCTCTTTATGCATGACATTGACCCAATGAACATCCCACAAGGCTTTATCAATATTTTTGGGTTCCACTTGAGACACCAAGGCTATGGGATCTTCATTATTAACATCTTTATGAAATGATCTAGCCCTCGGGGGGTCATGCAGGTTTCCTATAATATTTTGGACTGGATGATCTTTTAGTGTCTGGATGTTGGTGGAAGACTCACCAGGAAAAATTATTTGTGTAGGAATTTTGGTCAACCAACTTGGTTCTTGTGTTGTAGGTTATGATTGACTGCCTTCTCCCAGTTCTTCCTTGTGCTCCAGGAATCTTCCATTATCATCCTTATTTTCCCTGTCAACAACACCTTTATTTGAATCATTAGACAATTCAACAAACAACACATGTTGAGTTTTCTCCATGGTTTGATTCCTTACATTGAAAACCCTATATGCCCTTGATGTTTTAGAGTACCCAAGAAATACTCCAATGTCACTTTTGGCTTCAAATTTGTCTAAGTCAGATTTTTCATTATTATGCACATAGCATTTTGATCCAAATGCTCTAAAGTATGCCAAGTTGGGTTTCTTACCTTGCAGCAACTCATAAGGGGTTTTCTTACTCGTTGGCCTTAGCATGGCCCTATTAATTATATAGCATGCTGTGTTTACTGCTTTAGCCTAGAATTTTCTTGGGAGCTTGCTCTCAATCAACATGGTCTAGGCAATTTTCACAATTATTTGATTTCTTCTTGCCATAATGCCATTTTGCTCTGGGGTCCTGGGAGAAGAGTATCTATGAGTTACACCTTCTTGGTTGCAAAATTCATAGAAATAAGAGTTTTTGCATTTTCCTCCATGGTCCAATAAGATGGTGGAAATCTGAAATTTACCTTCTTGTTTTATTTTTCTAAAGAACTTCTGAAATTCAAGGAAGGCATCATTTTTATTAATTAAGAAAATGATCCAAGTGAAGCGAGAAAAATCATTAACTAACACATAGCCAAATCTTCTTCCATTGATGCTGGCTATTCTAGTTGGACCAAACAGGTCCATATGAAGAAATTCAAAGGGCATAGATGATAAGGGCTTACTTCTAAGTTTAATGGATTTTCGAGTTTGTTTACCTAGGGAGCATGCTTCCCAAACTTGGGTATTCCTTTTATAGGACAATTTAGGCAGACCCCTTACCATTCCATGCTTGGACAGTTTGTGTAGAGTACTATAACCAACATGTCACAACCTTCTATGCCACAGCCATGCATCATTAGGCTGGCTGGCAGACAAGCAAAGATTTTTTGAGAATGGACTATTAAGGTCTACCATGTATATATGCATTATTTATCCTATGACCTACAAACTTGACAGAATAAGAATTTTGTTCAAATATCTTACATTCATTGGCATCGAACAGTACCTTGTGACCTTTGTCGCATAGTTGGCTTATGCTGAGCAGATTATGCTCAAAGCCTTCAATGAGCATGACGTTCTCAATGAAATTGGAAGAATTCTTACACATTGTACCTTTGCTAATGACTTTTCTTTGTCTTTATGTAGAAAGAAGCTCTGTCCTTTTCACAACACCATTTTTTATTACTGGCACTTGGCCGTAGCACGTGGAGAACAACTCCTTCGTCTGTCTTTGGCCACTTTTGCTGCGAGAAAGTGCATTAACGCAGGGAACAACACCCCGACGACTTCAAAAAAACTTCAATAGTTGATTTCATGCATGAGTGAGCCATCTGCTCATCAACCCTTTAAATCAAATTTTCGTGCATAGAAGCACATGTGAATTTATGAATAGTCCCACCTAGTGGGCCCCTCGAATGCATCCATGTGGTGACGGCAATCCATTATCGTTTTGTAGCCATCACATGGAGTATTTCATTTCTGAAAATTTCTGAAAATATCAAAAATCCCTTATGAACTTTATGGGGTTCAACAGCGGCCAATGGAGTAGTAGAACCACTGTCCAGGGTCGAAGAAGAGCGCCCTTTGCAAGCCAAGAAATAGCAACATGACCCTTAAAGATTTGAGCACCCATGTTAGTCTTGTATTTCTGCGGCTTTTTGTCCAAATAGAGACCCCAGCAATTATCGACATTGTGAGCATCTTTCCCACAGTGTGTGCAATGACGGCTTCCCTTAGGTTTGTCTTTGCCATACGTACTAGACTTTCCAGCCTTAGACGAGACAGTAATAAAAGTAGAGAACTCGCCAACCTCCCACGTACCAGGACTATGGCCTCCAGTCATGGCCTTTTTACACCCCTCATTCAATATTTTAAAATAAACCTGCTCAAGAGATGGAAGAGGGTTTGCCCTAAAGATTTGACCTCGTAGTGTATCAAACTCAGAATTGAGGCCTGCAAGGAATTTGAAGATCCGGGTACATTGAACATGTTGAAAGTGCTACTTCTGATCCTCAGTACAGTGCCACTTATAAACTGTACAGTAATCCAGCTCCTCCCACTTACTGTCAGAAGTCCAAAATAGGTTCTCCCACCAAGAGTCCCTTGTTTGAGATCCTAAATGTCAGTGGTGAGCTGACAAATACAAGAGACATCCTGGCGCTGCCCAAACATCTGCTCAAGAAGATCCCACATGTCTTTCCTAGTTTTCTTCATCATGATTAATTGTTGAATTTTAGAACTGACAAAGTTAAGAATCCAACCCATCACAAGATTGTTATTAAGATCCCATTAAGTATAAGAGGGGTCATCAACAGGCAACTCCTTCACACGACAATCAATGTACCCAGACTTTTCATGGCCACCAAGAAAGATGCAAGGGGAAACTGACCAAAGTTGAAAATTGGCGTCCATTAACCTGATAGAGGTCATCTGCAGTGAAATATTATCCATTACAGCAAGAGGAACAGTCTTCGACATCAACAACACAACTTCCGGAATGAACATAAAGTGATCGTCGAACAACGGAAAAACTTTCTCACCACTCGTAGGACAATATCACAAACTACAGTCGCCATAAGGCAGCACGAGGGGTACGAGACTCCCTACACTAACAAAAAACAGGAGAAAGGGTCGTAGCTAGAGGATGGGAACCACAGCAATGAGAGGAGGGGTCTTGGCGAGCCGAAACTGCAACCACACCAAAGAAAGGATCCACCTAGATTGTGCACCACCAAGAAATCCTGATTCCACTGACCAAAATCACAGTACAGAAAAACAGGGTATTGATGAAGACGAAGTGACCATGAGGTAGAGAGCAGCAAACCGGACTCCTTCACATCATCTGCACTCCCTCCCGCTCTGATCGCATGTAGAGAAAGGAGGATCGAAGGGAAGGAACAATGGAAGAGAGGAGACACAAAGAAAGGAGAAGAAAGAAGAAGCCAAAAAACAAAGCAATTGATCCTCTCACAAACCTCTTATATAAACAGCATAATTTACAAGAATGCCATCAAACCTAAATGACCTAATTACCCTCAATTTAAGAAGGGCAACCAGGCAAAGGCTAAGACAATAAACCAAAAAAATATAAACACATGGACAGAACTGCCCCTGTACAGCCAAGATCAACCCTGCAGCCTAGAAGGGCAACGGTTACACACCATGCACTAATCCAAAAATTGGATTCCCACCCCCAATCAGACTAACAGGTTTGGGATTGACATTAATATTGGCAACTTACAACTCTGGCCTCAATTGTTCCTGCATTTGATCCTTGACCCACACTGCAGTACTCTATTAACCATCAACAGGGTTGAACTTCTGGGTGAAATTCTTGCTCCCTTGAACAATGCAATCATCTTTAAGGTCACATTGATGGTTCCAATGCAAAGCTAGCCCTTCCACTCTATCAGGCAACTAATGTACAAAATGAACCTTGTTAAATTAAAGCCATCATACATCCTTAGCAAAAGAATTCCCAAAAACAAATGATCCATGGAAAACTCTCCCTCCCTGTAGCAGCAACAGGTCCTTCAAACATCCTCCATAGCTTGAACAAACCAATCCTAAGTAGCTAGTCTACCATGAGATATTCTCCGAATGAGGTTTCATGTCACGCAAGGTTGGCAAAATTGGAACCAGTTCTGGAGCTGATGGGGGCTGGTTTCGGTCCTAGTTCCTGTTCAAGCCTGGAACTGGCTTTTTCCAATGTCTGGGAACCAATTTCCACTGGTTCCTCAAGTGCTTTTATATTAAGTTAAAATATATATGCGGAAAATAACATTTTCCTCGTGCTTTGTGCCTTCATTTTGTAGTTTCTTGCGCTGCTTGTTGCGTTGGGTGCTCTTGATCTTCCGGAATTGCTTTCTAATCGAGCTCTGACGCCTTGTAAGTTGCGTGAGAGTTTCCTTTCGACCTTTGCTTGCTGCGAGGTCTTTTTCTTTTATGCCGTCCACTCAACAAGAGTTCTCGAGACTCATTTTTAACCCGTAGTCAGGATGACCCGTACATAGCATCACTTTGTGACTATCGTTCGACTTATTTAATCTTCATATACCTCGGTTGATTCGAGAAAATTAATGGGCTCAACCAAATGACCAATGTCCCCCGTAAGGCCTCCGTTAGAGTCGACGGCGATGGCGAGCGGCCCGTGTAGTCCTCAAGTTTTCTTTTCTTTCTCTTCCCCCGATCTTTCTGACACGATGGGATTCTTTGCATTGGCTTTGGCACTGTGTGAATGCCTTTTTTTTCTTTCTTCCTCCGGATTTTTTGACATGATGAGGTCTTCTCATTTGCTTTGACATTGTTTGCTAACATTCGTACCAAAATTTGCTTTGCAATGTTTTTTTTTCCCGTCATAGCTCGCTTTGGTAAAGGCCAAAGAATGCGAGAATTGACCCAATACTCAAAGGAGTGTTACATCAAGCAAATCGACAAGCCCATGCCGCTACTGGATCTGCCCACAATTATTGCACATAACTTGGGATTCAGTGGACCATGGTTTGACATGGGTTGTAGAGGGACCGACATGTAAGGTTGAAGGAGGTGCAACCGACCTGTCGAGAATTTCCAAAGAGAATGGTATTTACTGATATGATCGCTCCGGGGAATATCCTTCACATTATCCGCTTAACCGCTATCTTTACTTGTTTATCCAAGACTATATTACCCCCAACATGGAAGCTGATGATCCAGACCTTCTAGCTTAGCGGTGCCTCCTCGAAAGAGCCGTTTTGTCAAGACGGGACAACATGCATGATACGCCTTGTCATACCCGAGCTATCCGGAAGATTTTACACGACATCCACAATTTCCGAATCAAAAGACTTTGGGCTTTTTCAACAATTTTGAAAATTTCCATATTCATACGGCATCTCTATCACCAACCATCTAGAATATGTATGGCCAGCATAGGCGTACGAAATCTGTGGTTGACGAAATGATTCTAGCACCTTCCGAGGCGCAATTTGCCGATGATGGTTATGACCACGACTGGTTACTTGAGTGAATTTTGAGTTTTAAAGTCCCAAGCTGATATGGGAAGTGGTCTGTGATTCCCTCACATAGCTATCATCAGGGGACTACTGAATGGCTAATGGGTGTCCATTTTTTTAGTGGAGTCCTTGATGTATCAGGAATTCAACATGACGTGTGACGACAACTTTATATCAATATCCTGACAATACCGGCCTCCTACAAGGCTTAGTGGACAGATTCAACCCTCGCTGAAACACATTTGTCACTACCGAGGGTGAGATGGCCTTGGATTTGTGGGCATTTCATAGAATTTCTGGTTTACCTGTCTATGGCCGAGCTTATGACGAGGTGCTTTGATGATTTACATTGTAGTCACACCAATAGTGGGTAAGAAAGACTCTACTCATACCACCAGGGTGACTTTGAGAGTATGAGTCCATCATTTTTATAATGGGCCATTTTGTTGTTACAAGGAGTTTGCTGAGCCGAACAAGCCTTTGAATCAATATACTGAGGTGAAGATAAATTTCCGACAACACCCTTGCCATGTGTATATTGCACCAGAGGGTTGGAATTCACGCGAGCTCCTACCCATCACCTATTTAGCCACCTATCTTGCTTATCGGCTGGCCACTTCTGTTATCCCTCATGGCGAGGAAGGTGTTCTTCGAGTGGAAGTCACTTACCCCGCATGTTTGGGCCTGTGGACAGAGGATTGCACTTACACCCACCGCCTTGGCTAATATATATCATTCCCTTAGAGTCTTGGCCACATACTCTTCACCCCTTGAGACAAGAATATCTTGATGCCTACTCATTATCTGAGCGTTTGGGCTGGATTATTATTCCTTGAATTTTCATATAGGTCAGAAATGACAAATGCCATGACTCCATTGATATTTGCTTTCTGCGGCCACCCAGATCAGGACATGTTTTGGCAGCTAGTTGGTGTTCACCATACTTTATATTTTCTTCCGATAAGGGACAAAGCAGGGTTGGACTTCGACCATTGTTCCCACATTTTTCGGCCGTTCCTTGTGCAAGAGGGGGACCTTGTTGTTAGCAGGCTATCTACCCATGCAGAGTCTTCGCCTTACGCTTATATTGAGTGGGTATATTGCAGTCAACCCAATGTCTTGATATTTCGTCGGGGCAGCACAGCTATCTTTGAACCTTATTATCCACATCGATTGGCAAGGCATTTTGGATATGACCAAGGCATTCCTCCCAATTCGAAATTTCCAATGAATTCGAGGCAATATAAACGCAAATATGTGCACTTGGTTTCTGGTGCATGGTGGGACTTCTTTTTCAGAAAGGAAAAAAAGGCTTTTATCCTATCATTGAACAATCTCGTCATGGCCAATTCAATGTCGACTTTGCCAGATGGTGGTTTAAACATAACTGCATCTTTAGGAAACTTTATGACGCATGTGCTATGGGGAAGCAGACCAGGATATCATTCAAATCTAAAAACATAGTCACCACTTCTAGACCCCTAGAACTCTTTCACTTGGATTTATTTGGTTCCACTAGGACTCACAGTCTTAGAGGGAAACTATATGGGTTTGTCATTGTTAATGATTACTCGAGATTTACTTGTGTATTATTTTTAACCTATAAGAATGATACTTTGCAAGAGTTCGAAGATCTTTACAAAAAATTATAAAATAAAAAGGGGCATCTTATAAAGACAATTCAAACTGACTATGGAAGAGAATTTGATAACCATGACTTTGATGATTTTTGTAAGAATACAGACAATTTTTCAGCACCTCGAATCCCTCAACAAAATGGAGTCATGGAACGAAGAAATAAGATGCTCGTGGTGATGGCGAGACCAATGCTAGCTGAAAATGATCTACCAAGGTACTTTTGGGCCGAGACAGTCAACACGACCTGCTACATCATTAATCGAGCCATAGTAAGACCAATTCTTAAGAAAACTCCATACGAGCTATATAAAGGTAAGAAAGCGAACATTGCATATCTTAAACCTTTTGTTTCTTCATGTTACATTTTGAACAATTCTGAGGAAAATTTGGAGAAGTTTGTTGCAAAGAGTGGTAGCGGTATATTTCTTGGATATTCTTCATCATCTACAGCATATCGTGTATATAACTTACGCACCCTTGTGGTAGAAGAAAGCCCTCACGTGATTATTGATGAACATACTTCAAGATTATCTAATAAAGATAATCATTTTCTGGATGTAGGGCCTGAAGAAAGAGGTAAAATAGTTGACAAGGAAAAATAAGCTGTGGATCAAGCGGAGTCTAGCAACAAAGATAATGAAGCTCCATCCCAAGATGAAGCTGAACAAGAAATACAAATTGAAGACCTCCCTAGGTAGTGGACATTCCACAGAGATCACCCACAAGACAATATCATAGGAGACGTAGAACAAGGCATAAGGACAAGGGCTTCAATAAGGGAAGTTGAACAATTTGACAATCTTGCATTACTTTCTAATATTGATCCCAAGTCTGTAGATGATGTATTAAATGACATTTTTTGGATCTTGGCTATGCAAGAGAAATTACACTAATTCTAAAGGAATGGGGTGTGATTTCTTGTGCCTAGACCTAAGAATCACCCGGTAATTGGTACTAAGTGAGTTTTTCAGAACAAACTTAGCGATCAAGGGGTGGTAATTAGAAATAAAGCCCGACTAGTAGCTAGGCTATAGTCAAGTGTTAGGAATTGATTTTGATGAACCATTTCCACCAGTGGCTAGACTTGAAGCAGTTAGAATATTACTTGCCTTTGCATGTTCTAGAAATATAAAACTTTTTCAAATAGACGTTAAAAGTACATTTTTGAATCGTATTGGGAAGGAAGACGTCTATGTTGAGTAGCCACCGTAATTTGAAGATAAGAAGCATCCGGACCATGTGTACAAACTTGACAATGCATTATATGGTCTGAAACAAGCCCCCCGTACGTGGTATGAAAGACTAAGTACTTTTCTTTCAGAAAATGACTTCAAAAGAGATAACATCGACCAAACACTTTTCATTAAGAGTTGCAATGAACATATGCTTCTTGTACAGGTATATGTTAATGATATTATTTTTGGAGCCACAACTGATTCATTGAATGATGATTTTGTTAAGTTGATGCAGGGGGAGTTTGAGATGAGTTTGATGGGAGAGTTAACATTTTTCTTGAGTTTGTAGGTGAAGCAATTGAAGGTTGGAATCTTCATCAATCAGAAGAAGTATACAATGGAGCTCATCAAGAAATTCAAGTTTGACAATGCAAAGCCACAACAGACGCCAATGTCAACATCCGTCAAATTGAAGAAGAAAGAAGAAGATAAGTCAGTTGAGCAAAATTTTTTTAAAGGAATGATTGGTTCTTTACTATACTTGACTGCTAGTAGGCCAGATATCATGTTTAGTGTTTGCATGTGTGTTGGATTTCAATCTGATCCAAGAGCATCACACATGTTAGCAGTCAAAAGAATTTTTAGATATTTGATTGGCACACTTGATCTTGGTCTTTGGATTTCATGTAATTACAATTTTGATTTGATAGCTTACACTGATTCTGATTATGCTAGGTGTTTAGTGGATCATAAAAGCACGAGCAGGTATTGTCAATTTCTTGGAGGTTGCATGGTCTTATGGGCCTCTAGGAAATAAAACATAGTGGCATTGTCAATTGCTAAAGCCAAATACATGGCTATAGGTAGTTGCGTCGCCCAAGTGCTATGGATCCAACAATAGTTAGTTGATTTTGATATTTTCTTGAATAACACACCCATTCTTTGTGACAACACCACTGCCATTAACATATCTAAAAATCTACTTTTACATTCTAGAACGAAACATATAGAGATTCGACACCACTTTTCGAGAGACCATGTAAATAAGGGTCATTTTGAGCTTACATTTGTAAATACTGAAAATCAACTTGTAAATATTTTTGCTAAACCCTTAAATACAGACAAATTCACAAGAGAATTAAGAATTTGTAAGTTAGATGAGTAACTGTTCATATTAGGCTTACATACACACTTATGCTTCATTTTGCAAATAACAAAATTGTAAA
Source organism: Amorphophallus titanum (assembly GCA_024336825.1). Lineage (NCBI taxonomy): Eukaryota > Viridiplantae > Streptophyta > Magnoliopsida > Alismatales > Araceae > Amorphophallus > Amorphophallus titanum. Next base: position 45,557,547 of record JANBPO010009603.1, read on the forward strand.
TTAAGAAAATAGGCTAACAAAAATTCATATAATAATGAAATGGGCAAGTAAAAATGAAAATTTATCATAGGTTGTAATGGGCTAATAAAGATGGAAAATTTATCATTAAAAGATGGGTCTAATTGGGCTAAGTGAGAATGAATGGCCTAAAATTTGTATTTTTTAGAAACCCTAATTTTAAGTTGGGTTAATGGGTTAAAACCTAATTGATTGGGCTTAATCTCGTAACCAAACCCTAGTCCATTAAGATGAGGTCATTCCTTGCATAAATCGTAGTCTAATTAGGGTTAACTGGCGACGCTAGATTAGGATAGAGACCACCATTTTCGGAGTGTGGCACTATCCTTGGAACATTGACCTAATAGGGACTCTTAGGAGTCCTAAATCCTATAAAACCTATCCCAAACTCCCTTGGCCAACGCTAGTTAGTGTTGGGAAGCTGTTGGGTGCGAGAGGAGTGTGCTTCACGGAGGAGGAGGAGAGTTTTGGTCGAGCATAGGGGCGTCGTCGTTCTTTTCTTCCCCTTCCTTTGAGCGAGTTAAAGGTAGGTGTTTCCCTAGACAAAACCCCTAATATTGCATTCAAAATGATCATCTGCATGTGTAGATTAGTTTGGCATACTTTTCCCTAATTTTACTGCGTGTATTGGGAGTATTTTAGCCCACACCGATGAGGTGTCACCGTTTCACATTTGTCTGCCAAAACTACGGTTCTGGATGAGATCGCGGTCCTTACAGGCACCGTGTCCAGAACGCGGACCCATGACAGACTGCGATCCTACTAGTTATTTCTTTTAATTTCTATTCTTATTCTTACGCGCCCTCCTTGCGTGATACATCTTTATGTACCCGTCCACCTCCTACGATGCATTCACAGTGTTGATAATATTTATTTATTTAAAAATTAGATAATTTTATTCAAACATATTTTGATCGTGTGGCCATGCAGACCGCGTTCAGGTGGCGGTTCCCATGAAGACCGCATTATGTGCAAGGTTCACCCAAAACCCTAAGTCTTCCATCTGTCAAACTTGCATGATTTTTAGTTCAAAAAGCATGTTTTTTGTGAATTTGACGACTAAGGAACCCACTGGTTAGGTAACTATTATGAAACAATGAATAATCCCTTAAGGCTCTTCTTTGATCTAATGTGATTTTGCTCTTGCGATTGATCTTACCATCCTACTGTTCTATCCTTTCAGCATATGATCAAGTTCCTCCATGTCTAAATATGTAGATGAATGTAAAGAATTTGATTCACCTCCTTTAAACCTATGATGTGTTGGTTTAATTATGAGTATTGTTTGAATTGTTGAAGGCCATGTCACTCCGGTGGCAATGGATCTATCGCTTTACTGGTTTCTGGTAGTGTTATCGCTTTACTGGTTTCTGGTAGTGTTAAAGGTAAGAGAGTGATAACGGTGTATATAAAGGAAGGTAAGATGAAATTTATCACATATATTTTTTATGTTTCTAATTTACCTTAAAATTTATTAAGTATTGGACAGTTAATTCAAAAGAGTTATTCAGCCAATTTTAGAAACATTATGGTAGATAGAAGTAAAAAATTATTACAAAAATCAAGATGGCTCCGAATAAAATCTTTCCACTAAAAATGTCACTAGAAAATAGGCTCTAAAATTAGAATGAGAAGATAACTCTCTCATATGGCATAAGAGATTTAGTCATTTGAATTATAGAAGTCTCATACTAATTAAAAAAAAGAGAATGGTCATTGGATTTTCATATCTAAAAGAAGAAGAAAATAAAATTTACGAATGATGCAATAAGGAAAGATGCACAGATTACCATTCACTAAAATATCATAGAGAGCTAAAGAGCCATTGCAATTAGCTCATGCTGATAATTGTGGTCCAACAAAGACTACATCGCTTAATGGTTCATGATATTTTTTATTATTTGTGGATGATTATAGCCGAATGACGTGGATATATTTTCTGAAGAAAAAATCAGAGGTATTTATTGTGTTCTTACCGTTTAAAATATTTCCCGAAAAATAGAGTAGTAAAAAGCTCAAGGTTTTAAGGACTGATTGTGGAGGAGATTTTACTTCAAAAAAAATTCAAGAATAATACAGAAATGATGGAATAAAGAAGGAGCTAACTTCAAGATATATGCCTCAGCAAAATGGAGTAGCCGAACAAAAAAATAGGACAATAGTGGAGATGGCTCGGAACATATTAAAATGTATGAATCTCCAATGTTTGGATTGAAAGTGCACATACTGCAGTTTACATTTTAAATAGGTCTCCAACAAAAGCAGTTCCAAACAAAATATCATATGAGACCTGGTTAAAGTCAAAGTAAGTCATTTAGAATATTTAGATGTATTACATATGGTCATATTCCTTTACAAGTTAGAGAAGAAAAATTTTGATAAGGAGAAAAATGTATACTCATTAGAGAAGAAACAACATCATAGAAACAGGAAGAAGAAGAAGAAGAAAAATAAGTATATTATATTATGAAAGAAAAAAGTAAAATATGAAAACTTAGTAGCTCCTTCTCCTCCACAAAGTCCAATAGAGCATGTTAAGTCAAGTACTGACTCAAATACACCACGACGAAAGGAGCACTCTCTCAAAGAAATATATGAAGACAGATGCGCGCCCTTGTGCTTGCGGAACGCCTGATGCGTGGACACCGGGAATGGAAGCGAGACGACTGCTACCCCATCTCCCAGGTTCTTTCCGGTATATGGATGGGGGGTCATGCTGCGGCCTCGAATAGATCCAGCTGTCCAGCCGCGACGTGCTTGTCTGAGAAGTCGACGCAGACGATCTCGCAAATCGGGGATACGCCGCGCCATTGGTCCTTGAACACAGCGGTATCGACGCCGCAGCCTGCCTCGAAATAGAGCCCAAGCTTTTCCTGCACATCGAAGGCGCGACCTTCAGTGTGACGCTTGTAGGATTGCTGGCCGCTGTAGCTGAACCCCGCCGACATCTGCGGCAGGATGAATACGCCGAACTCTGCCATGTGAGCGGCGATATCGATGACGTGAAACTCGAAGTCCTTGCCGGTGTATCGGGGTGCGCTGCCAGCGCGCTTCACGTTGCCGAAAGGCGGGTTGCTGTAAGCTACATCGAAACGTCCGATCGACATCCCGAGCACGTCGAAGATATCGGCCTCAATCCACGTTGCCTCGGGCACTATCTTGCGGCCAACCGCGACGTACTCCGGGTTCCGTTCGATGCAGGTGATTGAGACGTCTGTTGGCGCCCCCCACGGACCGTTGTGCAGCGCGGCGAACGACAGTGCTCCGATGCCGGCGCACAGGTCGACGACCCGCCCTTGGTGCGGCAGTTCGATGGCCATGTGCTGTGCCAGGTCCCGAGGGGTGAAGAATGCCCCGGCAGAGCTGTTTATGTGGGTCGCACCCTCATGCCAGTTGTCCAGCACGAAGATCCGCTCATCCAGCGTCAACGCATCCTGCTCCAGCAGCCGGCAAGCTTCCTCATGAGCCTTGATCTGAGCCTTAGTGAGCTTCACTCCCGCCCCCTATGCTTCCCAAGGGCGCGCGAAGATGCTGCTTCGGCAAAGAAGCGATCAGCCTCTAGCTTGCGCTGTTCCGGTGTGGTGGTTGCAGCGTAGACGGCAAGTTCGATCCGAACGTCAGCACGCCGACGAGCTGCCAGCTTGCTCTCTTCCTTCGTTGCTGCGTGGTAACGAGGGATGACGTGGGGGAGAGGTTCAGGCTTGCCGAATATCCTGCTCAGGAAACTCATGCTGCGATCCTTCCGTAGAGTTGGGCAGGAACAGCAGCCGGCGCCCCGAACAGGTGCCAGGCGCAATTGTCCTTGCCGGTGAACTTGCTGCCGGGGATCCATTTGACCCGGCCAACAGAGACGACCTTCCGCAGTCGGCTCAGGTATGGGGCCGCCTGCCGCGTGTGGACCCAGTCAGCGTCGAACAGCAACCAAGTCGGGTGCTGGTCCGAGAGATGGACAATCAGCGCGTGCAGGACATCGCGCCGCCACGGTGGATTGGTGATGAAGCAGTCGACATTGCCGACGAGCCGGGTAAGCGCGTCGTACCGGTCGATGTCATCCCGCTGTGGCTCAATATCCCAGGCGCGGGCGCAGACATGCCCCTCAGACACGAGATGATCGACCAGCGCGCCATTGCCGGCGCACGGCTCAACGAAGCGCGTGCCAGCCGACAGATGCGGCAGCAGCGGCAACACGGCCGAACGTGGAGTCGGGTAGAAATCCCGCTCCATTCGTTCGAAATCGCTGCGCTTCCCCATTCTCTTCGTCTCCTCTGCTGTCAGGGGTTAGGCGGCGCGACCGTCATCGCCCACAGGCGCGGGGCCGTGGTCGATGATCTCGACGTATCTGCCGTGCTGGATGCGGATGCTCGCCATGCGACAAGGGCACACCGGCTGTCCCGGTTGCGGCCCTATGCAGTTGCAGGCGCGAACGCTTGTATTCAGCGGGAATGACCAGCCACCCGCTGTCTCGCGGATGCGCTGGCTGTCGTCGCTAGTCTGCGCCCGGCCCCTGCTCATTTGTCGTCTCCCGCAGCTCGGGAGCGATCATGGTTGGGGTGAAAGCCGTAGACAGCCTCAGCCTCCTTGCGAGCGCGAACCGCCGCCTCAAAGGTTGGGTATACGCCGAGATAGCGACGTTCCCCGATGGCGTTGATCTGGGCAACGTACCGACCGCCCCGGCTTCGGTAGACCCCAGACACACCGGAGCGATTGGCTACCGATCTGGCGCGGTTGCGGGAGTTGTCGGATTGAGTGACGTTCCGAAGGTTGGCGAGGCGATCATTCGTAGTGTCGCCATCCTGATGGTCCACGACATCAGGCACCTCGCCGGTGGCAATGGCCCAAGCAACGCGCGAACCTTTCAGACAGCGGCCACGATAACGAACAAGTCGATAGTTGCGCCCATCTAGCCACCCGGCGGGTGTGCCAGCATGCTTAGAATTCCATATGGCCCAAGCGTTCTTGCTGGCGAAGTCTGAAAGCGGCCGATCTCGCCAAGTCAGCGCACCGGTTTCGGCGTTGTATGCGAACGCATTGCGAAGGTCGTCAACCGTTATCCCGGTCGTGAACAGGAGGCTCATTTGGAGCCTCCGTCGCGAGTTCTGGCGCTATCCAAAGCGCTAGCCAGCGCGCGGAGGCCATCAGCGAACGACCGATAAAAATTCTTGTCCTGGTTCCCCACGAGTAGCGCGTCGGCGCGGGCGATGAGGATGTCGAGTTCGGAGAGTTCCTGTCGCCCATAACGAAGCCCTGTGTATTCCTCGATCTGCCGCAGTTCCCGAGGCCTCACGGCCACGCGCTCGTCCTTGTACCAGATGTCGCGCGTACGGCTGAACGTCCAGCCGATGGCCTTCGCTGCGTTCCTGATACGGGTTTCGACAAACTGGTCACTATTCGCCGGGGCGATACGCGTGCGCAGCATGTCGGAAGCCCAAGTCAGCTCAGACATTTCTGACTTCTCCGATGGGGTGTGGGACATAATCCGATGCCTCTCGTGGTTTGGTGTTCCCACCACGAAGGAGGCAGATGAAATGAGTTGGCAGCGCCTGGACGCAGTTTCGAGACGGGTCCTGCGGCGCATTGAACGTGCGGAGCGAGCCGTTGCAGCGGCTCAGCCCAGCGAAATTGACAAACGGGAAAAAGGGCCGGGAGCCGTGAAGCCCCCGGCAAGTCAAAGGGAGGTACGTCAAACGGTTCTGGAGAAAACCGCTCAGCAACCCAGCTCGGGACAAGCCCGACCAGTCATGCCCGCAGGCATGGGTATGCCGATAGCTTCCAAAGCGAGCGCTCCCCACGCTCGGGCTGTCGGCAGACCTATGCTCGTGGTGATTGATGGACGCGGGGCCATTCCCCATGCACGGGCGAGCCGCCGCCCTGCCCCGCGTCTTTCCATCGTCGCTGTAGATGGGGTGCGCGTGCGTCATGCGACCTCACCGTGAGTGGGGCCGTCATGCTGGACCGAACAACGGAAGCAGAGCTTCACGCGTGGCTGACCGGAACCGCATACCTCGGGGTTCTGGCAGCCATGGAGCCTTTCGAGGCCGTGGCTGTTCAGGAAATGGGTCTCGGGATTGTGGGTACGGAGTTGAAGGGTGACGACCGTGGTGGACGTAGGGGGAGGAGGAGCCTCGCCACCACGGTCGTCGTTTGCGCCAGCCGAGGGAGGGGGCTCGGTAGTCGCAATGGGAATTGGTTGCCGGTCTTCATCGCTCGCCTGACCGGCAGAGGCGGGCACGGGGCCAACGTCGGAAACGACGCCGCCGTCAGCCTGCGAACTGTTGTCGGAGGAAGCGACGCCATAGGTTGCCACCGACGCCACTTCCTCCGTACCGTCGGCACCATTGCCGGGGATGATTTCGAGGACCACGCCGTCAGCGTCGTGCGGCGGAATTTCCTCAATGATTTCTCGTGTGCGCGTGGCGCGCGGCGCGCGGGGCTGGCGAATGACGCTCAGGAAGCGTTCGGCCTCAGCGTCGAGTTCTTCCGCCGCCGCCAACTTGTCGCTGTCCATGCGATGGCGCTTGATGGCGAGCTTGAGTGCGTCAGCGGCGCGCTTGCCGTGCCTGTCGCGGACGTTGCCGTAGACCAGCTTCTTGTCATCCTGGCGCGCTTCGATATCCGCTTCGATGTCGATCAGCTCGGCGGCATAAGCAGCGATGGCGTCGTCGGTTAGACCGTTGGTCATGCGGCCACCCGCTTGCTCTCAGCCTCGATGAAGGCCGTCAGCATCTTCAGCGCCGGCCCTTTCGGTTTCCGCTTTCCTCGCTCCCAATTCGAGATGACCGCTTGGTCAACGCCGATCTCCGTCGCGACGGCGGCCTGAGATAGGCCACGCGTCTCCCGGAGAGAAATGAGCTGAGCGACAATGTCTGGGTGTTTCGCCATACCGACATTCTATGACAAACTCATAGGCAATCGTCAATGCCCTTCTCATAGCTGCTTATGGCAATCCTCTCGCCATGAGTGACAGAGCAGAACGGTTGATGCAGGCGAGGATCGCGGCTGGGTATGGATCAGCTGCCGACGCTGCCCGTTATCTGGGTGTCAAATACCCAACCTACGCTGGGCATGAGAACGGAAGTGCTGGTTTCCGGTCCGATAGTGCCGATCTGTATGCGCGTAAGTTTAAGGTCTCTCTTGATTGGTTGTTAACAGGGCGCGGCTCAATGTCTGGCAGGGGGGTAATCCCAGCCGAGATCGAGGTTATAGGGCTGCCCGTAGCGGGCACGATCCAAGCTGGGCATTGGCTCGAAACGACCTTCATTGACAGCGATATGGAGCCGGAGATGCTGCCGGTTGCCCGTGACGCCCGCTTCCCGCGTGCGCGCCAGTATGCCTTACGCGTCGTCGGCGACTCGATGGACAAGGAATACCCGGACGGCAGCTACGTCACGTGCGTGGACTTTGCCGAAAGCGGCCTTGCGATGGTCGAGGGCATGACGGTCCACGTCGAGCGCCTGCGCGGCGGCGGACAACTGGTGGAGATCACCCTTAAGGTTCTGGCCCGACATAACGGGCAGTGGTCGCTCGAACCTCGCAGCTCGAACCCCGCCTGGCAGGCCATTACCTTTACTGGCCGTGACGCGGACATTGTGATCCGTGGTGTAGTCACGGGCGGCTGGCGCCAAACTATCATCCCACGCTGAAAAACTTGCCTAGTCGGCTCCAGATTATCGCGCTTGCGTGATGACTATGACTTTCTCATACAAACCGCTTGACCGTGTTCTATGAGTTTGTCATAGTCTCTCCATCAGGTAGCACATAGCGCCATGGAGATGGGGATGTCGGCAGCAAGCAAAGAACGTGACCGGGCGATGGCTTCGTACATGAAGGCCCACCCTGGACAGTACCCCGACAGCGTCATGCGTCCGTGGAACGGCGAAGGCGCAGACGTCCGCGCCATGGCCAAAACCATGGGCTCCGTCCGCAACGAAAGCTCGAAGTGGGAGGCCGGCATGCTTGGTGGCGTCCTCGCTGCCCGGCTCGGCATGGGCGACTTCGGCGTCCCCGACGAATTGATCCGCCCCTCTCATCGCAACGCAGCCTGATCCATCCGCCCTGCGGGCTCGTGTGGTCCGCAGCACCGATGAATCAACACATAGCGCCATGGAGAGGACCGATGGGGATCAACGTCGAAAACATCCTGAGAGGGCACGCGCCACGCGGAACGGCGCAGACGAAATGATCAAATTCCAGAGATAATCCCAAAATATGATGAACATTAATGAAATGTCCAGTAACCAATTGACCCAGTATAAGAGCGGATGTCGCCACTGATGTAATCGAGTTAGGGCTGCACGTCGCCAGCATCGGTGTGTCGCAGCCCGTCACCGTCTGGGTGTAGGACGACTGCTAGACCCAGCGCTTCTTCACCGCGTGCGAGCCGCTGCTGGTGCTCGTAGTCGTCCACAGCATCACGAGCGAGCACGAGGTCGTCCTCGGTCTGCCAGGTGGCCTGCGACTCGTCATAACCCTTCCATGCCACCAGATACTGAACTTGTCGCACCTGTTGAGTCGCACGCCGTGCCCGTCGTTGGCGTCGCTGCTGTGTCACGGTGCGCTTGCTGGTGGTCTGAGAACGCAGCCGGGCGCTCCTGCGAAGCCCGTCTGCCGCGTCGCCGGCCCCTTCAGCACCGTCGTCGTCCTTGCCATCATCGTCTCCTTCCACCTTGTCGTCGTCCACTGTTGGTACAGTGACCAGTGCTTCGCGCTTCCCGATGATCCGGTCCACTTCCCACTTTTCCTCACCGTCGACCCAGACTGGCACCGGCCTGTCGAGTTGCTGCCGGCCGGGCCAGTCCACAGTGCTGCGCGTGTAGCGTTTGAGCTTCTCGACATGAAAGATAGGATGGATCCGGCCCATGGCGGCCGGCAGATCAAGTCGAACATTGACGTCGCCGATGACTTGACTAATACGGAAAGGGCCGACGTAAGCGTCTGTGAGCTTATGCCGATGAGCGAGGCCTTTTGTGCGAAGCATGACCTCGTCGCCCACTGCGTAGCGCTCCACTCGCCTTCGTTGATCCGCATACTGTTTCTGCTTCTCTTGTCGTTGCAGTAGTAAGAGCCGCGCGTCTTCGAGGTGCTGCCGCGTCTCGGCCAGCAAGTCCTGCACTGATTGGACGTTGGTGGAGCCCGATCGGCCGAGCGCGATGTCGATGGGTGGCTGCTGCTGGCCGCCGTTGAGATGATATGGAGTGAAGCCCGTTGACTCGTGAGTGCTGCTGTTGTACGCGATCTCCACCTGCACCAGGAACTCGTCCCAGTCAGTCCTGTGCTTGTTGACGTAGGCGCGGAGCATGTCCTCGACCACACGAATGGCGCGCTCCGTCTGACCATCAGTCTGCGGATGGTATGCTGTGCTGAGGCGAAGCTGGGTGCCGAGCAGACGCCACAGCTCCGTCCAGAAGCCGCTGGTGAACCGTGGGTCGCGGTCACTGATGATATTGGACGGCATACCGTGCAGGCGGACGACCTCACTGAGAACGAGCTCGGCAGTCTGTTTCGCCGTCAGCTTGGTGGTGGTCGCAATGAAATGGCCCATCTTGGTCAGTTTGTCGACAATCACCAGGATGGCATCCTTGAAGCGACTGGTTCTCGGCAGTGGCCCGATGAAGTCCATGCTGATCGTCTCCCACGGCCGGCTCGGGATAGGGAGAGGGACCAATTGACCAGCCGGCAGCTGGTGGCCGGTCTTGGCAGCGCAGCTGACACAGGAGCGCACGTACTGCAGCACATCGCGGTCCATGCCATACCAGTAGACCCGCTCCCGCAGCCGCCTCAAAGTCTTGTTCACGCCCACGTGACCTCCCGTCGGCGAATCGTGCAGCTCGTGGAGGATTCGTCTTTTGATGTCCGTACTGTCCGGCAGGTGCAGAATGCCGTCCACAGTGTAGACCAGACCGTCTTTCACCACCAGACCCAGGTGTGCCGCACGCTGTACTCGCAGCTGATACTCGCTGTCCTGTGCCGCGGCCTGTGCAATGTCGATCAGCAGTCCGTCCAGCTGAAGACCGGTCTGCCGGTCAGGGCGTAGTCCGTCGCTGTCCTCCTTGACCTCGTCCGTCTCCGCTGCGACTCGCACAATCAATGCGGTTGCCATGGCTTCACCTCGTAGCTGCAGACGCTGCAGCGGCTCTGTGCTGTTCTGCTGCTGCTGTGTCTCTACTGCCGCCTCACGTTCGTAGTCAGCACGTCGGGATAGCGCATCGGCCACACGGTTTTCCTTTCCCGCCACGTACTGAACAGTGAAGCTGAACTCCTGCAGCGCCTCCACCCAGCGCGCCTGACGCTGCGACAGCGTGGGCTGTGTCGAAATCCACTGCAGGCTGCGATGATCACTGTGGATGTGGACGTCGTGAGGGCTGCCATGCAGATAACAGCGCCACTCGCGCACCGCCTGTACCACAGCCAGCAGTTCTTGCTCGTGGACGGGATAGCGACGCTCGGCCTCGTTCATCTTGCGGCTGAAGTACGCAATGGGCTGCAGGCCAGCCCCCTGATCCTGGCTCAACACAGCCGACGTCGCGTAACCCGAAGCGTCCGCATGAACATGGTACGGTAGAGCTGGGTCGGCGTGACGAAGTACGGGTGCGGACTGCAAGCCGCCTTGAGCTGGTCAAAGGCCTCCTGATGCGCCGTGGTCCACGTAAAGGACGCCTTGTCCTTGGTCAGCTCAGTCAGCGGCAGTGCGATCTGACTGTAAGCCTGGATGAACTTGCGGTGGTAGCCGGACAGGCCGATTCGGAAGAAGGCTTTGCCCTCCTCTTTCGCCGACGGCGTTGGCCAGTCGTGGACTGAAGGCTAAATGCTGGTCTAAGGGAGGTTTGGTGAAGGCTTGGAGGAGTGTGCATACAAACGTCACCAAGAACGGGAGACCATCAAGCACAAACACCGGTTAGATGGAAAAAAGATGGCCTGGGCGAACAAGGGGCCAAGATCTATTTATGCAAAGCAAACAGGGGTACAGTAGAGCAAGAGAGAGATGGTAAGAATGGGGGAAGAGGAAGATAGGGACTGGGGGTTTGACCCAAGGCCACAAGGCCCCAGCCTCCCCCATGGCTTCGTAGCTAGCACTCTCTCTCTCTCTCTCTCTCTTACTGTATCTTCCTTGAAGTTGGTCGCCGGAGGAAGCTCCCACGGCGAGCTCCTTCTTCTTCTTCTTCTTCTTCTCTTCTTCTCTTCTGTGGGTGTGCTGCTGTAGCCCTCCCTCACTTTTTTTTGCTGCTGCCTTCCTCTCTCCTTTTTTTTGTTCGCCGGTGGGAGGGTGTTTTATACCCCAGCGGCACAGCCTTCTTCAGACACGGGTGTTGCGGGCGGGAAAAGAAGCATTAATGGGGATTTGACCTCCCATTAATTTTGTTGACAGGGTGTAGACTCCGTGTGTCCGCCTCCGGTCGACACGTCAGCCCACAATGCACGCCAAAGATCCCCGTAGGGTGGCGCCAGATCTTCCGTGTCGGACGGTCGAGTGACTGTGCCGCTGAAGCCTTAGAGTGTGCCGCTGAAGGGCACACACAGGCGTGCCGCTGGAGGGGCACAGGTGTGCCGCTGAGGCCTTCGCTGGGAGAGCAGGGGGTGTGCCGTCGAAGGGCACACACAGGCGTGCCGCTGAAGGGCGTTTGAGGGTGTACCGCTGAGGGCCACTAAGGGCGTGCCGCTGAAGGCTACGCCAGGTGTGTCGTTGAAGCTCCAAGGGTGTGCCGTTGAAGCTTCATAAGGCGTGTTTGAGGTGAATTTAATAGCTTATTCCGGACTCGATTAACGATCCGTTTGACTCTCTTCGAGGGCCCACGAACAGTGGGGCTCCCCAGGGGTTGGCCTCTCTTCGCTGCTGTGATTCCGGAACCGGCTTCACGGCAACATGATGTCTCTTCGGAGGGTCCGGACGGGACGTGTCCTCCAGGGCTTCTTCGGTTGAAATTGTTGTCGTTGCTGGACTGGCGGGGACACACGGGCGTGCAATTTTGCACGTCCACAGTAGCCTATGTGGTTTCGCGGAAAGCGCGCCCGCATGTTTCCGTGTACTCGTATAAATTTCGTATGTCTGCGAAGGGTCCTTCCCGAGTGACTTTTGTGCCCGCGGAAGGTCATCCCCACGTGACTTGTGTAATAGCAGAGGGTCTTTCCCGCGTAAGTCTAGTGGGCCGGCAACTGTTGATTTCCGTTATCCGGCCTAGGGTGGTTTAACAACATGGGGCCGTATCATACAACAGCCTTAGTGTGCGTGAGTAATCGATGGTTTTCATGTGACTGCATCAGTTAGAGTTCTTTGGAGTAGTACCGCACTACCGTAGCTTCCTGGGTGTCGTGCAAACACCGGCTGCGGGGCCGAGAGTTGTAGCTTATTGAGTGCAAACACTTGCTGACTGCGAGGTCGAGAGCTTTCCCGTGAGACGGTGTAGGCTAGTTGCCGTGGGACCCCTCTCTGCTACGACCAGAGTCCAGGTTGAAGAGAAGTACCGGCCATAAAACCTTGACAGAGGAGCAGTCTATCTGTGTGTGTGCACACGTGGTTGGGGGCCTCAGACTCGTACTGACGAGTACGACCCCGGCTAGTCCTAGTGCTGTCGTGCCTTTGCCACACTACACTGAGGGAGGTGGACAATCTGAAACCCTTGTTCTTCGCCACACTACACTGAGGGAGGTGGACATGCGTGAGTTAGGTGGTGCGATATAAGACGCCAGTAGACGCATCCGACCCAGTCCCTCTGCCACATTCTTTGAGAGAGGAGGATAGGCTAGGGACAGTAGGCATGGTGTAAGACGTCAATGGATGTATCTAGCTGCTACTAACAAGTAGGTTCCCCAGTCACCTGTGGTTCTGGTTTCCCGACAGTGAGGTCATGGTTCTCCCGAGGGTAGAGATAGTGTGCCTTGACCAGGTGACTTTAGTGTAGTTTCCCGACTGAGGCCGAGGTTTTCCTGACAGAGGTGCCGTGGGTTTCCGACAGTGTGGTTGTGGTTCTTTCGCCGATCAGTTCTATAGTCTTCCGACTACGGTGGTCGTAGGTTCCCTGTAGAATATAGAGGTAGTGTGGCCGTGATTGTGCATGACCGATGGGCGACAAGGTGACAATGTTTCGAGTAGTTTCGTGGTAAAGTTCTCCCCATCGCCTACTGTTACTGTTACAGTTATTATTATTGTTATTTGTTGCTGTTGTTTATGGTGGAGATCTGCGGGACCCCTACTAAGTCAATGAGATGAGACTCAGCCCTTCTTTTTCAGGTGCAGCGTTCCTCCTCGAGGTTGGTGCAACGTCTCCGACTGTTTCTAGTTGTCAGCCTGCCAGAGCCAGGGTATGTCCCGTGTCAGTGTACGCTTCCTTTTCAGTTGACTGTACTTTATGGACTGGACTCTAGATTATAATTGTTTAATTGTAAAATGTTAATTTTATTTCTATCATTTAATTAATCCTATAATAGCCGTTGCTTTCTTTAGACTGCATTGAATGATTGTCTTGCTGTCTAAAAAGATTTTAGCCTGACGCTTCTCCATTTTTTTTTCCTCCTCTTTCTGCTTTCAGCCATGGCTCGCAGCAGTGGGAGTGGGAGTCGGTCGAGGCGGTCCCGTGTTAGGGGCGCCGACGACTGTGGGGTTGAGCGTACCGACCGGCGGATGCCGCCTTGCCCTCCTCGTACCATTGACGATGGCAATGTCAGCCAGCTAGACCTTGGCTATTCGTGGGTCGCTGAGGGCCCAACAAAGAGTGCCGGAGCAGCTGAAGGTCTTGTGGACGTATCTCGGATCGCGAGACAAGGCGGTCTTTACACATATGACCACACTGGAGGCTACCCGCGTCACTATCCCCTGGACCGTCACCTCTATAGTTTTCTCCTGGGTTTTGCTCCTGTTGACATGGAGGCCGACGATCCGACACTTCCAGAGGAGAGACGTCGTCTTGAGCGGGCGATACTAGCGGGGAGAGATAGCATGCAGGGGTTGTGCTCCCTGACATATCCGAGTTATCCGGAGGGCTTTACTCGGCAGCGACAGTATCCAGATAGGCAGAGTCTAGGCTCTTTCCACCGGCATGAGAGTCTCACCATCCGGGTTACACCGATGTCCCCAGCAGCTTGACATTTGCATGGGCAGCACAAGGCCCTGGATCAGGTCATAGATGGCCTCTTCCTGGTGCCCACTGGGGCTAGCTTGGCACAGGAGGAGTACACTCACGACTGCATGTTGGAGAGGATTTTGACTCTGAAGACTCCCAGCTGGTATGGGAAGTGGTCTGTCATTCCTTCTCATAGTTATCACCGGGGCGCGACAGAGTGGCTCTGGGGCATTCTGCTGGTCTACCGGTCTTTGCTGGATAGGGTTGGCATCCGCCATGCGGTGACTGCCGCCATGTACTCCTATCCGTGTCACACTGGCCTGCTACAGGCTCTGGTGGAGAGATTCAACCGCCGGTGGAACACGTTTGTCACAGCTGGTGGAGAGACTAGCTTGGACCTCTGGGCTTTTCAGAGGATTTCTGGTCTTCCGATCTGCGGGAGGCCTTAGGAGGAGCTGACACTTGATGATTTACACCTTAGCTCCACTGACGGCACCGGGCGACATACTATGTCATATTGTTTCAGATTTTTGATGAAGACCTGGAGGGACCTGGCTGGAGTTGGCACAGACCGAACCCCTCGCACTCCGAGGGTGACTCTGAATGCATGGGTGAGCCATTTCTACAATGGCCCTTTCTGCTTCCATGAGGAATTTACTCAGTCTGGCACTACCTCGGAAGAATGTAGAGAAGTCAGAGTAGACATTCCTCCCCATCCACGTCACTTGCCTGCACCTGCACAAGGATGGAATTCAAGGGAGCTGCCTCCCCTCACATACTTGGCAGCCTACTTGGCCTGTTCGCTGGCCAGTTTTGTGATTACCCACGGAGAGGATGGGGTCTTGCTTCCTAAGGTGATCTATCCGGCCTGCCTATTTGCATGTGGTCAGAGACTTGCGATTGCTCCAGTTGCCCTGGCGAACATCTACCATTCACTTGGGGCTTTGTCTTCTCATTCACTACCGCGGGAGAAGAATATTATGCTGCCCACTCATTACTTGAGTGCATGGGTAGGGTGGTTGTTTCCAAAGCTTTCCCGGAGAACTCCAGTTGATAATCCGGCGGCACTGCTGATTTTTTTATTCATAGGACAACTGTCGTAGGATGTCGTGGTTCAACTTGCGGGGGCCGGCGGGCCTTGTCTTTTGTCCCAGTGAGGAGAGGTGAGGGTCTAGCTCTTGACTACTTCTCCAACCTTTACCGCCCTTATGTTGGGCAAGAGGGAGACACTGTTGTCAGCAGAGTGTCTTCACATGCTTTACTCTCCTCCCACGGCTTAGCAGGGTGGGTTATATGCATCCGCCCAAGTGTATTAGTCTATCGACGCTCCAGCACAGCCATACTTGAGCCCTATTACCCACATCGGTTTGTCAGGAACTTTGGGTATGATGAGGACATCCCTTCGAATGCAGAATTTCCTCTGGCCCTTCAACTGTATAGGCACAGGGACGTGCACTTAGTAGCGGCAGCGTGGCAGGACTTTCTTTGCCGCGAGGTGAAACTAGGGTACCCTATTCCAGAGCAGGGGCGCATAGGCTAGTTTGACATACATTATGAACGATGGTGGTTCAAGACCAGCAATGTTTTTCGGGAGCACTGTGATGCCATTTGGGCTGCTGAGGAGCAGCGCTTGAGGAAGGAGGATCTGCCCTCCTTTGTTTGTGGACCCAGCCTTTATTAGATCCCATTTTTAACAAGCCGCCCGGGCTGTCAATGACATTGAGGAGCAGTGGCGAGAGAAAGGCTGGACGGTTCCTGTGGACAGAAGCCAGTATAACGGGGCTCTGAAGCCCTTAAAGAGTACACCGGCAGCAGCATCCACATCCCCTTCCTCTGCCTCAGGGCCAGCCCCAGGCCCTTCAAAGGCCTACTCTTGGTGGGAGGACTTGCATGTGTCCTGCGGGGTGAGAAGGAAGTCTCAGTTGTCTCTGTCGATACCCGAGGGAGCACTCAGGGGCAGCACATTTGCAGAGTGGAGGGCCCACATGATCCTGAAACAGCTCCGGATCGCGCCGATCCGAACATGAAAGATGTTCGGAACGTAATTTCAGACACAACGGAGTCAAACACTCTGAGAAAATAGATCTGGGACTAAAAAATAGAATCCGATAAGACCTAATAAGGATCCGGGGCATCACAGCCCTCCCCCCTTAAAAGAATTTCATCCTCAAAATTCAGGACAAGCACCAAGCGAGAAGGGGAGAACCCCATAACCAACTGACAACACCGTCAAGGCCCCAACCAAGCCTCGACATTTGCAAAAACCATGATCCTGAGGGATGCGACCAGACAATAATCACGGACGATGCCTCGCTCACAATCCAAGACACATCGAGCAGCAGAGTAGGCACATGCAAGAGACACAAGTCTGGCATCACCTCAACCGATGCGAAAACCAACCACGATCACCGAAAAAAAAACACACTCTTCATCACGAAAACCAAACCACCGGTCAACGCCCACGCCCGATGGACCAACCCAAACGCCAGCTTCACAACTCACTGACTGATCTCACACCCTGCACCAAGGGCAACCATCACTGAGCTTCCACCAGCCCACACCTGGCAAGCCGGACGCTGACAATAGCACCGGGCCAACTCTGCCATAAGACAACTTCTAACAAATCCCAGATCCAATCCGGGAAAAACACACCTCATAATCGGCCACCCATGGCCTCGCTGGTGCACGACTCACGCCACTCTCGAGCCCCAACAACCAGCATCTTCTGTCTGTGAAAGACCATCCGCTGGTCGCCAGACACGCGTCAACGGAAAACCTCCATCGGCCCAACAAGCATGCTCCAAATCATGACTGGCCATCCGCTGACTCTTCTATAGACCAATGCCACAACTCAAGTCAACCCTCGCTCGGACACCGTAACCGATCTCGGACCTCACACCAACTCTACCCTCTCAGGGGAGCACAGCGAACTCAAATGACAGGATCTCCCCTCGGTCCGTACGTCACTCGACGTAACACACCAAGAAATCCTCCCCTACCGGACACAGACCAGGGATCACCATATCCAACGCCAACGTCTCATCAGAGACCTCCACTCACAGGCATCGTCCAATCGCTATCCAATCACACTCATCTCAACCACTCCTGATGGACGCCTGCCAATCCCGATCCCGCTCTTACCACAGAGTCTTAGGACACAACCTCTTACGATCCATGACACACTTCTCCAGAAGCGACAAGTGCCATCTGCTACCACAGCAAGCTGATCAATAACGCCAACCTTACCATGGTCAACCACTCGGTCAGCCTCACCAGCCACTTACAGCCACCAACCGGGACCCATAATCTTGTCAGAGATCACTTCTCCAAAAACATGATCTCATCCAAGAACACAACTTCTAACACAGAAATTGGGTACTCATGTGACAACCTCGCCAGTATGTTTCCCCAATTCTCAATCCAGCCAGTGCCACAATTCACAATGCCTCAAGCAACAGCACGGCAACAACATGTCTCACACAACTGAGACAATCTCACACCGAGGAACCAATCCTCTGATGCTCTACACATCCTCGAAAATTCACCAGTAGCATCCAATGCTACGATCCACTGCTGCATATTCAGATCCATGTGCACAGCCATCACAACGACAACTTGGGATCCTTCATCCCGATAATCCTCTGTAACTCTGCAAACTCTGATTCACAACGCCTCGGAAAACACAATGCCAACCACAAGTTCTCACGAACACTGCCCAACTGGCACGCATCCTTCTGGAACAGCGCCAACACCCTTACACATCAGGGAAAATGGGCAACGCTTCTGTGGACGTGATTTTCTTTTTTTTTGAAGTTTATTATTTATCTATTTATTAATTATTTATTGACATGCCAGTCACATGTGTGACAAATTTATGGTGCGCTCAATCTGACTTGGTCAGTCGATTATGAAGTTCGGGTCGGGACCGGAAGTTCGCCATACCGTAAAGGCTATGGCGTTAATTACATCCTTCCTAAGAAGGATAACACTTGATTAAACGCCAAAGTAGGAGGCCTCGGGGGGGGCACTTGAAAATACTAATGTGTGTATAATAAATGAACATGTAAGTGACGAGCTTATTTAAATGCACGGATTAAATCCGGTGGCATGTCCCCTTGGCTTCAAGTTATGCCAAGTAAGGATAGGAGACCATCCACGCAGTGGCGGGACGGAATCCGAACAGTGGTTAGGGTGCTCTCCCTCGATGTACGTCTTCGAGGAGACGTCCCAACTTGTTAGTTTTCCCCCAAGGGACAGAGCCGAAAGGGGTACGCATTGACGACGCTCCCTTGGCTTATTGGGGTTGTCATTATTGAATCACAGTTCCGGCAGCATCTCCCCTTATTTTGGGTCATGCCAAAGAGGAAATAGGCCATCACCCACGGAGTGCCGGGATGATGGTCAGAACGGGAGAGCGCTGAGGCTCCTAAACAGTGTAATCGCCTTACAGCAACGTTTGATATTCCCCTTTGGAAGCCGACGGGACTCATGCAGAGGCAGAGCCCTCCGAACTTACGGGGTTACATGTGGGTCCGATTCGGGACAATGGAATGTAGGGGAGGTCGACCCCCATTAATTTATCTCCTGAGACAGATGTGATGACTCACGGGCATCCCTACATTCTTGATCATTCCAGACTTTTTATTCATCCACGGAACAGGGGGAAAGGAAGCTTAACATGGAGAGTTCATCCCAAGATGAGAAGAGAATGCATTGGAAGGGGGAGGAAGAAGACACTGACAGAAAGGGGAGAGGAGAACATAGAGCACTCTTTCTTGCCGCTCACCTCTCACTCTCACTCCCCCCTCTCTGCTTTTCTTCACCTTGCCGGTGCAAGTGGCTTCTTCTCTCTTCTTCTTCTCTTCACTCCCACAATAGAGAGCTCTTTCTTCTAAGATGGCCAGCCGAGAGAGACCCTTTAGAAAGTCCCCCGTTTCAGAGAGCCTTCCTTCCCCCCTTCATTTCTTGCCCCTGGAGTGGAGAAGCTAGGGAGCCCCCCTTTTATAGAATGGCACCGTGGAGTTCCCGCTGCTTCCACCTCGTCCCGCATGAAGCCTGGAGTTGACTCGATGTGCTGGACGATGCTGGTTCACGCCGTACACTGCAGTTCGTCTAAGGATGGGATGTTCGCAGGTTGCCAAGGTCGCTTCGCCGCTACAACCATCGCGCTGTCGAGTTGAGATGGAGGCACGGCTTCAAACATTAAATGTTCCCTAATGAGAAACAGAGCATCGGAGTATGGAGGGGGTGACATTGGAGTTAAAACGACGCGGTGTTGTGCACGCCGGTTTAAACCGAAGTGTAATTGGCGCGCCGGTTAAGGGGTTAAAAGAGTGGCCAAGGTACATGGGCACGTCGGATAACCACTTCAATAGATTTCTTTTAGAATTTGGCAAGTGGGCACACCGTTTTCACATCATCAAGTGGGGATCCTCCAAAGGTGAGCACGCCAGATTAACGCCAAAGGAGGAGGTGCACGCTGTTTTAGTGCAACACAAGGGGGGCGCACCGGTTTAGGGCGCGCTGGTTAAGGGTCTCACCGCGCCATTTTAAGGCATCTTCGTGCCATTTTAAGAGTCGAATAGATTTGTTTTGAAGTTGTGGCCATTTATATAAGTGTCGGCACTCCCGAAATATTTTAGTTGCAATGCACGGCACCCGGGATATTTCATCTGCCATTTCTGGGCTTCGATCTGGGACTTTGCGTGCCTTTCGACATATGCCGAGACTATGCCAGAGTTCCCATCTTTTCTTTGATTCGGCCCTCGGCATAGTCAGTTGGAGAACAGTGGCCATATCTTCTGCCCAAGGGCTTTCTTAACGGATGGCGGATCACCAAGTGAGCTCTCGTCCTGATCGGGCGCGGTATGGGGTTAATTCGGCATTTTCATCTTCAACTCCCTCTCGAGCGTTGAGACGTGAGCGCCGTAAAATCATCATCGTCATTTTTTGACGTCCACAACCACCCTTGACTCACTGTCGGTTTCTCAACCGTGCAGGTCCAAACGCTTCCCTTGTTAAGGATGAGTGCAAGCTTGCTAGAGTCCCAGGTTGCATATCCAACTCGGTGTCGAGTTCGCATCTCCGTGCCGCATCAAATTGGTATCAGAGCGCCAGTTGACATTGATGTTATGACTAAGAAACTTCAATGCAAGATTGTGAGATGGCTCCCTCATGTAGCAGGGAATGTTCTTAATGTGGATGGGGCTTATAAAGCAGATATTGATTTGGCTGGAGGGGGTGGATGTGTTAGAAATAGCAGGGGTGAAATCATTTTGGGTTTCTCCTTCTTTTATGGCAGTGGCTCAATCTTGCAAGCGGAGGGTAGGGCGTTGCTAGATGCTTTGCGCCTTGTCAATATTTTGCACATTCCAATTGCAGAAATTTATTCAGATTCTCTCATACTTGTGGATACTATAGTGAAGAATAAATCCCCCCCTTGGGTCTTAAATCCTTGGTGGGATGAATTGAAGAATTATTTTCATACTTGCGGATGCCCTATTAAGCATGTATATAGAGAGATCAACCAAGTTGCAGATGCGTTAGCAGATTATGCCATTGTCTTGAGCCGCAACGGTGTTTTCTATTCTTTGCAAGATCTTCCTCCTCGGGCAAAAGCTTATGTGATGGCAGATGCTGCTGCAGTTCCAAACTTGCGTAGAAGTTTTGTTTAATGTCTTTTTTTTGGGCTTGTGCCCCTGTGTTTACCAGCAGATTTCCTGCTTTTGTTTTTTAGGCCTTTCCATTTTGTTGTAAGGACTGGCCCACCCAATTGTAAATATCAAATATACCTCAATAAAAATCAGCGCTAAGAGTTTCTTTGGTGGAGTGGGAACATTCCTTTCCTCTGGAAGGGGGTGCACTCTCCCTTAGACCTCTTAGTGACTTTTGTTTTAAAAAAAAAAAAGTCTTGAAGCGACAATGCATAAAGCCTAGCCGACAAGTTCTGCCCTTCCACCCACACAGGCACATTCTCAAAACAATACGGGGTGTGCAAGAAATCGTCAGTAGGTAACTCCACTGCCAAATCACAAGGCATCTCAGCCATCAGGTCCTTAACACTCTGAGTAAAATCCTCCGATATGAACAAATGAGATGCACCAAAATCGAACAAAACTCGAGCCACACAACCCAAAATCAAAATAGTACCTTCTACCAAAATCAAAACTCACTGTAAATCATTTTCCTTTTTCAAAGGCATTGGCCTAACAGATTTGTACATGGTTTGATAATATCAATAAAAACCTACATAGCAGGGATTTTTTTCTACGTCTCGAACTCCGTGCGGTCACGTGGAAGCGAGAGGGACTTCTTCCGAGCTTGTTCGTCGTCTTCCTTGCACCGCTTGTCGAGGGAGGGAGGATTTTTCGATCCCGAGAGACGCGATACGCGCCGTCAAGATTACGAAAAAGGTGTGCATAGCACTTTCTTTGTTACACGGCTCGTTTTTCTGTGCATTTATACCCGAAACCATATGACCGGAACGGTCTCCATGGATTTATCCCGGGTTATCTTCACTTCCTCGCCGTGTAGTGCATTGAGTTGAACTTATGTATAGGCTACGGAGCCCAGGTGTACATGTGTACATTTTCGGTTGCAACAAGTGCCCCCCACGGAGCGTTCGTCAAAGCCGGAGGCGGAGGCGAGCGGTCCGTGCCCTCTGTCGTCATTTTTTGCTCCTGAGTCTTCATGACATGGGGAGATCATTGTGGGACTGCACCTCACTGCTTCGTTGCTTTCCATAAAGCCGAGAGTTGATGCAGGTTTGTCTCAGTGAGACCCTCCGGTATAGAAGTGATGTAGGCCAACCTCGGCGAGGCACTTTGACCTGGAGTTGATGTTGACCAACCCTTGGGGTATATTGGCCAAAGCTCATGTATTCCATCCTCTAGGACGTGTCGGCCTGAAATTAGATGCTGGCCAATCTTTGGGGGTGCATTAGCCAAAGTTGACTGCGGATCGGCTCTTAGGGCATATTGGTCCAAAGTTGATGCAGGCCTGCCTCATAGAGGCTTGCTGGCCCGAAGTTGTTGTAGACTTGCTTCGGCGAGGCTTGTTGGCTCAAAGTTGATGTAGGCCCGCTTCTGAGAGACTTATTGGCCTAGGGTTGATGTAGGCCTGCTTCTGAGACACTTATTGGCCTGAAGCAGCTGTGGACCTGCCTCGGTGAGACTTGCTGGACCGAAGTTGATGTACGAGGCCTGCCTCGACGAGGCTTGGTGGCCTAGAGTTGATGCGGACCGACCCCTAGGGCATATTGATCCGAAGTTGATGCGGCCTGCCTCCGCGAGGTTTGTTGGCCCGAAGTTGATGTAGGCCTATCTCGAAGAGGCGCATCCATCTGAGTTGCTGTCGATTGACTGCTAAGTTATGATAGTCGGAGACTGACCTTGGCCGACCCTTGGGGGTGCATTAGTCAAAGTCGTTGTGTCTACTGATCGCTGAGGTATCATTGAAGATGCATCGGCTAACCGCTGAGGTATGCAACCGAATGTTGAAGCTGGCTAATTGTTGACTTGTGATAGCCAGAGTTGATGTAGACCAGCCCTTAGGGCATATTGGTCCAAAGGTGATGCTGGCCTGTCTTAGAGAGGCTTATTGGTCTGTAGTTGATGTAGACCTGCTTCTGAGAGACTTGTTGGCCTGGAGCTAATGTAAGCCTGTTTCGGGGAGACACATCTGTCTGAGTCGTTGTTGATTGACTGTTGAGTTGTGATGGTTGACAATTGACATTGCCCGACCCTTGGGGGTGCGTTGGCCAAAAGTCGTGGTGGTGGCTGACCACTGAGATGTCACTGAAGACGTGTCGGCTAACCGCTGTGGTGTGTAGCCGCAAGTAAAGCTGACTAACTGCTGAGGTGTAGCCAAAGATGTGTCGGCTACAATCTGAGTTGTAACCGAACATGTTGATGTGTCGGCTGACCGTGGGGTATGTCGCCGAATGTTGAAGGTGGCTAATTGCTGACTTGTGATAGCCAAGGTTGATGTAGACCAGCTCGTAAGGCATGCTGTTCTGGGTAGATGTCGGCCGTACATGGGCTGAGGCAACTCCTTTCTTTGTTTTAGCTTCAACTAGTGAGGCTTCAAAGCTGCTTCAGAGTTTCCTGGCCCTTGGGATGGAGTGGCCGAATGGTCCTCAACTTGGTGTAGCATTGCCAGATGCATGCATTTGGTCTCCCTTGGGACGCCTGGATGACTGAGCTTACGTCTTTATGGGAGGAGTTTGCCCGCCTTCGCGCTATTCAGGAGCGGAGGCGGAGGACTGAGCTGATAATTCAGCAGGAGCAGGAGCAGCTTTGCAAACTTCAGACGGCCCAGGCTGAGGTGGGTGCCATGGTCGAGGACGCTCACGAGCGCGAGCAGGTGGCCTCCCGCAGGGTGGAGCTTTTGTGGGAGGTCCGGGGGACCGAAGAGGAGCGCAGTCTTGCGCGTGCCGATGTAGACTCTTCGCCGTAGGCTTGAAGGGCTCCAGGAGGAAGCTCTTTAAAGAGAGACTCGCTTTGCTGACCTGAAGAGGAGCGAGTCTGGTGCTTGATGGGCTTCGGTACATTCTTGTACACAGGGCTGTTGTATTCTGCCCATGCTTGTCGGAGTTACCCCGAGGGCTTGTCTCGGGCTCCCTTCTTTGAGGATATTCATGAATAAGGGACAGAGCGTAGTAGCATTCGCTTCTATCCTCTTGCATGTATGCTTCTCTTTTTTTTTTTTTTCACTTTACCAGCCCTACCGCCCTTTCGGGTTTTCGCCAGGACTGGCCCCCTTTAGTTTTTTCCAGTGCGCCCTTACGGGTTTTCACACTGAGGGGTACCCATTTTTGCCTAAGGCGCCCTTTCGGATTTTCACCTTAGCCGGGTTAAAGCCTTCTTGTGCTGGAGAAACGCTGAGAGGGTGGAAGACTGCACCAGTGAGGAGGCTGGGGAGTGTACCGGCAAAGGGCAATGGCAGGGTGTACCGGGGAAAAACAGGTAGGGTGTGCCAGACAAGGGCGACTAGAGTGTACCGGGGAAGAGGCACAGGGGCTATGCCACTGGAGGGTTCAACGCGGTGGAGTTGAGTGTGCCGGGTAAGCTTCAAGGCAGGGGTGTGTCAGCGAAGGTTGTTGGGAGTGTACCGCTGAGGGCTAGGGGCTAGGTGTGCCGGCGAAGGGTTGTGTCGGTGAAGGGTGACCTGAGGGGGGCTGAGGGTGTACCACTGAAGGAGGGGTCGAGGTTGTGCTGCTGGAGGAGGGGTTAAGGGTGTACCGGCTAGGGAGCTCGGGGCTGTACCGGGCTGGGGCTAAGCCAGTGCAGATTTCAGCGAGGGGGGCAAAGTCCATGCAGGTTTTTAGCAAAGGGGCGAGGTCCGTGCAGATGTTCGTTGGCCAGCGGCAAGGTCCGTGCATGTTTGTGCCGGCTAGGGGACAAAGTCTCTGCAGATGCATGCAGGCTAAGGATGAAGTCCGTGCATGTTTAGGCAAGTCCGTGTAGGTTTTGGACGAAGTCCGTGCAGATGTATAGGGCTAAGTCCATGCAGGTATAAACAAAGTCCGTGCATGTTTGATGAAGTCCGTGCGTAGTTGGGTAAGTCCGTGCATATGCATGGGGTCAAGGGCAAGGTCCGTGCATGTTTTAGGGGTTGAGTCCGTGTGTGGTTGGGCAAGTTCGTGCATATGCACGGGGTCAAGGGTAAGGTCCGTGTAGATTTTGGACGAAGTCCATGCAGATGTATGCGGCCAAGGACAAAGTCCATGCAAGTCTGAGAGTGAGTCCATGCAGTGCAGGTAAGGTCCATGTATGTTCATGCAAGTCTGTGTAGGTTTGGACAAAGTCCATGCAACGTTGGACTGAGTCCATGCAGGTCTTGGGCTAAGTCCATGCAAGGTCCGTGCAGGTGCGTGCAAGGTAGGAACGAGGTCCATGCAAGTTTGGGTGAGTCCGTGCAGGGTCCGTGCATGTGGGGACCAAAGTTAGTGCATGTGCGTGCGTGTGAGGGTCAAGACCTGTGCAAGTCCATGCATGTGGGGCCAGGACTTATGTAGGGTTATTGTGTGGTGTACCGTTAAAGGGACAAGGTGCACCGGCAGAGCAGGCCGAAGGGTGTTTGCAGTGTACCGGCCAAGGGTAGCTAGGGTGTACCGGGGAGGCTTCGAGGCAGGGCGTACCGGCGAAGGGGTGTAGGAGTGTGCCGGCGAGGCTCTGGAGGGTGTACCGACGAAGGGCCTGGGAGTTGCTGTGCCGGTCAAGAAAGGATGGTGTATCGGGAGGGAAGTTGGAGCATGCCGGCGAAGGCGTTTAAGAGTGTACCGGCGAAGAGGTTTAAGGGCGTGTCGTGGAAGGATTGGGAAGGTGCACCGGGGAAGCACTTAGAGGGCCCACTCCTCTTCATCCCTTTAAGGCCTTTCTTTTCTTCTTTTCTTCCGCTCTTCCTCCCTTTTTGATTGATTTTTTGTGTAGTTCATGAGGGTACCCTCTCTCTGTCTCTTAGCCACTCTCTGTTCCTCCCTCCTTATGGTACGGGTGTACAAGGTATTCATCCATTATTTAGTCCAATTCTCTTCATGTTGTCCATAGTTCTTTCGCCTTGGTCAGAGTGTTTTATTATTAATTATTCCATTTGTTTGCTGCTCCCTTTGGTCTCTTAACATATTATTACTTCTGTCAAAAATTCGGCAGCATCTCCCCTTGCCGTGGGCGTAAGGAAGATATGGGGAACGCACCCACATGGAGTGGCGGAACCCGACAATTGGAGGTGGGGGTCCGAAGACATCAACACCTTTGAGAAAACATCAGAAAAACTCGAGGAAACCAATAGAGGGAAAGCATCTTTAAGGCTGATCAAGGGGTGTGCCGGCGAGGAGGGCTGAAGGGGATTGAGGGTGCACCGAACAAAGGCTGTGTTGGTGAAGGAGTGCAGGGACGAATGCACCGGCCAAGGAAGCTGTGCCGGGCTAGGAGCGTACCGGAGAAGGGTTAGCCCAAGGGTGTACTGGCCAGGAAGGCTAAAGAGGTCAAAGATGCACCGGCCAAAGGCTGTGCCAGTGAAAGGGTGCACAAAGGGGCTAGTGTGTGTGTCGGCGAAGGCACCAAACAGGTGTGCCAGGAAGAGGGCTCTTGGGGCGTGCCGCTGAAGTAAAGACTGAGCAGTTGGAGGCCAGTGAGAGGGAGAAGGCTGTGGGATCTGGGGGGGTTTGGTTCAGCTGGAAAGAGGGGCTTCAGCTGGGAGGTGGAGAGGCTAGGGACTGGGAGTCTAAGGAAGTTGGGGAGGATGAAGATCAATGGTGGTGTTGGGGGCTTGGGCTCTCTGGGGAGAAGAAGGGACTTCCCTTTGTGGCTGATGGGCGAGGGTGAAGGCCAGAGGTCCCTCAAAGGGAACCCGAACCATTAGGGTGGGGAGAAGAGGAACAGTAGAAGAACACACAGAGAGACTCAATCCAACGAGAAACGACACAAACGAAAATGGACAAAGAAAGAAGAATTTTTTCATGGCAAATGGAGACCGAGTACATTGAACGTTCCGGTTTCTCTCCTTTTTTTTTTTTAATTATGTACCGGCTGGTTCCGGGATGAAATCGGCCAAACCATCCCGGCACCGGCCGGTACTCACACAAAACCGCCCGGTACGGTACGTACCGGGCAGTTTTGCATACCATGGTGTGCAGTACCATAAATCCTAAATGTGACACGGCAATTATGTGCGCTAATGGCTGTTCTCTTCCCTGCAATTGTGTTACCTAGGGTATATTGTTAATATTTAATCTTATAGTCTGTCTCTGGAACCTCTTGACTTATTGACGTTGTAAAAGTTCTTACATCATATTTTGTTATGTAGGTTGACTAGATCGGCATTTAGAAAAGAAAAACAGTTTTAAGTTCTGTTGACATTGTGCCTGAAATTTTGAATGTTTTACCTTCTGAGATATTATGACATGAGCATGTACCTTTCCCAGTTGGAATGTCATAAATGTTCCCTATTTCAGTTATCGCAAGTGGAAGGAAGAAGAATGCTCTCTATTCAATTAATGTTTGTGGATATTTGAAGAAGAAGTCTACAATTTTTCTGCGTTTATGTTGGAGGGACCTTGGAGATATATCTTGTCAGTAAAAGGTTTTGGTACTTCTCAAGTGAATTGAATATTTGAGTACGTTCCAAGTACAATTCTAACAGGTCTGTTTTCAACAAATTAATCAATAAAAAATGTCTTAGAAGGTGGACGATGCCACATATTCATTAAAAGAAAATCAATTACATGCGTGGTAGGGTACCTTGGCCCTCTTACATGTGTGAAGGTATTTCCCAATAAAGAACCTTTGAAACACTTAAAACACTAGACCTTTCAAAACCCAGAAAGAACACTAATTAACACAGAATTCCCCTTAGAATAGCATAAAAGCATAAAGCTCTAGAAGATACAGCCCAGAACAAGATCCTAGTGGTCTACGTGGATACCTTACAAGGTATTCCTTGTCTTCTCTGAGGCACATCCACAAATGAACAAATTTATTAAGCAATTTCATGAATGACGAGGGTCAATAAACCTCATGCGGCAGCCCTTAGTATTAGCTTGTACAAGTATACAGAAACACATTAAACCAGCAAGGTCTGGGCATACTTATGAATTTATGATCAGGGTTGGCCGACTTGCCAGGACAGACCAACTCAGTTCCGTCCTGGTACGGTATGAGTTGGCCCGATTCACACCGGTACGGGTTGACTCGGACTGAGTTGCCCAAAGAAGCCTTTGATGGCTTGGGCTGACTCGTACCGTATCGGCCGATCCAGGCTGACCCGGTTTGCCCCAAATACAATATGAGTCGGCCGACCCGCACCGGTATGGTACGAGTCGGTCAACCATGGTTATGATAATTATAGGGATAATTACATATACACCCCTTAAATCTTAGTATTCTACTATATACGCTACTATGTACGCATACATGCCTTATATTGACATGTATACCCTCATAATAAGTATAGTATTTTGGTTATAGCCTTCTGGTTCTAATACTGTAAGAACCAGAGGAATACTTCATTGAAAACATAACAGAGGCATAAAACATAAGGTTTTGGCCAGGCGTACAATAAAATACTGGAGATTCTAAGGGTATATATGTAGTCACTTTACTTATGTAGAGGGCATTAGGTAAGCATAGGTTAGTCTTGTCTTCTCTCAACTCAACTAAGGTTAAGATAAACAAACAGTATCTGACGATAGGGGTACAAATGGTGGAATATGGTTTATTATGGGGGTATACATGATGATGTGGAGAAATATGGGGACATGGAGTAGAATATAGATTTTGCTACCAGTAGTTTGGACTCAAATAAAGATAAAAGTACATAATAAAATAAAAATGATGTTGCTACCACTCCAATCGTTGCCGTGTAAATAGTGTCAGCGTGCAAAACACCAATCGAGTCCGTCGTTTGATGTCACGAGTCTCGATTTGTATCAATTGTCCCCAGTTTGAAAAAAATTATCCTCAAATTTTGAAGTGTCGAAGCAAGAGAAAGACGAACACAAGAGCATAAACAGGGAAGTCGGGATAGAAAACCATATCAAAAATCTCAACCCACTGCTTCTCATGTGACTCACAAAAGTCCTGCCACATCAAGTCAACTGGAGATGGCTCCAGTAACAACACATCAACATGGGAAGGCTCTGGTGGTAGCACGACTTGGGACAAATCAATTGATGGAGTAGCCTCAAACACTGTGTCTTCCATCAAGTCTAACTCGGACATAACGAATAAATCATGATCCTAGACATCATCTGGAAGGACTGTCGAAATAAATCTCGTACGATGAATCATGTGCGAGTACAAAATCATCTACCAAGTTCAGTCCAGAATTGATAAACAAGCTCTGGTCCCTTACACCAATAGGTGGTCTAGCAAGTATGGCTATCAAGTTTTGTACTGACTCCTTGACACCATGGATTGCCTGAGTCTGGGTTTGGAAACCAAAACTTACCCTTCATGTGCGGTGGCTGAATAATGCAACCAGACCGGTCGGGGTCTATGGTAACATGTTGTTCTGTCATCCAGTCTGATGCGGGACGGACCCACGGACTCGACCTAGGACTCTAGACGAGCTCGCGTTTGTCCCTTAGCGAGGGAAGCGTGCGGATGTGCGCGGTTTCAAGTCCGTGCATGTTTTCTCTTAATGCATTTAGAAGTCCATACATGTTGTAAGGACTTATCTCAACCCCGTGCACATTTTTCACCCAAGTCCATATAGGTTTTGCATGATGCATTAAAGTCAATGCATGTTTCTATCTCTGCACACAAAGTTCGAGCACAACATAAGTACTTCGAAGTCCGTGCAAATTTCAACAAGTCCGTGCACGATGTTCGATCGAAGTCCATGCACATTCTACAGGCTTACATTTCTCAAGTCCGTGCATGGTCTGTGCATTTGATGGACGACCTACACTCCAAGTCCGTGCACACACTTGTTAAGTCCGTGCACGTTTTGACTCTACTTCACGAAGCCCATACACACTTTCATAAAGTCCGTGCATGTACAGTCTCTGCACAGTAGTCCATGGACACTGCATCCAATGCAAGTCTGTGCATGTTCTGTTTGAAGTCCGAGCATGTTTCTATTAGAAGAAAATCAAACTTCGTGTATGAACAGTGCACGTCTTGCATCTACATGCTGTAGTATTGTCTAAGTCCATGCACATACATCTCCGTGCACTTTTGTTGAAGTCCATGCACATGTTCATAACCCCTTGCATGTTTCAACCTTCAAGTCCGTGCATGTATTGCAATGTCCATGCATATTTGCATTGAGGTTAAGTCAAAGTCCGTGCATGTTCTAATGCCGTGTTGATAAGTCCATGCATCTTTTGTGTCTATAGCCTATGCATACTGTAGTAAGGTCCGAGCACACTAAAGTTCGTGCATCTTTTGACTAACCCAAGTCCACGCACTTTGTGTTGATGTCTGTACACATCAAACCCCGTGCACATTTTGGACTTAGGTTGATTAGTATTGGGTTGCATCGTAAGTCCGTGCACATTTTATCCTTCAAGCCCGTGCACATTCTGGACTTAGACTGTTTGCTATTGAGTTGCATCGCAAGTCCGTGCACATTTTACCCTCCAAGTCTGTGCACGTTCACTCTAGTCCTTGCACATCTCTGTAAGTCCTTGCATTTCTTCATAGAGTCTGTGCATGTCTAACCCTGTGCATGTTTCTTATTAAAATCAAGTCCTTGTACGCCTGCATGTCCAAGCAGTCTTGAGTCCTTGCAGGTTTTTGCATCTCAGGTCCGTGCATATGTAATGTTCGTGCATGTTTATTCCAGCATGTAGAAGTCCATGCATATGTTGCTTAGGCCGCACAAAGTCCGTGCATGTTTCTTTGAAACATGCGTCCGTGCATGTTCTGTTTTTAACACTAAGTCCGTGCACGTAAAATCCCATGCATATTTCCTTATGTGTGGAACCTGTGTCAAAGTCCGTGCACATTTTGGACTTAGACAAAATTTTGTTGGATTGCTTGTTAAAATCCGTGGACATCTTGCATCTAAAGTCCGTGCAGATTTTACCTCTGCAATGTAAGTCCATGCATGTCTCACTAAGTCCTTGCACGTCTTCATTTACACCCGTGCATGTTTGCTCGCTGATCAGCAAGGTCGGAGCATTCACTGTTGTAGAGTCAGTGTACGTTCTCTTAAGGTCCGTGCACATACATCCGCAAGTCTGAGCATGTACACTAGCAGTCCGAGCACATATCAACTCCATGCATCTTTTCCTATTTAGACTATTTTTAACTGAACTAATGTCTGCTTCTATGTTGACAGGTAATGTTTCGTGGAAAACATGGGTGGCACGTGATCCAAGGTTCGATGTAGTCTCAGGATCATGACACGTGTAAAGTGAATGACAAGATGTTGCCACGTGTGAAGGTTCTAGGGCGGGATTTCATGGAAGACACATGCCTTTCTGCTACTGGTATTAAAAAAAGGCTTTCTCCTTCTTGGAGGAGATCATCGTGGCAAAAGATTCGAGTGAGAAATTGGGAGAAGAAGTCTGAGAAAGAGAGAGATAGAAAAAGCCCGATCCAGAGTGAAGAGAGTATAGCAGAGAGAAGAGCTGAGAGAAATAGGCGAAGTAAGAGGAAGTCTGGTATAGCCTGAGAGAGCAGCATAGAGAAAGGAAGAGAAGAAGAAGAAGAAGAGGAAGATAGCAAGAAAGAGAGATCGAAGAGGACGGGAGAAGTAAAAGAAGAAGAAAAGAGTGAGGTCCAGAAAAAGGAAAGGAGAGCTTTACTTGAAGATCTGTTTATTTCTTGACTCGTGGATCAAATCTAGAGTCACTGTGCTCATTGGAGCAAAATTTTGATTATTTTATTTTCTTACATTTTTTCATTTGTTCTTGTCAACTTGTTTGTGTGTCCCCCGATTCTCTGGAGCGAGATTGGGGGGTCGCTCTGGTGTAGAGGAAGAGAGGTCTGTGGCCTCTAGTTGTCTAGTGACGTGGTGTCACTAGTGTTGTCCCTCCTGGTTTGGAGGAAGAGAGACTTCGGTCTCTGGTTTCCCTCTGGTTTGGAGGAAGGGAGGAACGATCCTCTGGGTTACAAGTGACTGTGTCACTTGGGTTTCCCTCCTTGGTGGAGGAAGAGAGACTTCGGTCTCTAGTTTGCTAGTGACGGGCTGTCACTAGTGTTCCCTCCGGGTAGGAGGAAGAGAGGAGTCTGTTCCTCTGGTCAAGCTGTGAGGCAGCAATTGTTGGCAAGCTGTGGTGCCCAGCGGACACCTCCACACCCATCTTCACCCACAAGCTAATCCCAGTTCGCAGGCAGCTGGTGTTATACCCGGTTACAGTGTCACCACTGACTGCTCCCTGAGTCTTCCTGCGGCATATCCTATACCGACGGAAAGGTCATCCAAGTGGCTTCGCAGGCGAGGTGGTCTAGTATCCATCTGATGTATGTGCTGCCCGAGAGAGCCATTCTCCCTCTACTGCGTAGAGTCACTCTGGCAGGGAACCTGAGTGCAAGAGAAGAAGCTACCATGGCCACTCCCGAGTGCTTCTGGACGTGATTCTTGGCTGAAGTCTTCTCCTCCAAACCCCCTACCATCTCCAAGAATCAGAGTGATTTTTGGAGCTCAGATCACAGATTTCCAAATTACCTCCCCGAGGTGCACAGGTCAGTCTCCCCTAAGTCAGATCCGACCCTTCTCACCATTCTGGTTCTTGCGTTCTAGTCCGACCTTCTCCGGCAACCCCATTGATCTTCGTTCAAAGCAAACTCAACCACGATCGCAACGGCTCTTGTCTTGCCCTCAAAAGAGCACGAGACTGTTCGTGAAGCCCCCGTCTTCTAGCAGCATCACTCTTTGAGCTGCCAGAACTAGAGCAGTCCAGCCCTATTCTAGACCCTGCCTCAGCTAGCGACCTCAGCAAGAAATTCCACAAAAATTCTGGCATCCTCCGGGATCAAGTCAGAGAGTTTTGGCACTAGTTGTAGCCTCTTCTGAGCTCGAAAGAACCCGTGGCAGCACCATCTTTGACTGTCTGTCAGGTTGTTCTAGAAGCAGGCAGAATCGGTGGATCACGGCACTTCGGTTGCCAGCTTAACTCCCCCTCCCCGCCTAGCCGGCTTACAGCCCCTCCCTGCGTGGAGGTGGTGTTTGGTTGTAATTGGACTTCCCCACCCCTAGTCCAACCCCTCTACGAGGGAGTAGTGAATGTACTAGTAGCTCTTCGACCGAAGCATCATTGGCAAGGCGTGCGGGTGCTTTCCCCCACCTCCCCACTCGCCATCGTCTCCAGTCGGGATCGGCATCTTAACACTGATTAGGTGAGCTACTAGTTCCTTCCTCTTTGCTGGAATGCTCTACTTGATTAGTATTGTTTTCAGCTCTGTTGGCAGTGAGTGAGCGTGATGTGGCACAGCCCTAAGATGACGTTGGATGCAAAGACGAACCAAAGACCTAAACCAGCAAGCATATAAGGAAGACCACGGACTCACGCGTACGGCTTGCTCTCTCGGCGCACACGATCCCCCGAAGGTGACTGGGCGATGATGACGAGGGTCCAAAGTGGAACCCAATCATTCTAAGGGTCATGGCTAGCTTAGGCTGACACCTAAGGGTCTGGGATTCCCAACTTGAGTGGGGGCCAGCACGCCGGGGGCGTGGGTTTGGGGTGGCGCTCTCTCACTTTCTGTAGTGGGCACACTAGAGTGGTGTGCAAGATCGGGCTCTCGGCTCACCGTCCGACAGGCATTCAAGACAATACGTGATTAGCAAAGTAGTAACCAGCCAAGGGGTAACAAGTGCTTACCTGACCGGTGTGAAAACATCGATCCCGCTTAGAGACGAGGGCGAGCGGGGAGGCATGGGTACGCACCCGCACGCCGCGACGATGGCGCTTGACTTGAAATTAGGGAAAGCTACAGCACTACACCTTACACAGGAGGGCGATCTTGGGGTGGAGGTTAATTGCTTACATCCAAAACTACCTCCACACAGGGAGGGGACTTCAGCCAGCCAAGCGAGGGGAGGGGATGGGCTAGAATCTTAACTTGCTGGACTCCTTGTCGGTGCTGCCAGCTTCTGGGATCGCAAGACAGTCGGTCGAAGAGTACGTCGCCACAGATGCTCCTGAACTCCAATTGGGCCGAAACTAGAGCCAAAGCACTCTGATCTGGCCCAGGAAGACGCTGGAATTTTTTGGATTAACCCTGAGTCGACTGTTAGATGGTGCAGGTCATGGAACAGTGCTGGTCCATCCTAGTGCTGGCCGCTCCCAGGGTCTTACTGCTGGAAGATGGAGACGCCACGGGCAGTCCTGAACTCAGATGGAGGTGGGGCTGGTACCGTGATGACCGCGGACGTGTCTTCTTTCAGATGGGACTGACAACAACCTCAGAGGACGTCAGGGTTTTTCGTACTGGCTAGAAGAGTGGAGGTGGGTCTGTTTAGGAATAGAGGAACCAACCTGGCGTGACTTCGGTAGAAAATTCGTAACTTCTGATGCCGGGGTCTGAACTTCATTCTGCTTCTTGGGGATGAAAGAGGACTGGTAGAAGCTGCTCTCAGCCAAGTTGCACATCCAGATCTATCAAGGAGTGGTAGTGGTGGACACTTTTTTGGGTCTCTAGTTCTCTACCTGAGAGATTTTACGTAGTCGGGGGAGAATCACTCTCGCGGACATCTCGGAGCTCGGATGTAGACAAAACCACCACGCTTGGAAAGCTCTCTAGACGACCTTTCTAGTGGTATATGGTTTGCAACAAGAAGAGTTGAGGAAGGGCCAGAGAAGCTATGGTATCTAGGACCTCTATTGTCTGCCTGCGACCCACCACTGGAGCTGCACCCTTGTGATGGCTAATGAAGCAAGAAGGAAGGGCTGCAATGCAAGGGGTTGATGGTTTATTTCTGTTATTATATCTGTTGTCCTACTTTATTTCCTATTTCTATGTACACTACACCTATCCTTTTAACCCTTCTGAGCCCTCCAGCTCGTGGATGGTGGGCTAGGATTCGAATGGTATCGGGTCATTCCCGGTATCTGAATCTTGGGTTGTTACAGTTGGTATCAGAGCTATGGTTGCTAAAGTACATGAAAATTTGAGATATTGTAGTGATCGGAGTCCATAAGGTCCAGTACAGTCGGCAGTTGGCATAGGGTTTCGTACTTATTTTTCGCTTGGTTTCCCGTATGCGTTGAGTTGGCGCTGTGAAGGTGGTTGTCATTTTTCGTTGGAGTGTCGACGTGGGTTCTGAGGATTGAGGTCGATAGCTTTCTCCCTTATCAATGGTGGCCCCGGTTGTGCTGCGTTGGACAGTGGTTGCTGACAGGTGCGTTGCTGTGGTGCTACGTTCAAGGAATTACAGTGAGGTCAGGTGGCTGGTGAGGATTATCAGTGGATAAGTGGTCGTGAGTGTGCTCTAGAGGAGCTATTATTGGTTTTGCCCATCCTAGTTCGAGATTTACCCAGCCCCAGTGGTGTTGAGATTGTTGTTCGAGGTGACAGAGCGGGGGCTCTGGTCGAGATGTGCTCGGATGAGCGAAGGATCTTTTTGGATTGGGCTGTGGTCACCCTAGATTTGGTTCGAGATCGTGCGACAGTGGCGGGCTCGGAACTCGAGGATGAGCATTGGCAGGTGTCAATTATGGTTCGTGTTGCGGCACTTGGCGTGGTGGTCCGCGCGGTGGTAGCTCGAGGATGGGCTGGTGTTAGCACGGACAGATTCAAGAGAATGATGTCCGGTGGCTAGAGATGTTGCGGCCTTTGAGCCTGGCATTTTAGTAGGTTTCTTCACTCCGCGGTAAGTGTTTTGGCGTGTTATTGGTTTCAAGGTCAGAGGAAGGCATAAGAGAGGAGCGTGTGGCAGCGACTAGCTTAACCACTGTGGCAGAGTGTAGCTGTCTGTGAGAAGTGTTGCTCATTCCCCGATGTGTAAGGGTGTGTTGGTGCTGCTTCGGAAGGATGAGTGCCAGTTGGGCGGTGTTCGTGAGAACTTGTGGCTAGTGTTGTGTTTTCCGAGGTGTTGCGAATCGAAACTTACGATGTTGCAGAGGATGTGTAGAGCATCAGAGGATTGGTTCCTCTGTGTGAGATTGTCTCAGGTTACGTGAGACGTGTTGTTGCCGTGCCGTTACTTGAGGCATTGTGGTTTATGTGTCACGCCCTGAGCACGAAAGATTGCCCGGAGAACGTGACGAGTTTATATCATTCATGTCAATCAGAGCGTAGTGCATTCGACACAAAGACAGAGTGCGCAATATAGTAATAAACCCAATCCTTTATTCATTCATAATCATCATCATTACATTCTCTAAAAATAGTTCGACTGAAATAAGAAAGAAATTACAAGATTGACTTAAGAAATAGACAAGACTATTTAGACACTTGGATAGCTCTATGACTTCACTCTCACTCTTCCCCATCTGTGTTCATTTCTTCCTCATCGGACTTAACTGAAAAAGAGAGGGAAAAAGCTATATAAGCTAGAGCTCAGCAGGTACTAGATCTCAAGTACTAGCATTGCTTTAAGTAAATTACCCATTATCATGGAATGCAATAAGCTATGCATGTTCGCATGAAAACGACTCTATAGAGAGAATATGTAAACTCGAAATCAAGGGTTGAGATCATAGACATTTGATGAACAAGTCTATCAAGCATGTATTCATGATAAGGTTATCAAAGCATTTAAGCAAGTAGTATGTATATCAAGTCGTAAATTGGCTATCAATTTCAAGTAAGTAACATGTATATACCCTTTTATGGGTCACGCGAGTCATGTCATGTCAAGTCAAGTCATGTCATGTCATTTCATTTCAAGAACTTGTGGAATGTCACAAGAAAATAAGTACTTCGGTGCAATGCCACAGCGTGATCATTCAACTCCCTCGGACAAAAGTACTTTCGGGAGCTCCTCCCAGGACCAGATCAGGCCCTATAAATACCTGGCATTGAACATGTAATTCGACATCCACTAGGGTTATAGCCAATATGAAGTTTCAAGGAATATCATTGTAGGAAATTTAAGGTAAATCTTTGAGATCAGAGTTCAAGGTTGAACATGATACGTAAGAGATACTTGACGATAGTAACGGTATAATCACGATTCTGGTAAATCTAGGTGGAATATGGCTCCTTAACTAGGTGCCAAGATATTAGGAATAAGCATCCATATACACTGAATACTTGCCCTTGACAAGATCAAGCTGAAAGAATCAATGTCCTTGACACATAACTCTTTAAGGACATAAATGGCATGGTTTCCCCATTCTATCAAGGATTTTTCTCATGCTAGCTACTTAGCCATTCATGAGGGCCGGTTGCACATGTTCCAATACAGTGACATGGCATACAAAACGTATCTTGGGTTTTAAGGGTACAACCTGCTCGACTACCTTGAGGGAATCCAAGACTAGCGGAGACTAACAGAGGTCTCTATGACAAACTTGCTAGTCCAAAGGAACGGAATGTCCAATGGAGAGCTTATAAGTCACGGAGAGTTGAGGGTAATCGATATAAAACAACCATTTTCTATCTTTCGAGGTTGTGGAGTGTAACGGACCAGTCCTGGTCCGTCACGTGAGTATAATGCCCCTATTTAGGCGCGTTACGCTCGGGTGAGTTTTGAGGCCTGCCGCTATTGTCAGCCCCTCGAGGATGTTGTTGCCTCGAAGATTGTGTCAATTGGTTCACTGTAACAGATCTCTCCCTGCGTGTTATGGTTAGGTAACGCACCTGTGTGGGTCTGTTACGTTGTGCTTGACTATGGTGGTTGGTGTAACACGCCTACCCCCATGCACCATGTGGCTATGGCGGACTCAGCCTGGTCCGTCATATACCTCTTGTCCATGTTAGTGTTTTGGGTCTTTTGGCTTTAACGCCCCTGTCGTGGTGCGTTAAGCTTGTGTAACGCGCCTATGGAGTTCTGTTACATGCCCTTCACTTGAGTTTTGGTCTGTTGGCCATAACGCCCATGTCCTAGTGCGTTATGCTGATGTGACGCATCGAATCTAGTACGTTACATGGTCTGCATTAGATTTTAGGTCTGCTTGCCCTAACGCCCCTGTGCTGGTGCATTATAGCAGTGTAATGCCCCTATAGAGGCGCGTTACAGTCCTGTTGTTGGCCGTGATGGCCGTTAGTTTATTCTATGTCTGTTCGTGTGTTGGTCTATCTTAGGATTGTATTTTAGGGTGGTGTCTATGTGTCTGTGGTTTCTGGATCGATCGGTTTAGGTGACTGGGTGGGGTATTTTCCTTGACTGTGACAGTTCCCTAACGACTTGATCTAGAACTGTCAGTGTCTTTGTCTCTAGTTTCATAGCGGCTGTTCCTTGACTACCGGGTTCACCTAGCAGTTGAGTGATAATTCGCTCTACCCAAAGTGTAGTCATTGTCCACCGCTCTGATTTCTGCTTGTCTTGGCTTGATCTCGTGATTTGCCTATGACCCGTGGGTGTCTGTTGACATCCTATGAGGGCAGTGACCATGATGGGATGGCCAATAGTGCTTGTGCATGCAGTGTGTGTGTCTGTGTGTTTGTGTCATGTTGGGCTCCGGTCAACCCGGTGAGACCAGGGGTGGACAGGCGACCTTCTCTGTGTCTCGACAGTTCCGTCCAGCTCGAGACAGTGTTCTCGATGCCTTGGGGTACTGTTCTACCTTGGTTTGTATGTCCAGGTGTGCTGAGGGTACTTGGTGTTCCATCGGGTCTCCGTGAGTCGTTTCTTGCGGAGCGTCGTTTCCTCTGGATTAGGAGTAGACTGATTGGCCGCTTATTCTGCTATCTGTGACAATCGTGCCTCCGAGTCATCTGACTCAAGGATCGTTACGTGAGTAGGTCTAGTTGCCTTTTCCTGAGTTGTCGGCAGTGGCTGTGCTGCCATTGGTACTTCGGGGCATGTGCGACAGTGCTCTATGGCCTATTGGTACTTTTGCACTCGTGTTTTGAGTCTATGTGTCTTGTGAGCCTCCACTAGTCGTAGCCTTATGGCATGCTTCGGCGTGACGGCTCTTGTAGCGGGGCACTTTCCCGGTTTACGGTTCTTAGGCTAGTTCCGTGGGCCCCCGGTCCAACCGTAGCGTCCTTCGGAGAGGGAATACTAGCTAGAGACCTGGCTTAGGCAGTGGGCCAGTGTGTGCACACATGGTCAGGGACTTTGGACTTACGTCATTAGACGTTACCCTGACTAGTCACTCGCGTTATGGTACTGTTCTGGTTCTGGCAGTGTCTTTGTTTCGGCCTAGTCCTTGCGGTAGGTGACGTGGGCAAGACGCTAGTAGGCGCAGCATAAGACGTCAGTGGACGCAACTGACTGTTCTTCTGGTGGTGAGACACTCTAGTCACGTGGCACGTGGCTCTTCACGGTTCTCTTCGCGTTCCTCACACGTCGTGACCTTTCAGGGTTAGCCTTCTCTTGACTTTTCCCGAGGTCGGTGTCCTGTCGCATGCACGACGTTCTAGTCATGCGTGGGATAGTGTGCACGACGTTCTAGTCGTGTTGTCTATCGTCTGCCTAGGTTTTCCTAGGTTTTCTTGTTGTTCTTGCAGGTCTTCGCTTTAGGCCTGGCGTCTTGTCGACGGATCGGTAACTCTTGACCTCGTCAGATCAGAGTCTGCCCTTCTGTCATTACTTGGAGTAGTTCAAGGAGCCGAGGTTAGTTCGGCAGTCGCGCCTGTTCGGTACGGCTCTTTCCCTTTCCTTTTTAGCTCCCCCAGCTTTTAGCTTGCTCCCTACTTCTGCATCCCTTTTCTTTACAGCTTTGTAGTTTAGTTTTTCCTGCTTTACTATTGTTGTTTACCTGCCGTTTTAGCATGTTACTGCGTATTTTTCAGTGGGGATCCGCGTGACCCCTACTAAGTCAGTGACACGAGGCTCACCCCTACTTTTCAGGTGGGTCGTTGTTTGTCCTACTTCTGCGGTTCCTGGTGTGTGAGTTCGTAGCTGCCAGCTGGTACCTTCGTCGGGCTTACCCCGACTTTCTGGTACGTCTTTTCTGTTCTGTCGACTGTACTGTTAGACTTGTTATCTTTCCTTTGGACTGGACTCTGGTATATAAATGTTAATTTAAAATATTAATTAAAAAGTAATTTTATTTCTGCTACTTTAGCAAACCGATCTAATGAAATTTAATTACTTACTGTTATATCGCGAGCTTTGTTGTTTACTCACATTTTTTTTAAGGAATGAATAAGCACTCTCCTAGTCTTCTTTTGCTTTTACACTGTGCCTCCCGTATCTTCTTCCCGTTCTATGTGTGTCATGGAGGGTGCTTTGTGTTTGCTCAACTCGATGAGTTAGACTCAGAACCAACCCCTCGAAAGCCATCCCTTCTCAGCCCCATCCGCTGGTCGTCTCCTCCACCTTCCCTCCTTACTGTAATCCCCTTCTTTGTCTACCAACCCTTATCCAGTGGCAAGCCTCGACCCCTCTACCATTTTCCTTCCATTCTGACCTCCCTACCATCCAAGCGGTCGTCTGGTGGCACACCTAAGTAGTGGTCCGGTGGCCCCGCCATCAGGGGATCTGGCAGCCTAGCCCCGACTGTGTGATGATCTGGTGGCGTCCTTCGCCCATTGATTCGGTAGCGTCCAATATCCGGTTAATCCCGTGACATTGCCATCGAGGCCCCAGAGACCACCTCCCCTCAAAGCTGCCTTCCCTTGCTCCCCTCCTACTCCATAAACTCTAGCGGTCACCTTTCCTCCTTTGTTCCTCCCCCATTCCCTTGGTAGTGGTAGCTCTAGTATGGTTTAGGGCCCGTTCAACTTAATGGATGGCATCCCTGAATCAACTCTGAAGGGTAAACCCCTCTCTCTTGTCATCTAGGCACCTCTCGCTTCCCGCGTCCACCTCTGATTCGTCCCAAGCTTGATCCGGTGGGGGTTGCCCAGCCTTCAACTGTTGGCTCCTCAGTCCCCATCCTCCTTCAATCTTTGGAGTCTTAAGGCCTTCGATCCAGTGGCTCAGCCACCCTTGCCCCTTCGACCGGTGGCCAGTTAACTCCCATTCGATCCGACGACCTGCCCCACCCTCGTGATCTGGTAGGTCGCCTATTGCTCGATCCGGTGGCTTGCTATCACAGTCCATCTGTTGGCCAGGTCTACCTCTCCGCCATGCGTGTGATCTGATGGCCTCCCTACTCACTTGATCCGGTGGCTTTACCACCCATGTGACCCGGTGACTTACTAGACGGCCTGAACCGGTGGCCTCTTGGCTGCCTTTGCCCAGTGGCCCTCGATCCCATTCGATCCGGTGGTCTACCCCTCCCTCGTGATCCGGTGGGTCACCCTTTGCTCGATCCGATGGCCTGCCCTTATCGTCTTGAACCGGTGGCATCCTAGCCCTTCCCTCATCCGGTGGAGTCTGCCATTTCAGCCCGTTCATCCAGTGGCCCTCTGGCACTCTTGATCTGACAGCTTGCCATCCGATCTGGTGGCCTTGCCACTCCTTCTTTCTGATCCAGTGGAACCCTCCTCCTTGTTGCGTGTTTTAACTGTCGATCAGTGTCTCTCGTGCGTCGGTTTGTGGTTTTCCCCGAGGTGTTGCTACTTCGGTGGACACCTTTTACTTTGGGTAGCATCACTCCTTGTGGACGTATACCCACTTTACTCCTCCCGTGCACAGGTCCGGGGGAGGTGTTGCTAAATTTTCACCAGAAATACACACGTTCTAAAAATACAAAAAGAAGTAATAAACAAACAAAAATAAATAACAATGGGACACTCTGACTGAGCCAAAAAAAAAACTACAGAAGACCCAAAGAGAACTGGACATAACAGTATCGCATCACTCTAACTAGTGCGAGCATGAGCATCCATCGCATGAACAAGGAAAGGAAATGACTGGGACTCCATACTCCCATCTCGTGAATAAAAGAGGCCATGTTCCTTGGCATATGACTGCATCACCGCATCTCACGTGTACCTACATGTCGTGATCCCGCGGTATATGAAATGGGGATGTGTGAAAGATCGGGTTA
Source organism: Amorphophallus titanum (assembly GCA_024336825.1). Lineage (NCBI taxonomy): Eukaryota > Viridiplantae > Streptophyta > Magnoliopsida > Alismatales > Araceae > Amorphophallus > Amorphophallus titanum. The sequence continues at coordinate 45,599,064 of JANBPO010009603.1, forward strand.
TGCCCGGTCGGAGGCCTTCCCTATGTGTGAGGACTGACCTCTGCCTCGTACTGGGGATCGACTCCCGAACTTGATTCCATCCCGTGCATGCTCGAACCCGTGCAACCACTACACTCAGCATAGATACGAACTAGGCTTCGAGTAGATGCACCCTTTAACTCACACATACCCCTGATATAGCCCCACCAGTTATAACCTATCGTGTCGGTTCCAGGTTTTCCTACATTGCTCCCAAAATTGAGAAATAACAACAAAAATTACAGATGAATAAAACTCACACGCAAGTGGAACTAAACTAATAAGGTAAATGACAGTTTCGTGGCACACATTTTTGGAGGTCTCTTCTTCCCCCCCTCGGACCCTACAACGGGAACATCACCATTGCCTTGCTATCTGACTATGGACCCCGGGGATCGTCCCCTGACATGGCCATGGGCTAGCTTCGCTTAGGCCAACATCCTGTTAGTCCGGCCCATTCTTGAATTTAGCATTAAACTTGCCGTGCCTTCGGCAGACATCTGTATGGGTTTGTTCCCGCTTTCATTGCGTTTCCCGAAGCGGACGTCCATCCAAATACAAAATGGTCCGTGAGTGACCGACACCTTTTTATGATTATGCCGACAGTACGAAGCTTTTGAGTACAATCTTAGGCTGTTCTCGATCTCAGTTAGTTTACAACTATTTAGGCCGTAGGGCCCTCTTTTCTCGACGATTAATCAAGGGTGTTCTCCCCTCTGGGGAGATGTAAATAACGTCGTGGCCTTTATGGCACGGCAGGTTTTTGTCTCGACACAAATAAATAAAACAATGAAAAAAAGAATAACCAATGCAATTATCCTAAAATGTATGCAGGGAAAGCATAGGACTCGGAACTCCTGGATGTAGGTCCGGGTAGTATACCTTGCACTGCCCAACTTTCAGCGAGAGAGGTTAGCGGCCATGGGCTTCGTCGTGTTCCTGAGCATTGAGGTCAGTCGGCTTGACACGCCGCTACTCTATGCTCTACATGACCGCTGGGACCCGGTGAGTCACACGTTCCTGTTCCCGTGGGGCCATATGGTCCCCACACTAGAGGACGTAGCTTGGATCACTGGCCTACGTGCGCATGGGTCTCCAGTCAGTCGGAGGACATACCCCGACTACCGGGAGATGGCCCAGGAGCTACTCGGACTGGAGCTGCTGCACCCTGAGTGCCAGTCCACAACATTGACGAGGGCGAGACTACAGGATAGTCTCAGACTGAGGAGAGCCAGGATCGTGACTGGGGAGCTACCCGAGCAGCACTTGGAGAGGTTGGTGGAGCGGGCCCGACATAGAGCAGCGATAGAGCCAGGACCAGAGGCTGACAGAGTTTTGCGGAGGTTCCTGATGCTGCTCTTCGGGTGACTTTTGTTTGCGATGAGAGCGAACGTGATCAGCTGCCGCTTCCTACCATTGCTCGAGGACCTTGACCATGTCGGGGACTACGCCTGGGGAGCGGCGGTCCTCGCCTTCCTATTCGACACCCTCAGTTCTACCAGCCGACAGACGATGCTCGGCGGTTTCTCACCTCTACTCCAGGTATGATTCTACCCTCAAACTGGCTATGCAATTTCCTTTATGCTGCCTATATATTGTTATATGCTGACGCTTTTGGTGGAATGTGTTGTAGGTGTGGGCCTACGTGTGACTCCGCGGGCTAAGGAGAGGCGAGGAGACCCACCTTGAGCTGCTGCCCATCGCCAGATGGTGGACAACCGCGCGAGAGACTAGAGCCCTTCGGAGACAAGTCTGAGGGATCCAGGATGACCTGGACACTCTACCTTACACCTCAGTAAGATTCTAAACTCAGACTCTTTAATTAAATGCAATTTATATGCTTATGACGCTAATGTGACTCTCTTATTCTGACAGGTTCAGTGGACACCCTACGAGGGCGAGGGGCACGAGGGCCGGCCCTAGGTAGTGGGGGCCCTCTTCTTCTCGAGGCACGACGTGTGGCTTCACTGCATGAATGTAGTGGACCCACTCTACTTCCGGCTAGTGATGAGGACAATCGGCGTCCTCCAACTAGCGGTCGAGTTCTTGGAGCCCGAGAAGTCAGGGGAGCACGTCGGGTGACACCCCCACGGGTTGGTGATAGTGCTTGACTGGACGGTGCGGGCGGCAGAGCAGATCGCCGACTGGACCGCGCTCAGGGGGGTCGTGTCTGCTCGGGCGGAGAGCGAGGAGGTGTACTACACAGCATACGCCCGGCACTACCGGGACCAGGTGTTCCGGGGTGCCCACCGACCTGTACGACTTCTAACCCTAGCACTCTTTAATTATGGTTATGCTTTTTATATGGTTGTGCACTGACCCTTAGACTTCCTACATGCAGATCGACCTACAAGGTAGGATCGCAGAGCTACAGGGGCTCCTCCACTTGACCATTTGGGAGTGAGATGAGGCCCGACAGGCATTGGCCCTTCTGGTGAGTTTCCTTAACCCTTAAACTTAATTATGCATTTGATTATGATTATGATTATGAAATGGTTGACCCTGGAGTTCTAAAATGTAGCGAGTAGAGGGAGCCCAGGGACAGGGGACCGATGCTCCATCGTCTTCCACTCAGACTGCTGCAGACCGTGCTGAGCGGGACACAGAGTTCTCGTGGATGGTGACACGGGCTGAGGCAGCCGAGACAGCGCTCTCCGAGAGGGTAAGCAACCACTACACGTTCCCTGTTGATTATGTTTATGAAATGCAATTTGACTGACCATGATGCATGTATGCAGACGACCGAGTTGACTCGACTGAGGGAGGAGCTAGAGCAAAGCCGTGCAGCGGCACGGGAGGAGACGGCCTGCCTCCAGGAGGAGCTATCACAGAGTTGACCGATGGACACGGTCGAGACAGTGCTCCTTCACACGGAGCTTGAACGACTTCGAGCCAGTGCTGAGGAGCTGGTCCGGGTCTGAGCGAAGCGTGAGCGTGCTCTGATAGAGGTGTCAGGGCTGCAGGGGAAGCTGCGGGCGTTTCGGGAGATGAGCCTGGAACGGGGCAGAGCAACACGGAGCGGTAGCACCCACGGCACCCACGGCTCCTTCCGCAGCTACTTCACGGGTTCCTCCGATCGCCAGAGGAATGAGAAGGAGGAGCGTCGCTGACAGCGCTGCAAGGAGGACACCAGCTCTACGATGGCCCGCCATCGAAGAGGCAGGAGGGAGGTGGGGACAGCGATAGGCTAGAGGGATAGGCCTGATGTACTCATGAGTTGACTTTGTACATGATGATACGATTATGATATAACATGTTCTTTTTGTTGATTTTCTTTGCGGAAATGAATGTGTGAATGAATGGGCGAATGTGTGGCTGAATGCTAACTTACTAACAACGGACCCTAGAGAGGCATGGTAGAGTGAGGGGGAGAGAGACAGGGCGCCTTAGAGTGGAAAGGTCTGACTAGTTCTCGGTTGGTACAGTTTGGTTTGTCTTCTCGCTGGGCAAGTGCAGACTCGCGAGTTGCTTGAGACGTAGTGTAAGCCGTCAGGGGGCGCTTCTGGTCTCTCTCTTCTGGTGGAGTATCCCGTCCTTCTCCTGTCACTGGAATGAATTGAGTTATTTCTGTTGGTAGATATAGTTTCTTTGCCGCTAGCTCTCGTCGCTACCTGCTGCTCTCGTTGTTTATTTATTTCAGTTATATTATTAATATTGACGTCTCGTCAGTCGATTTACCTGCTTAGTTAGACTTTCCTGCTTTAGTCTAGAAGCATGTTGAGATAGTGCATCTGCTTGTTAATTGTTTAAATGCATGCTCTAATTACATTTTAATTGTTCTAGTTGCACTCTTAATTGCCTGCTTGCTTGTTTAGTTCGTGGTAGGGATCTGCGTGACCCCAACTGAGTCTGGCTGTGACTCACCCTTCCTTCTTGCAGGTGAGCCGTCTCAACCATCGACTAGTGGTTCCTGAGCTTTTGGAGACCGCCCTTAGAGTGCCAGCAGTGTCCGTCGATCTTTCCTTTTTGTCTTCTGCCAAGGTATGCCCCGTGTAGTTGTGGTTATCTTTTCTTCTTTCTGTGGGACTTGTACGTTGTGGATGTTGTAAATCTAGACTAGTTTATATTTATACCACTCTGATATTTTAAACTGCTTCTGTCTTAATTTTAATTAATCATTGCCAAAAATTAACAATGCGCGCTGCGAATTCTAATTTCTAATACAATCCCTCAACAAACCCCACTAACCCTTCGGGGGCCTCATCAGTCTCTTAGGTGGCGTCCCCAGTTCATGGTAGCGGTAATTCGATACTTGTACTGGGTTATCGGTATCATGGGCTCTGGGTCGTTACAGTTGGTATCAGAGCAGAGTTGGGGAATCGTATCAGAAATTGAAATCTGCATTGGTCCAGAGCAAGTCCCTTTTGAGTCGTTCGTTGCTGGCTTAGGATGTTTCTTGCAATGCTAATATATTTTTCGTTGTCGTGTTTTCCTAGATTCAAGATGTCGCCTCGAAGGCGAAGAGCCCCAGTTCCTCGAAATGAGGCTAGCGTTTCACCTGCTTCTGCTGTACCGGTTCCTGCCCAGGCTGCACCTGTTCCTAATCCGCCTACGGAGCTACCCGGTAGTCGTGGACAAGCACTGAAAGAATTCCTGCTATTCCATCCACCGACTTTAGAGGGTCAATCTGATGCCGAGGTAGCGAGGGAGTGGTTGGATGCTACCGAGCTCGTCTTCCAATGCATGGAATGTGCCGAGGATGAGGGGGTTATGCTGGCTTCGTATCAACTTCAGGGTACTGCACGCACGTGGTGGATTTCAGAATGGGAAGTTGCCTTCCGTTCCTGTCCGCTTCGACAGATCTTGTGAGCTGAGTTCATTGCTGCATTTGAGCGTATCTATACTCCAGCCTGCCTGAAGTTAGCCAAGATGTATCAATTTCTAGAGCTGACACAGGGCGAGATGTCGGTGCTGCAATATCGTGATAAATTCATTGAGTTGGGCCAGTATGCACCTCATATCTTTCCCGATGAGACTGCGAGGACTCAGTAGTTTCTGCGTAGACTGAGAGTAGAATTGAGCCTGTCGCTGTTCGCTACACGTGTGTTTGAGTTGGATTCCACTTATCAAGCCGCTGTCGCATTGGAGTTGGAATTGGCGAGGACTCGAGGTTTTGCTCAGACTGGGATGGTTCCGTCGGTCGTGCCACATCAGCCGCCCCACCAGTCATCTGCTTCAGGAGTTTCTCCCGCCTTCTCTCCTACCGATAGTGCTTCCTTTCAGCAATCTCAGGGCAGAGGTTTCCGTCATAAGAAAAAGAGGAAGAGGTTCGATCAGCCATCATTTTTTGATCTGAGTCAGCAGTCTGGTTCTTTCGTTCGGTCGCGTCCAGATTTTGTTACTTTTCAGTCGAGAGTATGTTCCAGGTGTGGTGGCAGTCATCCGGGTGTGCCATGCTTTTTACCGGTTGTGTGTTATCGTTGTGATCAGTCGGGGCACGTCTCTCGAAATTATCCGTTGAGGCAGCAGACAGTGTAGTTCTCGCAGACTTCGTAGTCGCAGCAGCCATAGTTCCATCTTCCTCCGCCGCCTCAATCTTAACCGTTTCAACCGCCAGTTCCTGCACCTTCTCAGCAGTTGTCTCTCGCTACTCATCCGCCGAGAGCTAGAGTTACTCACATTACTCATGCGGAGGCATTGGCCTCTAATCTGATTGAAGGTACAATTTTGATTTATGATCGCACCGTGTATGTTCTTTTCGATTCAGGTGCGACCAACTCGTTCATTTCCGAAGATTTTATTGCTCGTATCGAAAAGCCGGTGAATGAAGTTTCCTGTGAAATGCTCGTGGAGTTGTTGTCTGGCGATTACATGTCCACTTCTCTATGCTTGAAAAATTCTCCGGTTATGATCATTGGTCGGAAACTGCCAGCGAGGCTTTATGCATTGCAGTTAGCCGACTATGACGCGATTCTTGGTATGGATTCGCTGGAACTTTATAGTGCCGCGGTTGACTGCCGTCTCAAGCGAGTCTACTTCATGCCACGTGGAAAGTCAGCCTTCTATTTTCAAGGTATCGATTTCTGTGGTCCCCGTGGCTGCTCCGCAGCCACCCCCAGCATCCGTGGCTGCCAGCGCGGTGGACGCGTAGCAGTCGCTTCCAACATCAACAACTCGCTCTAGCGTCAGGCTCGGGCCTTCCATCACCGGCCTCCGTAGGGGTCCTAGATCAGTTCCTGCCCAGGCAAGCGTCAGCCCTCGGGCCCAGTCTCGGTCGACTTCCAGCGTGGGTCCCGCGCCCCAGGCTTCGGCCACCGTTGCAGCATTTGCTCGGGCCTTCGTCCCCGAGCCCCAGTTAAACCGACACTTGACACGAGTCTCTACCCCCGGGTGCCCGACTTCCCAGCATCCTACTCAGGTGTCCAGTCTCGAGTCACAGCCGAGCCAGCTCCCCACACGGGTTTTCTCGCCCGGGGGGTAGCGCTTCCCAGTACTTCGTTCGAGTCTCTTCGCCCGAACCCCTGATGTGCCGTCATGCGGCCCGGGTCCCCAACTCCAGGTTCGAGGCTCCTCAGCACCCAGACCGGGTACGCAACCCCGGGATTTCCCAAGGTCGGTCGCCGGTGTGGACTCTCCGCATCAGGCCCCGCTCAGCTCCACTACGAGGTTTTGTCCCCTACCACTCAATGACATCGACTCCCAGTACAGGTCTTCCTTTATGGGACACGGCAACTTCAATGTTGGCCGTGGGTCCTCTATCCCACTCTCCAGTCTCGCCAGCACTCGATACGGGCTTACAGCCTCGGGTTGCCAGCACCCCGGCACCTCCGACAATATTGGCTTCTGGTGTAAGAGCGTCGCCTCGAGCATCGGCCACACTTCTATTGGCACGGGCGAGAGCCTACACCCGAGTCGCTCGATCATCGGCTCCCAACACGGACGTCATGCCCTGGGGGCTGATTCCAGTATTCTCAGTTGACGGTCCTGTGCTGCCAGCCGCTGCAGACCGGGTCTTCTCGGTCTACCACCTAGGAGCAGGGTCTTCCTCGGCTCCCCAGAAGAAGCGTCGCCACGGCCGCAAAGGTAGACGACTCGCCGCTGCAACCAGTAACTCCAACAAGACCATTCTTGTCGGTGGCTTACGGATTCGCCTCAATGGGGGCGAACCAATCATATCCCAGGAGCGGATCATCCTCACGGTCCCCATCTTCAACCGCTTCGGCCTCCTGTGGCAAACGCGAGAGGACAAAGCAGAACTCAGAGAAGTTGGCGCCCCGGCAGCAGTCCGAAGGCACCCACATCAGTCCGATACACGAGCTCCCAAGTCCCGTCGGAGAAACAACGACAAGGGAGACCAGCAACCCAACTTGAGAGGAATCTGGGTCACTTTGGATTGTGTCCGCGTATGAAATGTTTATGCATTTGCCCTATTTTCTATTTATGATTATGATGTGATGTTATGATATGTATGGAATACAGGTTGTGTAGAGGCCCTACCTTGGGTCGCAGCGGGCCAACACTTGTTCGGGCGGGAGATTTGGCTCCACTGCCTGAACGAGATCGAGCCCTTGCGTCTCAGGCTGGCGATGAGGACCCTCGACTTACATCAGGAGTGGGTCGAGGTGGCAGAGCCGCGCGGGGTCGGGCAAAAGACTGGGGGCGTGCAGTGACGACAGACTGGCGGCTGCGCTTTCCAGAGCAGTACGCCGATTGGCAGAGGGGCGGCACCCCGGTCGCCTCCCAGGCGCCAGACAGCACAACATACTTCTGGGCCTATTGGAGGACCTATGCCAACCGGCCTCAGATGAGGGCTCGAGGGGTACATATGAGTGCATGCTTTCATGTCTATATCCTTTAGTTGCTAAATGATGAATGTGTGATTAATATGCAATAAATGCAGGACGCACGGGATGTTGTGACGATGGACATGCAGGTACAGCTTCACGCCTTGGAGGCCCGGCTAACAGTTACACAATCCGAGCTAGAGACGCTGGTGAGTATGCTTTCTAAATGTTATGATGTGAGTCCTAAAGTTGGTGATTAGCGACTGACAGCCCTTAAAATGATGCAACGTGCCCAGCAGAGGGTCGCAGGGAGAGGAGCAAGAGGAGCCTCTAGCTCGAGTGCGGTGGACCAGAGTGCTGCGATCGCTTCCTTAGAGGAGCGACTGGCGAGAGCGGTGGCACGAGCTGAGGCAGCCGAGCATGACATGATAGCACAGGTAGGAAAGATGACTTAAGCAATGCAGTTATTATCATCTTTCTTTCAAAAATGCTTATGACATGTTGTATGATAATGCAGGTGCAGGAGCTATAGGACGCGCTGACCCGAGCAGCCTTAGCAGGCACCGAGCTCGCGATCCGTGACCAGCGGGTTGCGGAGCTTGAGGAGGAGAGACGGCGAGTTACCGAGGTGCAGACCCGCGAGAGAGAGGAGCTACCCCAAGAGACACTAGAGCTGCAGTTGCTTCTCAAGATGGAGAGGAGGGAGCGCGACCGGGAGAGGGCGGAGCTAGCCGAGCTGAGATTTCTCCTAGGTGCGGCAGAGGAGCGAGCGAGAGTAGCAGAGGACCGCTACCGGAGGGGACGGGAGCGGGCGCGAGCTGAGGGACGCCCAAGTGCTTACTCCGGCACGAGCTACCTAGTGGGTTCCTCTACACATCAGAGGAGAGAGGAGGAGGATCGGGCCCGAGCTGAGAGGTCAGCTGCCAAATCCAATGTGAGTAACATGATAGAGTAATTAAAAATGCATACTGTAGAGGTGGAAAACTAGTTCCTAACCCTCGTATCACACTTTTAACATTTATTTGTTTGGGGAAGATCATCTAGCACACGCGGGAGCCTGCACACACAAGAGAAAAAGCATCAGAAGGAGCCCTAGGTGTTATCCTAGGGGCAACCTTCCGATGCTTAAGTCAGCACTCAGGAAGATGGAGAATAAGGAAGAACATGTGAGAGAGAGAGAGCTGGAGGTCGATTATGTAGGCCTGGGGGAGCAGTCAGTCTCCCAAAAGATTGCTCGCCATATCCAGTGGATGCTCGGAGAGTGCTCGTTGGGCAGTAAGGGTGCTCGAAAGACGATCCGTGCTCTCCTTCGTAGAATCCACTCTCAAGGGATGGTCAATCGAGGTCTCTCTTGCTGTGGCAGTAAGTCAATTCCCTTGTCTCTCTCCGTCTGAGCTTCTCCTCATCTGTGTTCATCAAAGGCCCATTTATAGGGGTGTCCCGGTGGTGAGGGCTTGTCCCTTAGCAGGGAAGGATGCAAGTCGTGGGATAACGCCTCCCCGTGATCGTGGGGAGTTTTCCATTGAAGGTCTGCTCCTCTGCAGTTGGGCGATTCTCTGGTGAGTCTTACGGCACCTGTGAGGCATGCTCACCCTTAGTGGGGTTGAGACCGGCATCGTGGGAGGTAACGTTCGGTCACTGGAAGGTCATCTGACATCCGTTGCGCTTGGGATGATGCCCTTTGTGTACTGGCGAATCCAAGGACTATCTGTCCTAGGCTGTCCATTGTGGGTCGCGACTCTCGGGGACCCGTTGTGTGCGTTGTAGAGGTCCGACCGAAGGGGGCCTAATGTAATGGGCTTTATATGGGCCAAGCTATTTTTACCCTCCTCACTAGCCCCCTACTCTTCGATGCTGAGTGCTTTTTCGGGATCTGAGAGATAATTTTGAGAGGGCCCGTCGAGGGGGAGCTCCGAGGAGGGCTTCCTCGTATCGCTTGGGCTGGTGGGCCCAAGCTTCTGCTTGGCTTCTTGGTGCATAAGGCATTCCTGGTGGTGCCAGATGATGTCACTATAATCATGATGCTGGTTCTCTTTGTTTAGGAGTGTGGGTGTGAACGTTCTACTGAGGAGGTGAAAGCAAGGCGTGGCGGTGTCCCGAGCACTTCGGGCACCGGTCCCAGCGGTCCTTGCTCCCCACTGTTGGTTGCTTATAAAGGTAGTTTATGGGCTGCGGGAGGCCTTTCAAATCCCTGTTGATTTTGACATTGTCTTCCCGACTATTGACGAAGTCTGTGGACCCATCCTCTAGGTATCATCAAGGTCCCCACATAGTCCTTTCGGGCTGGCTTCCGCCTCCCTGTATTCTTTGAGTCTGTCTTCCACCACTACTGTCGATACCCAGGGGAGTTTTCCCCCAATGCTTGGCACATTCTATGTGGTTTTGTTTTTATCTGCAACTAAGCATCGGTTGCCCCAGACGTCTTCCTCTTCCGGTAGTTCTACAACCTTCAGTGCTATCCTATTGATATGTCGTCTTTCTACTTCCGGGCCAGGAAGGATAGGAGCATCATCTGTGTCACTTCCTTGGTGTCCAATCTTAAGCATTGGTCCGAGTAGTTTGTCTTCATTTCAAAGGTAAGAGGTCGTGGCCACCCAAGTGATTGGAGCGTTGCCACGGGTTCCCATCCTCTTAGAGCAGATAGGTTGCCCACAACCTACTGCTGAGGAGTCCAGGGCAATTAAGGCCCTACTTCGCTTCCACCTCCTTAATGCCGACACCAGGCTGACCCCGGCGGTGCTTTGAGAGCTAAGGTTGAGCCCCTCATTGCCCCATGGTACTAACTTCGCCATTTCTCTTATCTTTTTGTCATTCATTGTGCTGATCTTCTTATCATTGCTTTGTAGGGGTGCTGGAATCATCGGAGCTACGGTATGAGAAGTCAAGTTACAGGTGTTTGCTCCTCGCCCCATCGATCACATAGAACCTGGCACTGACCAGGTGATTGTCGCCGCTCCTTGGGAGGCGGTTGCCTTAGTGATAGGATGCTTGTCGTATCCTCTCCCGGTGGCGCTTGTGGTGGAGCGCTCACGTCCACCTCCTGTGTCACCGTCTACCACCCCTGCGACTAGTGCCAGCTCGGGAGCTCGCACGGTTAGCCAACGGGAAGCTTCATAGAGCCCGTCGACTGCGGCTGCGGAGGCTTCCACCATGTCGGGCGGACAATGCTACTGGGTGAACCTGGAGGTGGTGGAAGCATTGGATAGCCACCGCCATAAGGGGAAGAAGAAGAGGGCCCGCACCACGACCTATGGTTGGACACTGATGTCGCCCCGGTCTGTGTCCCCTCCGACCCTGGTATCAACCGAAGAGTCAACTCCTACTCCGTCTTCCTTCGTCCGCTCGCCGCAGATTGAGGCTCCTCCCTCAGTCCCTGCTAGGGACATTTTTGACAAGGGCAAGGCCCCCTGCTCTGGTAGGGCAACCCGTGTCACGCCCCGAGCGCGGAAGATAACTCGGAGGTGGCGTGACGGTGTCTATAACGATCATGTCAATCAGAGCGTAGTGCATTCAACACATACAGACAGAGTGCGCAAAATATAATTAACCCAAGAGCGTGACCATCCCGTGACCCGATCCGGGCACAAGAGTGAACTAGACTACCCGACTCACTGCCGGTTTCTCAACCATGCAAGTCCGAGCGCTTCCCTCGCTAAGGGACGAGTCACGAGCTTGCTAGAGTCCTAGGTGTCCGTGGTCCCTCCCGCATCAGGAAAGCGATGAAGAGCCTTGACCGCCCTAGTCTTCACGTCTGTAGCTGAAGGCTGCCTATGAGCCTAGATAGGACGAAAGCCACCGACAAACCTCTAGTCACTCATATGCCCACGAGTTCCTGCCCTGGTAATGTACACAAAATACTCTACCCAACGCTTGAGGTTGGACGCAGCGTCGGAGACACGAATGAGGTTTTGACCAGGCCGAGCCCGGAAGTAATCAAATGCCATGTCGACGGGACAATTCTGGAGACTGTAGAACTGTCGGAAGAGGAAGACATTCGGCTCCATCGAAGCCTTTCTACAAACAAGAACGAAACCACAAAGAATGTGGTAGGAATTGGGGAAAGTTTCCTTGGGGATCTATCGCAATGGTGGAGAACAGACTCGACAAAGGGATGTACCGGGAGGCAAAAACCCACCTTGAAGGATGCTATGGGGACCCTAATGCCACTCGGAGGTAGACTCAATAGGTCTTTGTCGACAGTCGAGAAGATAATATCAAATTCGGTAGGAATCTGAAAAGCTTCCCGTAGCCCGTGAACCACCCTATAAGTCACCAACGATGGAGAACGGGGACGAGTAGGGCCCACGCCCGAAGTGCTCAGAGTGCCGCCCTCCTCAACAGAAGATGTGGGGCTAACTCGAAGGGTTCTCCTGTGGGGTGGCATGGCTCCAGAAGGTAGAAGACGCAGAATAAGGAAGAAGACCCTCACCAGGCAACGAGGGAAGAAGCCTACAATGAGCGCGGCGGACAACAAGAGGCAGATGGGGTCCTAAGAAAAATCCTGTGACAGTTCTTATAGCCTTCCAAGGTAGAACGGCCACTTCGAAGCCCTAGGGCAGGTGAAAAGGTGCATGTCACTATCACAATACAGCCATCAGGCTCAGATGCCCATTCGAAGCCCGCGTTCCCAGACAACATGACCTACGTCATGATTGCATAAGTGACGCCGGCCACCGCCAGGGACACCTTGTGCGCCAAGCATGCGATTGGGACCACCGGTCCCGACGATCGAGATTATCCCTCCAATTGACCCTCTCATGCTCAACTCTCATCTCCCTACAAAGTGCTCGGCAACTGAGAGTAGGGAGACTAGTGAGGAAGGTAAATCTGGCTCGGCCCATAATGGACCCGCCTACAATGAGCCCAATTCAACCCAGGGTCTACAACGAGCCCACGGGCCCCCGACAGTCATGGCCCATGAAGGCACGGCCCACTATGACTCAGCATCGGATTCGACAATGCAGGAAGGGCTTTGGCCCTAGCGCAATAATCGCTGGATGACCCTCCGGCGATTGACCGTTGCTCCCCACAATGCTGGCTTCAACCCCGTAACAGACGAGCACGCCCCACGAACACCGTAAGACTCGCCCAGGGATCGGTCGACTCTGGCGTAATCGCCCCTCAACGAAAAACTCCCGTCACGAGCGCGGGGAACGTTGCTCCACTACTTACTCCCTTCCCTGCTAAGGGATTGGCCTTCGACACCAGAACAGCCCCCTATAAAAAGGGCCTTGACAGAGAGGAGGACATGGTGGATTTTCTGTCAAAAGCTACACATAAAGAATAGAGCTACCTGCCTTGCTACTGCGAAAGAGAGGTCATGACAGTCTACACCTTGAGAGAGAACCCCTTCTGTATGACCTTACCACCCAGCGAACACTCTCTGAGTGACCTCTGGGGGCGGTGAGCACTCGTCTAGAGGATCTACACATCTCTTAGATCTTCTACTACGACCTCCATCCTTCTCTTTTCCCTACGCTTCTCTGCCCATTATTCCAACCGTTACTGACATAAGCACCGGAGGGTTGTCCCCTGGGGTAATGCCCAGGTCTCCTTCTGACGCCTTGTTCTTCTGGTACTTGCAGACTTCCATGGGTGCCGGACGACTTCCCCAACATACAAATAGAGAGGTGTGGTATATAACATAGAAATCAGATTTCTATCTCTACAATAATCACACACACAGAGAGATGAATGACCACCCACATATAGTGCTATGAGCACCAACCACACACGTGGATTGCACACTCACTATCACACACTTGTTCTTTCTTTCTTTTCATAATACAATGAAGCAGATATATAAAATAGAGAAGATGAAATGAACTATGGTCATGTATAAGGTTCCCCCTTAGTAGATGTTAGATCTTCACATAAGGAAGAAGTTTTGTAAGATGTGGACATGCCCAAAAGTCGTCCTCTTGTAATGTCGTAGAAGCATTAGGAAGAGGAAGAAAAGGAATGACTCTTTGAAGCTCCACAAATTTTTTCTTTCCCACACATAAGAATGCGTCTCCTTTTCGTTTCTCACTTTGTGGTTAGGGTTTAGAGACCCCATCATGTCCATTTTGCAAAGCACTCGACCGCCTCGATGGCTTATTCTGAACAGTCCTATATATTGGAAAATTTGGTTGATCATTTTTTATAGTGATTAGCTGTCCCGACAGTTTTCTGACTTAACGTCGATGCAGTTTATGTTCATGCATTCATATAGGTTTGTGCATACATTGTGAGTCTTCATGCAAGGATAGCAAATAAGTCAGTGCATTTTTACCTTTGTATGCATATCGTCAACATGCAGGTCGGTGCACACTTTGAGCTCAATGCAAATTAGGACGGTGCATGTCTCGATGCTAAGTCTAAGCATGTTCTTGGTCCGAGCAGACTGTTGGTTTGAGCTTTTATATATCATAGGTCCATGCACACATGACTGTTAGGTCAACGCACATTTCTATTTACACATACATGGAGGTCGGTGCATATGCGCTCATTTTGTACATAATGTCATTGCACGTTCCTGTTATGTCCCAATAAGGTCAGTGCATTCTTTGTGTCATTTCACACATAGTCGATGCACATACTGTGTGAGTGAACACAAGGTCGATGCATGCTTCGATATTGTGTACATAAGGTCAGTGTAGTTTTTTGCCTCGAGCATGTAGAAGTCAGTGCATACTTTACATTTGGTAGCACACACGTCAGTGTAATTTTTTGTTGTTTCACACATGGGCTGGTGCATGCATCAGTCTTGACCAACTAAGGTCTATGCGTTGTCATAAGGCTGGTGCTAGCACTGCTCTGCATTGTGCATATGGGTCGGTGCAAGTTTAGGTGTCAAAAGCTCAAGGTCAGTGCATACTTGTCTTATGCATATTGGAGGTCAGTGCACGTTTGTGTCTTATGCATACAAAAGTCAGTGTACTTTTTGCATCCTTCATATTGAGGTCGGTGCAAGTTTATCTTCGCATGGAAGGGTCGGTGCACATATTTGACTTATGTATATAAGGGTCAATGCATGTCTGCTTAATGCATGTAAATGGTCTATGCATTCACGTCGATATATGTACCTGGTCAGTGCATGTTTATATAATAAGTCTGTGCATGTGAATGCTTATATAAACTCCAGCTCACCAAGTGGTTGACAAAATGTCTCTTTTTTGATTGACAGGATAAATGAAATTCCCAAGTCCCTGAGATAAATAGAACGCCAAGTATGATCTGACACGTGGGCTCCGACAAGCGCACTCTTATTGGAACCTCTGGGCGGGAAATGTGCTTTTCACGTGCCCCTCTCTCGTGGGCTTTATATATAGAGGACCCGATCGCGTCTTCGAAAAAGAGATGATGAAAATTCTGAAGGAAGAAGTCCAAGAGAGAAAGAGAGAAGAAGTGATCTGAGAAGAAGAAGATGAGAGTGCCACATTTCAGCAGATATCTGAGAGAAAGAAGAGTGTGAGTCTGTAAGTGATAGGAGATAGCGAGATAGTGAAGAAGAGAGATATCAAGA
The DNA here is from genome assembly GCA_024336825.1 of Amorphophallus titanum. Lineage (NCBI taxonomy): Eukaryota > Viridiplantae > Streptophyta > Magnoliopsida > Alismatales > Araceae > Amorphophallus > Amorphophallus titanum. The sequence continues at coordinate 45,614,313 of JANBPO010009603.1, forward strand.
GAGGATATCATGAAGCGATAGAAGCAAGCCTTGAAGATCTATTCTCCACTGTGTCCTCTAGATCAGATCCAAGTCACATTGCTCCTACGTGAGCATTTTAGTTTATCTTAATTGTCAATTTTTTGATGCTGAATATTATGATTTTCTATTTTCATTCTTCATATTTCTTCTAAGCTGTGTATCAGCGGTACCATAAGCTGTAAGGCCCGGTGGCAGAGGTGGATTCCTCTGGATAGCTAAGCTATAATGCTTAGCAGTCGGCGAAGCTGTAATGTCCAGCGGTCAAGCTGTTAGTCAGCGGTCGACAAAGCTGTAAAGCCCAGTTGTTTGTAGGCAAGCTGTGAGGCCCTGCGGTTTCAAGCTGTTTGGTAGTAGAATTCACAATCTGGATTGAGCGTGGGGTGGATGTAGGTCTGGAGGACCGAACCACCTAAAAAGTTCTTATGTACTGTGGCTTGATTTCCAATGTGTCAATCGCTAGATGTATGTTAGGCACGTTTCTACCTACGTTCCTGGATGATTTTAATTCTGCATTAGTCTAAAAGTGTTCAGGCTAAGTTTTAATTTCTCAAGTTTTTAGAGGGAGATTCATTCACCCCCCTTTTGAATCTTGGTTTGCACCACTACATCGTGCTAACAGTTCTCAAGATAACAAGAAGAGATCCCAGAAAGGGAATGGCAAGGAGGATCGCCGGAGCAAGAAGGTTAAAGAAGAAGAAGATAAGCAAGTCATGGTGGCTTGCTCATTTTATAATAAATTCGGTCATGCGGCCGCAGAATGTTGGAAGCACTTGGGCACATGTCTCAGAAGTGGAAGTCGGGAGCACCGTATGCCTGACTATCCTTTGCTGAAAGAACAACCATCCACGAGGAACAATGGTGGGCGGAAGCGACATGCTAGATGAAATGTCGTATTAGAAGATGAAACAACAAAGGAAGGGGAACTTATTGAAGGTACAATTCATATTCATTCCCATCCTACTTTTGTGTTATTTAAAACAGGTGTTACTCATTCCTTTATTGCTAGTTCCTTTGCAGAAACATTACCTATTTCACCTGTTCTCTTACCATCGGATTTAACCATATTTACTCTAGGGTCAGGAACAGAATTGAAAACCTATTTTTCCAATAGTGAAGTTACTATAGAGGGGCATAATCTTCCCGCTAATCTAGTATGCCTTGATATGGAGGGCTATGATGCCATACAAGGTGTGGATTGGGTTGTAGACCATCATGCTTACATAAATTATCGCATTAGGATAATTTCTTCTCGGAAGCCTGGTCTTCCATGATTTCCCTCCACCTTTTGATGAAGTCCAGAGCCGTTTCGCCCTTCTTTTGCTTAAGGGCGCAAAGTTCCGCAAGAGAAACCTTGTGTTCAGCTGTTTGGAACCGGTCAACAAATTTTTTCTGCATGTCTGCCCAATCAGATACTGAGTTGGGCTTCAATCGGGAGTACCACTGAAAGGCGGTACCCGTTAGGGAGGTGGCGAAGTATTGCAGAAGATAGAATTCATCCAACGCCAATTCGCCCATGGCGGTCGTATAGTAGGCCAACTGCTCATGCGGCGAACTTTGGCCATTAAACTTCTACAGCTTTGGAGCCTTTGGGCAATCTATAGGGAGCTTTTTAAATTGATGGTGGAGGGGATACGACACACTGTATAAATCTACAGTAGTCACACCTTCGCCATGCTGCATGAACTTTGCTTCTACGATCCGCTCAATCATCTGCCTCTGAGCCATCAGGCTTTCGGTAGGGGCGACGGATGACCGCATGTTGGGCTCTTGCTGCGACACCTCGACCTCCAAAGCAGTAGGCAGCCTAGCCGCGACGGCCGATGTATTAATCGTGGCTGGAGCAGGAGAAGGTTGTTGCTCTATACCAGCAAGTGCCGCGGAGGGTTGGACTGGGGTCTCCTTTTCACGTAGGAATGTTTGCAGCAAGTTTTGAGCTCCTGGTTCTCACGTCGGAGCTCCTCCAAGGTGAGGGATTGGCCCTCGCCGGCAGGACCCTCCTCATGCAGGGGGTCATCATCTCCACTGATGCTGCGAACGTCTTCTTGACGCTCCTCTTGCCGTACTGGGTCGGGCTGTGACTCCCTGGCAGTGAGGGTTGGCTCTAACTGAGCTACCACCCGGGAGACGTGTCTTGACCTCCTCATAGTTTGCAGGGGTTGGTTGAGGTCCTCCTGAGCTCCCTCCGGTTGCTTGTCAGTGGAAGATACATAGCAAGCGAACACCCTGACGGTGTCATCTATTATCTGGGCCGCTCACTTCTTCCTCGGCGGGTGTTGCCCTGGCTTTGGCGTTCCCCCTAGTCTGTCAAAACAGACACTCGGGGCCTAGACTCTTGCTCAGAGCGGTCCTCACCCGAGTGCACCGGAATAGCCCAGGGGGAAGTCGGGCGCACTGGCTTGGCTGTTCCGTGGCGCTTCCGCCCTGGTTGCCGGTGAGTCCTTGCCTCGTGGGAGGTTGAAGACTCGCCTTGGTCATGAGTAGCCCGGCTCCGCGCTTGCTGCAGCTCAGACTGGCAGAGGGCATTTTCTGATCTGGCCCGTCTTATGGCTCGAGCCTCCTCCTTGGTGACCCAAATCTTTTTCATTTGGAGCTGTCGCTCCTCAATTGAGCTGCCCCCAGATCTGACTCTGGGGCTTGCTGCCTTGGGCCGAGGCGCGGCAAAGTTCTTTACCTTCGCCCCTTCCTCCCGGACCTTCCGTAGTAGTTCGAATCGATTGGAGGTAGGAATGGTGGGGACCTGCCAATCTCAGGGCACACTCGGCTCACCTCCATCGGGCCGGATGCGGACGTCTCCAACAAGTACAGTCTTGCCGAAGCGTGAAGTGGCAGCTATCGGGCGCGTTGCCCCCGTTGAGCAGGGGCGGTCGTCTCAGAACGGCGTCCATGATGGCGTCGGCGGCGCTGTCCCCGTTGGGGAGGAGCGACGTCGGCACTAATTTGGTTGACCGAGAACACCCGACCAACGAGGGGGGCTGAAGGCCTGACACCTCCAGCCATGGGCTTCTTGATGGCCTGCCTGCCCAGGCCTGTGGTTGACATCGAGGGCCTGACACCCCCAGACGTGGTGTAGTATTTGGTCGACCTAACTCGGCCTGTTGCAGAAGTAGAGGGCCTGGCACCCTCAGTAGATGTCTTCATTGCAGCCGATCTGACTCAGCCATCTGCAAAAACTGAGGGCCTGGCAGCCCCAACAGCTTTCTTCTGAACCGGGCCAGCCCGGCCGACAGCACGAGCGGAGGGCCTAGCACGCTCAGCAGATGTCTTCTGGGCCGGGGAGACCCGACCAGTAGCAACAGGGGCGACTGCGTCACCCCCGGCGACCGGCACTACCCCTAGGAAGAAGGGGGAGCCGACGACCAGAGGGAAGTCGCCAAAAGCGATGGGAGTCGCCATGTAGCCAAACCTGGCATGGTTAGCCACAACCCGTGGTCCATAAGTCACCGCCGCCATCGTCGCCGTCGTGATGCAAGTGAGTCCTTGAAGCGACAAAAGCGAAGTGTTCTCTTCTCGTCCTGTAAGAGGAAGAGGAGTAATAAGAACCTTAGAGAAGTTCAAGCCTTCCGTTGACAAGAAGAAGAAAGGCGAGAAAGGTCCCACCAGGCGTGTCAGTCTGTTTTAAGACAAGGACAAATGCCTCCTTACCCCGGGTGACTTTGCGAGAAGTCTTATATTTTTGTTTGGGTTTTGGACGTTCCTCTGATCATGGAATGGATTCTCTCTAAGGAGATAGGGGTGCACATTGAGAGCTACGCGAGTGGCCAGTGCGGTGTCCATTTCATGGGGTGCGCATCGTACCAAACGATTAGGGTTCGAGTGCTGGACCTTTCCCTACTGACTGCAGTCAGTGTTGATTTACATTGGCATAACGTCCGAACACCCTTGTTTAATTGTCAACGATTTGTATATGCCGCTGCGAGTGGTAGGATTCTTAGCCCGATATATTGTTATCACCACTGCGAGAGGGCGAGAGTGAGTGACCTGTCCCATGACTCAATCCGAGTACAGTGTGGAAGAGCTGACTACCTGACTCACTGTCGGTTTCTCAACCGCGCACGGTCCCATGCATCCCTCGCTAGGGACGCCCGCGAGCTAGAGTCCTAGGGCGCGTGTTCGTCCTGCATCAAATTGGTATCAGGCTGCCAGTTGAGTCTAGGGTGGTCATTGCATGAAAAAGGGATGAAAAAAAGTGTCTTAAGTCTAGGAGCATCATTGTTTTAAAATAAATAAAATAAAAAAAAGTGTTTTGGTTTGCTTCCCAACTCTCCGGTATATCAAAAGATGTTACTCGGAAGGTTCGGTTACACCGATCAGGAAGGTAGCCCCTTACGTCGAAGCGGACCTTCGGGTTATTGTCTCCGCCACGTACTGGAGATTTGTCTAAGTCTAGGGTCTTGAGTCTAGAATGTCTAGGTGTTTGCATTAGTTTTTCATAAAATAAAAAAGAAAAAAAATGCCATTGCATGCCCATTCCTAGGGGACCCAACCCCCATCTTTGCACCCATGGTCGAATCTCGAGCCTATAATCTCGATGAAGTGGCCGCAATGTTCCAAGCCCTTATGAGATAAATGCAAGGGATGACTATAAGTCTAGATGGATTGAGTACATCCCTGGATGTGTTTACTACCGCGGTAGATCGGATGGAAGGATTGATTACGCGAGTGGATGGTCTAGGCCTGCCCGAGCCTCACATCCCGGTGCCACCCCAAGGACCCCTTCTCCTCAAGGAGGCAGTCCTTCCCCACCCATGGGAGCTTCATTGCCATCACCCTCCACTTCCAAACTTCATTCGGAGTCATCAAACTTGGAACCGCCTCAGCCTGAGCCACCCGTGATTCTAACGGGAGTGCTTTTTATCGTCAAGCCACTACTTAGCTGGCTCAAGGATGGCTTGGTCCCACCTCCTTACCCATCCATGGACCCCACCCTACCATTAGTGCCCATCAACTCCTACCACACTACCTTTCAGTCTAGTCACCATGTTGATACATTGGATGACCTTTTTATGGGATTAGACTCGCAATGGAAGTTGACGCACTCATTAGCTTGAGGATTCGACCAACCCACTAGTCGTAGCTTCACCCATCCGGCCTTCAGGTCCATTACCTCCGTGTGCACCATGGGTTGTGTCACCACGGAGATTCTTCTATTCCTCCTTATGCCGGCCAAGCCTGGCTTCATTCCCTTTTGCCCAAGGGAGGAATCTTATTTTCTACACATGACCATCGTCCCATCGATCACAATGTATGATGGTGACTATGAATTTTAAACTTGGGATCATGTCATGTGGGAACCCATCTCATGGGGTCATAACTTCTTTGACCCTTTTGACCGCTTCACTAGTGAACCTCCCGAGCTATCAAACTCACTCCACTTCTTCCGCAGAGTTCACTATCACACCTCTTCCACCCGGGCCAAGCAAACTCCACATAGCAATAGGTCCGAACCTTCATTTGGGGGTAATAAAGACTTCGGCCCACCCAAATCTCCCCAAGACAAAGGGTCGTTAGGAGCCCCCATTTCCATCAACCATCGAGTACATCTAGCATATGCATGGCACACATTCGAGTGTCCTGGTCCACCCTTACATGTGTATGGGTCGAACTAATAGTAGGTGTGTCTAGGGTCTTGTGTGTCGGTCCATGCGTGTGTCCAGCATGATAGGAGTGCATAGTGAGTCTGCATGCATCGAGTCGAGTCAGGTTTTTGTACGCTCACGATGTTAGTCCCTTTCGAGTGCGAGACTTGTCAGGCTTTGAGATCGGCTCGACCATTCTCTATCTCGGATCTAGTCATATATAGGGACCCAGCGGTGATTCTTAGTGAGTCTTTGAGCCGTCTCCCTCCTTTGAGAGTGACCCCACCCCGGAGTGTCTTCACCTCTAGCCTCATTCCCCAGTAGCATGTGCATATCGAATCTATACGGGATGAGTAGGTGTCAAATACTTGGAGTGGAGCGTACTCCGTGCTTCAAGGTACAATGACTGATCCATCGACGTCACGAGCAGCCGCACCCCTTACTGGATGGGGTCGAGTTCTTCCCACCCGGGGAGAATTGATGGGAATCAACATCGAGCACTGACATTTTTAATTTAATTTGTGTCCTTTAGTTTATTTTTATATCCTTGGGAAAGTATGATTACAATTGTAAGGATTTATAAGCCAATGTGTTATTCCCTAAGGATCTTTGGGTTTATATGCAAAATGTTAGTAGGTCCAGCAAAGGGGCCCCCAATCCTTCCCCATTGGTCCACCTAAGCCCTAGGGGCCCATGTTGATGCAAGACGGACCACGACTCGACCTAAACTCTAAGCAAGCTTACGGTCATCCCTATCTAAGGAAGCGTACGGACGTGCACGGTTGAGAAACCGACAGTGAGCTAGGGTGGTCAGCTCTCTCTTGTGCCCAGATCGGGTCACAGGACGGTCACACTCTCTCACTCGCAGCTGTGATGATACAACAATATAGCGAGCTAGATATCCCTACACATGCTCTCTAGCAGCGGCATAAAGATATATATACGAAGAGACTCATGGGGGCGTCTCCAGGCTGTCTCCGAGCCAAATAGAACCTGCCGTGGCTCGCGTGGTGCTCCGTGTACGATACCGATGGCTCGTCGGCCCGGACCGGTCAAGTGCTCGGGTGTCCGCACCACCAGGGCTGGTCAATCTTAGTCTGATCATGGGTAGTAGAGGTCAATGCAACATGAGAGTACCTTTCAGCATCATTTGGGTAGATTTAGATCGATGCCTTCTACGCCAGCAGCATCGGGTTCATCATCTTTCGGTTCGAGGCTCTAGAATATGTTTAGGAGAGGTTTTGGTAGGAGGCGTTAGGACCGACAGGAGCAGAGGCAGTCGTCAGTGGGTAGTGTGCAACAACCCTCTCCACTTCAATGGCAGGGTGCAGTAGGTGGTCAGTAGGGACCATGTTCTCGATGCGACGACTTCCATCCTAGCAGGCAGTGCTCGGTACCTGTGACGTGTTATCGATGTGGTCAGGTGGGACACATGGCTCGGGAGTGTCCTTAGAGGGCACGCCATTCCTTCCACTTTCAGTCACAGTAGTAGTAGCAGGTACCAGTTCCACCTCTTTCAAGATCCGCTAGTATGGGACGACAGAGAGCCCGAGGGTGTGTGATGCACATTACGAGAGCAGAGGTAGAGGCATCTCAGTCAGTGGAAGGTACCATTTTGATTCTTGGTCATACTATCAGAGTTTTGTTCGATTCTGGTGCTTCTTACTCCTTTATATCCGAGGATTTTGTTGCTTGTGCTGAGGAGCCCACTATGGAGATGTCGTGTAATTTGGTAGTGGAGTTGCCCACCAGTGATTTCTTGCTCACCCCCTATTGCCTTGAGAAGGTGCCAGTGTGGATTGGAGGGCAGAATCTGCCAAGTAGACTGTATGCCTTGCAGTTGAAAGAGTTTGACGTGATTTTGGGGATGGATTGACTCGAGGCCTACAGCACAGTGATGGATTGTAGCTCGAAGAGGGTTTATTAAGGCCCATAGATTGCTTGACGTGGGATGTCAGGGGTTTCTTGCATCGGTGGTAGTGGTTGATCGGTAGCAGTAGGGAGTGGAGAACATCGTAGTGGTGTGTGAGTTTCTCGATATTTTTCCTCATGATTTTCCAGGGTTACCCCCGCAGCAAGAGATCGATTCCGTTATTGAGCTTGTGCCTGGTATGATGCGTATGTCTAAGGCACTGTATCGTATGGCACTGGCAGAGTTGAGGGAGCTAAGGGCTCAGTTGCAGGAGTTACTTGCTAAGGGATATATCTGCCCTAGCTTTTCTCCTTGGGTTGCACCTGTATTGTTCGTGAAGAAGAAGGATGGTAGTCTTAGGCTGTGTATAGACTACCGGTAGCTAAACCAGGTGACGGTCAAGAACAAGTAGCCAGTACCCCGGATCGATGAATTGTTTGATCATCTTCAATTAGCCCTGGTATTTTCAAGGATTGATTTGTAGTCGGGCTATTACCAGCTGCAGATCAGAGAGTCTAACGTGGAGAAGACTACCTTCAGCATGAGATATGGGCATTATGAGTTCCTGGTGATGCAGTTTGGGCTCACCAATGCCTCCACAGCATTTATGGACTTGATGCATCGGGTGTTCCATCCTTACCTGGACTAGTTCATGGTGGTGTTCATGGATGATATCGTTGTGTATTCTCAGTCAATAGAGGATCATGCTCACCATCTGTGGATTGTATTGCAGACCTTGCGAGATCATCAGTTGTATGCCAAGCTAAGCAAGTGTGAGTTTTAACTTCAGGAGGTGCACTTTTTGGGACACGTGATCTCGGGCGAAGGCATTTCAGTTGATTCATCGAAGGTAGAAGTCGTGGTACAGTGGTCGAGGCCGAGGCCAAGGTCAATGTCAGTGTCAGATATTCAGAGCTTTTTGGGCTTAGCATGGTATTTTCAGTAGTTTATTCAGGATTTTACCCACATTACAGCTCCGATGACACGATTGACATGGAAGGATGTGCTTTTTTCCTGGACGGATGAGTGTGAGCACAGCTTTATGGAGCTAAAAAAGGGCGCTTACCGCTGCTCCAGTTCTTATGTTGTCTTCTAGGTCAGGAGATTTTGTGGTCTGCACCGATGCTTCTAGGGTAGGTTTGGGTGTGGTGTTGATGTAAGAAGGGAGAGTGGTGGCCTATGCATCCTGCCAGTTGAAGTCGCACAAGGAAAACTACCCTACTCATGATCTTGAGCTGGCAGTAGTAATCTTTGCTCTAAAGATCTGGAGGCACTATTTGTATGGGGAGAAGTTTGAGATTTTTACTGACCACCAGAGTTTGAGATATGTGTTTACCCAGAAGGACCTCAACCTCAAGCAGAGGATGTGGATGGAGTACATGGAGGACTATGATTTCACCTTGTCCTATTAGCCTGGCAAGATGAACATGGTAGCACATGCGTTAAGCAGGAAGGTGGTGGTCAGCCACATGATGGTGAGGAAATGGAGACTTTGGGAGCAGGTGCTAGCAGTAACTTTCAGGCTTAAGGTCCCAAGGAACTAGGGGTCGACCATGCTTGCTAGCTTGACCGTCACACTAGCCATTCATCATCAAGTGATGGAGGCCCAGCAAGAAGACCACAAACTACCTCGTATCCTATCGATGGCCAAGGTGGAATTACATATATATTAATGATCATAATTTTTTATGAACTTGACACCTAAGCGCTTAGGTGTTTGAGAATTCCAAGCTTGCCTTGGTCGCCTCGTCGCTTTGACAACTATGACTGGGAGGATCGCTATCCCAATGTGCAGGCATCCTCTCTAGCTAGGCCAATCTCAGATCACAAACCTATTTTGCTAAAGACTAGCCACCAACATGCGGGAAGACAGAACTTCATGGTGGAAAGGTACTAGTTTACAGAGGCTGATTTATGGACACCATCAGGCGGGTATGGAACATCCATAGATATGAAGGGTTAATGATGGCCAAACTAGTGGGTAGACTGAAACATGTGGCACAAGTGTTGGAGTGGGGTGTTAGCAAAAACCTTACCAAGCAAAGATATAAAGGACAGAATTCTTCAACAAATCGAGGGACTGGATAGACTGGAGGAGGCAAAGATGCTGGATGAAAAAGATAGAAGGCTCAGGACACACTCAAAGCAAAATTTGATGAGGTCCTTATAAGATAGAAAAATTATTGGAAGCAGAGATCAAGATAGAAATGGCTTAAAGAAGGGGATAGGAACACTACCTATTTTTAGCGAGTTGTTTCTGCAAGGAGGTGGGTTAATTGCATTTCTTGCATCAAAGTGAGTGAGCAACTCCTTACTAGGGATGAGGTCATCAATATGCAGACCATTGACTTCCACTATTAGCTCTTCACTAACAATGATATACCGAGACCGATGATAGCCGATGAATTCCTACCTTGTCTCTCCTCAGAGGAAAGGGAGGCTCTCTCTCGTCCCTTCACAAAGGAAGAGGCCCATAAGGAGGTCTTCTCTCTTGGAAGTGACAAGGCCCAAGGGCCGGATGGCTTCCCTCTAGCCTTCTTCCAGAAATGTTGGGCAATCATCAACGACGACTTCATGAATGCAGTATGAGAGTTCCAAGAGAGTAGAGCACACTTGAGGGATATCAACAACTCCCTTCTGACCCTCATCCCCAATAGGCAAGGTCCCTAATGTTTCTTGGATTTCAAACTCATCAGCATTTTGAATGGTACTTACAAGATTATCACCAAGCTACTAGCTATAAGACTAGACACAGTGGTTCATGTGTTGATTAGTGGATTTGAAGGGAGCTTTATCAGGGGAGTTTCCTTTCTCCTATCTGGGTTTCCGTTATCTCCTGGGGTTCTACACTACAGTGACTGGGAAAGTGTGGTGAAAAGATATGAATCCAAATTGACATAATGGAAGGCGAAACTCCTTTTTTATGGGGGGGATGGTACGATGCAAATCAGTGTTGGATAATTTACCAATCTACTACATGTCCATCTTCCATATCCTAAAGACAGCCGCCAAAAATCTAGAGAGTATTCAAGCAAGAATCTTACGACATGGCAGCAGGGTCAAGTGCAAAGGCTGGCATGATGTCTCTTGGGGCAAAGTGTGTAAGAGCAAAGACATGGGAGGATTGGGTATCAAGAATATCAGATACTTCAACCTGGCTCTCTCGTGCATGTGGTTTTGAAAATTGGGGGCTGATAAGAGTGATCTTTGACTACAAGTCATCAGTCAGAAGGTATTATAGTAGATCTAGAGATTGGGATTTGTACCCAGCCTCTCAGCATAATATCTCTCCTATCTAGAGAGGTATTTTGCAATGTAGAGATATCATCTCCACTAGTGTTCAGACCCAACTACACAGCAATTTGAAGTGCTAATTTTAGAAAGACAGATGGTGTGGTGACTTCTCCCTAGAGGAAGTTTTCCCTAAGCTCTTTGCGGTTGTAGCGGCACCTTTGACATTGATCTCCCAAAAGTTTGATCCAGACCCCTCAAGGAGAACACGAACTCCCTTTTTAGGAGGGATCTTAAACCAGGGGAGATAGATCAACTATAGAATCTCCTCCTCCTCCTCCTTGACCACACTCTATATATAGATAGATTTGATCAATGGTGGTGGAGGTCAAATAAAGAGGAGGGCTTCTCAATCAAATCAACATATACCTTCATCTCTGACGAAGGAGTGCGCCAGCGTATTGCATCACGAGTTTGGACACCCAAGAGTCCCTTGAAAGTGAAACTCTTGATCTGGAGGATCTCGCATGGATGGCTATCGACTTGTGATAGACTTGCGCCTTTCCTGTAGAATATACACATCTGATGCATCACATGTTTAGACCACCTCTTCATAGGTTGCTCTTACTCTCAAGAGAGATGGACTAAGCTCACCAGCATGATTCAATGTGCCATCGGCTCCCCAATTAGTGTGGTAGACCTGATTAGACATTGGCATAGGAAGGCTAAGTAGATCCACACACACACGTAGATCTAGAAAGACCTACACACACACGAATGGAAGAACACAACTACACACAAGACCACGGATCTGAATTGATCCACACACACACAAGTGTTCGCAGATTATAAGAAACACAGAATTAAGACTCAAAGCATAAACATAATAAAGCACAGTTGAGAGAAACTCCTGATATGAACTCCTTCTGAGTGTAGGCTGTGGATCTTGGATGTTGATTCCTTCTTTGCTTGAATGGCTTCAAACTAAGCTTGAATGGATTGTGAGACTTTAGATGGACCTTGAGAAGCTTTATCCTTTCACCTTGAGCACCCTCTTCTTCGTCTTGTGTCTCTTCAGCCGGTGGCATAGGTTGTTTATTGTGGCGGGCTTCCTGCAGGGCTGCAGCCTTGATGGGGTCGCCACCGAGTGGAGCCGAAACTGATATCATGTCAACCTCGTTGTAGTCTTCCGATGAGAAGCCCAAACCCATATGCTTGGTAATCCGTAGCAGCCTCCGGTCCAGGTTTGGCGGGTTCCACATCTTTTCAAATATCTCCTTTTGGCTGGAGGGCTGATAAAGAGGAATTCTTTGTCTTCTGACCACCTCGGCCGTGCGGTCAGTCATGTAGGGAAGCCCCAAAATTGGGACGTGTAGGTCATGAAGGTCGTCAGGTAGTCGACAATCATCATCTCCTCTGACTGGCTGTTCTCCGGTCACATAGAAAATGGTGGGTGGGCCTTCAGGATTCGGCACCTCAAAGGTCCTCAGCTGCTCGACCACCTGGCAATCGAGCTCTGTTACTAGCTTAATGATTCCCGACGGGACATTGACATCCTCTAGCAGGTCCTCAAGACGGGGTGCCCTTGGTGTGAAATAGATGGCGAGGGGAAACGCCCTAAATACCCCTTCTTCTTCTGCAATGAACAGCACATGCAGAGGAGCCACATAGCCTGGGGGTGGCGGAGGAAACCAGCCTTCTGATTTTATTTTCTTCTTCCCTTTGTCCTGGGCAGTTTTAGGAGCCTACTTTGTCTCTTCCAGGTATAGATTAGCATCTGACAGATGAAACTCGAACACCTCAAATGGTGGAGGTCAGCAAAGATTCTGACTTCTTTTCCCTCACAGGGGTACTTGATGCATTGGTGCAAGGTAGACGACACCACTCTGTTCTGGTGCAGCCAAGGCGAGCCAAGCAGTGCTTTGTAGGAGGTGTTGGAGTTGATTACATGGAACTGGACCTTGGTGATGAAGTCACCGAAGGCCAGGTCAAATTCTGCAACCCCCATGGGCACCTCGCACTTCTGGTTAAAACTAGCGATCTTGACGTTCCTGACTTCGACCAAATGCACATCGAAGTAGTGCTTCTGGTACACCAGGTAGGGGAGTATGTTGACTGTCACTCCTGGGTCAATCAGGACTCTGTTGATAGGCTGTCCATTCAGCTACCCTTTCATGTAGAGCGGCCTGTTATGACTGCAGGTGGGCAAGAGCATGTCATCTTCTGTGAATGCCACGGCCACCTCCGGGGACATCTCCGCCAAGTAGGCTTGAAGGTGTGCTGGCATCTAGAGTGTGGTAATGATGGCTTGACGTGTTTCTTTATCCAGGGATAGCATCTCCCAAACGGTGAACCGGGCTGGGATCTTCTTGAGATGCCTGACTATTCGGTCGACGGCCCGAACCTTGAGCAGCTTCATCTCTTCAGCCTTGCCGCGTCTGCCCCCAGCCTGGGCCTGGGGCGCTGGGTCGGAAGGTGACTCCTCTGCTGGATTTGGTGCCGCCACCTGAGCCGGCGGGGCCTGCTGAGCTTCTTCCTTTTCCTTCATGAATTCGGCAAGGTTAGGGATGTCGTCAAATTCTTCTATCAGCTGGGGCGGGACCGCCGTCGGTAGGGCTGGAGGATTGTTGGCAAGCGGGGTTGGGAGGATGCCGGCTCTCTTGGTTGGTTGTGGTCCTTGCGGGCGCACCTACTTCTCTGTGCGGGCCCGAAGGAACTCAGCGAATGAAGGAGCGCCCTGACTCTTCAGCTTCTCGAGATAAAGACCCGACGGTGGGGGGATTTCTGTGCCTCAAACCCTGGGTTCGGGGACTTGGTATGGTTGCTCGCCCCTTAGCATGATGTTGCGGTTGTCTTGAGGAGGGCATCCCCATTTCTTCCTTGACCAGGTGGCATGCTGGGAGGTGGATGTTTCAGCCTTATTTGCCTCTGACGGATCACAGGGTGCTTCCTCTTCTTCTTCCTCCAGAGAGAGGGCGGTGTCGAACAGTGCCGAGAGAGTGTTACAGGTGACAACGACCTTTTTTTTCTACTTGCTTCTGGGTCTTTTCTTTTTCTTCTTCTTTTCCGCAGCAACCGGTGCCTACTCTTGAGGGAATTCACCCCACAAGGGAGACTCTTGTTCTACTTGGGCTTTCGCTTTGGGAACTAGCTCGAGGGACTCGAACTCCTTCCAGGGGTGTATTCTTTCAGCTCAATGGGCCAGATTTCGGGCTGTTGATAATCTTCAAGCCCGTTAATAATGGCCTGGAGTCTCTCGACCATCGGACTGACCTCTTTGTGCATCCGCACTGGGATGTGCTTTTTCTTATTGTAGGTAGGCCGCCTCATTACCAGCCAAGGGGCCGTATCGTGCCATACAGGGTTTACCAGTGGCGGTGCTGGCCGAGGAGTGACACCCCTCACATGAACCTCCGGGGCGGGACCGGGAGCCCGTCTTCTCCTATTCTTCTTAGGTGCAGCCTGCCACCCGCCTTGGTCGTGAACTGGCACTGCGATGAAGGCCTCATACATGGCGTGGGTGCTGGCCTCCGCCCACTCTTTGGGTAATTCTTGATATAGAGATATCATGTTGACGTCGGAAGTCATGTTGGACATCTCATGCGGCTGCGGGGGATCCACTTTGTGCTCCCCCATATCTAGCTCCCCCTTCTTGATTAAGGACTCAATCACGTCCTTGGTGGAGGGTTTGCGGCGCCTTTGGCCTTTTCCTTCTGCTTCTCGAAACCTTGAAAGTCCAATGTGTGGACTTCTGGTGGGATTGGCTTCTTCTCGACTTGTCTCGCCCTCTGATTTGATGCGATCGGGGTGGAAGAGTACCAGGCAAGGAATGCCTCGATCTCAGTCACCATGTTGTTCAGACGGTCAAAAGTCTTGACCTCCGCGCCAATCATCCTTTTGAGGATTTCCTTCTTTAAATTTTGCTTGCAAATTTGCACTGTATCCTCCTAATGCGGGGGGCGCCTACACCTCATGCTGAGGTTCCTCCATCTTTTAATGAAGTTGAGTGTCGACTCATGGTTTCTCTGCCTTGTGGCGTAGAGCTCCGCCACGGTGATCTCTCGTTCAGCGATGTAGAATCTCTTTTTGAACATCTTTTGCATGTCGGGCCAATCGGCAATGGACCTGGGTAGCAGGCTCGAATACCACTCAAAGGCAAGCCTAGTGAGCGTCGAGCCAAAGAACTTCAGGAGATAGGCTTCATCAGTAGCCAAGTCCGCCATAGCATTTACATAGTAGACAATGTGCTCTCTAGGAGACCCTTGCCCATTGAACTTCTCAAACTTCAGCGGTTTGGTGATGCCAGCCAGTAGCTTCTTCATGGCATAATGAGCCGGATAGGGAACTCGGTAGACATCAAGTGGCATTTGATCCCTGTAGCCCCTTTCTGCTAGCTTCATGTCTATCATTTATTCCAGCATCAACTGACTGACTGCTGTCGGGTCGACAGGGCTTGCATAGAAATGGGGGGGTTGCGCAGCCGGGGTGGTCAATATAGTCGCCTGAGCGGCCATGGGAGACCCCTGAGGAGTTGGGATCTGCGGCGGGGCCAGTGTCGGGTATTGTGCTTGTTGCAGGGGCATGCCCCCAGGGAAGTTGGGGGTTGATGGGAATGCTGCAGCCTACAGAGTTGCCTCAGAAGATTGCCCGTTGCCCCTGGAGGGTTCAAGTAGAACGTCGATCTGCCCGGACGTCGAGGGTTGGGCATTCCTTTCGTTGAGTTGCTTCTTCAGCAATCCAATCTCCCACTGGTATTGTTGTATCATGTGTAGCATAGCGGGGTCAAGTGTGGAGGGAGCGGGCATGCCCCCTGTCTCTTCAGCCGGGGCATCCTCGGATGATGTGGAGGGCCTGCCACTCGTGCCCCCGGTGGTGACAACATTGGCTGCCAGAGCCATTGAAGGTTCTTCGGAGGAAGTCTCTTCGACGCCCTCCTGCGTCGCTTCACTCATCGCTCTTCCTCTTCTGGTGAGGGGACCGGGCCTGGCGGTGAGCTTGGTCACTTCTTCGGGGTCGGTAGGCAAAGCCGCATACCGACTAGGGACTCCTGCCATGTTGCAGGTGAAAACTCTCCAATTCCTGTTTCTTTTTGCCATCCTCCTTGATGGCTTATTTTGGAACTCCAGTCGGTCAAAAATCGACCGTCGGGGTGGCGCTTCCTCCCGCACAGGGGACTGGCGTCGTTCCTCTGACCAGTTCCTTGATTCTCCGCTAGGCACAGGTTGGATTTCTTCTCCTCCTCGAAAAGTGGAGGCCACCGCCCCTAGCAGTCTCTGTCGAACCATAGGGGTGCTACCTGGGCCGCGGAGGTAGTTTCTCATGGCTTGCTCGATCCCTTCCCACTCATGGTCGGGGAGAGCAGCCGGTAGTTGCGCGTCGACGGCGACAACAAGATGAGTGTAAGTTACGATCACCGGGCGGTCAGCATGGTGACGACGCCTGCGACATTGGCGGCGGGCATTTTTGGGTAGTGCTAGTGTAGCAATTGCCGGCTGGTGGGTCCTGGCCACCACCTCGACCCTTTCATCTCTTTGGCCCTTTCGTCGACAGGTGTAGCTGGGCCCCGCCTAGGCAGGTGCAGTGGGCCGGGCTTCCTTGGGAACCCAAATTTATTTCAGCTTGGCCGGCTTGTGAGCCGACGTGTCCTTCGGTGCCGCGACCGGAATGGTGGGCGCCATCTCTTCCTTCATCTTTTCCAGTCCTTGGAAGGAGTTGTAGACTGGAATAGCCGGCATGATGCGGTCCGGGACCACTTCAGACCTCTGTCCATTCAAATGGACTCGGATGGTCCCGACAATCATGGACTTACCGGTGCTGGAGATTCGGTGCCCCGCGACAGCTCCAGCGTTATCCCTTCGGAGCCTCCTCTGATGGGATGCCGACCCCTGGTGCGATGGACCGGCAGCCTGGTCCACATGGTGCACGTTGCAGCCCAACGTCCTTGCCGAAACGCTATTGCTGTTCTTGGTTACAGCTCGGCTGGTAGCAGCTTCAGTGGCTCTCGGGATGGGAGCATTGTGTTTGGGCTCGTCGGATGCCTCTACATCTAGGATGTTAACGAAGGCTACCCCAAGGAAGTTGGGGAAGCCCACGACCGGACGGAAGCTCCCGAAGCAGAGCGGGACAACGAGGTAGTCTTCTCGGATGTGGCTCTCCACGACTTGCGGGCCAAAGGAGACCGCCATTCTTGACGTTGAAGTGTGATTTTCTTGCATTTACAAAGATGAAACAATTAGCATTACAAGAAGGGGGCCGCAGGATCCCTAATTTCGACAAAGAGATGAAGGGTGGATGGGTACCACCGCGTCCCGTGTGTGTGTTGGAGCGTCGTCTCCGTGTTGGGGATTTATCCCCGAGTGAAGCCTCACCGGGTTTGGTGAGAGGTGGACGTAGGGAGCCCGTCGTGGTCCCGAACCACCATAAAAATCATGTGTCTTGCGGTTTACTCTGTGGGATTGTGTGGTTTGCTTGATATATCTGTTTGTGTGATCATGTGTGAATAGTGAGTTTGAGAGAATTTAGTTCACTTGTTTAGCTTAAATTTCTCAACCTTATCAATCTCGTAAATTCTGCTGTAAGGTTGTTTGAGTTTTTAATTGGACATATTTTTAGTAGAAGGTTCTATTCACCCCCCTCTAGAATCGTGTTCCTACACTACGGGATCCAACACGACAGGACTTGCTGCCCTCACTTTTGGCCCCATAGTTGTTGCTGGCCATGTGGCACACGGGTACCTGGAGGTGCCCACAATTTTTGGCACATTCCCACCAGTGGTTGGCTTCCCCAACTTTTTGGGGCTTGCCTTCGTCGATCTATTAGAAGTGGAGTCCCCGGAGTCGAGCGGGGAGAAGACTAACATGAAGCCTGAGGTCTCTGAGGCCTGATGCTACACAAGCCCGCTGAGAGGCCCAGCTCGAGTCACCAGCTGCATGGTGCACCACATCACTCATGGGGCTCGCCCCGTCCACAACAAGAAGCCCGGAGGATGCTAGCAGAGGAGCTTCCAGAGGAATACTGCTACTACTGTTACCAGGTGTCTCTCCACATCTGGGAAATCCGTGCTCATTGGGGGTGTCTGAGTCTTCTTAGATGGTCGTGATTCCCAAGCTGTTCCGGACCGGGTGGTCCCTGCCATCCATACGCACAACTCCTTCCAGGCTCTATCCGGGAGGAGAGCTGAATGGGAAGAAGAAGGCCACCGAGACCGGAAGGAGTTGGCCCCACGGTCAAAGAAGTTCAAACAAGTGTGGGTCCTTAAATGGATCCAACCTGCCCATGAAGAAGCACCCGTCTACCTCCATAATCCCAAATCGGAGAAGGTCAGGAGAAGAAGTGAGAGGGGCTTGGCCCCGAAAGAAGAACAAATGGCCGTGGGTGCTCCACACTGATAAGCTTTCAACACTTGTGCCATGTAGGCCCATGTCCCAGCTATTGGGAGAAGATTCAACCAGCCGACAGAAAGAGCCCGGCTGGCTTACATGCCTCCAGTATGAGGCCGACAACTATCTCCCGTCCTCCATCAGGGACGTGATAAAAAAGAGATGACCGATATGGTCTGGAATTACTTTCGGGGCTTGGGGAACCCCTTTTCAGGCCAGCAGCATTTGCTGCTAGTGGCTGCGACTGAAGAAGAAGAATATTTGCCAATGGAAGTCGAAGAAGAAGAAGAAAGGAAAATGGCATCGTCCGTAGATGACAACGGACATAAAGACAGGCCGATGAAGCCCCTCACCAGCAGGAGGAGAGAAGAAGAAGAACTTTAGTGTTTGAAAGACTGACCTTTCTAGGTCGAATAAGAAGAAAGATCTTCGGGCAAAGGAATGGCATGAAGATTGTCGCATGCAATATGGCCGGTATGGCCGGAAGATACTGGGACCTACCAGAAGAACCCCAAGAGTTGGCCCAATTAGTCGCAAGGCCAGGGCCGAGCACTAGAATGAGTACAGCTGCCAGGGAGAGGCTGTAAAAATTTGAAGGGAAGCGGGTGATTCCCAAAGAAGTCATACGCTAACTATCAATGTAGTGACAACAGAAGAAGGAGAGGAGGTTCTGCTAACCACCTCACCCGAAGGTGCTTCCGGGGAAAAAATTGAAGGCACTTCCAGTAAGACAACCCTAGACCCATCTGTGCTGATGCTATTGCACAAGTATCACCAGGAGATAGAGCTCCTGAAGAAATAATTACATGAGAAGAATGAACAAGCTTCTACATCCAAGCAGCCGGAGATGCAGGCTGAATCCTCACGGGGAGGTGTCAACCCCTGTGATTTCCCACTATTGTACACTCTACCCTAGCCAATAGAGCACAGCCAAGCTACCCCTCCACCATGGGGATCCAAGCCTTTGCTACCACCAGTGCTACCCCAGCTACATCAAGCACCATTGCTGTGCCCGCCACCGCAGGCAACTGTTCTGGCTACTCCATACCTGCAACCGACACATTTCTACCCAGAGCCAGTGGACCCGGCTGCAATGAACTGGCTCATGGTCGAGAAAATGATAGAAATGAAGCTGGCAGGGTGAGAGGAAGGAGAATATGTGGGTTTCGATGCCTACCAGGTCCCCTACCCATTTTACCATGCTACTAAGGGGCTCCCTCCCGGGATCTGTAAGCCGCTAAAATTTGACAAGTTTAACGGCCAGGGATCCCCGAACGAACATATAGCTTATTACATGACTGTCATGGGCAATTTGGCATCAGACGAGTCATACTTGCTGAAACTCTTCGGGTCCTCTCTAACGGTACTCGCGTTCGAATGGTACTCCAGCCTACCAACAGGGTCGATCAGTGACTGGGCAGACATGCAGAAGAAATTTAGAGAACGATTCCATGCAATCGAAAGAGAAGTCACTGTGGCTGAACAATATGCAACCAGGCAGCGGCTAGATGAGATAGGTCTTGACTACATTAATAGGTGGAGAAACCTCGAATAAAATTTAAATACATAAAATCTCATCCCCACAAGAGATTGCAAGGAAAGCCTCAAGCGGTGTAGAGAGGAGGAGGCACCCTTCGGGACCTTTTATAGGCCGAAGAGTGAGCTTTCTGCCTTAATTAACCCTCCTATCGAAAAGACACAAGAGGCAGACATCTTTCCCATGGAGCAGTTACGCCACCTCCCTCACGGAACCATTCTGTGGGAATCCATGAAATGGCAAGTCATTCAAAGTGTGGAAAAATGAAAAGGCGCTAGTTCAGCACCAATGACTTAGTCGATCGACACGCAGCCTGGTTTTTCGGTAAGAAATCATACAAGATCTCTGATTTACTTGCATCCGCAGATACGATAAATCTTACCCGGTCAAAGGTGGTAAGGAGCAGTCAATTATGCTTTGAACACCATTACCATTATATAGAAAGAAAATCATTGCATAGCCAAGTTCTAGATGGAGATTGCCCAAACAAAAAAAATGGGGGAGCCAGCAAGGCAAGTACAATATTTCCTAATCAATGGAGATAGGAGAGTGGGAGGTCGACAGGCTACCTTGAAGCTTAGCAGGCGGAGGACCCTCGACGCTCGGCAATTCGCCCTCGGTTCCCTCGGTGATGGCCAGCCCAGGCACTGACCCCACTCGTGTGGGAACTGCCTCGATCGCATGCTCTCCTGAGGCAGTCGAAGTTGGTGATATCTCCTCCATGGAAGCAGAGGCATCCTCGTACCCCCCTCCACCGCTCGACGTTGAGGAAGGAGAATGTGAACCTTCCTCACTTGACTCATTGCACTGCCCAGGGTTGAACACAAGCTCTTCGAGGACCTGCTCCTGGGCCAGCCTAGATGCCCGCCTGAAGCCTTGGGCAAAACCCTTTCGGAGCCCCCGCCAGTAGCTCGGCTTGTAATAAGTGAAGGCGGTCTATTTTAGGGCTTTGGAGTACTCATCCGAGCCACGATAATGCTCGATCGTCTCTGCCTCGGCTCCTATGGCCTTCTCTTTGAGCTCAGCCACCTTCACTTCGGCCTCGGTCCGCTTCGCCTCGACTTCAGCCTGTGCCACTTTGTCCACCCTCTTGGCCAGCTTGGCCTCCTGGACTTGGCCTCTGAGCTCCTCTTGCTCGGCTGCCCACTGTCCCAAGCGTTCCATGTGGGCTTGACGCTCCTCTTCTAGGAGCTTTCTCTTTAGCTCAGAAGTGTACCGAGCTTGGGACAATTGCTCGATCAATGATCGAGCTTCTTCTTGGCTCGCTCAATCATGTGCCCAGAGTGAGGCCACCTCCTGCAGAAGAACCCCAAGCTCAGAGGTCGACTGCCTAATCCTCCAGTTAGACTCAGTGCGAACCTGAGATTGGGCCCTCCCCTCGCTCTCCAGCCATGCTAAAGAAACTGTTATCTCAACCCCTAGGGGAGCCATGAACAAACCTCCCTCCATGACCCTTTCAAGAAGCAGGGGAGGTGAACAACAATGGAATTCCTCCTGAACAAACCAAGGTGCCAGAGCTAGGCACTGATTGTACAGGGAGGCCCAGATAGTGAATCGCCCCTGCTACTGAGGAGAAGCCCTCTCTGGAGGAGTCAGTGCCGGGACATCCTCCCTCAACATCCCCAAATTTGGGACTATGGCGCTCGGCTTGGCTAGGATCCTCGCCCTGGCATCCTCCTCCTCACCGTGCACCCTGGTAGCCTCAGCTAGGATTTCGAAACTAGCCACCACCCCCTGCACTACTGCAGGCTCATTGGAGGTCCCCTCAACCACTGTGGGCACCTCTGGCTCGATCGTCGGAAGGCTCGGGCGATGGACCTCCCCGGCTGGGGACTCCTCCATCGGGTGGAGGGTCTTCATCTTCTTCAACCGCCTCCTCCTGGCGGTCAGAGCCTTCATCAAGGACAGCATCAGCCACTGCCTGAAGTCCTTACACTTAGACCCCCTTCGCTCTCAGTCATCTTCCCAAGCAATCTGCTTGCCCTTGTCTCGGGTAGAGGAAGGACTCTCTGTAGCTCGAGGCGCACTCGAAGCAATCACCCCCCCTTGTTCGGCGACCTCCTACTCCGATAGTCACTCCTCATCCTCACCACGCCTCGTCTCTGCCCATCAGAAGACAAGCCATCAGCAAAGGCTCGACCAACCACAATAAGAAAGTGCAAAAGCAGAGCCATCAAGACCCTTACCTCTAGAAGGTAGTGCGCAGTGGGATAATCCTCAATGTTGGCTGGAGTCATCAGCTCAACAGTTGATCGATGATTCTCATGAAGAATTCTGTTGGGTCCCGAAGTACAGGAACACGGATCTAGAGGGGGGTGAATAGATCTCTCTACTAAAAACTTATGTCCAATTAAAAACACAGACCTACTCATAGTGGAATTCGCAAGATTAATGAGATTGAGGAATTTAAACTAAACAGGATAAACTAATTCTCTCAATTCACCGAGCTCACTCAATCGTGTAATGGATTAGACGACGAAGCACACAATCACACACTTCAAACCATAAGTCACAAAAAATTTTAAGGTGATTCGGGACCATGATGGGCTCCCTACGTCTGTCCCTTACCAAACCGGCAAGGCTTCACTAACACGCTACAAACCATAGCAACCATGGGGACGAACCCCACACTCACGGGTTTTTCATCTTTCGAGGTCATGGAGCATAACGGATCAGGCCTGGTCCGTTATTTGGATATAACGCCCTAGGCTAGGCGCGTTATATTCGGGTTGTTTTCGAGGCCGTCTGCCATTGTCAGATCCCTCGATGACCGTGCTTCCTCGAAGACCATGTCAGTCGGTTCATTTAACAGATCCTTCCCCGTGCATTATGGTTCAGGTGACGCACTTGTGTGGATCCATTATGGTGTGTTTGACCGATGTTTGACTAGGTATGGCAGTTGATATAACGCACCTAACCCTGTGCGTCATGTGGCTATGGCAGACTCAGCCTGGTCCGTTATATGCCTCTTATCTGTGTTAGTGTTTAGGGTTTGTTGGATATAATGCCCTTGTCCTAGTGTGTTATACTAGTATAACGCACCTATGGAGGTCTGTTATATTCCCCTTTGCTGGAGTTCTAGTCTGTTGGCCATAACGCGCCCGTCCTGGTGCGTTATGCTGATATAGTGCCCCTGTGTTGGTACATTCTATTGTCTATATTGGAGTTTTGGATCTGTCTACCATAATACCCCTTCCGTGGTCCGTTATAGCAGGTAACGCCCTTATGCTGGTGCGTTATAGTCCTATTTTTGGCTGTGATGGCCGTTGGTCTGTTCTCTGTCTGTTCGTGTGTTGGTCTATCTTAGGTTTGTATTCTAGGGCGGTGTCTGTGTGTCGGTAGTTTCTGGATCTATCGGTTCAGGTGACTAGGTGTGGTCTTTTCCTTGACTGCGACAGTACCATAACGACTCAATCTAGAACTGCTAGTGTCCTTGTCTCTAGTTGCGTAGCGGCTGTGCCTTCATTATCGAGTTCGCCTAGCGGTTGAGTGATGGTTCACTTTGCCTAGAGTGTTGTTGTCATCTACCGCTCCAGTTTCTATTTGTCTTGGCTTGATCTCATGGTTTGCCCATGACCTGTGGGTGTCTGTTGACATCCTATGATGGCTGTGACCATGATGGGATGGCCAAGAGTGCTTGTGCACGCAGTGTGTGTGTCTGCGGGTGCCTGTGTGTATGTGTCATCATTGTCGGGTTCCAGTCAACTCGAGGTCACCTAACAGTTGAGAGGTAGCCTTGTTGTGTCTCGACGGCTTTGTCCAATTCGAGACTGTGTTTATAGATGTCTCGAGGTATTATTTTACCTCGACTTGTGTGTCCAGGTGTACTAAGGGTCCTCGGTGTTCCCTCAGGTCTTCGCGTGTCATTTCCTCCGACAGCGTCGTTTCCTCTGGCTTAGGAGTAGACCGATTGGCGGCTTATTCTGCTGTCTGTGACGATCTTGCCTCTGAGTCGTCTGACTCAAGGATCGTTACGTGAGTAGGTCTAGTTGCCTAGTCCTGAGTCTGTCGGAAGTTTCTTGTGCTGCCATTGGTGCTTCGGAGTACGTGTGATAGTGCTCTTTTGCCTGTCTGTACTTCCGCACTCGTGCTTTGAGTCTCTCTGTCTCGTAAGCCTTCACTAGTTGTCACCTTACGGCACGCTTTGACGTGACGGCTCTTGTAGCGGGGCACTTTCTCGATATACGATTTTTAAGCTAGTTCCCATGGGCTTCTGATTTGGCAGTACTGTTGCCCTCGACCGCAGCCTCCGCGGAGGGAGAAAACTAGATAGAGGCCTGGCTTAGTGGTCTACGGCCTGTGTGTGCACACATGGTTAGGGGCTTTGGACTCACGTCAACGGGCGTGACGTTGACTAGTTCTCGACACGATAGTTCTGTTTCTGGTTCTTTCCAGAGCGTAGTTGAGATTTCACCTTCCTAGGCGTTGGCTCAATGACGCGTCTGGCCTTTCTTCTAGTGAGGGGTTGCTTTGTCACGTGGTATGTGACTCTTCGCAGTTCTTTTTGCATTCCTCTCACGTCGTGACCTCCCGGGTTTGCCCTCTTGTGGCTATACTCGATGTCAATGTCTGTCGCGTGCATGACGTTTCGATC
The DNA here is from genome assembly GCA_024336825.1 of Amorphophallus titanum. Classification (NCBI taxonomy): domain Eukaryota; kingdom Viridiplantae; phylum Streptophyta; class Magnoliopsida; order Alismatales; family Araceae; genus Amorphophallus; species Amorphophallus titanum. Next base: position 45,638,563 of record JANBPO010009603.1, read on the forward strand.
GTGTATGGGACAGTGTGCACGACATTCTAGTCATGTTGTCTGAGTTTGTTTAGATTTTCCTAGGCTTTGTCGGTTGTTCTTGTAGGTCTTCGTTTGGTGCCTTGTGTCGTGTTGATAGTTCGGTAAGCTTCCTAGTTCAAAGTTCACCCTTCTATCTTTGTTTGGTGTAGTGTCTGCCTGGAGTAGTTTCGGGGGCCGAGGTTAGTTCGGCAGTCGTGCTCATCTGGTACGGCTTCTTCCCTTTCCTTTTAACTCCCCTAGCTCTTCGCTTGTTCTCTACTCCTGCTACCCTTTCTTTACAGCTTTGTAGTTTAGCTTTCCTGCTTTACTACACGTGTTGTTTACCTACTGTTTTAGCATGTTACTGTGTATTTTCCAGTGGGGATCCGCGTGACCCCTACTGAGCCAGTGACACGAGGCTCACCCCTGCTTTTTAGGTGGTGGTCGTTCGTTCGGCTTCCGTGTGTACTTGGGGCGCGTGCTCGTAGCATCTAGTGTGGCCAGTTGGTACCCTCGTCGGGCCTCCCCTGACTTTTTGGTACATCTTTTCTTTTCTGTCAACTGTACTCGGCACTTGTTGTCTTTTCTTTAGACTTGACTCTGGGCTATAATTGTTAAATTCAAACCTGTTAATTAAAAAGTAATTTTATTTCTGCTACTTTAGCAACCTACAGCCGGTGGGGAAAGACGTCCCGTACACGAATCCCCATAATCGCCTGCGCACTCGCACCCGTGGAACCTCCCTTTCTCTCCACGTGCCGCCCGATGCCCCGTGCCCACGTGTCGGGTCCTGGCGACGCTTCCCCAGTCAACATTTAGTTCCATGGGTGATTGTCGAGAAATCGACTAGCACGCCTGCACCTTGTCCAGTTATCCTGTCTCCCAGCACCCCGGTCTCATTCATGTCGAGTGAGTAATTAGCCAGCTCGTAGGCCATTGTCTGCGCCCACCAACTCCCGGAAACCTCTCGTGCCATGCGACCCCTCTCGACCTTCCGTAAAAGGCGAGTGCCCGGTGCCGTCGTGAGAGACAAATGGCTATGAAGGAGGATACCCCGAGATACATCAAACTCTTGTGTTTTCCTTTATTGCTTTATTCCTTCCCTCATCGCAGCCACCGATATTTCCACGCTTCTTCCCTACCACCACCACCCCTCACGGGTCAGGACAAGGAAAGCTGCCGCGCGCGGAAACAATCGGCCACTGTCGTTCCGTTCTCTTTTACAGTTGCTGCTCCCGTTATTACTATCGTTGCTACTCCCGCTGTTGTTGTTGTTGTTGTTAGCACTGTTCTTTGCCGCCATTATTTTACGGTTGGGGTTCCGCGGGACCCCTACTGAGCCAATGAGAAGAGCCTCACCCCCTGTTTTTCAGGTGTAGAGGTTCCTCCTGGAGGTTCGGAGGTGCAGCGTAGAGGTTTGTAGTTGCCAGTTCGTCGGGCCGAATGTTCACTTGGCATTGAGTACGTTCCTTTCCTCTGTAGACTGTACTTTATGGAGTGGACCCTGTAGTTTAATTTATTAATTGAAAATATAATTTATTTCTGTCATTTAAATTGTTAATTATATATTATTGCCTGCTTTATCTCATATTTCAATGTACCTCCACACACCTTTTAGCCCTTCCGAGCCCTCTGGCTCATGGGTGGCGGGCCAAGATTCGAATGGTATCGGGTATTTCCCAGTTTCCGGATCTTGGGTTGTTACAACCTCCTACCCAACCGGCCTGTTGAGGAGAAGATGAAGAAGTCCCGCTGCCTCTACATCCCTACTAAACACACAGAGGCACCCCCAAGGCCCTGCACCTCCTCCAGGACAGCTGGCACACCGGCAACGCTCGACACCACCAGGCTCGGGAGACCCTGACCAAACATCTCCTTGCCCGGTCAAGGGGAGGGCAGCGCCAACAGGTCACCACCTCCTCCTCCCCCCCAACCACCAGGAGGGGGAACGGAGCCACCGTCCAGTGACTCGTCACAGCCCTTCCACGGAAGAAGAGGGAACTCAGCTCTAGCCGGAGAAGACAACCACGGAAGGGCAAGCACCATCCCTAGACCTCCGCTCACAACGCCGGCCACTTGAACGTCCCCAGACACAACAACTGCACCTAACGGAGTCACCGCCGACCGCGATGGACAGGGAAGATCGCTGACGACTGTCGGCGCGAAGACCTCCACCGGTCCTGGCACACCCTCACGTTGCACCGGTTCCACCGAGAAGAGCCCACCTGGAGCCACAATTGGGCAGGGAAGCAACCTAGGCCCTCAGGACCCGTTATCCCCCCGCCCCCCAGATCAGTCGGGTAAGTTGCGGGTAGCTGAAACCGGATACAGGTACGAGGGCACAAGAGAACATCAGCCCGCTTCAGAACATCCCACAAGTCCAAGCCAACTCTGAAGCCAGTCCACCTCACGGATGCGGCCCACAAGCCCATCCAAAGACTCTGGCCCAGCGAACTGCCCTCCCCGATTCAAATTTGATCGAGGGTCCTATAATGGCCACGTACCCCCCGCCGGGGGTCTCCTCCTACCTCTCGCCCTGCCTAAGGACGCCCTAGGGCTTTCGGTTGCCGCCCCTACAACTCTTCGATCTCCGGCATCACCATCATGCGGACCGCAAAATCTTCATAACCAGCAGCAAAAAACAGCACCAACATGATGGTACATTGGCTAGAAACCCTAACCGTAGCGTCCAACTTACAGACATCACCGGCAAGAATCAAAGTCAGGCTACCTATCTCCACCCTGCCGAACTTGCCGATAAGACTACCCAACACCTCCTCCTCGCACAAGAAGATTGGTAGGTCGAGAAAGCTATGCCTGACAACCCTCAGATTGGGGAAAGATCCCCTCCTGCAGGTCCACCAACACAAACGAAGAACACCTCCTCCAGCCACAAGGACACCTACCATGGCCCCATCCGTCACCTCCGAGCACCGCCTGACAGCCAGGAAGCCATTTCTCATCACCGGGGCAGACTTCCCACAATTCCTTGCCAGGACCTCTAGCCTCAAGGGACACCTAGACCCCAACCGCATCAATGCTACCTTCAATGAGAGAGACCCAAAGACAGCGTCGGAGCCAGTCAAGCCAACCTCGGAGTAGATCGGTCGGGAGATTCCGGATCTCTAGACCCTCCCCCAATGAAGCACATGCTGGCAATCTCCCACTGCCTACCACCGCGGCCCCCTGCAAAGCACTTACAGGCATTCTCCCTCAGACGACCTCAGTGAAGGTGCGTCTAAGGGTGCGACCTCCGACGGGCCTACCAACAACTGGGCGGACCTTGCAGAAACGAAGACAAGTGCCAAGTACAGTCGATAGAAAAGGAAAGACGTACCAGAGAGGTTAGGGGAATCCCGATGAGGGTACCAGCTGGCCACAACTAGACGCTACGAGCATGCGCCCTAGGTACACATGGAAGCCAAACGAATGACCACCACCTGCAAAGGAGAGGTGAGCCACGTGTCACTGGCTCAGTAAGGGTCACGCGGATCCCCACCGAGAAAAACACGCAGTAACACCCCAAAATAGCAGGCAAGCAACGGGTAGTAGTAAAGTAAAAAAGCTAAACTACAAAGCTGTACAAGAACCAGAACAGGGAGCCGGAGTAGAGAACAAGCTAAGGAAGAGGGGAAGGAAGAAGCCGTACCAGACAATGACTACCGAACTAAGCTCGGTAACTCAAACTACTCCAAGCAAGGGCAGGAGAGCGACTCAGAGTTGACAGAGTCAGGAGTTGTCGAACTGCTTATGCAAGGAACCTACAAAACAGACACTACAACAAGCAAAGACAGAAGGGTGAACTCTGAACTACGAAGTCAGAAGCTTACCGAGTTGTCAACACGACGCCAGGCTCCAAATGAAGACCTGCAAGGACAATAAGAAAGCCAAGGAAAACCTAGACAGATGACCGACACGGACGATAAATGACACGACAAGGACGTCGTGCACACTACCACGTGCATGACAAAAATGTCACACATGCGATAGGACACCGACCTCGAGTACAGCCACAAAAAGGGCTCACCCAGAAGGTCACGACGCACGAGAAACATCAAGAGTTTCGCAAGGAGTATCGCAAAGAGTCACGCGTCACGTGACTAGAGTGCCTCACACTAGAAGAACAGCTAGCTGCGTCCACTGACACCTTATACTGTGCCTACTAGCGTCTGGTTTACGATACCTATAGATGGGTAGAGACTAAGGCACTGTCAGAACAAGAACAATAACCAAATCACGAGTGAGAAGATAGGGGAATGCCCGTCGACATCAGTCCAAAGCCCCTGACCATGTGTGCACACACAGGCTTTTGCCTAAGCCACGCCTCTAGCTAGTTTTCTCCCCCCGTAGGATGCAACGGTAACTGCGGGAGCCGACAGAGACTTGCTTAAAAATCGTGAACTGAAAGTGCCCCGCTGTAAAAGCCGTCACGCTGAAGCGTGCTGTAAGGCTATGACTAGTGAAGGCTCACAAGACATGGACTCCAAAACACGAGTGCCGAAGTACATACAGGCAAGGGTGCCCTATAACACGTACTTCAAAATGCCACAGGTAGCACAGGAGACTGCCAATAGACTTAGGACAAGGCAACTAGACCTACAACTACAACGGTCCCTGAGTCCTACGACTCTGAGTCGGGATCATCGTGCATAGCGGAACTAGCCGCCAATCGATCTAATCCTAAGCCAAGGAAAATGACGCTCTGAGAGAAAATGACAAACAGAGACCTGAGGGGACACCAAGAACCCTCAGTACACCTGGACACGTAAACTGAGGTAGAACGGTACCTTGAGATATCCAGAACCAATGTCTCGAATTGGGCAAAGCCGCCGAGACACAACAAGACTTCCTGCCAACCACTAGGTAACCCCGGGTTGACCGGAATCAGACACGACACCAACATAATAACACATCCACCGTCGCTGCAGCACAAGCAAGCAGAACTAACAAGGACAAGAGCGGCGGGAGATGACAACACTCTGGGATGAGCAACTTGTCAGTCAAATGCTAGGGGGAAACCCAACAGTCAAGAGATAGCTGCTACACAACCAGAGACACGGATAATGGTAGCTTCTAGATTGAGTCGTTAGGGTACTATTATAGTCTAGGAAAAGACCACAGCCAGCCACCTAAACAGATCGATCCAGACAACCACCGACAGATAGACACCGCCCTAAACAAGGACCTAAGATAGACAGACAGACACACAACACAGAACAAGCAAACGGTCAATACGGAAAATAAGACTATAACGCACCAGCATAGGGGCGTTATACCCACATAACGCACCACAGGAGGGGCGTTATGCCAACCAGACCCGAAACCACATACAAATGATATAACGCGCTAGCATAGGGGCGTTATATCAACATAACGCACCAGAACATGCGCGGTATGCTCAACAGGCATTTACACTAATAAAATGAAGTATAACAGACCACTATCAGCACGTTATACCTGTATAACGCATAAGGGTAGGCGCATTAAACCCAACAGACACAAAAATAGACTAACCACAAATCGAAGGCACATAACGGACTGGAACCCATTCGTCATAGCCACAAAACGCAGAAGGTGAGGCGTGTTATATCAACTACCATACCCAACTAAAACATCGGTCAACAGACCATAATGGATCTACACCTGAGCGTTATGTTAACCATAACGCACGGGGAGGAGTCTGTTATGCGAACTGACTGACACGATCTTCGAGGTAGACACGGTCGTCGAGGGGTCTGACATGGCAGTCAGCCTCGAAAACCACCCGACCATAACACACCTGGACAGGGGCGTTATGCTCCACATAACGGACTAGGCCTGGTCTGTTATGCTCTAAGACCTCCAAAGACAAAAAATCATGAACGATGCATAACGGTCTATCGGGGGACCGTTATGCACATAACGGCCTCTGGTAGGACCTCTGGTGGCAAAGGCAAGGGGCCCACGGAGACCAGCCTAAAAATCGTCTAACTCAGGTCACGCTCTCCACCACTCCCAGGTGGGTCCGCACCCGCGTGCGCAGGAAAGGTACGACTAGTGGACAGGTCACTGGAAGGCAGACTCTCAAGTCATGGAAACCGACTCTGAAATGAACGAGTACAAGGATCGCCCCTCGTACAACACCGACTCGTGGTGACGTAAGCCGAAGACGTCACATCCTGGGACCCCTCACGGCGCCCCACACCTGGTCCCCACACGATACCCAGTATCAGTCAGACCACAGGTCAGCACGTGGATCGAGGTCCGCTCACCCGGGACTCGAATCGGCACGAAAACCACCGGCTAGTCCTCAGACGATAAACGGTCCATCATTGGCAGCACGGAAGAAGGGCGGTTATGACCCCGCCGCTCAAAGTCATGGGCGGTCCCATCGCGGCCGCTCTTGCCAGGATGAACGGCCAAACAATGGCCGCTCAAGGGAGGTGCGGTCAGACCTCAGCCGCTCAATCCCGACACTGCTTAACGGTAAGAAAACATGTGCAGTTGGGATCTAGCCGCATAAGACAAGGGCGGCTAGGACCTTGCCGCACAAGGCAAGTGCGGTCCAACTCTGGCCGCACGACCTGCCAACGACTCCAAGTGATGTACGGCCAGATACAGGCCGCACAAGGGTATGTACGGCCAGTCCCTAGCCGCACACCCCAAGACACTGTGTAACGGTAACGAGCAACGGTCAAATCCGGGAGATGGGCGGTCAGCTTGGGGCCGCACGAAGGGACATGCAGTCCCACGATAGACTACTCAACTCCACTGTGCGCCGAGCCTGACTCGCAGCGCGCGTAGTTGATGGGCGGCCAGGCTAGGGCCGCACAAGAGTTGTGCGGTCTCTGGTTCGACCACACATCGCTCACCGGTGCGAAAACGGCGAACCTCGCCGGAATCACCCATTCTGGCCCCAAACAAGCCCCAACGGAGGGGAAAATGAAGGGAAAAGAACCCCCAAGCCCCCTAGCATGATTCTACGCCCCCAAAACGCAGAATCGCGACTTAAAACGACGGATCGGGTGAACTCTCCCCGAGACATGCTCAACCCTTCCCGGCGCAAAAGAACCCCATCTCGACCTCGCCTCGGCCTACAAACCGCGGGAATGGAAAGGCAATGAGCTAGGGATCGTCACCCTACCTCTGGTTCGTGACGAGACGTCAATCCGAGCTCGATCCCACGAAGAACGCCGTTGAAAACTCCACCTTCCCGCGCTTCCCACACTCGCCGCACGTCCACGCAATCGCCTCTCCGTCACCCACATCGTCGCGTTATCGCTCCGCCGCCATCTGCAGCCAGAACGGAGCTCACCGCAGTCAAATGGGCGAGAGAGAGGGAGAGGGACCCACGTAAGAGGAAGAAGAAGAAGAATAAGAAATGAAAAAAGAAACGAGATATTTATAGAAAATCTTAAAATTTAGAAAAATATCAAAAAATAGAAAATTACATTTCTGCGATCCTCGGAATGCACCGATCGCAACGGTACCACTCAGGCCCTAGTGAATGACCACGTTCGCCCGCAACGGCGTGCTGAAGGATTTGCTGGAAACTAGGTCAAAAATCGAAAAAACGCGTGGGAAAAGCGACGGAACATCTCCGGGCCTTCGAAACAACCCCGGATCGCACCGATCCGAACACGAAAGATGTCTGAAATGAAATTTCAGACATGACAGAGCCAGACGCTCTAAGAAAGTAGGTCCAGGATCCAAAAATAAGTATCCGAAAGGGTCTGGGACATCACAAAATCGACGGCATCCATCTTCCCTTCGACTTAAGCATCAAGAAAGATCATCTTCATGCTATTCATCACACAAGGATCTATTTATTCAACCCTTTTACATATATTCCAATGATTTACATTCAGTTTATGGGCATGTATTGAACATATCTGTGTTTTCCAAACTCTGACTCTGTGTGTGTTGAATCGTCTACGTTCGGTTGTGGGATTATTGTACTGTGCTTATTGCAGCGCGTGTGTGTGTGTTTTGATCTATGGTCGGATCGTGTAGGAGACAACGTCTCCGTGTGTTTGGAGCGTAAGCTCTGTGCGCTTCAGTTCGAAGCGAGTGGATCCTCATCGATTCGGTGAGGGGTGGATGTAGGGAGTCCGTCATGGTCCCGAACAACCTAAAAAATCTGTCTCGCTCTCTGTGGTTGTGATTTGATTGATTATATTGTTCATCATGTTTGTGTGAGAGTGGAGAGCTCGAGAGAACTAGTTTGTGTATAGTGTAAATTCCATTTGATCATATTTTGTGTTGGTAGTTATTTTTATTCTGTTGCGTAAATTTTTAAAATCTACCATTGCACTTGGTGGGGACAAGTTATGTAACACCCCGGATCTTTGGCGGATCTTTCTTGGGTCCTGCTAGATCTTTATTAGATTTTTGGATTCTTTTAGAAGAGTTTCAGACTACTTTTGTAGCTCCCGACTCGAGAACACTTCGACCCATTTACCCTTCAGTTCCTTGACGCGTGGTCACTGCAGTCGCATTGTACTCTTCGCCAGGATCGTTTCGACTATTTTTGTAGATTTTTAGGCCTTGATTAAGCATTTATTTAGTTATTCCATTCATGTATCTATATAAATTGTCATGTACATCATAAGCAATGGGGTGGGTGTACAAGTAACTCACTAACTCTTACCACCGCCCTCCTAGTCATCTCTCCTCCCTCCTAAGATAGGGATCCCTGGGAGGCCTCATAGAGCTCTGCAAGGCAGTGCTCGCCTCACCTCGCAGTGCCCAATCAGCCTCAGTAGCATTGCGCTCCTCTGTTGAGGAAACAAAGAGGCTACCAACAGAGAAGGAGCCAAACTGACGGAGGCATGCTGCACACTCTCATCCCCTCTAGTAGCGCTCCTCACCGTCCTTCAACCTTTGCCCCGCCACCCCAAGGCTCAACCGAAGCTCCATCACTTGGGCCTCCAGCACCCTCCTCTCGTCCCAATCTCGATGCCGCTCTGCCCTCCTCTCCTCTCTCTCCCCACTCTCTCCCGCTCTACCTCTCTCCTCGCCACCTAGAGAGAAACCCTCAGCTCCAGGACATCTCAGGGCAATTCCTCCTGTCGTCACTCCTCCTCCTCCAGCTCCGCTATCCGAGCATCGCACTCTACCACCTGAGCAACACGCTCCTCCTCGACCCGCACCACGTGAGTCAGGGCATCTCGGATCTCCATTGTCGGCCAGAGCCGACCATTTCACAACGTCAAAAAAAATGGGGAGAGAGGGTGAAAATCACATGCAATAGCATCAAAGGTTAGCATTTATTTGAAACGAAAGGGGCTACATTAAGGGCTGGGCACTCTGGGCCTCAATTCCCTAATTCAGTTACATAAGCTCTCCATAACTCTCGGTCTTCCTCTATATGCACCATCGCCTTCCGTGGAATGCTTGTCTTCCACGATGCTTTGATCACTTTCACATCCTTTGCATCACCTCCCGTGGCCAGCTCCCTTTCCTTAATCAAAGGAAGGTCGGAAGGCATAGGAAAAGAATAGCGAGGGAGGCTGATTTGAGAGTAACACTAGTGCGCACTATAAAGGACAAATCTAGTTGCAATGACAAGTTGGAGTTTCGCATCAGGAGAAGATCTCGTGAGAAGCTCATGCGGAAATAAGCATGTCGGCACACGAGTGAACATCTTCCGCGCCAAGGTGCCGATGTGAACCCGCCAGTCTCCGTGTGTCTTCAGCCGGGGCATGCAATTAACCACGTTCCCGCCAAAGCCCAACACATCGGCCATGTAGTAGAGGGGACTTTGTTGGAAGATTCTCGAGGCAATCGGCGCCCCCTTAGGGGAATCAAATTTGAAGTGTAGGTCAATCCAACAAGCTAAAAGAAGCACACAACCATAAGGAGGCTTACCCATGCTGGAAGCTGTAAGATCACTATAAAGATAACCAAGGACGGTTGGCCCCACTCTTTTGCCCTCCCATAATCCACAAATTGCACTTAGTTGATCTTCCTCCACGATGTTGTCAGTGCAAGGGAATAGGAGAGCCTCCGCTAAGCAGATTGTGAATCCTTTCAAGAGATCTTCCAAATGTTCATCGCTTGTCAATCCTCCCAGCGCATTCGTGACCCATTCCGTGAGCTTCTGTAAATTGATTCCCCTTTGAGTCCGGCCGCCTTTAATAGCTCCGGAGGGCATGAAGCTCCCGAGGACTTCCTTGGAGGTTACCTTTTTGGGCATGGGCATGATCTTTATCTCGCCACCCTTCTTGAATCTTTTCAAACCAAGCAGGAGTTCTGCCTCCTCAAGAAGGATAGTTACTTCAAAGGTTGGGAAGATGGAAGTGTGAGTTTGAGGGTGCCAAACTTCTATCAAGGCGTCCATAGCCATCCAATCCATGTGAATCTTGTCGTAATGCTTGGCATGAACCACAAGCCCTTGGAGGTGCCATTTTGAGATAACGGCCCTCATGTCGATGGTAATGTTGGAAGTGAACTTCGAAAGCCACAGTAGCTTAGAAAATTTCCTCGGGCCCGGAAAGAGAGGATATGGCTAAGGGATAAGAATGAATAAGTAAGGAAGAATTCACATAAAGGAAAAGTAAGAAGGCGTTAACTTACCTTCCGGGATTGGATTCTCTCACTCAGATGACCCTCAATACCGGTGAGCCTCTTGAACTCATTGCTAAGCATGTTCCTCTTCACGGGACGGGAAGACTCACCCTCCATCTCAAGATGCCAAAGTCTCCCCTCTTTTTCTCTTCTTAGCCCCCTCGAACCAATCTAGGATGCTCCTTGCCAAGACAAGTAGGGGGGATATTTATAGAAGTAGAAGGAGTGAAAAGACAACTTAAAGCATTAAATGTGGAATTGCCATTGTGGGCCTTGACACATAAATTCTGTCTTGTATGTTGTGCTTTTCTCTCGCTTTTGTGAATCGTTGTGGTTGATTGATATCCTATACGGTTAAGGGTAATTTTGCTTCATATGAAATAATTCTGCTTTACGGTGCTTCTCGTTGAGTGCAGGTTTAAAAGAAGAAGAAGAAGAAGAGCAACAGGGCACCACTGTCCCACCTCTGGTCACCTCGGTAATCGAATCTCCATCATGTCATGCATTGTACTATATGATATTTACACTACTAGAGCGTGTCGAGGACCATATGGCTTGAACGAATCTGAAATTTGAGTTCCCTTTCAACAAAAACAGTGATGATTTTAAAGGACTTTGGGTGGGGAAGAAATAGTACCAGACAAGTGGCTGTCGAACCAACCTCAGCACCCCAAACTACCCCAAGCAGCAGCAGGAAGGCGACTCTAAGCTGACGAAGTCAGGAGTTGCCGATCTGTCGACACTACAAGGGACCTACAAAATAAACAACGAAACCTGGGAAAAATCTAGACAGACGCAGACCCAGACAACATGACTAGAACATCGTGCACACTGTCCCATACATGACTAGAATGTCATGCATACGACAGGACACTGACCTCGAGTGCAGCCACGAGAGGGCTATCCTGAAGGGTCACGACGCATAAGAACCACGAAGAGAACCACAAAGAGAATCGCGAAGAGAACCGCGAAGAGAACCGTGAAGAGAACCGCACAGAGTCACGTGCCACGTGACTAGTGTACCTCTCACTAGAGTAACAGCCAGTTGTGTCGTCTTGTCCGCGTACCCTACCGCAAGGACTAGGCCGAGACCAAGACACTGTCAGAACCAGAACCAAAGTACCACCGTGAGTTATTAGATAGGGGAACGCCTATCGGCGTCAGTCCAAAGCCCCTGACCACGTGTGCACACACTGGCTCTTGCCTAAGCCAGACATCTAGCTAGTATTCCCCCTCCACTGGACGCTATGGTTGGACCGGGGGCCCACGGAACTAGCTTAAGAACAGTATATCGGGAAAGGTGTCCTGCTACAAGAGCCGTCACGTCATAACGTGACGTAAGGCTATGACAAGTGAAGGCTCACAAGACACAGTGACTCAAAACACGAGTGTGGAAGTACAGACAGGCAGAAGAGCACTGCCATATGTACTTTGAAGCACCAATGGTAGCACAACCACTACCGATAAACTCAGGGCAAGGCAACTAGACCTACTCACGTAACGATCCTTGAGTCAGACGACTCGGAGGCAAGATCGTCACCAATAGTGGAACAAGCCGTCAATCTATCTAATCCTAAGCCAGAGGGAGCGATGCTGTCGAAGAAAATGATATGCAAAGACCTGAGGGAACACCGAGAACCCTCAGCACACCTAGACACGTAGATCAAGGTTAGACAATACCTCACTGCCGTCAGAACCATGCCTCAAATTGGACAGAACCATTGAGACATGCAAGGTTACCTGTCAACCACTGGGTGACCCTGGGTTGACCAGAACTAGACAATGACGTCCCAACAGTAGGAAGGAGAATCCTACCACAAGCAAGAAGACTCCTGGCTGCCTTATAACATAGTCTTAGCCCTCATAGGATGTCAAGAGACATCCACGGGAAAGCAGGTAGACCACAAGGACAAGCCAAGACAATCAGAAATCAAAACGACGGAAAGCAAGATTCTAGGGCTGTAACGCTCCAGCTTTAGACCGCTATACGGAGGTGACGGTCTAAGGATGAGCCGTTACACTCTAGAGGAGACAGGACTGTGACGGTCTAATAAAGACGCGCCACACGGAAGTGAGAGTCGGGGAATGAACCGTCACAGACACCGCCCTACTACGGAACCTAAGACAGACAAACATGTAACGGCCTAAGAGAGGTGCGTTACATGACTCTAACGCACAAGAGAAGGACCGTTAAAACCAACCGACTTAACAAGTCAAACCCTGGTCAACCGCTGTGACGGCCTATAGAAGGCGCGCTACAGCACCCTGAGGGTCTAGGGTAAGGCTGTCAGAGCGAACCGACTGACACGAACCTCGAGAACGACAAGGCTATGACGCTCCACCATAGGCGCGTCGAGATCGTGTGACGCTCCAGAATTGGACCTTCACACTAAACCAGCCTCAAAGAACCCGAAACAACCAGCGGCTGTGGCGGTCTATCATTGGGCCGTCAGAGACCTCTGACGGTCACTGAAACGACCGCTACACCATCACGGCGAGAAAATCAATGGAATGGCCGAATCGACCCGTTCCACACCCCAGTCGTGCCGAAATGCTGGGGAAAGAATGTCACACGACCACAGAGGATGTCTGGGAGCTAAAAACGCCACATGTACGCATCAAAATGCGAGATCGGGGCGATTCCGACGAATTGACCCAAATCGAGTCATCGAGGTTCCCAGACTCCTACCGGCCCCAAATGACAACCGATCGACACGAAACTGGCGGGTACGGGATCCTGACATCTTGACGGTCATTTTGACAGTAATTATACTACAAATCGTCACCATTTTTCGGCGAACCCTATAAACCCCAAAAATAACAGTTTTGCCTAAACTGGCCCGATCTAGCCCGTTCGAGCACCAATCCACGCACAGAAGCAGGGAAAATGTGCAGGAGGAAGTGGCGATCCGTCTCCCTACCTCCACCGAAGAAACCGAGCACCGAGGTGACTAAATCACACCGAAAACCACAACGCGAGCTCAACCGCCGACTTTGAATCCACCGTTCGGGATCGCGCCAAAACCGATCCGATCCTCGCTTCATCACGCGTCTCTGCAGCTTCCCGGCGTCGTCAGCTCACCCACGGTCGCCTCCGTCTACAGTCGGAGCTGAGGGGACGAGAGAGAATGGGAGAGAGAGAGTGAGAGCACGAGTGAGAGGAGAGAGAAGGGAGGGTGGGTTTATAAAAAAAGAAATTAGAAATTTTCTTAATTTTCAAAAATTGACAAATTACGTCAAAAATGTCTGAGGTCGTCGGAGCAAGCTCATCGGCCCAGCCAGATGTGTCTCGGGCCTTAGTGAACTGGCTGAATGTCAACACCCTGGACTTTGGATACGGTAAAATTGCTGTTGTCGATGATTCTTCTGACTCTGAAATGGATACGGTATCGACATCCCGGGTATACTCCGCTATAGAGGGGACGTGCTTCAGTCGGGGTAGTGACTATCATCCATACTTGTCGAAGGATCGCCACCTAATGCCATTCATTCAGACTTTCACAGTGGGCGGCATGCGGGACCCATGGATAGCCCGTTGGGATGAAGCTGCTATGCTTGCCGAAAGAGATAGCCTGAAAGGCTCAGTTTATCGTGGCAAAGCCATCTATCTTCCCGGGGAGAAACGTGACTGGGATGGTATCCTCGGAATATCAGAGCTAGAGCCGGAGAAGAAGATGTTAACCCGAGCCCCGGACTTCACCCCCGCTCGGTGGGATACCGCTGGTGGTAGAGTTGATAAAAAGAAACCTGGCTATGGTTTGTTCCTGGCACCACTAAAATGGGGGTATAGGGATGAACCCTTCGTGCTTAATTGCCTAGCCGTTCAGTTCAAATATCAGCTGGCCGCTGGCTGGTTTGGAGACGCAAAGGTGACCGATGCATATCTATTTCGCGTGGGAGCGGTAGAATTTACAGAATTTGTTATGAAGGAATACGCCCCTCTACTGATCAGAGCTGGGGTATATCACAGCGTCTTTGCTTCTCGGTTCCGCTATCCCATTTCCCGAGGACTATGCTACGAAATGTTCGAAGTATTTTGTCCCTTATTCAACACTTTTTAGATGGCAGAGGGTGAAACTTCTCTGGACCTTTGAAGCTTGTCACAGCTTTCTGGCCTGCCTATTGACAGTGAGCCGTACGGAGAAGTCTTCTTGGAAGACGCTGAGAAAGACCGCTCTGATGGCGAAGGCAGGTACTCACTCGGTTACTCATACCGATACCTAATGAAAGCCTATCACTCTATCTATTTGGCTTACAGCAGAGGATCTTCCAGGGGTTATCACCCCCGAGAAAAGAGTAGCAGACTGAAGGTCCGGGTTGGCCAGTGGATTCAATATTTCTTCGGGGGTCCTCTTGAATATGCAGATTTTCCTTCGGTGGGACCGACTACCAGCAAGCAGATAAGGACTCCCCGTTACAAATCAACACTGCTAGCTTTATTGCGCCATGTAGGCAAGGATGGTCCGAACCAAGCAGGGGTGGATCCTGTTACACACTGTGCAGCTTATTTGACATTTTGGTTGTGCACTTTCGCTCTCCCCCAGGGGGATGAAAGGACGATCAGGCCGGAAGCCATATATCTAGCCTGTTAGATGGCCTGGGGGATGAGATTGTCAATCTGCCCAATGGCCTTATGTCTGATTTACAAATCTCTGGGGGACCTATACAAGCACCGAGTTCCCCGTTCTTTAAGGACCGTGGGTCCTTTTCATTTCTTCAACCCCTGGGTATGCAGTCTGTTCCCTGAGCTGGCCCCGAGAACCTTGCAGGTAGATACACTATTTCCCAGGATGATTGAATTTGCCAGTGCTGAGCCCGGCTCTTTTTCTGATCAACTGTTCAAGATGAGGGGCAGACTGATAAGCGTACCAGTAGATGCCCCTGGCAGTATTCATTTCTGGAGCTTGGCAGCGGGTTCAGCTCCTTGGGTTCATCCTTAGAGGGAATGCAAAATGGAGGAGACATAGACCTATGTTCACCCCATCTCGGGAGCTAATGCTGTTCGGTCTCTTCTGGAACCAGAGCTAGTCGGGTGGGCCATGGCCATCCGGCCCAGTGTCTTAGTCTTTAGGAAGGGTGGCCTGCTCAATTTGGAACCATATTATCCATTCTGCTTCGGAAGGAACTTCGGCTACGAGCAACATATCCCCACATCAGTTGCTCAGTTCCCTCTGGATAGTCGGGCCAAGCATGGGTCCACAATTGTTGGTAACGGCCGGTTATGGTGGGACTTCTTTCATCGCCAAGATGGCGCAGCTTTTAGGGTCCCGACCATTTCTAATCATGTTCCCCACGTCACACCAGAGTATATTAAATGGTGGAACACCTGTACCAGCTTTTATAGGGATGGCAGGGATGCCTTCTGGGACGTGGCTGAGCGTTCTTTCCTGAAGCAACAACCAAGGCTAGCATTTGAGATTGACGAGGCCCACTTGAAAAGGATTTATTCACAGCACCCAAGGGAGGCGAAAACTTATTTGGCCAAGCGTCGGGCTCTGAAAGAAGAAGGCTCTGAGCCACCCACTCCTATTTTTACAGCCATTAATGAAGACGCTTTCATGAAGGACTTAAGGCAATTGTGCCATGTAGGGAGTGCTCGTTTGGAGACGCAGCAATATCCGTTCCCTCCTGAAGAGCCGCTCCCAACATCAGTCCCTTAGAAGGGTCCAGCAGACAGATTTCATCCCTACAGGACGTTTGTGCGTAGGGAAGACCGAACTCAGACATATTATCAGCATACGTCCTGGTTGTTTGTTTTGCTAAATGTTCATAGACTGTCTGTGGAGAGCCCAATAGCTGGGATTTTGAATAAACCATTATTCATTTCCTTCTATTATGCTGATGGCTGGGGTATGGACCATCTCGACCTATGTGAAGGCTAAAAAGTATAACCTCGTCCTCGAACTCCACCTTCATTATTTGTTTGATGGGGAAGAGCGTTAAGCTATCTCGAGAGAAGATGTAATCATTAAATAGAGCGTCAGAAGGAGCTTTGGGATGTTGTAAACCTTGCTTTGATGATGGCCAACATTAATCTAAAGTGATGGTGTATGTATTTTGATGATTGGTTAGTTGTTAGATGCTCATTCAAAAGTAAGGTCCATGCATGTTTAATGCTAAGTTCATATAGTTAGTTCGTGCATATTTAGGATGCATTCATAGTATAAGTTCATGCATGTTGTTCGCCCTTTCATAAAGTCCGTGCAGGTTTCTCCCGGTGCATTGTAAAGTCCATGCATGTCTTATACAGAGTCCATGCATGTTTTGGACTTAGACTAACTGCTGTTGGGTTACATCTCAAGTCCGAGCACGTTCTGAGTCAAGTCCTTGCACGTCTTCATGAAGTCCAAGCAACATTGAGTCCGTGCATAATCTGTGCGTCTTGTTCAATGAAGAACGAAGTCCGTGCTCTTTTTGACCAAGCCCATGCACGTGTGTTAAAACATTGAGTCCATGCATTGTCCAGGTCCGTGTTGGTTTTAAGTTGTTCATTTTCATGTCAGTGCATATGTCTGAGTACATGCATGCTTTGGGTCGCCAAGTCCGAGCAAATCCGTTTGAGGTCCGAGCATGGTGAAGTCCGTGCATCTTTGTACATACAAAGTCCATGCATGCCTTTCTTCAGTAGAGTCCGAGCACAGACGAGTCCGTGCATCTTTTCCTTGCAAGTAGAACATCAAGTCTGTGCATGCTTTGCCTTTGGTTTAAACCCCGTGCATATTTTCCTTTGGCAGAACACAAGTCCATGCATATTAAACCCCGTGCATGTTCTCCCTTTGGTTTAAACCCCACACATGTTATCCCTTGGTAAAACACAAAGTCAGTGCATGTTTCTTTGAAACATGCGTCCGTGCATGTTCATTTGAAACATGCATCCGTGCATGTTTTATCTATGATTCACAATGCCCACGACTTGGAAATCAAGTCCGTGCACATATCAACCCCGTGCACATTCCTCATACAAACTCCTTGCATGCTCTGCCTGCTATCAAGTCCGAGCCTCACCTTGAAGTCGGTGTATGCACAGTGGCAAAGTCAGTGTATGTCCGAGCATACACTATAATAACAGCTTTGCATGTTCGAGCATATGTATTGTGTCTTCTTCTACAAGTCCGAGCACATAATAATGTCTGCACGTCTGTTGGCTCGTTGCATGATTAAAGTCAGAGCATACAATGTAGCTAAGACAGTGTATGTCATTTTAAGGTCCGAGCATATAGGAGCTAATCAAGTCCAAGCACATAACAACGTCCATGCACCTTTTTGCTCATTGCATGATAGAGTCGGAGCATACACTATAGCAAAGACAGTGTATGTCCTTAGAAGGTCCGAGGATATTGGACCTAGTCCATGCATGTTAGCTAGACCAACCCCGTGCACCTTTTGCTCACTGTTTATTGAAGTCAGGGCATACACTGTAGCTAAGTCAGTGTAAGTCCGAGCAAGTATGTGCTATGACTACCTT
Source organism: Amorphophallus titanum (assembly GCA_024336825.1). NCBI lineage: Eukaryota > Viridiplantae > Streptophyta > Magnoliopsida > Alismatales > Araceae > Amorphophallus > Amorphophallus titanum. The sequence goes on from JANBPO010009603.1 coordinate 45,656,576, forward strand.
AGCTGCAGCAAGTCTGTGCACATGCTGTAGCAGTCAGTCTTCATGTCTAAACATACTCAGTGCATATTCCTTATAACTAGTACATCTTCAAATGAACTAATAATTGTTTCTGTGTTGACAGATAGTGTTTCGTGAAAAATGAGGGTGGTACGTGATCCAAGGTTGGATGTTGTCAGGATCGTGACGCGTGTCAAGGCTTTAGGGCTAGAATTTGTAGAAGACACACGCCCTTCTGCTGCTGCTATAAAAAGGAAGACTTCTCCCTCTAGAGAAGATGATGGTGAAAAGATCGTAGAGCAGAAGCAGATCTGTGCGATCTAGAGAAGAAAAAGAGAGAAGAAAAAGAGAGAAGAAAAAGAGGAGAAGAGAAGAGATGTTTAGAAAGTAGAGTGTTAGAGAGCTTGTGAGAGAGAAGGGGTACTCAGTCTCCTGGTTCAGAACCAAAGCTGATTGCTCAAGTGTTGAGCTACATTTCCCATTTGGGATTTCTATGTTTTCTTATTTTGTTTCTCCATTTTTCTGAACTTGTTCTTCAAGTTGTTCATCAACGGAGGTTAAGCTGTAACTCCTCAGCGTGCAGAGAAGTGTTCTCTGGTCAGGTTAAGCTGTAAGTCCCCTGCACAAGCTGTTAGTCAGTGGTGTTGGCAAGCTTTGAAGCTCAGTAGTTTAAGCTGTGAATCAGCAGAGAAAGTCACGTTCCAGTTGGAGTGTGGGGTGAACGTAGATCTCTAGTTTGAGATTGAACCACCTTAAAAGCTTTGTGTCTACTATGCGATTGATATTGGTGTTTGCACTGTTTAAATTCCTTGCTCTTCGCTCAGTAGATGTTTGATAAGAATCGTGTGAGATCCAGGTTATAGAACCTGATCAGACTTAGCTTACTTTGAGTGGTAGGTAACTGTCCTGCAGTAGCTTGTTCTTATTCCGCATTTTAATTCTGTTGTAGTCAAAAAATTTGGTGACTGATCCATTCAATCCCCCCTTTCTGGATCATCTACAGACACTCCATCTGTAGGTATTTGGTCTCTAGGCATTATGCAATGTCAGTGTCATAACCAGAAAGCAACAAACGAAAAAGGGATGGAGTATCCCAAACAAGGCCGTACCTGGAGCCCCGAAGGGGGTCGGTGGCAATAGTACCAACTACTCTAGCTTCAATGCCAGCACCCGGGTCGTGTTCGTCACGGCCTCCCAGATGTCCTGCAGAGTGCGGGCGCACTCAATCTGGGACAAGAACTCCATGGGCCCGATAGACCCGATCCTGTGAGCAATGTGCCGCTTCCAGTCATCGATCGCTAAGTTAGCAAAGCTCCCGTGCGGGAGCTCCCGACCCAGCGAACCCTGGCTCTGAAAGTCACAATCGGTAAAAAAATGGGCTCACCAGGCCTTAGGCGCCCTCGGTCAAGACCCCTTTCCACCTGTCACCACTACTCTCTTCGAAGTCTGCACTAGGGGCTTCAGTGCCCCACCACTGCTCCGACTCGCAGAAGTCGAACCCCAGCCACCCCGGGACCACCGCTCCATAACCCACTCGATCTCTCGATAGATCCGAGCAACGCGGGTCCTCAGGTACCGATCATCTAGCGCAATAGGAGGCAAATCCTCCCTCAGCAAGCGACTCTCCTCTGCCTTCCGGATCACGGAGGCCTTCTGACGGTACAGGTGGTTGTGCTCGAACCACCACCTAGAGTAGTGAACGTCGAACCTCCCTCGACGTCCTTGTCCCGGCATCGGGAATTGCTCTAGCTCCCAGCCACTATAGAAGTCCCACCATGCTACCGCAAGTAGGTGGGTGTCTCTGCCCAGGTATTGCCTACCTGTCAAAGAGAACTCCCGGTTCGGCGGGATCCCCTGGTCGTACCCAAAGTTCCTCGGGAACCGATGTGGGTAGTACGGCTCCAAGGAACTAGTCGCTGACCGATGCAACGTCAGCACCGCCGACCGGGTACTCAGTATCTACTTCGTCCGCAGCCCGACATCTGCCACCTCCTGACCAGGATGGGCACTGGTCGCCCCTCCACTTGAAGCCCCCAAGAAGAGGCTGGAGTCCCTCGTGGCACTATCGAAAGGTAGCCCCTCCTTACCCCTAGCGGGCAAGTAATAAAGGGCTCGCTTCACCCCATTCAGGTACATCTCTGCATCCCCGTCAGGTTGCCCAAGGAAGCTAAATAAGAGTGGTGCCGTCGGGTTCCTCACTATCCCCTGCATCACCAAGCCTGGAAATAACAACCCGGCCTACACACTGAGGTAGTGGGTCGGCAGGACTATGCTCCTCTCTCTCGATGCCGGGTGCGCCGCTAGAACTCCCAGCCCCTGGTAGATGTTGGCCAGTGCAGCAAGAGCTAAAGCCAACTGTCTCCCCTCGGCTAACAGATAGGCCGGCCATAGTAGCTCGGCCCTCAGCAGACCATCCTCCCCGTGCGGAACCACGAACGTCGCAAACCAGTAAGCTAAATAGGCGACGAGGTGTGTCACATCTGGCAGATCGTGAGGGTTCCACCCCTCCCGTGGAGCATAAATGTACCGACTGTAGGTCCTGAAGCGCAGCTCCACCTCTGTGTACTCCTCCCAGGGAGTCTGGTCCCTAGCAAACTCCTGGTAGAAGCAGAACGACCCGTTGTAGAAATGACAGACCCATACATTCAGTGGCACTCTCAGAGTCTATGCCTCTCTCTCTCTCCCTGCCAAAGCCAAGTCCCTCCAGGTCTTCAGGAGGTACCGATAGCTGAAAGGTACCTGGTACCTCCCCTGTCCATTACTGTGTGACTACGGTGGAGGTCATCCAGTACTACCTCCTAGAATCTCTCACCGTTGATCAGCAGCCCAGAAATCCTAAACAGAGACCACAAGTCCAGTGAAGTCTCCCCCTCTACTGTGGCCACCATGTTCCAATGGCGGTTGAAGTGCTCTAGCAGCCCCTGCAGTAGCCCAGTATAGCAGGGGTACGTGTACAAGGCTACAGTCACCGCGTACCTGATCCCTACTCACTCCAATGGCACCTAGTAGTGATGGATAATCCCCATCAACCACTGTGTGGCACCCTGGCCGTAGTAGTTTGACAGAATCACGGCCCAGCGGCAGTACCAGCTAGTGATAGTCTGTCATATGACTCCATCTAGCATGTTGTGGTCATCATAGCCCTCTCTGGCATACTACAAGCCTGCGGGCTCCAGCACCAGTCGGGCGGTCCCCTCTGTCTCAGCACGATGGTGGCTGTGCAAATCCCAAGAAGCGGGCCCTAGCGGCCCAACTCTAACCGCTGACCTCTCTGCTCCACCAAAGAACCCCAGACACTCAGCACTGGGGAACTATCGCTGCCTCCAGCAGTCCTTTGAGAAGCTAGGGTAGCTGTAGGAGGCTACCCCATGCAGGCTGTCCCTGCTGATCAAAATGGCCCGCTCAAGCTGACAATGAGCTCCAGGAAGCAGCGAGTCATCCTCCTCCATGCCAGGAGGAACGTAGCTCCAAAGAAACTCAAACAAGTGTCGATCCGGGGGGAACTCTAACGGGTAGCCTCAACTCCTGTCATAGATGTACATGCTGCTGGGCTCCTGAATCCTGGCCACCTTCACGGTCCCGACTCTAGCGGCTCTCTCACCAAGGGGACCCTCAGCCACCACTGTATGCCCACTGTCTAGCTGCTCTATGCTAGCCACTCGTACAATCTATTGTGAGTCTCCATATGTCGAGTTGAGTCAGTCTAATGCAAGCTCGCGGTGCCCGTCCCTTTCGAGTGTGAGGCAAGTCAGATCTCATGCGTACATTATGGACTTGCCTGACGAATATGGGATCAACTCGACCTTCAAAGTCTCAGATCTAGTCACCTATAGGGACCCAGCGGCGATTCCAAGTGAGCTGTTTGAGCTGTCTCCTTCTCTTGAGAGTGACCCCACCCCGGAGTGTTCACCACCAGCCTCATTTCAACAGCAACGTGAGTAAATGGGACATATACTAGATGAGCAGGTGACGTATAGGAGTGGAGCGTACCAGCGCTATTGGGTGGGATGGAGAGGACGGCTCGTGTTCGCTGACACTTGGACCATCCGGGGAGAGCACAGAGGATAGATCCAAATCTACTAGAGTGGTACCCGAGCGACGGCACCCCCTTACTCGACGAGGTCGAGTTCTTCCCACCCGGGGAGAATTGATTGGGCATCAGAGCTAGGCCACTAATTTTTTGGAGTGTGCATTTATTTAGAGTGTCATTGGTGTGTATTTATAATTTTGGGTTTCAAGAGAGTGTTAATTGGCTAAATGTAATGGGTTTCTTTGTAAAAAGGCCACTTAGGACCGGTGGGGACCCCACCCTCTCTCCCATTGGGTCACCTAGATGCTAGGGCCCATAGGGGCTAGTCCATGGTCCAAGGTGGACTTGGACCAAGTAGAAGAAAAATACCATTTTACTTCTTTAAAAGAGGGCGGCCCCTCCTTTGTCTCCTTATGGGATTTTTTCTTCTTCTTTTGTCTCCCTTCCCCAATATGCCCCCTTGACGAAGGGTATATGTGGTCATTTGTCCTAGGTCTAGGGTTTACTACTTAATGTCTCTTGTAATAATATTTTGATAGAATTATTGAAGAAAGTTGGAAAATCCCAGAGCTTGCCTAAGGGCGCCCCTCTCTCTTCCCTCTCCTCCTTCTTGCAGTAGAGATTGCTGTGATTTCTAGGTGAGATGCCCTAAATCTTGGAGTGATTCCAAGTTCTATCTTCTCCTCTGAGTGTGATTCTCAGCCACCCCTGCCACTGCCACCATCAGAGCCGCCAACAAGCCACCCTTGTTCTACATCTTGCTGTCCAGAACTGCGACCTGCAGAACAAAAGCTTAAAGAAGAGGTTGTATCTCTAGATCTAGCCCTCTGATCGAGTTGAACTTTTGAGGGTTTGTTCCCCCAGTTTCCCCCTTCTTCCAGTTTAATTTTCATGTCGATCAGACGCCGTTTGCTCCTCCTCCCAGTTAATTCTTTCCACCCCTTACAGTCTGCCTTTCTGCAAATCTGTGAGACAACAACCTGTGCCACGAATTTTCCCACCACTAAACCATCTCAGAAAATTACAAAAATATTTGTGTGTGATCCTCACTTCCCCTCCTCTCACCCATAAAATTTTGAAAGTCCAGATCTGCCAACTTCCCTTCAGTCAAAATTCATTCTCTGGCAGATCTCACTCTATCCTGCCTGTTCAACCCAAGCCAGAAAAAACTACAGAGTTGCAGAGTTCTTAATTTCTATCCAGACCATTGGACGGATCTGAAACTCACATATGTCGAAGCTCTCTAAGTGCCCTTCAGAACGGCACTAATTTCATCCCAATCCAACATCGTATCTAGGAGTGGTGCTTATTTTTGTCGAAGCGCGCAGTTCTATCCCGAGACCAGCTAGTAGAAGGAGGTCACCAATTAAGTCCTCAAGAAAAACGCCAGTGCAAATCCCGCGACCACCCCTCCTGGGGTTGACCAGGGACCCTCCGCCATCGTCCTCGTGAACCGCCACCTTTAGAAGGTTTCAGGAGGTCGATGTCCCTTTGGACGCCTTTGTTCGCTGTCCTGTCGACCAGCAAATTTTAGATCCAGAGTCGCAGCCCGCAACTGCCTCGGAACCCCGCCGCCTTGCTGCCCGTCAACCTAAGATCGATGCTCCCGACGTCGTTGTGTAGCCTGTTACCTCCCTGCATGGAGTGGGCCATAAAATCATTGCTGTAATTAAATTTTACCATTATACTGGGAGTTATGGATCTTGACCGAGACGTCTTCCCCATGCCCCGAGCGTGGAGGTACACTCGCCCCCCTATTTGTCTTACTTGCTTGTTCCGTATTGGTTCTTAAGCCACTGCATGTGAGTTATTTTGAATCCTAGCTAGTTCAATTTTAATCACCATTGTGAGAAAGAGAGCGTGACCTGTCCCGTGACTCGATCTGAGCACGAGAGTGAGATGACCACCCGAGACTCAGTGTCGATTTCTCAACCATGCAGATCGACACGTTTCCCTCGCTGGGGACGATCGTGAGTGAGTACTTCTTGTTTGGGGGATGGTAGCCTCTTCAAGAATCACGTTAGGTGCCGAACCAGTCGTGTCGTTGCTGGTCGCGTCGTCTTTGGGTTGTGTCATCACCTAGAGTCCCAGTCTCTCAACAAGTCCGAGTCGGGTCTCATTGTCTTCCCGCATCACCTTGAGGAAGGTCTTTTGGAGCATTTGCTGGTCGTGGTGCGCGCCAGGGCTGAGTGGCAGGCGACCGAGGCCATGGTCGAGGCCAGTGTTCAGCTCTTGTCCACTCTTGAGGCGTAGCTCGCGACTATTGACTCTCGTATGGTGGCGTTGGAGGGGTGCCAGCCCGAGATTTAATTGTATCTCTTTCCTCCATTTTGTTTGTCGTGTTAGCTGAGTGGGATGTATTTTGTCACCTCAAGGGCATGTCTTGGGCTCCTTTTACAGAGTATTAATGACCAACTTCTGGGTTTCTTTTGTCATTTGCTAAGTTGTCCCACCTCTTTCCTTGTGGAACAATGTTGTGTGCATGGACTGGTGACCACTTACTATTAGTCATGCTTGATTTTCTACCATGCACTGATATAGGTGACAGGGAACTGGGTGTACCTGATTCTGGGTGCAAGAACAAGGGACTGAGCATGGGGAATGGTGCAAACTGGACGTTGGGTACTGGGAGCTAAGTGCTGGGTACAGGGATAGGATATTGGGTACTGGAGGCTGAGTGTTGGGAGTTTGGGAAGGAGTACTGGGTGCTGGGCTAACCCTTCAAAGGGTACCTTCAAAGGGTATAAGCCTATGTTATTGGGGGTCCGGATCGATCCGTGAGGTTGTGGTAGCCTATGCTGTTAAGGCTACTGGGGTGATTCTGGAGTGTGTCGATTATAGTTCGAGTGGCAATGCACCGGCTACTGACATGTTGTTAGCTGGAAATGTAATTCACATTGGTCTGGGAAAGTGAAGCTGTGCTGGTTGGGTGGCCACAGAAGGGATTGCGGCCAGGAACTGGGACTGGGAATGGGATAGAGACTGGGGGTTGGAGCTGGGTCTAGGACTGGAACTGGAACTGGAACTGGAATTGGAATTGGCGCTGGGACTGGCGCTGGTGCTGGAATTAGGACAGGGACTGGAACTGGTCAGCTGTCCATTGAGGTGTGTAGTCGAGTATTGGGGCTGGAGGTTTGTTGGCACCTGAAATATGATCAACGGCAATCACGCCTGAACAACAAAAGGAATACGGCTGGCCGAAGTGTAAAAGCTGAAGAAAACTGATACACAAGGGTCCTCTCAGACTGCTGAAGCCTTAAGTCACCTAACAAAAAGTATCAGGGACTCTATCTCAAGATGGTTGGAAGAAATTCACAACAAATCGATAGTGCCGTTTGCCCTGCACAATGAACCGGTATCGACTCGGTCATGTCGAACAAACCCCATCCGTCATCCGACTAGGAGGAGAATGTACCCGATGGCCCACCACCTGATAATAAACCCTCCTGAGGTGAAGAAACGTCTCTGGCCCCTCAGAACAAGGTGCCGAAGGCTGTATCAGTGGAAGACCTGAGTGACCTGGCACGAGCACGTCTTCTCAGCGGATAAATCCGTTAGCGACCAAATAGCAGCCCAGCAAGGACGAAAGTACCCTGGGTAGCGGCCCACTCCCTAGGAATATTACAAATACAAATGAAACCAGTCTGGTAGCACAGATCATAGTGCCAAAGGCCGTGCCAGCGAGAAACCTGAGTGTCCAAGCTAAGGACACAAACAGCTCTAGAATTGGCCGTTCAGTGGCCTGAAAGCTTTCCCGATACTTCTCATGGCGACTTTACAAGGCCACGATGTGATGAAAGATCAACCTAACTCCCGGAGGTAGTCCAAAACCCGCAGGCTGACCCCAGCTCGAACAAATGTGACAAAGGGCTAAACCGACGTGCCTCTAAACTGGCGTGCTCCCTCCACCATCGGTGCCCCCCACGCCTGGTGCGCAAAAGAAGGCAAGGCCCTTAAACTAGCACACCAACCCCGCACTGGGTGAGGCCACACCGGTTAAAGGCTATAAGAAGGAGGGCTTCTGATGAATGAAAAGGAGAGACAGATGGAAACACATGGGGTGTGTGAAAAAAAGAAATGGGATCGAAGAGAAGAGGCTTGGGAAAAAAGAAAGGAGGGTGAGGGTCTTCTCTGAGTCACCGTTCGTCGCTTTACTACAGGAGAGAGGGGTCCGGAGTAAGGAGGGAAGACGGTATTTTGATACTCTATTTCAGTTGCGAAGAACAGAGTTGGGGCTCTGGCGCTCTTCTTGTGATCATCTCCCTCCCCCATTCTTATTCATACTTCCGTGGTGATTTGTATTAAAATGGGCTAGGATATGAGCCCACAGGTCCCCATTTAGTCTATAGCTTTTGCTTCTCATGCCCCTTTTCATTTTTGATCTAGGGATGTAATCGGCTCTGTGCTACAACGCCATGTCGCGTTGGCGTATGTAATATCTCGTTTGCTTATTAAGCAGTGTAATGACATCTGGGCCTGAATGAAAGGATGGATGTGCGTCTGTGTCCCCTCTTCTTTCTCTGACTGCATTTAATTTCACAATGTCAGTGTGTTATCGTTTGATTGCTCCCATCAACGCCAAATATGCCCTGGGCCTTCCCAGAGCCATATTAATGCCATTCCCCCTCCCCGGGGTTCCTTTTAGTGGAGTATTTGTACTGGGTACTTCGTGTGTTTTATGTGGGTTTCACCGCCAGAGGCATATGCACATATGTGTCTCCGATCATCCCCGGGACTAGTTCCCTCATTGCTCCTCTGTTCACAGCTATGAAATGGAGGGAATGTGGCCATCCCGACACCCTGGGCGCATCCTATCTAATGGCACAGCTATTCTCCTATGTGCCACCTGCTAACTGCTTGAACCTTTGCTTCATACAATCATCCGTATGACACTATGCCCCTTTGTGAGCTCACTAACTCAGGATTATATAACTAACTCCTAGATGCTAACCAACTAATCTCCATGTACCTAACGTACCATCGATTGATTATTGGTTGAATGACTGATCACCGTATACTCTCCCACCTCGAAAGGGATTGGGTGAGGGTCCATCCATACGTCCCATCTCCCCCCTTTTCTGTTATATGGGTGATACGAGGGTGCCATTGTGCGAATCATGTTTCTTACAATGGTATCGATTCAGTAGCCGGGGAGGGGGAACATTCCCTATTGAATGCTTCTGCAGATTGGACTTCAGCAGGGTTTAGACCCTCGGACCCACCCTACCATCACTTAGTCACCACGGGAAAGGGTTGTACTACGATATCGGTCTGCCAACATCGAGTCTGCCAATTTGAAAGTGTGCTTGCAAGTCTAGGTCCGAGGCTCACTCGTCGGTACCTTTGCATCCGTAGTCCGTGTCACATCAAGGTCAGGTTAGGCCCGGCAGGAAACTTTCACTATGCGTGAGTGTAACACTTCGCCACATATTGGGTGTTGTTTTAATGAACAAATCTTACTACATTATGTGCCCGCATATGTTATGTCCTACTTTATATAGCAAGCATTGCTTTCATGTATTTTTCTTCATCCCCCCGGGGGGCCCTCTTTCTTGGCGATTAATCAAGGGTTTTCCTCCCCTCCGAGGGAGAATGTAATTAACGTCGATACCTATATGGTGCAATGGACTTCCGGTCCCAACACGGACTTCACATTCGTCTAACCAAGTCAGATCGAGCACACAATAAATCTGTCACAAAGTGACTGGCACGCCCATGAAGTTAATAAACCAAATAAACTAAGAATAAAAAGACCGATGATAATAAAATAAACCAACAACAAAGTGTGTCACAAGTTGGCATGCCCAGTGGGACTGAGTCTCCCTTCAACTTTTCACCAAGGTAGAAGGCTCGGGGGCCTTCCCCAAAAATATTGATTATTTGCTCATTCTGTTTTGTAGGAAACGATGGCCTGCGGACTTGCTGTACTTTCCTTCGGCTCCCAAGTCATCGCTGCACATGCTGAGCACGGGTACCTGGCAGTGCCCACCGTGTTCGGAACTCTGCCACCTGTGGTAGGGTTCCCCAATTTTCTTGGAGTCACCTTCATCGGCCTACTACAGGTCAAGAAGGTGGAAGCTAACAAGAGTATCATGGTCAAGGCCATGGCTTCTTCAAAGGTGAGTCTCCCATGGAGGGCCACTCCATCTCGCCGCACCATCTCCTGCTTCATCCACCACGTGGACTATCGTGCCATCCCCGCCAGTGACAATGTGTCTGAGGGGAATAAGAAAAATCAAAGAAGAAGAGCTGCTGCTATTCCCTGAGGCTGACTCTCAGCTTCTAGGAAGTCTGTCTTGATTGGTGGCATTCGAGTGTATCTGAACGGTCGCCATGCTGAAGCTCTATTGGACCGCATCATTTTAGCAGTTCCTACACAAAATGCCTTCCAAGCGTTAGCAATCCGGAGGGCCAATATGGACAAGGACATCTGAGGGAAGCTAACCCCCAAGCTACCAAGGTTCAAACAAGTGTGGGTTCCCAAGAGGACCCGGGGTCTGGCTCCGACCCCACAAAAGCCAGCTCTAACTACTGAAGACCCCAGAAGAGGGGGCAATAAAGGTGCATCAAGGGAAGAAGGGGTCATGTCAGTGACCTTTCCACCCACTTACAGAATCTGTGCAAGGCAAGCAGATGTTGCCCAATGTTCGAGACGATCGAACGGAGCCACCCTACTTTCACGACTATCATACATGCCGTCAACACAAAATAAACTACTACCCCATGCCCACTCTCCAGGGCACAATCAAGGAGAAATGACCAAAGGGGTCAAGGATCACTTCTATGGCTTGGGTTCCTTAAGTGGTCAAAGGCTATTCCGCGTCACCAGCACCGAAGAAAAAGAAGAAAAAGAAGGAAGAATGAAGGTGCCGTTCATGGACGTCAATGAATATGAAGACGGCTTGGCAGACGAGTGCTATGAAGCTCCCCCATAGCGGGAAGAGAAGAAAAGAATGTCAGCATTTGAAGGGTTGACCTTCCCTGGCCAAGATAACAGAAGAGCCTAGAGTCAAAGAAAAAGAATGCAAGTCTTTACTTGCAACATGGCAGGGGTAACCAACAGATATGAGGTCCTACCCGAAGAGCTAAGAGAATTGGCCAAGCTAGCCGAAAGGCCGAGGCCAATAGCAAGAAGTAGGGATGTCAAAAAAATCTGTAAACCCGATTACCCGCGTCACCCGATTCGTGACGGGTCGGATAATATCCGCATAATCGGGTATGGATATGGACTTCAAATTTTTTTAACTACAAGTTGGATTTATCAAAATCTATCTCTACGATAGTTCCTTGGTGCAATACGGAGGTGTGAATCCAAGGATTCTACTCACACAAGGTGCTGTTGTCCTGACAAGATTGATCTTGTCAATTTAAAAACACCTTTTGATATACCAAAGATCTATTTAGAGAAAGATAGATTATGCTAAATCTGAAGGATCAAACCGGAAGAACAATATGCACGAACAACCATATAGAATGTAGGTAGAAGAAATGAGCCAAACCACACAATTCAAATCACAAGGCACAATAATTTTTAAGGTGGCTCGGATGCAACGACGGTAACCTACGTCCACCCCTCACCAAAATCCGGTGAGGCTTCACCGCTGGAAACCAGCACGGGGATAAATCTCCAACACAGAGACACTCTCCAACCACACACACAGGGCGACACCTGCACACACACACACGGGGACACGCCCCAACACACACACATGGACACGAGGTCTCCAACACGATCCGACAATCGGATCAACAACACACATACACACGCTGTGATAGATGCAGCACTCTACACACTGGTACAACTGAATCTAGATAGATCCATATGCATGGATGGGGCATGCATTAATCGTGGGTGCACTTGGGCTTGTATTGGTTTTATTGGTTTTCTTTTATGTGAATAAGGGATGGGGTTTGGACGTATGAACCCATGTGTTTATATGTAAATAATGTGAATAAGGTGTTAATGGGTGGTTAGCAGTAAGAGGTGTTTAATGTTAATAAGTATGTAACGTGGATGTGCTAAGTGTGCATTGAAGTGAACTGGTGTAGTTTGTGCATTGTTTCTTTTATCGTAACGTGATTACGTGTGGGCGTCGTGTGTGTTACATGACCGGGGAAAACGGCAGGGAGGCACGTGCAATACGGCGGGCTATTTTAGTTTTGTGGGATGATAAACGGCGCGCTATTTGCGGCGTGTCTGCTTGTATTGTGAGAACGGCGTGGTGCTGGGGAGGTTTAAACGGTGCGGAGAGCCCGGTGCGCGCCGTACGTCTTAGGCCGCGCCGGGTGGATGAGTTTGAGAAATTTATGATTTTGAGTGTATTTTTAAAACGGTGCGGAGGGATATCACGTCGGATTAAGACGCACCGGGGTAATAGTGAAACTTTTATTTTATTGATTTTATTTTATTTAATTTTTATTTATTATTCATTTTATTATTTTATTTATTTTATTATTATTATTATTAATATTATTATTATGATTATGACTATAATTTTTTTTTAAAAAAAAACTCAAAACATCTAATGGGTTGAAGGGAGAGTGCACCCCTTTCCAAAGGAAAGGAATGTTCTCACTCCACCCTCTCCCCACTAGATGATATTATTATTGCTAGAGAAAATGATGAAGTACATGGGAGCAAGCCCCTGAGTTACAATGTGAGTAAACAAAGAAAATAATGACTATTTTCGTCGAATACGGATATTCGGGATACAAGTGGCATCGGCCATAGCATATCCTTTGGCCACTAGTGGTAGCTCCCTTGTAGATAAGAACTTAGAATTATGACCTACATCAGTCGCATACTTTGCCAATGAATCCGCGAGCTGATTGGCTTCCCTATATGTGTGGATAATAGGGCAATAACATGTAGTAAAGAGATCAAGCAAATGTCTCCACCATGGGAGAAGAGACCACGGTGGGCTTCCTTTGCATTTTAAAAGCTCAACCAAAGTCTTGGAATCTATATATATTACCGAGAGAGGAATTTAGTGGAAAGAGGCTAATTGAAGGCCATCTAGTAAAGCTCTCCCTTCTACCACTATACTTGAACACTAACCATAATAGTAAGAGAAGCCCAGCAACATTTACCTTGAGAGTCTCTAAAACAACCTCCTCCTCCTGAGATCCCAGGATTACCTTTGCTGGAGCCATCAACATTTAGAGAAAAGGCCACTGTTGGAGCCTTCCAGCAAACTGTGGTGGGCTGAAGGACTTTATAGTTGATGGAGAAGCCCATATGATGAAGAATCTGAAGGAAAGATAGACTGATGCCCCGTTTAAATGTGACCTGCCTAAGAGTCTGGGTGACATCCTCTTGGATCTGTAAAGCAATCCGGGAAAGGTTTGCTTTGCTACCCTCAAATCTATTTAAACATCTCTGTTTCCAAATACCCCAGATGATCGTCCTTGTCAGTAGCAGATTTATATATCCCTGTGGGCTGGAAATGACAGACTCATTAATAATGGTTTGAAGCCGGCTGGTGATGGAAGTAATCCCCAAGTGAGAAGCATTCATGAGAGCACCAAATTTGTTCCATAGAAAGGAAGCTAAATCACTGTTAACGAAGAGATGATCTACATCTTCAATGGACGGAGAAACTAAACAACAGTTGCAACATGAAGCCAACTGGATGCCACTGTTTTGAATCCTCGCATCAACGGGGACAGTATGATTCGGCATTTTCCAATAGAATAAGGAAGCTCGAGGAGGGAATTTTTGATGCCATAGCTTGGAAAGAGAAGCACTAGGAGATTGCTCTTTAATGTAACTGTAAGTGGATTTGATATCAAATCTACCCGAGTGAGTAAAAGACCAGATAGGTATATCTTCTCCCTCTTGAGTAGTAAAATTTTGGATTTTAGTTCTCAGGTTACTATCCACAATCCTCTGCCAAATTGGAGGTTGATGATTGAGCAGAGCATCTTGCACTGAATAGTTTCTAGATTGTGATACAAACTGTGGAGGGAAACAATCTAACAGAGGCTTTCCCTTATACCAAGTATCTTTAATGAAGTTGGTATTAGCACCATTGAATACAATTTTACGCATACCAGCCAAAAGAATGTAACGGGCTTTAGCAAAATCATGAAATTTAATACCAGCAGGAAAAGGAATTTTATAATCAGAGATGTGCTGACCCTGAATATATTTCCTCCTGACAAAACTGGCCCATAAAGAATTGTTGTATAGAGAAGACCATAACAATTTTACATGAGTGCACAGCTGGATGTCCCAAAGACTGTGGATTCCCAATCCTCCCACAGACTGAGGAGAGCAAATCTTATCCCAGGGGACCCAATGCCTCCTGTGAGCTAATTCAAGGCCTTGCCATAGAAAATTAGCACAGATGCATCCCACTTGCTTAATTATTGTGTATGGAATGGTAGCCAAATTGGTTGTATAAATGGGGATAGCAAACAACACAGATTTAATAAGAATGATTAGAAGGTGCATCCTTCGGGACCCGTCGCTTCAGTTTCTATGGGTGTGAAGAGGCGGTAAGACTCCTCCCCGCTTCGGGGACCTTCGTCTCCCCCCTATAAATAGCGGGCCCTGCTACATCACCAGGCTATCTTCAGTTTGCTGGGCCATAGAGAGGGAGTTCTCATGAAATGTCATCGGAGTAGTCGGGCACTTCATCTGACGATGGGTCCTCGCAGATCCCGCGCCAGCGTCTACGTCTTCGGAGGGAGCCATTGTCGTGCCCTGGCCGCCATGGCCAACACCAGGAGAGAATGGTGGTGTCACTTCTGAGCAATACAAGCTCGTGTACTTGGATGGCTGGCAGGAGACCTTGGAGAAGGTCAACCGCCTATAATCCGGGCGGGGAATCCTACTCCTCGAGCCAGAGAAGTTCCATCCTTAGAGGGACAGAACCCTTCTTTGTAATCCTCCCCGTTTATATCTGAATAGTACTCCTTCTCTTCTAGTCCTTTTTGCCTTTGTGTCATGTGACTAATTTCCCATCGTCTTCCTTGATCTGTAAGAGCATGACGAGACGCCGTCCCCTGCTGGAGGGAGCATCCCTCTTTTTGTGGATAGTAGTGGTAGCAGGAGTGGAAGCTGTCCTCCTTTTGCCAGCTTGCAAGCATGGCCAATTGGTTGGCCGGCGTCGGCCTCATTGCTCCATTGCCTCTCGTTGACGATGGCAGGCAGGACAACCAGCCTCCTTTTGCCAGTTTGCAAACATGGCCAGTCGACTGGCCGACGTTGGGGGATCCATCCATTTTTCCCGGTGGATGCTTCTTCATGGGTGACTTCCTTAGTTGGTCCACTGCCTTAGAGCAGATGGGCTGCAAGGTGGTTGCCCGTGGGGGTCGTCGCCATGGTCGCGGGTAGGTGGCTTGGCGGAGGTGGTGCCTGATGAGCGAGATGCTGGAAATTGGACCAACGCATCCTACCGTGGCCGGGCTTAGTCTTATTTTTCATACGCTTGTATGTTGGTCGCATGAGAGTAGCTTGTTGGACCTTAGTAGCTTATATTTTATTGTGTATGTGATTTAGATGGTTACAAAATGACTTTGTCGCTTGGCCCTTATGCTTAAATGGCTCTTCATGTTTTCATGTGCTTGAATCCCTTTATCCTCTTGCTATGAAGTTTGAAATTGATACATGGTTGTGGAGAGTTGAATATGAGCCTCATCATGATATTAGTATATTTCATTGAGCTTCATTTGATGTGAGTGAAAGAATTTCTAGAAGATGGATTGTGTGAAAATAGCTTGTTTGAGTTTTTCATGAAAGCGATAAACACCGTGGAGTAGGGTGACGGTAACGACCATAGAACTACCACCCGAGAGCATCTCAAAGATCCCATCATCTTTTTAGATGAAGACCTTGAAGGTGTAACCATCCCTCACTCTAATGCTCTGGTGGTCTCAGCGACCATAAACTAATGTACCATGCGACGGATTCTAGTTGACAATGGGAGCAAGCTCGACGTGATTTCTTACGATTGTCTTGTACTTATGGAAGTAGACTTATCATGAATAACGCCACTGCACAGGCCTTTGTATGGATTTTTAGGCTTGATTGTCCTTCCTAAATGGCGTATTTTGTTACCGATCATGCTCGAAACCACACCTTGAGACCTGACGTTCCTAGCTGACTTCACAGTTGTATGCGGGATGACTGGACGCGATAATAAAATGGGGTATCCTCGGCACCCTACGGGGTGTCCCCTCAACCTACCACCAGAAGTCAAAATTTCCCACTCCTTGCAGAGTAGGAGAGGTTCGGGGGGATCAAGGCAAATCCAAGAGATGCTACTTAATCTACACACGTGATAGGCAAGCTAAGAAAAACCCCTCCAAGAAGGCAAGGATAGAGGATCCGGGGCCTAGTGGGAGCACCGCGACTGAGGACCTATATCTCATCCAAGTGGGGGAAGACCGGAGCAAAACAATCTGAATTGGTGCCATACTGTCTAAGTAGGAAAGGAAGGCTTATGTGAATTTCCTAGTGGTCAACCAAAACGAATTCACCTGGTCTGAGGACAAGCTCCCCGAAATTCCACCAGAAGTCATAACCCACCAGCTGAAGCTGGACCTAAGCTATTGCCCGGTATAGCAATGCAGGAGGCACTGCAACCCCAAGTGACAAGCCGTCATTAAAGAGCAAGTGAGCGAAACATTACAATCAGGGTTGTTACGACCTACCCAATACCCTGACTGGGTTGCCAATGTGGTCTTAGTCTCCAAAAGCAAGGTGAAGTGGTGAATGTGTGTGGACTACGCTGACCACAATAAAGCCACACCTAAGGATAGCTTTCCCATGTCATGGATTGACCAGCTAGTCGACCCCATGGCTAGGCATGAAATGTTGAGCTTCCTGGATGCCTACTCGAGGTATCATCATATCAGCATGCACGAGCTCGACCAACATAAGACAGCCTTCATCACCGATCATGAGCTGCACTGTTATACACGAGTGCCGTTTGGGTTGAAGAATGCTGGAGCCACATACCAGTGCTTGGTCAATCACATGTTCGACATGCAGATCGATCACAATATGGAGGTTTACATGTTGACACCCGTTTTAGCTCGCAAGTTGTGTTATTTCTCTTATTACAAAGAAATAAGGTAAGGACATTCTACTAGTTCAGATTTACGTTGATGATATAGTGTTTGGATCCACCAAACCTCAGATGTGTGAGGACTTTCTCATGACTAATGAATTTGAGATGAGTCTAATGGGTGAGCTTCAATTTTTTCTCGGCCTGCAGATACACCAAAGCAATGAAGGATGCTTCATTAGCCAAGCTAAGTACGTGAAGGAGATGCTGAAAAGGTTCGATTTGACCAACTGCAAACCAATTGGAATTCCTATGGGGACTACCACTTCACTGGATGCTGATGAAAAAGGTATGCTTGTAGATGCAAAGAAATATAGAGGTATGATTGGCTCATTACTCTATTTAACTACATCTAGACCAGACATTCAGTTTAGTGTATGTCTTTGTGCTAGGTTTCAATCTAGTCCTAGAGAATCCCACTTGACTGTCGTCAAGCATATCTTTAGATATCTTGCTGGCACTCAAGACTTAGGATTATGGTATCTTGCATCCTGTGAGCTTTCACTCATTTCATATTCGGATGCAGATTATGCTGGATGCAAACTGGACCGCAAGAGCACTAGTGGTTATTCCCATTTTTTAGGAGGATGTTTGGTGTCTTGGACTTCCAAGAAGCAGCATTCAGTTACTCTCTCCACGGCAGAGGCGGAATATGTCGTTGCAGGGAGTTGTGGCACCCAAGTGCTGTGGATCAAACACCAACTCCAAGACTACCTAGTGGATCTTGGCTGTGTCCCTATCTTGTGCGATAACACCAGTGCTATAAACCTTGCAAAAAATCTAGTTCTGCACTCTAGGACTAAGCACATCGACATCAGGCATCATTTCATAAGAGATGAAGTCCTCAAAAATAACTTTGAACTCCATTTTGTTAACATAGAAAATCAGATTGTAGATATTTTCACTAAACCACTAAGCAATGATAGGTTTTCAACACTTAGGAGAGAGCTAGGTCTATGCAGACCTCAATCAACTCAAGTTTGAGCTATTGCACTCCTTTAATGCTTAAGTTACCTGCTCATGCTGTGATGGTTAAGTATGCATCTAGTTTGTCTGAGAATGGTCTAATCATCCATATGAAATGATTCATGAATGGTTGTTACACTCAGGGGGAGCTTGTCTGCACATGCTGCTTTGTGTGTTTGATTGAGTGTTGTGCATTGCATTTCATCCTTGACTTAATGGTATATTAAATGACAAGTTGTGGAAAGACAGGTCACGTCTGTCTGGAAACTCTCCCCATGCGTGAGGACTGACCTCCGTTAGGTACCATTAGTCAAAATTGCATTTTAGGAACATCATGTCAATCTTGTGTACATAAGCATATTTAAAGCTTTAGCATCAAATAAGTATTTGCTCAGGCAAACAGACAGTGGATCTTGTGAACGATTGAATTCAGAATGTCTGAGAATGCAAATGATCAGAGGTTGGCAGATGGCTTTGCAGATTGAGCAGAAATCGAAGGATTCAGATCAGAAGTGCTCAGTAGATGATTGGTTGAATAGGTCGACACATGGGTTTCAAGTGTCAACTATTTTCTAGGTTATATTCAGATCTGGTCTCTGGTTGAATCAATAGGTCAACACTTGCTGTTGAGAGGTTGACACTTTACCTGGCTGCTTGGACTTCTTGTGCGTAGAGAGGCCATTTCCTGTCTATCAATATCCTTGCGTGCAATCAACTTAGGTCGACGCTTGTCTCATCTTGGGAAGCAACCTTGCCCTATGAACAAATGATGTGGAATGATTTCCTAGAGCACATCAATGAGAAGTATTTTTCGGAGAGAGTCTGGGAAAGGAAGGCTACGGAATTCACATCTTTGAAGCAAAGAAGTTTGCTAGTGGCGGATTATGAAGCTCAATTTTCTAGGTTGTCCCATTACGTGCCTCACCTAGTTTGTATTGAGAAGATGAAGGGTAAGAGAATTTTGAATGGTTTGAGGGTCGAGTTTATTCCTCAATTAGCACTATTGGAAATTCAAGTTTATGCCGAGATGGTTAAGAAGGCCCAATTACCAGAGGACGCTATGGATATGGCTGAGCATATCAAGGGAAGACTTGCTAAGAAAGGAGTTGCTAATGGTTCCAAAGATAGTGTGCCAACTAATGGAAAGAAGAGACCGAATGGAGGCAATGGTTCTCATAAAGATAATAAGCTTAAGAAGGGAGACCAGCATATTGTTCCTATTAAAAAAAAGTGTGAGCATTGTGAAAAAGGTGGGCATCGATCGGAGGATTGTTGGAGGAATCTAAGGAAATGCATTCATTGTGGGAGTGGAGATCATTGAATTGCTCATTGCCATCTCATGAAGGAGCAAGCACCGCAAGACAAGCAACAAGGTGAACTAAGGCGACAAAGCAGGCTGCAAGCGTTAAGGGATGGAGAAGCGATGGAAGGTACCTCTAAACCTGCCTTATTCTTTATTTGCATGCTTGGACATGGTGATTGATATATATTGGCATAATTTAGAGCTTGATCTAGTAAGAGACATTTGATAACACAATATGAGAAGATGTGTTTTTAGGATTGGTGATATGGTACTCCACTATTTTGGAAAAAATCATGAGAATTTAGAGAATCAAATTCTTTTAAGTAGGGGAGAGTGTAGTAATCTGATTTATGGCATAATCTTAGCATGAGATGCAGGCGGTCGTTACATCAAGAAGATGTAGTGCAAATTTGCAAACAAAATTTGAAGAGGAGGACCCTCGAAAAGATGATCAGAATCAAAATTAGGTCATTTGACCGATTGAACAATGTGGTGGCGGAGATTGAGGCTTTCCTCTCCTCTGCCCCTACGGCCTCAAGTCAGGAGGTAAAATCAGCCAATAAATGGCCCGCGCCCGAAGAAGTTCACACGATTGACCTTGGGGCATTCGAGTGGCAAAGAAGTAAAGATAAAGGCATTACCAACCCTCCTTAGACCAGGCATGTCGAACAACAAGAGGGGCCTCCCCTACGGGCCAAAATGATGAAGTCTTATTTCTTTCCTAAGGATAGGACCTGGCTCTTGTTTGAATGGGCCACCAGATATAACAAGGTCACTTTGCCGGAGCCGAAAAGGGCGGGTGACCTTAGAAGAAAAGATGACCCCCACTTTTGCCCATATCACCGAATGCTTGGGCACTCTATTGAAGACTGCTATGTATTTAAAGACATTGTCGAAGGCATGATCAAGAGGGGAGAACTCTAGATGGGTGAGTCTAGAGTGGATCCTCCACGCCCTCACGAGCTTCCCGACTTCAAGAAAGCTATCAACATGGTGTCTATATACCGGCAGTCACAAGATGACCCATCGTGGGGGCACATGCTAGCTACAGATGGGAAGAAGAAAAAGAAGTCGAGAAATAAGAGGAGGGGCGTTACTCTCTCTTGCAATACATTATCGGTATCATCCGATACAAGTCGAACGATGAAAGAATAAGAAAATGAAGAAATATGCTTTCTGCCGACAAGGTCAAATCAACCTGAGGCTTCTACCTCCAACCCTAGCTCCTGCCAACCTATGCTCGCCCTGATAATGGTACTGCACCAGAAAATCGAAACAATGAAGGAAAAAATGAGTGAGATGGGTCTGGGCTCAGCCGACCCGCACCCGAATTTAACAGCTCTGTCGGCAATGAATGAGCCGAGTATGGAGCAGACAGCTGGAGCAGAATCAGCCGAAGAGAAGGCCACCAAGGCAGAATTGTATGAAACCAAGCAAAGAAATGACGAATCTGCCCCAGACTATGTCCAACGCTGGGGGAAGCTCTATGCAAGATGCCGGCATCTGCCGCATTATGAAGATGTTGTCCAAATATGCAAGCGCAATCTGAAGACAGAAATTCAGCTAAGGATGGTCGACCTCGAAGTCAAATCCTTCAGTCGACTGAATAATATGGTGGCTGACATTAAAGTCTTTCTGGCAAAATATCACCCGACCGCGGCTACCTCAAGTCAAGAGAACGAGCCGACTGAGGGACGGTCGAAGCAAGAAGAAATGCAAGACACTGATTTCCAGACCTTTGCAAAGCAAAGGCAGAAGGCAAAAGGGGTAGCTAGCCCTTATTCGACCACATCTACCAAGCAGCAGCCCTCGTTGAGGGACAAGATGAGGAAACCATATTCCTTCCCTAAGCAGAGAACTCAAATGATCTTCGAATGGGCCTGCGAATGCAACAAGATCGTCCTCCTGGAGCCCAAGAGGCTGAGCGATGCCAGATGGAAAGATGGTCCTCCATTCTGCCCTTACCATCAATAGAGGGGGCATGCCATTGAAGACTATTATATATCCAAAGATATTACTGAAAGCCTCATCTGAAAAGGTGAAATACAAATCGGCAAGCATAGGATGAACCCACTGCGGCCCCATCAGATGCCTAGCCTTGGGAGGTCGGTGAACGTAGTCTCACCTCATCAGCTGAAGAACAATATACCCTGAGGGACATCTCGAACCCCTTGAATTATGGTGGAAGCCGAAGAAGAACCAACATACAAGTGGTGCCCGACTCTGCAGGCAAATGATGCAGCAAATCGACAATCGGGCCGACAACATCTCAACCATCGGCGTTTAAACCGACAGCTTCTCAAGCATTGGCATCTACGCCAACAGCTAAATTTGAAAATACTCAAAGGTGCTCAAGTCACCCAACCACTGGCGTCCTAGCTAGCAACTGTCCAAAGAGGTTCAAAAAAAATGTCAAGCTATTCAAGCATCGATGCTCACGTCGATTGCTCTTTGATCACCTGTATCCCAGTCAGTAGCTTTTCAAAGAATATTCAGGTTTCTTAGTCAATCGACATCTGAGCCAACAGCTCCTTAATTATTGGCATTCATGTCGACAACTCCTCAACCATTGACGTCCGTGCCGACAACTGTGATAGAATAAGTGCAGCAGATTCAGAGGGGGGTGAATGAATCCCTCTCTAAAAAATTTGACGATTCGAGAGAATTAGCCTAAATAAAACTAAACTAGTAGAGACAAGTAGCAGGCACGAGCCTAATCAAATCCCTACCAAAAAGGGATGATCAATCATACCACAAGAACACAAGAATTTTTTAGGTGGTTCGGCTAGACCTTGAGTCCGCCTACGTCCACCCCTCACTCCAGACCAGAGTGAGGCTTCCCTTGCAATATGCAAAAACATCACAGCAGACTCAGTCTGCTAACAAACGTTGACAAACAGCTTGCCCTCGAGGAACACCCTCCTCGACCTTCTGGCCACCAGAAGAAGAAACACAAACCGGAGGAACTACCTCCCGTGCATTTTACAATTTACCAATTATGTATCTTTTCTCAGAGATTTTACAATGAAATATCAATCAATGATTTATAGTTAGACATCATCAAAGCTATAGACACAACAGTGAGGAGTTCCATTAGTGTCATTAGAGACTCTACCCTGAGCATTCGCCAGAGTATAGAGTCTCGGGTTCCTTATGCCAAGGTGGTCGGCTGACATCCAGGCGGGGAATACAAAGTGCCACTTTTCTGAAATGGGACACAAAGTCCCATGAGGACTCCTCTTGCACTTGCTTGATGGCGAGGAGGCTCGCCACTGACTTGGCCTCCTTCTTGTAATCGATGAAGTTTTCCTTGAACAATTTCTTCAACTACTGGAAGGAGGTAATGATCCTGATAGGTAATGGCTCAAACCAAGTCTGAGCATTCTCCCTCAAGGTGGTGATGAACAACGAGCATTTCATAGCATCCGAGGCCTAGTGGAAGATCAAGTTGGACTCGAAACTATGTATATGGTCATTGAGGTTAGTGGTGCCGTCGTACGGAGTGAACATCAACAACTAAAACTTTGGGGGGACTGGGGCTTCCACGATCTCCTTGGAGTACGTGGTATGGATATCTGAGTCATCGTCGATAAGCCCCCTGGTCTGTGCAGCCTGGAGAATGTCATCCACATAATAGACCTTCACCTCCAGCTCACGCTCTACCTCCTCATTGTGTTGGAGTCGCTATGCCATTTCCAGGTTAGAGTGTAACGAGATGCGAGGACATAGTGCGAGTGGGCTACGTGGGCATTTTGAGTACGTGATGGTGACATGGGAAAGCTCATGCACCCAACGAGATTCCACCATAGTAGGGGCACCTCCATTTAAGGGAAGTCCCATCGAAGTGCGATCCTACTTTATTTGTCTATTAAGGAGGCCTTGACACACCTCCGTAAGTGCCTGGATCTAGCGGCACATCTCTACTAGCTCATTCATAGAGGGGCCAAGAGGATACATGCCTTGTGGTGGATGGGTAGATGAGGATGCTTCTTGAGACTCCCGTCTGAGGTTTGTGGCTCATCGCGAGCCCTGGGCCCCTTGGCAGTTACTAGTGTTGTGATAGCTTCCTTGGGGCACTAAAAAGAGTAGAGGCAGAAAAGTGTTCCCTAGACTTGGTACCATACTTTTAAGATTTATTTGTTTGGGGAAGAGCAGCCGAACTCCCAGGGAAACCTGTAAACACTATATGAAAGCGTCAGAAGGAGCCCTTGGAGTAATCTTATAGGACAACCCTCTGTTGCTTAAGTCAAAGATGCATGTATAAGATAAGAAGGAGGGGAAAGGGAGTCATAGTGAGGAGAAAGAGGGCCTGATCAAAGTAGTGAAGCTCTGGAGAGTGCTCGGCAGGCATAGAGGATGTTTGGAGAGACATGGAGAGAAGAACCACAAGGGGACCCCTCTGATCCTACTCCCCGAGTGAATATTCCTTCGACTTCTATGCAAGGAGCTCTTCTCTCTATGAGTGACTTCATGTAAGAGCGTTTAGAGGGAGTCTGTGGCCATATGTTTGCGAATCGGTGTCCTTCTTTCCCCCTGTCCCTGGTGAGGACCCATTTATACAGGCTACGGTAGTACTGACCGTTCCTCGACTAGGTAGTGGCCAAGATCGTGTGGGAATGCCTCCTTCATCGTTGGGAGGTGCCAGTTACTCCCTTGCCCATTATTGGAAGGAAGACCTCATGGCAAGGATCTTGGCAGTCTGGGCATGACCCTTTCTATGCTAGGGATAATTATGTGATGGCGGTGGAAATGTTCACCCGTTGGCGAGCTTTATAGCATCCGAGATGTGTGTAGTAATTCCGTCTATGGGTTGTAATGAATGGACTAAAGGCTGGTGGGCTGGTCTATTATGGACTTGACTGAACTGGGCCATTACGAGCCTGATGATATCGGGTCATACTGGGCATGGCAAACATTCCCCTCCTTAATCTCCAAAGCTTCAATGGACCCCAAGAGGCTCCTAAAAGATGAATAAATTCATGTACAAGGGTAGGACCTCCTTCTTCTTCAATTTTCCAAGACATCCAAGATTTTTCCCAAGAGCTTTCAACTCTTCAAGGGGGGAACTATTTATAGAGGGATAAATTCATACTCAAAAATAATGTAAACATGGTAATTAAGATGCCAACTAGATTATGATTAGGAAACACTTCCATAATGTACTCTCCTTACCTTGGGAAACTATATAGTCTTTGCCCGTTACGCACACGAGTCCTAAATTAAGGTAATTGCCCAATTGTGCTCGAAATTGGATTTCTGGATTATGCAAGTAAATCACGTCAATGTCACCCGACGCATCTGGAATCACGTCACCACAGGGGCACATGAATTCGAGAAGTTAGTTAGGGAAATTAGAGTATATAAATTATTAGATATATGAATCATGTCTTGAGATCATGACGTGAATTGAAGGTGCTAATTAATGAAATTTCGTAATTAGAAAGCTAAATGGCATCTTCCCCTATTGACGTGATTTAGACAAATATGCTTTTCAATGGAATTCGAAGGCTTAATTGTGAAAGGTTAGGAAGCTGAATCACGCCACTAGGGAGAGACATGGTTTGAAAGTTGAATTGTATCACTAGGGAGAGACGACTTTTCAGGGCCTTCTTCCACCTTGTTCTGAACCTGAAAGTGAAGGGAAGAAGCTTGAATCAAGTCTCCAAACCATCCCCAACAGGAAGCTGCGTGGGAAATCAAGGCTGCAACTCCATTCTTCTTCCAAATCGATCTCCTCCCTGCAGAAGTGCTTGACTACATCCGGAGAAGAAAAAGGGGGAGCTTCAACTACGATAAATCATTCTTCACTCCTTATTCTCAGAATCACTTAGTTTGAACTTGAGCATTTGTTGTAAAACTTGAATCAGATTCTTGTGTGTGGTGTTCGTGTTCGGAGACACGAACGTGTGTGTGTGTGTGTGGCAGCCCAGATCGGGTGCCGTGTGTGTGTGTTTGCTGTTCTACACAGCGTGTGTGTGTGACTCACTTCATAGTGAAGTCTTAATCCTCACGTGTGAGGGGTGGACGTAGGGGACACATCAATGTACCCAAACCACCTAAAAACTCCGTGTGTCACTTGTGGTTTGATTTTTCGTATTCGTTGTTGAGTGGGCTTCACGGTGAGTTGAGCGTACACAACTTTCATCATCAAACACCTACCCGTATCCACACGCATTCACAAGTGTGATCATGTTAGAGTGAGGGCAAGTGCTTGTGTGTTTAATCAACAAAGTTTTCATTTGAAAGAAACTTTAATTGGCCAATCAATTCACCCCTCCCCTCTTGATTGCCACCATTTGGGACTCAACATGTAGAGCTAACACAATTTAATTAATAAATGTAGAAAATAAATGATTAATCACTAAGTAGATACATGGTCTAGGATGTCACATGTCCATAACTACTACAGTCAACATAAAGAAAAGTACAAGTACACCGGACATACCCCGACTCTGGCAACTGGCAACTACACCTGATCACTGGAACCATGTGGAGCCTCAAACATGCTCCTCGACAACCGTGCCTCACCTGAAAAATACAGGGGTGAGCATCATCTCATTGGCTCAGTAGGGATCCCGTAGACCCCTACCTCACAATGAGAAAGCCAAACTGCAAGGCTAATACACACGAGGAAAGTAAACAAATAAGGAAGTGCGACAGTAATAATACTCAACAAATTAGAAACTTGGCTACAACTAATCTTACCGACCATGTCTCACACTGAACGGACACAACTGTGACTCAATGGAGAAAACGGAGCTACTACTTGCCAGAAGACAGGAGCACCACCCACTAGAAGCAGGGCCAGATGCTTCCACTGATGAATTACACCGCGCCACAGTGTCTCCCTGCACGTCCCAGGTGGAAATTGAGACACACAGTAAGTACTACGAACAAGGACTAGTTGGGATCGCGCTTGTCAGCGCAGGTCCGATGCCCCCAACCACATGTGTGCACATAGAACATGCACTCTAGGTCAAGCCCTCTTGCTAGTTTACCCCCAGCCCAGACGTAGGTTGCAAAGACGAGGGGTCCTGTGGTAACCAGCGTAAAAATCATCTCTCTGGGTCACACTCTCTACCACTCCCAAGTGCATCCGCACGCACGTGTGTAGGAAAGCTACGACTAGTGGATGGGTCACTGGAGGTAAGGACTCTTTACCCAGTGTAAACCACGGCTCGTCACACCGACGAGGTGCGGGAATGACCCTCCGCACCAACACTGACTCCTGGTGACATAGACCCACGGAACACAGAAGCTCGGGACGCGAATTTGGTCCAACAACCCTTAAATCGCATGGGCACCCTAACCGAGGTAAAATCACTCCTTCGGGATCCCCTAGGCTCCCATACAGCTCTCACGGGGAGCTCAAGGCATCCCTCGAGCCAAATGCCACAAGGGACTAGAAACCAGCTCATCCGGAGGCTCGAAAGAAACCCGGTCAACGCAAAAATAAGGTGGTGGTCTTCCCTGGGCCGTCACCTCAAGTGGCGGCCCACTCTGGGCCCCTACCTACAACAAGCGGTCTCCCTGTGACCGCAACTATCAGGATGCGGCCATCCCATGGCCGCAACCTGAAGGACCTCGGGGGCCAAGTGGCAGCTAGCACTGGACTGCTACCACCACAAAGCGGTCACTCCCTGACCACATCCACCAAAAAATGGTCATGCCCTGACCACAATATGGTAGGGACCCCCCAACGGCTGCGTTGATGCACACCGAGGGTGCGTCGACTCGCCTTGAGTATCAGTCAGTGGCTGGCCGCTACCAATAGGTGGCGGTCGGTCATGAGGCCACTACCACAAACCGACCCTCACTAGGCTAGGATGCGGCCTCTAGCAGGCTGCCTCACCTAGGGGGTGGTCTCTGGTACAACTGCAACCATGCTCCGAGCACGAAAACGACAAATCTAACCGAAAAACCCATTCCAAGCCCCATTTACCCCCAGGTGATGGGGAAAATAATGGGATATCCTTTCCCTACCCCTCTACCATCACATAATGCCCATCAATCACCCAAAAATATTAGAAAACTCTAGATCCGACGCTCACGCCGCAAGCATGCGATTTCTCTTCTCGGTAGAAAATATACCCCTTTCGATCTCTCCTAGACCTAGAAATCACAGGGAATGCAACTAAGGAGGTAAGGATCCGTCCCCCTACCTCAAAGAAGCTCAAAAATCACTGGGTCACTGTCGATCACGAATCCAAGCTCAAACCACAATCTCCACGACCTCATCGTGAAAATACCACTGACATAATCACCTCGTCGTCGTCATCGTCGTCACTGTGGCCTACCCTTGGCTCGTTGTCTACAGCTGGAGAGGAAGAGGATGCCACGTGCTCTCGGACTGGGGAGAGGAAGGGCGTAATGGTCGGCCATGGCTCATGGGAGGGAAGAAGAAAAAGAGAGTTAGGGATTTCTCCCTAACCATCCTAGAAGTGAAATTGTATATATGCCCAATCATTTCCTATAAAATCTATTTATTCATATAAAAATCCTAAAAAAGTCGTAATCTGATCAAAATTCAATCCCAGATGATTTAAAATTAACTCCTCTGCCAAAAATAAATCTGAAACCTGATAAGAAGGGATCTAAAAATTTGGGGACATTACAGCCCTTCCCCTTAAATAAATTTCTTGCTCGAAATTTAAACCAAAGCATAAGGACAAAGGAGGAAACTTACTCGAATAGGTACAAGAATTACTGTCGCATCTCATCCTTCCGCTCCCAAGATGCCTCGCCACTAGAGTGATGCTGCCAGACCACCTTCACTAAAGGAATAACCTTGTTCCACAAGCATTGCTCACGCCGATCCTCAATGCGGATAGGGTACTCCAGAAGGGACAAGTCTGGGGTCACCTCAGGCCACATGGAATCCTCTAGGATGTGAGAGTCATTGGGCATGTACTTTCGCAGCATCGACACATGAAACATGTCATGTGTAGCAGCTAGCTCTGGGGGTAATTGCAACCGATAAGCAACTTCATCGATACACTTGGCAATGGGAAAAGGACCAATGTAGCGGGGACTCAACTTTCCATGTCTACCAAAGCGCATTACACCCTACATGGGAGAGACCCTAAAAAACACCCGATCTCCTACTGCAAAACTGAGGGGTTGCCTTCTCCGGTCAGCATAGCTCTTCTGCTAACTCTGCGCCGCCAACATCTTCTGTCGGACCAATTACACAACCTCCATGCACTGCTGAACCAAATCAGGCCCTGCCAAGACACGCTCACCAACCTCAAACTAATCAAGCGGAGTCTGACATGGTCACCCGTACAACGCCTCATATGGAGCCATACTAATGCTCGAATGATAGCTGTTGTTATAGGCAAACTCCACTAATGGCAAATGATGGATCCAAGTCCCTTGTCACTCCAGGCAACATGACCTCAACATATCCTCTAAAGTCTGGATGGTCCTCTCAGACTGACCGTCCGACTGAGGGTGGTAAGCCGAACTGAATGCTAACTCCGTACCCAGAACTCTTTAAAAGCTCCTCCAAAATCTTGAAGTGAAGCGGGGATCTCGATCGGATACAATGGAAATGAGGATTCCATGTAATAGGACAATCCGCTCCACATACAATCAGGCCAATTTGTGCACACTCCAAGTGACTTTAATTGGCAATAATTGAGTTGTCTTTGTCAATCTATCCACTAGCAACCAAATACTATCATGCCCACTAGATGTCCTCGGTAGCCCAACCACGAAATCAGTGGTCACATGGTCCCACTTCCACACGGGGATCTCCAGGGGCTGAAGTGTACCACCCAGTCTCTGGTGCTCCGTCTTCACCTGCTGGCAGATCAAACACCTGGCCACAAACTCCGCAACATCTCTCTTCATACCAGACCACCAAAACTATCTCTTAAAGTTCTGGTACATCTTTGTCGATCCCGGATGCACGACATGTCGACTCCCATGAGCCTCCTGCAATACTGCATGTCTCACTTGCTCCTCGACTGGGATGTACAGCTTACCTCTGAACCTCACAGCTTCATCCTCGCCAAGCTCCACATCGGCCATCGACAAAATTAAGGGTAGCTCGGGGTCCAAACACTAAGCCTCTGTCACTTGACGGCGGATAGCTGGTGTGACTATCAAGCTCGCGAGAACAGCCGACCCCTAGTCCCGTGGGACCTTAAGCCTAAAAGTCGTGGCCGGCATCTACTCCCATAACCTCCACTTCCACAATAACATCTGACTGACCATCACCTTCCTACTCAAAGCATCAGTCATAACATTCATCCTGCCAGGCTGATAAGGCAGAGTGAGGTCATAATTCTTCATGTACTCCATCCACCTCCTCTGCCTGAGGTTTACATCCTTCTGAGTAAACACATACCTTAAACTCTGATGGTCAGTGAAAATGTCAAACTTCTCGCCATACAGATAATGCCTCTAGATCTTTAGAGCGAAGATCACTGCGCCAACTCAAGATCATGGGTAGGATAGTTCTCCTCATGCGACTTCAACTGGCGAGATGCATACACCACAACTCTCCCGTGCTGCATCAGAACAACACCCAAACCTACCCGGGAAGCATCTGTACACACCATGAAACCTCCTGAACTAGAAGGTAACACCAACACCAGAGCGGTAGTGAGTAATCTCTTCAACTCCATAAAGCTCTACTCACACTCCTCCATCCAGATGAACAGCACATCCTTTCGCGTAAGTCTGGTCATCGAGGCCGCAATACAAGTGAAATGTTGAATGAATCTCCTATAATAGCCTGCAAGTCCCAAAAAACTCTGAATCTCTATTACGGAACACGGCCTAGGCCATTGAACCACAGCCTCGACCTTGGCCGGATCCATAGAAACGGCATCACCAAAAATCACGTGCCCAAAAAAGTACACTTCACAAAGCTAAAACTCGCACTTGCTAAGCTTGGCATACAACTGGTGATCTTGCAAGGTCTGTAGTACAATCCTCAAATGATGCACATGTTGGGGTGCAAGGCGTGGATTCAGAGAGGGGGTGAATGAATCCCCATTCAAAAACTATTGCATAATAAAACCTTTGCCTCGATCCAGAACAATTTCTGAAGGGCTCTAGCGGAAGTAAGGTCAGGAAGTCAAATCTGACTAGACTCGCACAAGAGTAAGGTAAGCAACATTCACTGTAATAGAATCAAGAGGGACTCAGTGAATTCGTGACTCATTGCTCTCTCAATTTTCTAGCCCTCTAACTCATTGCTTTCCTTGCTAAGACATCATGAAGAGGGCCCCAGGAGGGAGTTCCATGGAAGGGGCAAGCTACGAGGGGCCAAAGTCGGTCAGGAAGGAGCGCGGGGCGCTTCAATGGCTGACCACAATCCCCCGCCATCTGAGTTCCAACCCTTCGAGAGAGGTATGCTTGTGAAATTATCTAAATTTCATTTCTATTTCTTCTTACATTGTCTTTTTTTCCCTCTCTTTTCTCCTTTTTTTCTTTTTATTCAGCTCCTCCCTTGCCCTAGGTGTTATTCCACCTTGAAGTGGATGGCCCCAATGATCCGAGTATTGCCCTTGGGGGTGACCCATATCCTAAACTCTTGGCATCTACGCCCCCTCCTAGTTCTAGGCAACAACTACCCTAAATTATCCTTAGACTGGCATAGCATTTCAGCCTTGATAGGACCACGACCATATTTTTGGTGTCCGAGGATGATGATTTATCTCGATTAGTGTGTTCATGAGTTTTAAGGGTCCTGGTGACCCTCTTGTGTTCCGAGCTCTCGTGTTTACGCTTAATCAAGTCGTCACGGGTCGGCATGAGTGCAGAGGGCTATTCCCACATGTCGTGGCTTTTTCAAAAAGTGATTTCCATGTGGGCCATGCATATGGTTTGTGGACTGCGAGTGCAATTACCCAGCTTAGGGCTGGAGGGTTTATTAGCTTCCCTTTGGAATGGATTAGGGTTGGCGGTCGTGAGCCACCCTCATAATTCTTTTACCATGGTTTCTTACCTAGGGAAAGGCCAGATTGACAGCATGGAGCTGCCTTGTGCAACGGCCTTAACCCCGAGCCCTGTAACTCAATGGCCATTCAGTTATAGGTCTAGTGGACTACCTAGAGTCTGGTGGCATTATTCCACCTGTTTCCTTAGCTAATTATGATGGGCTCGCGAGTAGCCTGACTATATTCAGGTGGTTTTCATCGAGAGTCATCTGCTTAGGGGCCCCCACTAGTCGTAACTTGCATGGGCACACGTGTGTCGACCCACCTGGGAGTAGGCAGAGAGTTGCACCCGGGAGAGATGATTTTTAGGCTGGTTGCCGTAGGGCCTCCCCTGTAGTAGCTTGAGTCTGGGCTGGGAGGAAAACCATCTAGAGGGCCTGACTTGTGCAGTCGGTCAGTGTGTGTACACATGCACGGGGACTACGGACGTGTGCTCTCGAGCACGGCCCCGACTAGACCCTTGTTCTGAGGTTACTAGTACGGTGTCTTAGTGTCCGCTTGTGGCCGGTAGGGAGAAACCTGAGGTGCAGACTAAGATGTCAGTGGATGCATCTGGCCTTACTTCTAGTGGACAGTACTTTGGTAGGGTTTATCGAGGGTTTTCCCCAGACGGTGCAGAGATCACGACGGTCAGGTTGTGACCATCTTCACAGACCGCATGATCTTGGGCTGGGCCTTAGTTAGCGAGGGTAGGCCTCCACGAAAGAGGTGTCATGGTGTTTCTTATGGCAATGTAGCCAGGGTTTTCTCGTCAGTTCGGTGGTCCCCTGACTGTGAGATCGGGGTGTGTTTCTGGTACAGTAGGAGTAGCTATAGAGCCGAGGTTTTACTAGCCACAGTGTTTTCGGTTACGGTTGTTTCCTTCCGCTATTGTAGTCACTGTTGCTACTCCCGCTTGTTGTTGTTGTTGTTCTTGCTTGCACTGCTTTACCGTGGTGTTTTCGGTTGGGGTTCCGTGGGACCCTATTAAGCTAGTGATAGGAGGCTCACCCCCTGCTTTTCAGGTGTGACGATTCTTCCTCCAGGTTCGAGGGTGTAGCACGAAGGTTCGTAGTTGTAGCTCGTCGTGCTGAGTGTTCACTCAGCATTAGAGTATGCTTCTCTTACCTTAGACTGTACTTTCTTTGGACTAGACACTGTAGTTAGATTATTTAATTATTTTTATTGTAGTTGTTGCCTGCTTTATTTCCTATTTCTATGCACTCCACACATACCTTTTAGCCCTTTTGAGCCCTCCGACTCGTGGCGGTGGGCCAAGGTTCGAATGGTATCGAGTTATTCCCAGTATCTGAGTCTTGGGTCATTACATATTCCTTCTACCGGACTAGGTGATCTTGTTTTAAGGCCTCCATAAGTCTCTGCGAGCCTAGGATTCCCACTAAGACGTCGAGCTAGTTGTACCCTAAAAAACTCAATGGTCTAGAAAGCACTTGAGTTTTCTGCATTTCTTGCACTCTGTGCTGATCGCGGCCTCCTTGCGATCGCAACCTCCTGGTAGCGGCCGACCCAGGACTGCGTTTTGCTTGTAGATCTACTGTGTCGACCCTTTTCCTTTCTAGCGTCGACCCTATCTGATTGCGGTCTTGACTTGGCCGTTACCTCAAGATAGCAACCCTCATTAGACAGCATTATTCTACTTTCTTGTCAAACCTGAGGTCTAACCCAAAGGTTGATTCTACTCTATTCCTAGATGGTCTTTTGATTATCTGGAACCCAACACCTTATTCATTAAGATATTAATGCACTATGAAATTCTGGAAATATACTGTTATGTTGCCAGATTCCTCCCGTGGCATGACCTTATCATTAATTCTTTCTTGGACTCTAATGTTCTTTTTAACATGTTATAATGAAGTTCAGTTTATCCTATAAGTACCCTTTAGTTGTCATCATCAAAACCAGAGGGACAACACATTTGCCTAGGCCACATCCCCCCTAGGTTGTTTTACGTCAAATTGGTATTAGAGTAAGTTTTAGACTTATCTCTACGAGTCTAGTCCTAGGGCACGCTTGCATTAGAGTCATCATCAGACCGACCCGTGCATTATCCACCCACCACTATCATCGTTGAGTCTATGGTCAAATGGCCCCTCTCCCAATCATATTCCATGCATACTTACTTAATGGAGAGCCCACGAAAATTGATTTCATTGACATGGTGTCTGATAATTGGGTATCCCCTGATATCGTTGCCTCTCTTTCTAAGACTGGGCAAATTGTACGCAATGGTGATCAAGTCTTCGTTGAATTCCACAAATGGTTCGAAAAATTCCAATACTTTGATGGGACTTGGTGTCAAGTAGGAACATTGGCGGATCCACGCATAATCCTAGGTAAGCAATGATTAGATGAGAGGAATGTCGTCAATGACCCGACACGTTGGTCTTGCCTAGTGTATCCGCCACACCTCCCGGGAGCCTTTAGATTGAACAACCTTGCGTTCTCCCATCCGCTGGAGCCCCATACTTGGTCACCATACCCTCCCAACCCACCTCCAAGAATGAATGAAGCCATGGGTCAACATGAGGAGATCAAGGCCCACAAGCCTGATTGCCCGAGAATGGATGCCAACCGGGAGCCTCTCCCCACCCTTAAGGAAACCCATACTCAAATCATTGAGGAAGGACATCAACTCATCTCTATTCTAGTTAACCCAGACCTCCCCGAGCCACTTGACCTCACCCAAAAAGTGGTGACCGTAGGAGAACCCATCATCAAGTGGCTCCAACAAAATCTCATTCCTCATGTCTTGAACTCACAATCCCCACCCATGGAACACTATTCCCAAATAGTGCCCATCAGCTCTTTTCACACAACCATCCAATCCTACTACAATGTAGAGACTTTGGATGATCTTATCAAGGGGCTGGAATGGCAATTAGAACTCACCAGCATGTTGGCCCTAGGGACCAACCGACCTAATAATCTTAGTCTCATTCACCTATGTATTGGTACCATCACCTCAGTCTGTACCATTGGTTGCTACACTAGTGACCTCTTTTTATTCCTCCCTACACATGAGGAGCCCGACCTTATCTACAATCTAGAACTTGTTGTCTTGGGTAGGAAGCCGATCCATCCCATTGAGGCCAATGCCCCACCGCCCTTTACACTTAGGGAGGGCCTAACACACATGGGAGATCTTATGACCAGGCCGATCCAATTTGAGGATTTAAATGAGATGCACATCCCCAAAGACCCAAGATTCCTTGATCCTTTCGACCCATTCCCTTGGGAACTCTAAGGTCAGCATGTCCCCTTTCCTCCCCTCACCATTACCTACTCCCCATCCTTTTCAAAAAGCTATTACATTAGGCCCAATCCAGCCCCTACCCATTGCTTCCTCACCACCACATGCCTAGTAGGCCCCAAACCAATCCCTTGGGACGAGTCACACCCACACTTCATAAAAAGCCTGACCTTCCTTGACCCTTTTGACCCCTCATTTTGGGAACCCCTCAACCCACAAACCCCACTACAACCCTTCAAAGAAGACCACCACTTTACCCCTCCCCAACTCGGCTACCTAAGGGCCAATCAATTCCCATCCTTGCTTGCACACACACGAAGGAGATTGATTTGCCAAAACTCCATCATATGGATAGAGTTGCCTGAGTAGGGTAGAACCACATTTAGGTGTCCAAGCCCACCTATGGCAAATGAAAGGAAGCACATACATTCTAGTGCCACATTTGGATGTCCAAGTCCACCTATGGCATTTGGAAGCACACACATGATAGGTCCGCATTTGGATGCCCCAGTCCCCCAATCTTCAAGACCCTTGATAGGGCGTCTAGACATGATAGGTCCACTTTTGGTTGTCCAGGACCTCCATTATCCACTAGAGAGTCAGAATTAACAAAGTTGCATGATAACCTTTGCAAGCACATCAACAAGAGCAATGGAATTTACAAGAGGTAGGTCGACTCGCATCGGTGCCACCAAGAAGTCTGATTAGGTGATTTAGGGATGGTGAGGACTGAGAGGCTCTCCCCTAGAGCCACCTCAAAATTGAGGCCTCATGGGGCTGGTCCCTTCCAGGTTCTGAGGTGCATCGATAACAACGCTTATAAGTTAGACCTCCTTGAGGAGTACGGAGTTAGCCCCACTTTCAATGTGACAAACCTTGTGCCATACAAGGGCCCCATGGTGGCACCGAGAGAGGATATCAAGCCCACTTCCTCTCTTGTGAGAACACCCACCACCTTGAGCACACTGTTAGCCCAGAGAGCCCGACGTGAGTGAATTGAGAATATTGGATGAACAGGTCACCGCCACCAGGAGCCAGATTGATGGGGGCATCTCTCGCCCTTCACATTTTTTCACAGCTTTGATTGCTCATCGACATGGTTCCATTATGATCGTCATGTGTTTATGAATCTATTCATGTAATTTTTATTTTATTTGAGTCATATATGTGTAATCTTTCTTTATTTGAGTCAGTTAATAGGTTAATGGGTCGAACTAGATGCATGCTTAGGATCGAGTAAGGGCCGATTTATTTTACTTGTGTTGTTCTACTGTTATTGTGATTGAGCGTCCCTTTTTGTCCGTCCTATAGGAGCTTGTTTTTATTCCACACTTGAGTTCGCTGTAGTTAGTTTTATTTTGTGACTGATCTATTCACCCCCCTCCAGATCATCCTCTAGGGACCCTACAGAGCCTACCCCCGAGATTCGTTCGATCGGCGCTCCCTGTGTGGGGTCGACCGAGGAAGTACCTGTTGAGGGAGATGTTCCTATCAGCGAGGTGTTTGCTCCGATGGTGTACTGCCAGGAATGAGCAGAGGGCTCTTCCTCTTCCAAGCAGGTAGATTATGGTGGTGACTCCAGTGACGAGGAGTTCCCACCTACTGAGATAGAGACTGAAGATGCCAGGGTATCTTCAGTCTATGAAAGCGATCACGTAACCTTCAGTCCACCCCGGTTGGCATGGAGTGGGTTCAGGCCATCAGTTCCACTTGTAGGTGAAGGGGCTGGATCCACAGAAGCTGCCCTTGGAAGATTGAGCTTAGTGCCAGTCGAGGTGAGGAATCCTCCACTATTTTCACTTTACAGCTCTTCCCATCATTTTTATATCAGCTGGCTGATAAGTATATTCATGGTGTAGACTGAGGTGATACTACCAACCATAACAGTGCAGATACCTCTCCCAGCTTTAGGTGTAGGTCAACCAACACTCCTGTCGGTCTTGCGGCCTATCGCTCTACTATTTCCCAAGGATTATACTACGTCAGTAGGCATGGAGGTAGCCAGAGCAATTCTGGGGGTTGGTGAATCGACAGAAGTCGTGGAATCTTAGCCACTTGATGCCGACAAAGAGTCACCCCCGAAGAAGAGTAGTCCTCCTGAGATAGAAGCGAGAGAAATCATGGAGGGAGAAGCCGAGGCTTCCAGGGCCTTGGCCCTTGTTAGTGATATTGCCTCTACAGAGGTTAGCCAGGCTGAGTGTGAGGAGCAAGTGTCCTCGACCATTGAGGCTCCTGGTGTAGCTCCACCTCGAGAGGCTGGCAAGGAGGTTGTTGTTGTCGAGACCCCGGCTGCTACATCAGCTGCTGGGGTTGACTCTAGTGCAGGTGCCCTGCAAATTATGTCGTCATCGTCTTCTAAGGTGAGTGAGGATATCTGGTCCACCGTGGGCAGTAGGGTGGATTTTCAGCTTCTCGAGACATCACCACTTGGTCTGCAATCATCTAGCGACATAGTGTGGCAATTTTTGGGAACTCTTCAGCAGACTATAGCGGCCAGCTGAGACTTGACTTATGTATAGCTGAGGGGCTTCGTAGAGCACCTTTCCTACTCACTGATGGCTCTTGGCTGCCCCATGGATGATTGGATGCCACGGGTGATATTACTGCTGAAACATGTCAACAGACAAGAATTTCAGGGCCGAGAAGTAGCTGATCAACTGACGGCCATGAAACTGGAGTGAGCTGAAAGCCGAACCGCTCTTGCCTCCCTGAGAGGGACTACGGAGCAAATGAGAAGTGTGGCCAGCATGTCTTCACAGTGTCGGACCTCTATAACAGCCATGATAGTTGAACTGTGTGCTGAACTTTTCAGGGCCGAGGTCGATCTTCAGGAGGTTGAGCATCAGGAAGTTCAGAGTATGGAGGAAGCTGAGCTGGCCGATGGACAAGCTACTTCTCTCGAAGAGAAATTATCACAGTTGGAAGCCGCCGAGTCTCGACTGCAGGAATTGGTCCGTCACCCTTCCTTGGGCATCTTGGAGCTAGAGGACATCTTCCGACGTCCACTACAGTAGCCTCTTTTGCTGACTCCTCTTCCCTTTTTTGTAGAGTTTATGTGCCTCAGGGGATGCCCCGAGCAATCATGTATTCTGCTACCTTACAGCAATGAAATATCTTTATTTGTCGCTAAAATGTGACTTCATTTCTTCTTTCCTCTTCTTTTTTTTCTTTTTTTGTTAGCCCATTAGCTTAGCCTAGGTAGATAAGTTATTAGGGCAGGAGAGTGCTCACGCATTCAGCAAAGGGGTGAGGGGTTCGCTCCACCGCGGTGTAACTTTTCTCAGGGCCAAACCTTGGCTGGTGCAGGTTGAATGTTCAAGGGGCAAGGGTATAGTGGCCACCTAGGGCCAGGGAGTAGAGTTGGAAGGCCTATTAATAGGCTTCACTGATGGTGACGAAGTTGCCAGGAGGCCCAAAGTATGTCCATTCCTCGACAGGGGTGGAGGACCCGAGCGAGAGATAGACTTATTATCTTTAACGAACAATGAGGAAAGTCAAGGGTGGGTTTGTTGGTTGACGCGGACAGAAAGTCTGGGCCGAGGGTTGACTTTGTCGATGGTGACGAAAACAGGGGGTAGTGTTTATTCGTCGACATAGGTTAAATGTTAAAGCAAAATGGGTTTATTTATTAACAGGAATGAAAGGTCCAAGTTAAAGAGAAATGCCGACCGATCTTGCTGACGATGGCAAGGGTCGAACCTGGGTTTGCTCATCGACATTGGTTAAATACTGAACCAAGGGTTTATTCATTAACGAGGATGAAAGGTCCAAGTTAAAGGAGAAAATGTCGATCGGTCTTACCGATAATAACAAGGGCTGAACTTGGATTTGTTCATCGTACAACGGCTACGAGCTCGGTTTTGGTGCTCGGATGTTCTAACTCATCATGGAGGGTCGACTGGGTACCTTCTGGGCTGATGGAGGAGGCCAGGTGAGAGAGGGCATCCACTCAGGAATTTTGTTCCCGAGCTATCTGGATTACCTGGAAACTCTTGAACAGTTGGGCTATCTCCTTTACTAGTCATAGGTACTTGATCATTTGCACCTCCTGAGCTTCGTAGTCCCCGTTGACTTGGTTGGCGACTAGTTGGGAGTTGCTATGAATTTAATCTCGCTTAGCTCCCAGGCATTGCGCCATCCTAGCCCCGAAGATGAGAGCCTCATACTCAGAGATGTTGTTGGACGGCGAGAAGCCAAATTTCAAGGCATATTGTAGTTCAGCTCCTTCGGGGGATCAGAGGAGGACACTGACTCCGCATCTGATCAAGTTGGAGGATCCATCAACGAAGATGTCCCAGGTAGGGCCCGTCGTCGGCAGGGGGGTTTCTTCGGCAGGGGCAGTGCTTTCTACGATGAAGTCTGCAAGGGCTTGTCCCTTGATGGTAGTGCCGGGGCGGTAGGAGATGTCGTTGCCCTAAGGAGTATGGCCCACTTGATGAGGTGACCAGAAGCTTTTGGATGAGCTAGGATCTTCTTCACGGGCTTGTTTGTCAGCACCACGATGGAGTGTCCTTGGAAGTAGGGCCGGAGGCGCTTGGCCGAGGTTACCAATGCTGGCACGAGTTTCTCGATTGTGGGGTACCTTCTTTCGGCCTCTAGAAGCACCTTGTTGACATAGTATACTGGCCTTTGGGTGCCTCCATCATCTCGTACTAACACTGAGCTTATGGTGGAGGAGGTTGTCGAGAGATATAGATACAGTGGCTCTCTGGGAACTGGCTTCGACAGTACAGGAGGTGACGCCAGGAACTCTTTCAACTCGTCGAATGCTCATTGGCACTCACTGTCCGAGGCGAAGGTGGCAGATGCCAGCTTTGGCCCTCTTAGTAGTTTGAAGAAGGGTAGGCACCATTCGGCAACTTGGGACAGGAAGCGGTTGAGTGCGACGATCCTCCCAGTCAGGCACTGGACATCCTTGACGCAGGTAGGTGGCCGCATATCTAGGATGGCCTGGATCTTGTTGGGGCTGGCTTTGATCCCGCGGTGAGTTACCAGGAAGCCCATGAATTTCCCCGACTTAACCCCAAAGGCACACTCAGTAGGATTGAGCTTCATATGGTACCTCTGAAGGGTGTTGAAAGTTTCGGCTAAGTCAGCGAAATAATCTCTGGACTTCAACGACTTCACGAGCATGTCATCAACATAGGCCTCAACGTTCCGCCCCATCTGCTCCTCGAAGATCTGATTAACCAGCCTCTGATAAGTTTCTCTGGCGTTCTTTAACCCGAATGACATCCGGGTATAACAGTAAACGTAGAAGTCGGTGATGAAGGTGGTTTTCTCTATGTCTTCAGGGATCAATTGGATCTGGTGGTAGCCAGAGTACGCATCCAGGAAGCTGAGGAGTTCATTACCCGTGGTAGAATCAACAAGCTGGTCGATACTCAGTAGCAGATAACAGTCCTTCAGGGTTGCTCTATTGAGGTCAGTGAAGTCGATGCACATCCACCACTTGCCTGAAGACTTGGGCGCCAGGATGACGTTGGCGAGCCCCATCAGGTAAAGGACCGAATGAAATAGCCCAGTTTTCTTCCCCTTGTTAATCTGCTCTCTAATAATCGCCTGTTTCTTAGGGGCGTGCTTCCTCCTTCACTGTTGTGCTGGTTTTACGGTCAGGTCAAGGTTGAGGTGGTGCATTACTGTCTTCTTGGGGATGCCAGGGAGATCCTCATCAAACCCTGCAAAAACATGTACATACTTTGAAAGGAAGTCCCTGTATTGAGTTTGGAGTTTGGGTGACAGGTCTGCCCCAATTTTCACTTCAAGGGCCAGATCAGTTCTGAGGAAAATAGACAGGAGCTCTCCCCCGGGTTGGCCTATCGTTTTCTCTTCAATAGTTCCAAGCTCTTTGCCATGGTCCTCTGGCCTTATGGCTTCCACCGAGATCACGTAGCACCTTCTAGTCATTGCCTGACTGCCTCGGACTTCCCCGGTGCTGTATTTGGTGGGAAACTTCATTTTTTGGTGGTAGGTTGTAACGACCCAGTTTCCTGGATACCGGTAACCCAATATCCAAAGACCCGGGGATGCAAACCAAGAGCTGATGAGGCTCCGAAAGGGTTGGAAAAGAGGTTTGAGTGTATAAAGATCTACAATCACATGCGTAATTTAAGAAAATGTGGGCAATGCTAGAATTTGAGGTTTAGCCCTACTGAGCGTTCGCTCATAAAGTTTTTCCCCTCTTTTTCAGATAAGTCCAATGAAGAAGAGATAAACACGGATGGGGATGAGCAAGAGTGATATATGTAGAGCCATCCAAGAGTCAAGAGTTTTATAGCTTTGTCTATTTTCTAAGTCAATTGTGTAATTTTTCCTTCTTGAGTCAAAGTTGTAATTTTCTTCTCATTTAATCTTCATACTATTTGGAAGAAATATGGCTATGAATAAATAAAGGATTGGGTTATTGCTATCTTGCGCACTTTGTCTCTATGTGTTGAATGCACTACGCTCTGATTGACATGCAAGAATAAATATCCTCTGCCTAGGATCAATGATTTGTTTGACCAGCTTCAGTCAGCTCGTGTCTTTTCCCTGATTGATCTCAGATCTGGCTATTATCAATTGCGGATCAGGGATGGTGATGTGTAGAAGACTACTTTTAGCACGAGATATGGTCATTATGAATTTTTGGTTATGCCGTTTGGGCTAACCAATGCTCCAGCAGCGTTCATGGATATGATGCATTGGGTGTTTCGTCCCTATTTGGACTTGTTTGTGGTAGTCTTTGTGGATGACATCTTGATTTATTTTGCTTCTGAGGAAGAGCATGCGCAACATTTACGTATTGTAATGCAAACTCTGCGGGAGCATCAGCTTTATGTAAAATTTAGTAAGTGCGAGTTCTGGCTTCGAGAAATTCATTTTCTGGGCCATGTAATTTCTGGTGAGGGAATTGTAGTTGACCCAGCAAAAATTGAGGTCGTCCTTCAATGGCAATGACCGAGATCTGTGACTGAGGTCAGGAGTTTCTTGGGTCTTGTAGGTTATTATAGGAGGTTTATCATGACTTTACACGAATTACAGCGTCGATGTCTAAATTGGCAAGGAAGAATGTGTCGTTTGTGTGGACCGAGGCCTACGAACAGAGTTTCACCGAATTAAAGAAAGTACTCATGACTCCTGCAGTGCATGTTTTGCCTTCTTCTTCTGGTGGCTTTGTTGTGTGTACGGATGCATCTCGAGTGGGTTTGGGTGCAGTGTTGATGCAGCATGGCAGGGTTGTAGCTTATGCTTCCCAGCAATTGAAGCAGCATGAAGAAAATTATCTCACTCGTGACTTAGAATTGGCAGTTGTGATCTTCGCACTTAAGATCTAGAGACAATACTTATATGGTGAGAAATTTGAGATTTTCACTGATCATCAAAACATGAAATATGTCTTCTCTCAAAAAGATTTGAATCTTCGTCAACGTAGGTGGATGGAGTACATGAAAGATTATTATTTTACTCTATCTTATCAACCTGGCAAGATGAATGTGGTGGCAGATGCACTGAGCAGGAAAGTGCAAATCAGTCATTTGATGGTGCGAGAATGGCAATTATGGGAGCAGGTTCCAAGTGAAACTTTCAGATTGAGAATTCCTTAGGATCCGATGTTGGCTGTCTTTGCTAGTCTGGTGATGACTCCAGCTATTTATCAGTAAATCAGAGAGGCACAACAAGCAGATTCTGACTTGTCCCGTATTGTATT
The DNA here is from genome assembly GCA_024336825.1 of Amorphophallus titanum. NCBI lineage: Eukaryota > Viridiplantae > Streptophyta > Magnoliopsida > Alismatales > Araceae > Amorphophallus > Amorphophallus titanum. The sequence continues at coordinate 45,698,842 of JANBPO010009603.1, forward strand.
GATGCCCGATGTGGAATTCTGTGATGATGCAGTGGTAAGATTTAAAGGCTGAATTTATGTTCCAACTGAAGATGCTCTTAGAAATGCTATCTTGCGTAAAGCACATGGATCCCGATATACCTTCCATCCTGGAACCAAGAAGATGTATAATAATGTAAAAAGGCAATTCTGGTGGCCAGGTATGAAAAGGGATGTGGCAGACTTTGTGGCTAAATGCTTAACATGTCAACAGGTGAAAGTCAAGCATCAGAGACTCAGAGGTATGCTGCAACCTTTGGAGATTCTGATGTAAAAATGGGATCATGTGACTACTGACTTTGTTGTGGGTTTACCTCGATCTCCTGAGGGTTATGATGGCATTTGGCTATTAGTTGATCGTTTGACGAAAACAGCTAAATTATTGCCTATTAAAGTAAGTTGGAATGTTCAGAAACTGGCCAGGGTTTATGTTAAAAGGATTGTACCATTGCATGGGATTCCCATTTCTATTGCATCTGACCGTGACCCACGCTTTACTTCTGACTTTTAGAGGAGCTTCCAAAAGGCATTAGGCACAGACTTGGCATTCAGTTCAGCATATCATCCTCAATCTGATGGTCAGTCTGAGAGAACCATTCAGATGCTAGAAGACATGTTGAGGTCTTGTTGTCTTGACTGGCAAGGTTTCTAGAGTCGACACTTGTCATGGGTAGAATTTGCATATAATAACAGCTATCATTCCAGTATTGATATGACACCATATGAAGCTTTATATGGTCAACCGTGTCGTACACCATTAGATTGGTTTGAGGTCGGTGACCGACTGATGACAAGACCGGAATTGGTGTAGCAAAGTGTTGAGATAGTTAATCTGATCAGGCAGAAACTATTGACAGCTCAAAGTCGTCAAAAAAGTTATGCCAACTGATGCCGAAGACCTTTGCAATTTGAGCCAGAAGATTTTATCTTTGTTAGAGTATCTCTGATGAAAGGCGTTATAAGATTTGGCAGGCGTGGAAAGCTCAGTCCCCAGTACATTGGTCTGTTTCCTATTTTAGAGCGTGTGGGCTATGTGGCTTATCATCTTCAGTTGCCACCTGTGATGGGAGCAATCCACGATGTGTTCCATGTTTCGATGTTAAGGAAATACATGCCAGATCCATCCCATGTTCTTGATGAGTCTGTGTGGCCTAAAGTGGCAGCAGATTTATCTATGCTAGAGTACCCAATTCGTATTGAAGATCAGCGTGATCATAAGTTGAGGAATAAGGTAATTCTGCTTGTAAAAGTTGTATGGCAACGCCACTCCGATAATGAGGCTACATGGGAATGCAAAGAAGATGTGCACCAACAGTTCCCGTATCTATTTGAGTATGTTTGTCTCTTTCCTTCCTGGTGAATCCTTTAAATTTTGAGGTAGGCAGACACCTGAGGCGTGGACTAAGACGTCAGTGGACACATCCGGCCTTGCTTCTGGTAGGCGGTACTCCCGTCACGTGACATGAGTTGTAGTGTCGCGGGTTTCCGTTACCTATCTGTGAGACGGGGTTTCGTGTCTTGTTTGGGTGTTCTCCTAGAGTTGAGGTCTAGGATTTTCGATGAGCATCACCAAAGACTTTTCCCTAGACGACGTAGAGTTCACGACGGTGAGATCGTGACTCTGTTTCCAGACCGCGTGATCTCGGTGGGCCTTTGTCTGCGAGGACAGACCTCCACGACAGTGGCGTCGTGTCGTTTTCCTGGTTGCGTGACCAGGGCGGTCGTACGTAGTCTAGTGGCTCGTGTCTGGTTGCTCCCCGACTGTGGGATCGGGGTGTTGGGTTCCATTCTGGTACAGTAGGAGTAGCTGTAGAGCAGAGATTTTACTGGCCACCGTGTTTACTGTTCCTGCTGTTATTGTTGTTTTAGTTGTAGTTACTACTTTCCGTACCACCGTTATTTTCGGTTGGGGTTCTGCGGGACCCCTACTGAGCCAGTGATAGGAGGCTTACCCCTGACTTTCAATTGTTGCGGTTCTTCCTCATGGTTCGAGGGTACTGCGTGGAGGTCCTTGACTGCCAACTCGTCCGGTCGAGTGTTCACTTGGCATGTGGTACGTTTTACTGCTTTAGACTGCACTTTTGTTGCACTGGACTTTATTGTAGTTATTGTTTATATTTGTTGTTCTATTTTATTTCCTATTTCTATGTACACCACACCTATCCTTTAACCCTTCCAAGTCTTCGGGCTCGTGGGTGGCGGGCCGAGGTTCGAGTCACGCCGGTTCCTTTTCGGTACTCGGATCTCGGGTCGCTACAGTTGGTATCAGAGCTATGGTTGTGGAAGTACATGGAAATTCGAGATATTACAGTGATCAGAGTCCATAAGGTCCTGTATAGTTGGCAGCTGGCATAGAGTTTCGTGCTTATTTTTCGCTTGGTTTCTCATATAAAAGCTTATTTGCGCTGAGTTGGCGCTGTGGAGGTGGTTGTTATCGTTGTCGGAGTGTTGGCGTGGGGTCTAAGGATCGAGGTCGAGAGCTTTCTCCCTCATCGATGGTTGCCCCAGTTATGCTGCGTTGGGCAGAGGTTGTCGACAGGTGCGTCGCTGCGGTGATGCATTCGAGGAATTATAGCGAGGTCAGGTGGCTGGTGAGGATTGTTCGTGGTTAAGTGGCCGAGAGTGTGCTCTGAGGGAGCTGTTATTGGTGTTGGCCACTCTAGCCTGAGGTTTATCCAGCCCCTGTGGCGTTGAGATCATGGTTCGAGGTGACAGAGCGGGTGCTCTGATCGAGTATTGTGCTCAGGTGAGCAGAGGATCTTCTGTTGAGCTGCTGATGGTCGAGCCCGATGTCCTTGTCATGCTCTCTGACATCAGGAGAAACGTGTCGGTCTCGATTATTTTTACAGATTTCGAGGCAGGATTGGGTAGAGGCGTCCCAGTAAGTTCTTGCTCTTGTGCTCTTGCGCTCTTGCATGCGAATGGGTTGTGTTTGCCCTAGAATTGGCTCAAGGTGTGAAGGTTCCGTGGCGAGTTTGGGACTCGAGGATGAGCGTTGGTGGTTGCCAATTATGGCTCGTGTCGCGGCTCTTGGCATGGCGTGTTGCGATTTGAGGAATTACAGCGGTGGTGCATCGAGAGATGCTGTGATCGTGGTCCGATAAGACACTTGATGAGTGTGTCGGAGGTGCCGACCTGACATAAGTAATGATTTTTTCGGTGCTAGAAGGTGCTATTCCCAGCGTGTGCAAGGTTCGAGGTTAGGTCGAGCATGGGGACCTTCCGTTGGTTGGAGATGTATTGAGTTTTTCCCTTGGTTGGAGCAGATCGTGTTGGGTTAAGGTTCGTCGTCTTGCATCATATGTCCGGATTGGTTGGCCTTCGTGTGCCATGGAGTCCATGCGAGACACATCCTACGTGTTGGCAAGGTGGTTGCCAGGGAGAAGCGTTGTCCATCCCCTGGGGTGTAAGGGTGCGTTGGCGCTGCTCCGGAAGGATGCGTACCAGTTGGGCAGTGTTCGTGAGAGCTTGTGGCTGGTGTTGTACTTTCTGAGGTGTCGTGAATCGAAGCTTGTGGAGTTGCAAAGGATGTGTTGAGTGTCAGAGGATTGGTTTCTCAGTGTGAAGTTATCTCGGGTTGCGTGAGACGTGTTGTTGCCATGTCGTTGCTTGAGGTATTGTGATTTGTGGCACTGACTGGATGGAGAATTGTGAAAATATGTTGGCGAGTGCGCCACATGAGTACCATGTTCTTGTGTTGGAAGGTGTGTCCGCAAATGAGGCTGTTGGAGAAGTGATCTCTAAGAGATTATGGGTCCCCGTTGGTAGCTGTGAACGACTGGTAATGCTAGCCGTGTGATCGGTTGCGACAGGGTCTGTGTTATCAAGAGGTCAGATGAGCCCAGAGGTTTCAGAATGATGTGGGAGAGGACTCAACGGTGGTGAGATGTGTATTGTCTGGGGACCCGTGCGCATTGATCGTGGCGCTATTGACCAGCTTGTTGTGGTAGCAGGTTGTGTCCCGTGGCTCTGTGGTAAGAGCGGAATCGGGAGTGCCAGGCGTCGACCACGGAAGCCACCTCTTCCACGTCCTCTTCCACCATTCCTTTGATTTGATGAGCCTTCACCTTTCTTTGAGTTATTTGGTGCATCGATTTTAGATTGAAATGCAGTCTCCACACTCTTGTCTAATGACCTGTTCAACCTCTCCTCATGTGCTAACAAAGAACCCATTAATTCAGTAAATGAGTAAGTAGACAAATCCTTAGATTCCTCTATAGCTGCAACAACATGGTCATACTTTGAAGGGAGACTTCTTAAAATTTTTTCTACCACCTTTCGATCTAAAATACTTTCACCAAAAGATTTCATTTGATTTACTATAACTGAAACTCTGGAAAAGAACTCTTGAATGGACTCATTGCTTTTCATAAGGAGTGTTTCAAATTCTCTTCTAAGAGTCTGAAGTTTTACAGCCGTTACCTTTCCATCTCCATGAAACTCTTGTTTCAAGATGATCCATGCTTCTTTGGACTTTGTGGCATTTGCAATCCGAGGAAACACTGAATCGGACACAGCTTGTTGAAGGACCAACAATGCCTTGGCGTCCTTCTTTCGAAGCTCCTTAAGGTCTGCTCCCTTCTCCTTGGAGCTTTCTACCTCTGCAAAGCCAGCTTCAACTAGATCCCAAAGATCTTGGGAAATGAAGAAGGTCTTCATTTTGATACTCCAAAACACATAGTTCTCCCCACTAAAAATAGGTACCAATGATTGGGAAAGGTTCAGAGAAGCCATACCATTAGCCATGCTAGAGAACCTTTTCTCAGGACTTCTGTCGAACACCTGGCGTGCAGCAGATTTTCCCTCTGCTACACCTTCTGAAACAGCTTCGTCCTGCTATTTGAAAGGCCTTTTGCTGCAGCAAATATCCTCCTGACGGTACCTATTCACCCAGCTTCTGTCGAACCAGGAAGCTCTGATACCAAAACTGTTGGAGATGTCCACAAAACACAGCCAGGATCTGCTGTAACAGTAGAAAACACACAAACAGAGAGCTAGCTGGAAAGGGAAAAACAGAAATCTTTTCTTCATTCTTTTATAACAGAGATTACAGAGTATTTATATATACTAAGGACTCAAGACTCTTGCTTAAAACTAAAACACTACGTGAGAAGAAATAGCATACGCAAAAACAGGAAAACATGGAGGAATCTTAGTGCGTGCTAGACGCACATTTCCTAAAGACCAGGAAGACCGTTAACAACCAAAAGACCAAGTCATAATGCATTAAACCATGTCAGATAGGTCATCGGATTTGCATCATCATTCTTCAACACTCCCCCTTGATGTAAATTCTCCAACACCAAGTGAAGCTCTAAACTTGAAGAACTTTGAGTAAGGAAGAGCCTTCGTTAAGCCATCTGCAATTTGATCATTAGTGGAGCAATATTTCAACTCAATTTCGCCTTTGGATACCATGTCTCGGATGAAGTGATGGCGAATCTCGATGTGTTTTGTCCTGCCATGGAAGATTGGGTTTTTGGTCATTGCAATTGCCGCCTTGTTGTCGCAGAACACCGTCGTAGCTTGTTCTTGAGCATGCATCAAATCTTCCATCAATCTTCGCATCCAAATGGCTTGACAAGCTGCGGAAGAGGCGGCAACATACTCAGCTTCTGCAGACGACAATGCAGTGGTAGATTGTTTCTTGGTAGTCCATGCTACAGCTCCAGATCCAAAGCTAAACATAAAGCCGCTAGTGCTCTTCCTGTCATCTAAAAAACCAGCCCAATCGCTGTCAGTAAAACCAACTAGATTAAAATTATTCACAGGCCTATACCATATCCCAAATTTACTTGTTGCTCGGACATATCGAACAATCCGTTTTGCTGCCCCAAAATGCTGCACAGATGGATTATGCATAAACCTGGAAATTAAACAGACTGGAAACATAATATCCGGTCTACTGTGAGTCAAATACATCAGTCTTCCCACCAAACTCCTGAAGCATCTTGCATCAGCCTTTGAAGTGCCATCATCTGTTGTCAATTTTTCATTAGGATTCATAGGTGTAGCAGAAATTTTGCATTTCAACATGTTGCATTTTCCCAACAAATCCATGGCATACTTTTCTTGCGAAATAAAGATGCCATCATTGGTTTGTTGAATGTGAAAACCAAGAAAATAATGCAGCAGCCCCAGATCTGACATATCAAATTCATGCATCATGTGAATTCTGAACTCTTTAAGGCAGATTTCAGATGATCCAGTGTAAACAATATCATCAACATAAACACAAACAATAAGAATATCATGAGTATTGTTTACCTTCACATACATGGTAGGCTCACTTTCACTTCGGTGAAAATCATTGCTTCTGAGATAAGAATCTAACCGGCTGTACCACGCTCTAGGCGCTTGTTTAAGCCCATAGAGTGCTTTGTTTAGCTTGTAGACCTTCTCTTCTTCTCCTCTAACAACAAACCCCTGTGGCTGCTCAACATAGACAATTTCTTCTAAAGCACCATTTAGGAATGCTGACTTAACATCAAATTGAAACACATTCCATCTTAATTGGGCTGCTAGTGCTAAAACAAGTCTTATAGTTTCAAGGCGAGCAACTGGAGAAAAAGTTTCAAAGAAATCTATACCATATTTCTGCACATACCCTTTTGCAACCAGCCTTGACTTGTATTTCGACACACTCCCATCTGAATTGTACTTCACTCTGTAAACCCATTTGACACCAATTGCATTCTTTCCTGATGGCAAGTCCATAAGTTCCCATGTTTTATTTTTTTTAATTGCATTTATCTCCTCTTGCATAGAAGTCACCCATTCTTCTTTTCCTTTTGCATCTTCATAGCATGTGGGCTCTACAATCATAAGAGCAAAATTATTGCTTTCATAGATCTCACGAAGAGATTTTTCCTTCCTTGGAGGGGTTGTACTGTCCATCTCACTGTTACCATGCTGCAAACTACTTGGACTGCTAGGAATGGCATGTTCAGATGACTGATTTTTTTTAAATTCTTCTGAAAAATCAGATCCATCAACCATCACTATTGGTTGTTGATTTTGTTGTACAGACCAGTCCCATGAGCTGTTCTCATCAAATATAACATTTCTTCTAATGATTAGCTTCTTAGTTTCAGGATTAAACAAACGGTAAGCCTTACTCTCAGTGCTATACCCAACAAAAATACACTTTTCACTTTTCTGATCTAATTTACTTCTATTTTCAGAATCAACAAGAGAATATGATATGCAACCGAAAACTTTCAAATCACTGACCTGAGGTTTCCTTTGGTGCCAAGCCTCAAATGGAGTCATGTTTCTTACGGCTTTGGTTGGAGAAATATTGAGAATTTGTACTGATGTTGCCACAGCTTCTGCCCAAAACTCATTTGGAAGGTTCTTTCCTTTCAACATGCATCGAGTCATCTCCACAACGGTTCTATTTTTCCTTTCAGCCACACCGTTCTGCTCTGGAGTGTGCCTCACAGTTAATTGCCTGCGAATACCATGTTGCTTGCAAAAATAATCAAACTCATTAGAACAAAACTCTCCCCCTCTATCTGTGCGAAGGGTTTTTATCATGTACCCACTCTCTTTCTCAACAAATGCTTTGAACTCCTGAAACTTTTCCATTGCTTCTGATTTCTGAATGAGAAAAAATACCCAACACATACGAGTGTAATCATCAATAAACAACAAGAAGTACTTACTTTTGTTCAAAGATGGGGTATTCATTGGACCACATATGTCCGCGTGAACCAATTCTAGAGGATGTTTTGCTCTCCATGACTTTCCAACAGGGAATGGTAAGCGATGTTGCTTACCATAAACACAACTTTCACAAATATTATTGCTGCAACTTATGTGAGGCAAACCATGGACCATATTTTTCTTTTCTAATAGCTCCAAGCCATTGTAATTCAAATGACCATACCTTAAGTGCCACAGCCAAGATTGATTTTTCACATTTGCAACTAATGCAAAATCATCTATACAAGAAATTTCTAGAGGAAACATTTTATTTCCAGTCATGTGAATCTGAATGCACTTTTCTGATTTCTTACTCTTAATCTCACACATGTTACCATCGAATAAGACTGAATATCCCTTATTCATTAACTGTCCAACACTAAGTAAGTTGTGAGCTAAACCAGGTACATAATATACATCATGAATAAATTTGTTTGTACCTGATTTTGTCTTGACACACACAGTCCCTTGTCCTTGAATTTTCACCTCCTTATCATTTCCAAGTCGAACACTTTGTTGGACAGATTCATCAATACTTTGAAACAGTTCTTTTATCCCTGTCATGTGGTTACTACAACCACTATCTAAAAACCAAATATCAGTCTTACTTTGCTTGGGATTAACATGGGTAAGAAAAAGATTACCTTCCTCTTCTTTCTTTTCAACAAGATTGGCATTGGCCTGCTCCTTGGCTTTTTCCCAGCAATATGCCTCAATGTGACCAAACTTCTTGCAGTGATAACATTGTTTCCCCTTGTAACTTGGCTTTTGATGCCCTTTCTCACCATTATCTAAGTTTTGTCTATATGAATCAGATCTTCCTCTTCCCCTTCCACGACCACGGAAGCCACCTCTTCCACGTCCTCTTCCACCATTCCTTTGATTTGATGAGCCTTCACCTTTCTTTGAGTTGTTTGGCCCATCGATTTTAGATTGAAATGCAGTCTCCACAGTCTTATCAGATGACCTGTTCAATCTCTCTTCATGTGCTAACAAAGAACCCATTAATTCAGTGAAGGAGTAAGTAGACAAATCCTTAGACTCCTCTAAAACTGCAACAACATGGTCATACTTTGAAGGGAGACTTCTTAAGATTTTTTCTACCACCGTTTGATCTGAAATGCTTTCACCAAAAGTTTTCATTTGATTTACTATAACTGAAATTCTGGAAAAAAATTCTTGAATTGACTCAGTGCTTTTCATAAGGAGTGTTTCAAATTCTCTTCTTAGAGTTTGGAGTTTTACTACAGTTACCTTCCCTTCTCCATGAAACTCTTGTTTGAAGATGATCCATGCTTCCTTGGACTTTGTAGCATTTGCGATCCGGGAAAACACTGAATCGGACACAGCTTGTTGAAGGACCAATAATGCCTTAGTGTCCTTCTTTCGAAGCTCCTTAAGGTCTGCTGCCTTCTCTTTGGAGCTCTCTGCTTCTGCATAACCAGTCTCAACTAGATCCCAAAGATCTTGAGAAATGAAGAAAGTCTTCATTTTGATGCTCCAAAACTCATAGTTTACTCCAGTAAAAATAGGTACTAATGACTGAGAAAGGTTTAGGGTAGCCATACCATTAGCCATGCTAAAAATCTTCTTTTAGAACTTCTGTCAAACACTTGGTGTGCATCAAACTTTCTCTCTGTTTCAACTTCAGAAATCGCTCTCACTTACTTCTTGGAAGGCTTGTTGCTGCAGCAAATAACCTTCTATTCACCCAGCTTCTGTCGAACCTGGCAGCTCTGATACCAAAACTGTTGGAAAACGGGAGGAAGAGTCAGACTTGGTGCTGCTCTGTGTATCAAAACAGAGAAGAGAACATAGGTTTAAAAGGAAGGCATTCTATTCATTTAACAAAAGGAGATACAGTATTCCCAAGCACTCCTGGCTGAAATTTGCATGGAGGAGACCCCAACGCCTAAGGCCTAGATGAATGAAAGTGGATGCCCAACGACTGGGCAGACCCCAGTGGTAGGTCAGACTGCTCACACTACTGGTAAGTACACCTAGTCTTGAATCCTTAGTCATTCTGCTTTGCCGAGGTAATTATATTAATCTTGTTAATTTCTTGCCTTGTGCAGTGGGTAGTCCCCCTATCTTAGATTGCCTGGGTACTTTGGAGGAAACGAGCGGAGATACTCCACTAATTGAACCGAATGCAAATGCTTCAGGGGTGGGTACTGAGACTGATGAAAATCTAAGGATTGAGGGCGAAGACGACGGTCTTTTGAGAAAGAAACCCACCTTACTCCCAGTGGAGGACCCCAGAAATCATATGACGGCTTCTCCTTCTGCTTCAGGGTCTACAATCCCACTTTCTGATGGGGGCGAGGACATTGACTTACAAGGTTACCATCTTTTCCATGTCCCCCGCTTGTTTATTCTTAGCCACCTTGACATGCTGGGCTAACCTTCATAATTTCACTCTCCAGAGGATATTGGAGATATACACGTGCCTCAGGGTGACCCAGAAGTGGAGGAGGCTAGTCCTTGTCCGCCTAGAGCAAGTAAAGTGACAATTACTTCATTTAGAGTTGAAGGGCTTACATCATCAGGTATGCGAGTCCTTTGAGCTACCCTCTCTCGGTCCATTTACTAACCATCATTATGTTCTTGCACTTTTCCAGGCACCCATGGGCTTGACGCAGAAGAGCCGATACCTTGTTCACCTATTGATACAGATGTTGTAGAAGGGAAGGTGCCCGAGCCCAACCGAGGGGATAGGATCACTTGGGAGTTCCCTTCACCGGGTAGGAACATAGTAACTTAACTTCTGGAGGAACACTTCTGGATTGTTTTGGTTGCCTTGATTCTAAATATGACCATGACTTCGCTGTTCTCCCCCTTTTTTTTCTTGCATCCCTCCAGGGAGATACTTTCTCGATTATGAAGAATAGTGAGGGGGATGCGTTGTTGGAACCTGACTTTCCAGCTCATGAAATTGACTGGCCAGACGGCCCTCAGCCTAGGCCTTTTGTGGGGGCTGAAATGATGGTCGACACGCTCATCAGTGGTGCCCGAGCCTTGTTCTAGAGGGGGAGGATCCCTCCCGTGGAGATTGTGCGTGATACCCTTCGGATTGGCACACGGGGTTACCACACATTGGGGCTGCCCAAAGAGCCCTGGATGACGACAGTGGAAAGCATTTGGGAAGAATTTCGGCGTCTACATACAGCTTCAACATGGGAGACTTGCAAGTTGAAAATCCAAGAATTGGAAGCAGAAGCCCACACTTTATCCAACAAGATGGAAGAGCTACATTCTCGGGCCGAGCAAATTCGAGACCGCCTTAAGGCGGTCATAGCTGAAAACATGAATCAGGCCATATTGCTTCGGGAGACAGTGCGGAGTATCTTGCAGCAGGTTGACGAGTTGGAGACCACAGTCGAATCTGACACCAAAACTGCTCAGGAGCTGCAGGCCGAGGAGGATTCCCTTGCCTTAGAGTGCCAGGTGATACAAGAAGCCACTGTGGCAAGGCAAAGTGAAATTGGGGATTTGATGAAGAAAAAACCCCCCTCATGTGCGAGGCTCTATATTATTATTTTTCCATCCATCATTTTTGTGGTTACCCCGAGGGCTTGTCTCGGGCTCCCATTCTACAGACAAATGAAGGCAGCAGTTCAGTACCAAAGATTATGAAAGAGTGTTGATATTGCACATAGCTTTTCCATTATCACGTTGTTAGTTAGTTAGTTTGTTTATTTTTTAAACTAGTCATAGTGCCCTTGCAGGTTTTCACCAAGATTAGCCCCCCTTCACTTTTTCCAGCGCGCCCTTTCAAGTTTACACGTCGAGGGTTACCCATTTTTGCCTGAGACGTCCTTTCGGATTTTTACCTCAGCCGGGTCGTGACATTTTTGCCCTTGAGTAACTAATAAAGCAGTTGCTCAAGTATGTCAGGGCACCTCTATTTTAAGTCCCATGTTTTTTTTTTTTTTTTTTGGAGAACCAATCACATAATCTTAAATGTTTGGATCGTGGGGTTGACCCAAACGGGGTTTTGGGACCAGAAAAGGGTAGAATTTGGGGTTGATCAATAATGTTGGGGAACCAAACATTGGGATTTGGGGCTTGACCAATGATGTTGGGAAGCCGAAAATTTGGGATTTGGGGCTGACCAACAGTGTTGGGATGCCAAATATTGGGATTTGGGGCTTGACCAACGATGTTGGAAAGTCGAAGACTTGAGATTTGGGGACGGCCAACAATGTTGGGAAGCCGGAGACTTGAGATTTGGGACCGACCAATCAATGTTGGGAAGCTGAGAATTTAGGATTTGGAGCCAACCAACGATGTTGGGAAGCTGAAAATTTGGAATTTGGGGCTGACCAACGCTGTTGGGAAGCCGAAGACTTTGAATTTGGGGCCGACCAAACAATGCTGGGAAGCCGAAAATTTGAGATTTGGGGCTGACCAACGATGTTGGGAAGTCGAAGACTTTGGATTTGGGGCCGACCAAATAATGTTGGGAAGTCGAAAATTTGAGATTATAGTGTTCATCAAGGTCGATGCACATACATGCATTCAGTCTATCTGGCCGACGCGCATGAAAGCGTTATGTCCATCAGGCTGATGCACATGTAGCAACATGCTTTATCAGGTCGATGCACATATGTTATTCACTGGACTGAGGTCAAAGCATTCATGTTTGCTTGAAACATCAAGTCGATGCTTAAGCACTAGCTGTACTAGCCATCGCCTTGACAATTCAGTGCAGCTACACTTATTCTAGCTCGACAGGTCAATTTGTGTCTCACACAGGTCGGTGCATCCCCATTAACCCTTGTCCTCATCCATTCTCACTTTGCATATAAGGTCTACTTGTAGTTCACACAAGTCGATGCAGTTGTAGTTGATCTACTACATCTGTTCTGTTGTATTCAATTACAGGTCGATGTACTTGATGCATGCATCTATGCATCTGAACTAATTCAAGGGAATGTCTGATCTTTATGATTTAGCAATCACTTAGTCCATCTTTATTAACCGATATAAGTATGCATCTCTTAGACATCTCTCTTAACTACTTGTGATCTACATGATGATAAGAGGTATGATGATCTTTCGTATTATCTCTGGAAAGAACTTCAATATGAAAAGCGTTAAACTATTCATGCAGCTTGATCGAACACTTGAAGAGCAGAAAGCGTCAGAGATGTAAGTGGTCATGTGGTTTGAAAGTTGAGATAATTGGCATGTGATCCAAGGCTATTAGTCCACCAGAACAATTTTCCACAAGGATTCAACTCTTCTTCCAATCTGACACGTCGATACCATCCAGTTATTTTTCCTGAAAAGCTATTGGCGGGAATGTTCCCTCCACACGCCAGACTAGAATCTCGTGGGGACCACCAGAATCAGTTCGTAGATATAAAAGGAGAAGTGTGAAGAGAGACGATAGAGGAGACGTATGAAGAGACCAGATCCCTCTAGTGGCAAACTGCAGGAGTGCTAGTAGCAGAAGAGTGAGAGAGAGCCACTACAAAATAGAGTATCGGAGAGATGAGAAGAAGTCAGAGAAGAGATAGTTGCTGAAGTTTCAATTTCTAGATCAGATCTTGAATCGAATGCTCATCAGAGCCACCTTGTTTCTCAAGCTTTATCTGTGTATTATTTTTGTTCTTTCATGTTTTATTTTGACTCTATCTTTAAGTTGTTAGGTAGTGGAGCAAGATATATTGCTCAGCGGCGAGTAGCTATTCCTCAGACAGCAAGCTGTGAGGCTCAGCGGGTTTAGCAAGCTGTGAGGCTCAGTAGTCTGGGATTCAATCCCCAAAGTTGTGGATCAACAGTTTGTAGGGATTCATCCCCGAAGCTATGGATTAGCGAGATTAAGCTGTGTATCAGTGGGATTAAGCTGTGCATCAGCGAAAAGCCTCACTCTAGTTTGAGTGAGGGGTGGACGTAGGTCTCAAGGTTGAGACCGAACCACCTTAAAACTTATGTCTTTGTAGTGTGATTGCTTATCTCCTTAATGCTTCGTTTAGATGTATGCCTAGGACAGTTCTTAATACGCATATGATACTTATTGCATTTTCATTCATATGATTTGTGTTTGCCTTCAACTAAGGAGTATATAGAAAGACGTGGCTGGAAAGATAGTTTAGGCCTATCCGGAATGCCACCTCTTGCCTATGGAGATCCTAGATCAAACCTCTGCCTCGAACAAGAATTGGTTATTGGTTATTCCCTACATTATGTGATGCTGGTTTTATGTAAGGAATCTGTTTGCACACCGAGGGATTGATATTGGTTTTAAGTGAGGAGTTCACTCAGTAAGAGAGTGATGCTATCTCATTAGATCATTGAGTGTAGTTAAAATTTTAATTTCGTAAAAGTTTCAACAGGGATCCATTCTCCCCCCCTCTGGATCTCAGTTGTGCGTATATCTACTAGCACCACTATACCAACATCCTGCCTCTTGCATCGATGCCACTGGTCGAGCCACTCGCTTAAACCGCCCAGTTCACTTCATTCTTCTTGTTCACCCGGTTTAATCCCATTCAAATGCCCTAGTGCGGTAATGCATTTGGGCACTTCACTCGACGCCTTCTCTCTCCTTCTCCTCTCTGGTGATTCTTCTCTGTCTCTCCTATCCCCAACAGTCCCTAGAGTGCCACTCTCATCACCAACAATGCCCTATAGTGCTCTTCTCCGGTCTTTCCTCTCCTTTCTGTCACACCCTATTTCCCTCCGTGCTTTGGCGATGGTTCCATCGGGGACAACATTAAAGGGAAAGAAGCACGCTCCTCGACGGATGGCTCCTGTTGAAGCTGAGCGCACCATGGAGCCTTGAACAAAAGCCTTGAATAATGCTACTCATGTTGCTTAGCAAGAAGCGCCGCTACCTAAGTCTCCATAGAGGAAGTAGCAAGTGAAGGGACCAGACCTGCTGGATACCAAGAAAAATTTTTCCAAGAAAAGGGAAATGAAAGATTGTGCAGTAGCTCTTGGAGCAAAGAAATCAAAGTCCAGTGCTCCACAAAAAGGGAAAGCAAGAGCAAGTGCTAAAGAAAAGGGGAAGCAAGTTCAGGAGTCTTCCAATGAAGAGTCCACTCCACCCTCTTCTATGGACACTCCAAAAGGTGACTCTCTAAAAATTTTGATCCCTAGAGATTCTTCAGAAAGACTTTAGAGCCCCTGCCTCTACTCTTTTCATCTTCTCCCTTAAAACTGACCTCACAGGCCAACTCGAGTTCTATCCACAGAGTTGCTTTTCCAGCCCCTCTCTGTCGTAGCATTCCATTCTTCGCATCTCTAGCCACCTTTTCACAGCTCCTGGCATCATCAACAACCTCTTGGTCATTGCCCTTCACTCCTCTCATCTGATTTACCCATCCTCCTTTGGTCCCTACCTTGTGAAACATCGATCGAGTTAGGGTTCTTCTTTCCTCTTCTGCAATTCTCTCCGGCAAGTTGTTCTCGTTGTCCTCGACCGTGCATCGGCATCCCTTGGTCTCTGATGGCACCCAGATCTTCCATGCCCATTGCTGTTGCTTGAGGTGCTAAGGGAAATGGAGAAATGAACAATGTTGAGTCTGAGTCCTCTCCATCAAGTGACTCACCGCGGGTTGAGGTACGATCTGCTACATCTCACCCACCAACCAAGAAGAGAAAGATTGCCACAGAGTCTGATAAAGGGAAAGTGAAGTAGGCACAAAAGGCTTAAGGGAAAGTGAAATCGTCTGAAGTAGCAGCCTCTGTTCAAGCCTCAGACAAAGGAGTATACCTTGCAAAGAAGGGCAAGGGCAAGGCAAAAGTTGTTCAGAAAGCACAAAGTTCAAACTCTTCTGACCCTTTGGTAGACCCTAACCTTGGTACTCATGCTAGCCGGGCCATTATGTACCCTAGATGGGTAAATTTACATGACTCAAAGTTTTTGGAATGCTTTCCTCAGCTAGTCCCACTTACGGTGTCACAGGGTTGGGTGATATTTATCACAAAACACCATTGTTATTCTCTACACTTAGTTCAGGAATTTTACTACAATCTTCAATTAGTGAATGGTCAGTTGGTCACTTTAGTTAGGGAGACAAAAATAAGGCTATCAAAAAGGATGTTCAATTCTATTTTTAGGGTACCTAATGCTGGAATTGATGCCAAGAACTCTATGATTGATGTTTGTGAAGGTTATCCTCTTTTAACAGACCAACCGTCTACCAAAAACCTCCCTAAAAACCTGAATGCTAACACTTTTTCTCCTCTGAGTAGAATTCTTCACCACATGCTCACCACCATTATTTCCCCAAATCATGGAGCTAGAGGGCAAGTTTCTACCCTTCAAGTTTCTTTGCTCTATCACATCCTAAAAAGAGAAAAAATCTGCCTACCTGAACTCATGCTTCAAAAATTTGAATTCTATAGGACTCACCTAAACATTGCCCTTCCATATGCTGCTCACCTGACAAATTTTTTTGAAATGATTAAACTTGACTTATCCAAGGAAAAATGCATCCTCATTCCCAATAGAAATGTCTATTCCTTTCACTTCGTAAATACCTTCATGGGATTCACAAAAGACGATGGTGTTGTTTCTAGAAATCTGCCTTCTTCTAAAGCCAAGCAACCTCTTCAGTCTCAAACTGACACTGCAGGCACATCTATTCCAGAGACAAGCTCTGCTTCACCACCTCCTACTCTTGCTATTATGCCTTTTCAGCACTCTGGAAGACAGTCATCTCCACCTCCTCCAACAAGACCTCAAAATGATATTGCTGGTTCATCTCAGCAACCTCCTCAAACTTAGACACCCATGGCCTCCATACCTCCTGAGTTATACCAGTTCTTGACAGCCCAATTGCTGCTCTCTCCTCCACCTTTAACGAAAGGTTTCAGCAACTTGAAGAAAATCTAAACAGTGCGTGGACTGATTTTCAGAGAAGTAAGCTCCAATCAGAGAGAGATTTTAAGAGGCTCATCCAAACCACTCATGTGGTTTGTGCTTACGCTAGAGAGATGCTCAGGGTTCTTCAAGTAAAATCAGATGACAATTCTATTCAGATTCATCAAATGGGGGAACTGCTTCAGTTATTGAATTCCAAGATTGATAATTTAGCCTTGATGGTTGACAGCAGGACATCGAATCTATTCACCCCATTGAGGAATGTCTCCAACAGACTTGCTTCAACTGTTCAAGAATTTCAGCAAATTTGGACTGCATCAAGGCCACCTCCTTCTAATCTCTCAGCTTCTTAGTTTTAATATTTTTTTCTGATGACAAAGGGGGAGAGAAAAAGGATCATTGTATATCAAAGAAAGTCATTGTCTATCAAATGCTATCACTACTAAAAACATGTTTCTGAATGTATGTGCATGACTTCGTTTTGTTGAATGACATGAAGAATGAAAGTATGGTTTGGATGTGAATCTGAATGTATCTTTGATTGGCACGTATGAGTCCATATGGTTTGGATGTGAATGTTCAATGACTCTCTTACATCATCTGTTAAGTGAACTCATACCCATAACACTTGAGCACCATGACAATTCAATATATAATGATATATAATTGTCATCATCAAAAAAGGGGAGAATGTTGCACCCTAGGTTTTGATGATGCCAAGCTATATGAGTGAATGATTAAGTGAATACTAAGTGTTTATGTTGAACAGGTACAAGAGCCTAAAGTATGCCAAGCACAAGAAGGCATGAATCCAAAGAACTCAAGCCTAGCAGGAAGATAATATAACAAAGAGGTGAAATAAATTTGAAGTGCAAAGAAAACCATTTAAATGTCTTAAATACTGCCACCTAATTTTTCTATTCCATCAATCTTGTTACTATTACACAAACCTTATTACTATTACACCAACCATTACTATTACACCAACCTTTCATGACATAATCATGTTGTAAATCCTATTTTGGTATTATTTGATTTTTTTGTGGTTTTGTTTATATTAATGCAATGTAGATGATTGACCTATGTTCTAAATGCATGTAGGGTAAGAGACGGACCTGGATCTCGTGGTTGCAAGTTCGGGCAGTGTACCAGGCACTGCCCGACTACTAGAGAGAGAGAGACTAGCCGCCATGGGGTTTGGAGAGCTACTCAGCATCAAAGTGACGCGGATAGACACAGCACTGCTATGTGCTCTGCATGAGAGATGGGATCCAGTCAGTAGGGCATTCATCTTCCCGTGGGGCCATATGATCCCCACGCTGGAATATATAGCGAGGATCACTGGATTACGAGTCCATGGAGCACCGGTGATAGGATGGACCTACACCGACTACCGCGAGATGGCGTAGGAGCTGCTCGGATTGGACTTGATGAGGCCAGGGCACCACTCATCCCAGCTAGCACGAGCGATGCTCCAGGAGAGCCTGGGGCTGAGAGGTGCGGCGATCTCTGTAGGAGAGCTGCCAGAGGAGCATATCGGGAGAGTGGTGGAGCATGTCTGACATAGAGTGGCAATGGGACCGGGACCGGAGGGAGACATCATCCTACGACACTTCTTGATCTTACTATTCAGGAAGCTTTTGTTCATGACCAGAGCTGACGGAGTGAGCTGCAGGCTCCTCTCATTGCTGAGGGACTTGGACAGAGTTGGAGGGTTCGCTTGGGGAGCAACAGTGCTAGCATTCCTGTTCGACTCCCTAAGCACGACCGACCGGTAGACCATGCTGGGCGGCTTCTCGCCATTCCTACAGGTAAACACTCTGAACTCTAAATGCTCATCTAAATGCTTTTATGATTATGATTATGCTATATGCCGACACTTGACTTATGCAGGTCTGGAGTTACCTGTACCTCCCTGGCATTGGGAGAGGGACGGAGGTACACCCGGAGCGAATCCCCATCGCGAGACAGTGGGTGGTGGCTCGGGATATGGGATCGATTTGGTGGCTAGTGTGGGTGATCCAGGATGATATAGACACATTCCCCTATGGCTCGGCAAGCTCTAAACTCAAAACTCTTATTTGCTCTAAATGCTTCTTCAAATGTTTATCTAAATGCTGACATTGACCTGATTGCCTTTTCAGGTATGCTGGATGCCTTATCGTGATGTGGGTCGTGAGGGGTAGCCCTGGGTAGAGGCGGCCCAGGCGTACGTCGAACGGGAGAACTGGCTGCACTGCGTAAACATCATCGAGGCTTTGCATCATCGACTGATCATGAGGACGAGAGGAGTGCATCAGCCAAACGTGGAGTTCCCTGCTCGAGACGATGAGCGCTACGGGCGGTCCTCGAAGGGATTGAGTGGCGACATAGACGAGATGACTCGGGTGCTCGACCAAGTACGTGACTAGTCACAGAGGGGTCGAGTGGTGAAGGCCCGAGCGACCAGCGATGAGGCCTACTTGAAGGCATACGCCCAGAGGTATGGCGACCGGGTGTTCCGCGACATCCGATGACTGGTATGAACTCTAGACTCATGCTTTTCCTTAATTACTTAATTTATTCCTAAATGCACTGACATCTTGATTTGCTACGTGCAGTTAGACCCCCAGGGACGCATTGCGGAGCTCTAGGCCCTCCTCCACACTACCGTGGAGCAAAGGGACGACCTCCAGCACACGTTGGACCTTCTGGTGAGCTTTCCTAAACCTTAGACTTAAGTCATGCTTATGCTATGCAACTAACCTTGACTTTCTAAATGCAGCGAGCCGAGGGGGCACAACGATAGGCATCGGACGTGCCATCCTCCTCGTCACAGCCTGCGGGTGGTAGAGCTGAGCGAGATGCATACTTTACTCGGGCGGTTGCTCGAGCTGAGGAGGCCGAGGCTACTCTTGCGAAGAGGGTAAGCAAAAATAAAACGGAGTTCCTTAGACTTAAATGCCTTATGATGATGATGCCTAACTATGATGAATGCTCATGCAGGAGAGAGAGCTGACCACAGCACTGGCCGAGGCAGAGCACGCTAGAGCGAAGGTAGAGCGTGCCAGAGTGGAGGTAGAGCATCTCCGAGCAGAGGCGGCAGAAGTGACCCACCTTCGCGCAGAGGTGGCGCGATTGAGCTCAGGAGCGGCTCACCGTGGTGTAGGAAAGGAGACAGAGCGACTAAGAGAAGATGTTATGTGGCTGAGGAGCAAGCGAGATCAGTCGCGAGTGCAGGTTTTCGAGATGAGAGGAGTGATAGCGGCACTAAAGGATGCCCTCCGACTTCTGGGGAAGAGGTCGGATGCCAGCAAGAGCCAGAGCGCTGTGCCGAGCAGCGGGTTCCGAGGCTACTTCACCAGCTCCTCCGGCTACCGGAGGAACAAGGAGGAGGAGCGACGATGTCACCGAGAGGAGGAGAGCAGTGCCACAGAGCCGCCAGCGAAGCGGCATGATGGTTCAGGTGACAGTAACGGCCCAGGAGAGGGACTGGCGGAGTGATTTGTACTTTGTCTTTTCTTTTAACACACTTGTACATGACCCCATTTCAATTCCAGCTAAAACCCAAAGAGAGTAATATCTCGCTGCGGTCTAATTTTTATTCAGTGTGTTTTCCTTGTCTCAGCAGAGGGCAACTCTCCTCTGGGTGTTTTCCGTGTTTCACCACATCATCCCGTGTTTCCAACCATTCCTCTCTTCTTCGCGTGATGTCGTTTACATCTTGGCGATCACGATAGTACCTCTTTTTACTTTCTTTGGTTACCCGTGTGTTTTCGGCAACCGCATGCACCTTTCCACTTGGCACCCATGTGTGCCCCTCCTTATTGCGCCCACGCGCGTTACAGTTGTGCTCCTAACAGCACTTTTACCATTTTATTTTCATCCCTCGTGCACCATGTGCACTCTCCCATAGTCTTTTGTGATTCTTCAAGAGGTTTGCATTATTTCGAAAAAGAGAGTGGTAATATCTTGTTCTGTCTATTTTGCATTTGCATATCTTTGTTCCCTATGTTCTATTTGTGTTCTATATATCTCTGTCATGCACTGCATTGTATAGCATCTTCCCCCCTTTCGTACTTTTTAGGGTTACACTCTCTTGGTGAAGGAAGGACTCTCCATTCGGAAATTCCTCTTGACGGATTAGGATCTCCTCCATCGGGACCTCCGTAAGTCCCCGGCAGCGAAGGATTCCCTCTTCGGTCACTGGACTGGTTGTACCATCAAAGTTTCCCGGAGTTAGTTGACCCATCGTGGTGAGACAAGTGACCTTCATTGACACGACGGTGAACCAAATTGTAACTAGGGCCTCCCTATTTTGTGTGAACTTCAGATTTGTTAAAAAAATCACTTTTCTTTCATTCAAAAAATAATAATAAAAGGGTCATAAAAGCATCTACTTGTCTGATAATATCTGTTATTTGTTTGTTAGTACATGTTTTTATGATCCAGGAAAATTCTGAAAATGGCCCACGAGTCTTTTGAGAAGTACCACCAGGGTCGTGGCCACTCAACTGACCCACATGTCCATGCTATGGATGCAAGTCCTTCCCACGAGCCCTCACAAGAGGTGCATGCTATTGTAGGGGAGGCGTCCCCATCCCAGGACATCTCTTGCCTGTTGGGTGTCCTTGTTAACATAGAGCTTAGTCCTGAGCAACTCCGAGCCTTTCTGGCCATTCTAAAGTGGAAATCTGTTTCTCCCGCTCCCTAGGAACCAACTCCAGCCCTCACACCCCTCCGAGAGTCGGTACAGGCTATCCCTTATCCTTCACCGGTACATGCCATCCCCTCTCCCACACCCGTACAGGTCATTCCTTCTCCTTCGCTTCATGGATAGGCAAATCAGGAGCCTCCCTCTTTCCAATGCCCTTCACAGTCTCAAACCCGTGCCGTTCCTCACACACCACTTCAGCCAGGTCCGTCTACTGACTTGCCATACTACCCCACCCGTTTGGGGTTCCCTTCTCAGGCCTCTGGGAGGCCTCTTCCTCCTCAGTGGCAAGCACCACCTTTGCCAACCGATGAGCTCACCCAATCCCTCCTCAACAAGTTGAATAAAATGGATGAGCAATTTCGGGACTTGCCAACTGATGAGCTCACCCAATCCCTCCTCAACAAGAGAGCCTATTACCCACCATTACCGGAATCCTTGCCAGACATATTCAATGCTCTCAAGGCTGCTAACGCACTCACCCTACCCAAGGAAAGACTCGTATGGCCCCCAAATGTTGACACTGCTAGATACTGTGTTTTCCACAGGCAGCTGGGTCATACAGTGAAAAACTACTTCTATTTCAAAGATTATATTTATGATACGAATGACGAAGGTGGGATTGACTGGGATGAAATGAGGCGATACATCGCAATCCTAAAGGCCAGGAGACCTCCTCATAGGCCATAGTTCCAACAGCAACAGCCACAACAGTAATAACAGCAACAACCACAGTAACAACAACAACCTCAGCAGGCCCCACAATAGCAACCAAACATGGACATTATTCAGAACCCACTTCCGGAGCACCCCCAGCCCAACCATTAGGTCAACCCCATCTCCTCTTTCCAAGAAACTGGAAGAGGACAGAGTTGGCATGCGGAAAGCACCTTCGTCCTTGCCGCCAACCATATTCCTAGTTAACCTCCACGCCTTACTCGGCTAACACCTTTCTCTCCCCAACCTGTATCACAACCTATAACAAGGCCTCCCTCATTCCCATAACCGTCATGCCTCCTCATCTGCATCCCTGCCACTAACTCCCCGTTGATCCACCAACAAGCACCGTCCACTACGCCCCCTTTACCCTCAAAGCCTCTCATCCTCTCTCATCCCTCCACTTCGCCCTCTACCTCCACTACACCTCCACCTATGCCCTCAAAGTCTCTCATCATCTCTCGGCCACCCACCTGGTTGTCCCCTTCCATACCTTCACCCTTACCCTCAAAACCTCTCATCCCCCCACTTCGCCATCCACCTTCACTTCACCTTCTCCCTCACCTCCCAAACCCCTACTCATCCACAATCCATCCGAGACCCTATCTATCTCTACTACACCTCCACCTTCCAAACCCCTCACTATCCACCATCCATCTGTGGCCCCATCCACCTCCACTTTACCTCCACCAACCAAGCCTCCCATCCTCTCTCATCCATTCACTCCCCCCTACCTCACCCACACGATCAGGTTGTTGTAGTGGGGGAATAATTTCCCTCTAGAAAGTATCTTTTGGAACAAGGATTCCTCGTACACCAATCTCCCAAACATTGGGCCTCGATTCACGTGCTAGAAGCAAGACTTGTCACTAACTTAAAGTTTCTTCGGATAGGGTGCGTCGACGCATTACTCTTGACTACGTCGACTCATCGTTCTTGTGGCTAGACAAGATTTTACTGAAATGCATGGTTGCGTCAACACAATTTGTTTGTTGCCTGAGAGCTGGCTAGAAAGGCCTTGATGTGTCGACACAACATCTTTATTGCATTGACCCAACTCTCATATCACTTAGTTGCTTGCTGATGGATACTATTGTTATGTCGACACCATAGGCTTGTTGCGTCGACTCCTCCTTCTTATCGCTTGAAGGGCAACTCCTCTGGATTTTCTTTTCTTCCTCTACTGCGTGGACTCATTGGGACCATGCATCGACTCAATCCGTCATTTTTGCTCTTATAGTCCTTCTATTGTGTTGAAGCATTGGAATCATGCATCTCAATCCTTCATGTTTGCTCTTATTTTCTTCTGCTGCATTGATGCACTAGAGCTCTACGTTGACTCAGTCCTTCATATTTGTTCAGCTGACCGTCTACACACCGAAGTCTTCTTCTTCTATTGCATCGACTCAATGTGTACACTGCGTCGACTCATCCTTTCCCGACTTCTTCAATATCAGTCGACTCATACGCGCATCAGTTGACTAACATTTACTTCGGTCAGCTGATTTAAAGTTTTGACTTGTTTACCTATTAACCACATAAAAAGATATAAAGTTAGATATTTTGGGACACCATTCTGGCATTAAAATTAACTTCATCAGGTACTTATTTTCAACAAGATTTGAAGATCATATTCCAATGATTCATAGTTAAAAATCAGGGACACAACATTCTCCCCCTTTTTGATGATGGCAACTATGAGTTATTTGGAAACATTCATTCACATCATTCATTTCACACAATATATAAACATCACACATCCACAAAATAACTTTCATTCAACTCAGAATGCATCTGTACATGACTCATGAAGACACATGACATTCACAATGCATGATTACAGACCAAGATAGACTATAGTGAATATGAATGCAAATGATGAATGCATATGACTATGACTATGACTCACTTACTCTCCCCCTTTGGCATCATCAAAATAAGACATGGGGAGAGCAGACTCAATGCAATCAGTATGCTGGAAGGTCTAGTCGCTGAGAAGGTCCTGCTCTTGCATAGATTCTTTGCTCAAGGCATCAGAGCCAGTAATGTAAGTCCTACATCTTCTCTTGAATCAACCTTTGTAGTGAACTAATTTTACTCTCCAATGAATTAGACATGCTATAAAGAATATCTGACATGTGTACCACAAACTGGTCTATGCCATGAGGCATCAATGGTGCTATAGTAGAAGAACTAGGATGATAGGTGCTCTCTGCTATGCTTTCACCTGCAGGAAGTGGTAGCTGATCTCTTAGTCTTCTTGCCTCTTGCACCAGATAACCAATGTCCCTTTCCATGTATTCCATCTGGTCCATCAAGTTGGTGTATGTCAGCCTCATCTTGGTTATTTGAGATCTAGTTTCCCTGTGATGTGCATTACCTTGCTGAAACTACCACTCAATGTGCTGAAGTTGTGTATGTAGCCTGGTCTGAATAATTGAGGCCTGAGTGGATACATCTCCAAGAGTACCCACTAGTCTGTTAAACCTTCTAGCTGCATGCTCAGAATGTTGTTGCTGCTCAACAAACCTACTCTCCATTTTGAGTTCCAGACTTGTCAATCTCATATTAAAATTGGTTGACATTTCATGAATGGAGGACTGGATATTCTGGAATTGAGTAGAGAGAAAGTTGTATAGTTGAGGAGGAACAGGAATTGAATATGCAAGAGGTAGAGTGGAAGAAGAAGGTTGAGGTGAACTGGCTAGCTCAGAAGAAACTACTGGAGGCACCTCAGCTTCTGTGAAAGTGGCTGGCTGAGGAGGAGCTCCTGAAACTTGAGAAAGAGGAACAAGAGCTTGAGATGGAATTTGTTGTTGTTCCTGAAGTTGTACATCTTCAGCTTGTTGTACTTCCACATGTGGAAGTTCCACCTGAGGAGGCTCAGCCTGTTCTCCAGGCAAAACTCTTAATACTCTGCCACCCTCTGTCCAGTATTTCATGAATTTCCGAATATTCTTCAGACAATAGATGTTGTAAGGGGCAATGCTCTTCTTTTTCTCATTTTCCAATGGCACCTTTGCCATTTCAAAAAGAGCAGTCAAATGAGCAGCATATGGCAAGTTTCTGCTTGCCCCAATGCATCCAACAATAATCTGCAACATAACATCAGGTATGCTGATCAGGGTCTCTTTGAACATGCAGTATAATAGAAACCTCTGGGTCTCAGTTACCCTATTTCTTCCACCAGTTTGAGGAGTAATAATTGTGGTAAGAATGTGGTGGACAAGCCTTTTCAATGGTGGAAATTGATTTGCATTTAAGCTAGTCACATAGGTTTCCTTAAAGTTCTCTCCATTGCTAGGCTTCTCCATCAAAATAGAGTAATGATAGCGTGAAAACGCACGTCGTTAATACGCTGGGGGCCCAAATGAAAGAGAAGAAAGAAGAAAAATGAAATGGGCCAAAGTCAATTGGGCCAAACAATGAAGTGGGCCAAATGCAAATAGAAGAAAAGGAGGGGGCAAAGAAAAAAGAAGGAGAAGGTGTTTGATGGTATGAGAGGAACTAGAGGGGGGTGAATAGATCCTACACTCGATCTTGACCTCTTTGAAGGAGGCTATCAAAAATAACAAGACAATGATAACAAAGCAAATGCAATGCTAGATAAGCGCGGAGAATGTTAGTAGCAAAGCAATGTGAAACACACTACGACGGATTTAAGCACCTGTGAAGAGGGACAAAAGAGATGGAAATCGCACAGCAAACCACAACACAAGGAGTTTAAGGTGATTCAGTTGCCACCAGGCCCGCCTACATCCACCCCTCACCAACTTGGTGAGGCTTCCACTCTTTAGCCAAAAGAGACACACATACACACTAAAAACCCAGCACAACATGGGGACAAGCCTCACACAAACACACACACGAGGAGCAAGCTCCTCACGCTGCAATACCCAGTACATAGGGACACACCCCAAATGAAAAAGGAAAAACTAAAGGAGAACAAAAGGACACGATGCAACACGCAGCTCACACAGGGATGATTCCCACATACAAGCGCATTCTGAGAATGGAGAAAACAAAAACAACAAACAACTATTGGGGGGGTAAAGAAGATGTTCCTCCCCTCCCTCCGATCTTATTGCTTAAAGATGGAGGAAAAAAGAAAGGGCGTGCCAGTCACTAAGTGACAAGTTTTATTATGCACTCGATCTGACCTGAGTCAGACGAGAGTGAGATCCGTGTCAGGACCAAAAGTCTATCATACCATATAGATTATGACGTTAATTACATCCTCCAAGAAGGAGGAAAACCTTTGATTAATTGTCGAGATAATGAGCCATATGGGGCTAACATAAAATGATTGAGAATGCATGCAAAGATGAGATTGAAAAGTCTACATGAGAGGTTTTGTTTGTTATTTTTTTTAATCATGTAGGGCAAGCATAATTTATTAGGTCTGAACCCCAGTACGAGGTAGAGAACGTAGGTCCGAAGACCACCATCATGCATAGCGATAGCTTTCACTTGGGCATAACCCACCCTTCTGTCAATGTCATTTGATACACCGAGGGCTCGGTGAGGCAAGCATGCATTAACGTGATACATATGCGTATATATATCTATGCATAATGCATACATTGACAAAAATATAATGGAAGACATATTACACTTAAGCAATTTCCCTTTTATCTGACTCCTGGTTTATTAGGGTTGATCAATCCCTGCCATAGAAGGTAAGGGTCACCCTGAGAGTGAGTGAGGGGTTAAAATGGTGCAAAGGGGATAGTTTATTCAAATCCGGCATGATAGGGCATAGGAATAGGCTAAAATGATGCGGGGTAGCGTAGGTGTAACGCTAAAATAGCGCGGGGGAGACAGATAGGCTCAACCGGTGCAGGGGGCTGGGTGCACGCCGGAATAGCGCGCGTCGGGCAATGAGGCTTGAACTTTCGTTGGTTTTGTGAGTAGGGTTAATATGGTGTAGAGGGGGTGCACGCTAGATTAGAGCGCGCCGGGCTTGGTGCTCATCGGATTAAGGTAGAATTTCCAATTTTTGAGTATTTTTGAATTATAGAGTGACCTTCTTGACCTTTTTATGTTAATTACGTTAATTAATGAATGGATTCAGGTTCTAATTGTCCTGGAGATTGGGCCAATACTTGTGCGAGGTTCATACTCGAGCACTTGCAAGTTTAAAACATATTCGAAGTCATCACAGCACAAATTAGAGTGATAATTGGTTGAATTAACCTGATGAAATTTGGGCAGCATCTCCCCATATCTAGAAGGTCACGGGGGAGAAGCAGAGGCATACCCATAGGATTGGGGTAAGCTCCTGAATATCGGGAGGCCAAGATGGCGACAGGCAGGCCCTGATGGATGGAAAACCCCGAGGGCTAGCCTGCGAGGGGCATCAATATTTCGTGGGCTGGGACATGTTTAAAAGGGACGACCGAGATGGGAGAAAATCCCGAGGGCCAGCCTATGAGGGGTACACAGCCCATGGCCACCACTATTCCCCCTTAGGGACAGTGGATTTAATGTCGGGCCATAAACCCTATTCTTATTCACCTTTTAATGGCCCATAGAGGTACATGTCATATGAAGACAAGCCATTACGACCTTCTGGTGATTCAGAGAAAGATTAGGAGCATAAATATTGATGGGGAATGTCCCCCCTCCCCAATCACTAGACTATCACTCTCTAGAAAATAAAATATTACACTGCAACCCATATACAAGATAGAGGAGATGCAGTGATAAGTCGTTCAACAATTAGACTGCCTATGATTACCCGGGCATAGAAAGGGGGTTAGTAGGTTAGCATTCAGGGCTAGCAGGTTAGCATTTAGAGAGTTAGCAGGTCAGCATTTAGAGAGTTAGCAGGTTAGCATTTAGAGAGTTAGCAGTGGGCACATAGGCCACGGAGCTCACAGAGAGGGATGGCACACAGAAGGGTTGTATAAAGCAATTGCTCGAACAGTTAACGGGAAGCATCTAAGGAGATGACTACTGCATTGGGTACATAGCTCCCAGATTATACAACAATGACTTATAGTGTTAGCCAGTATCAAAACCATGAGATACAAATGACCAATGACCACAGGGGCACAACAATCGTAACACCAATTAGTTTTGTAAATGGGGATAGGGATGGTAGCATCATCCTAAGCAGGGGATTCATCGGGTAATGGAGGGAGTGAAAAATGGAGAAAACTCGGAGTGGGTGCCTTTTGAAAGACATCATCATCTTGTGCCGGCTCCAACTCTTCATAAAGTACTTCTAATTCATCATCATTGTTAAACTCAAGTGGACGCCGTGGTGGAGGCATAATAATGGGTGATGGAGGAATATAATGTGAAGAATTTTGTAGAGGATTATATGTATGCAGAGGGGCATATGGATGAATATGATGAATAGGTGGAGGGTGAACGGCGTCCACTTGGTCATTGAAAATTGCCAGCTCATCTTGCTCACTTGGATCTATGATGCCATTATCTCTCCTCTCCTTCCAATCTTGTTCCATATTAGTGATCTTATTCATAAAGGCATAAAGAGGATTGATTGGAGAAGGAGGAGGAGGTGGGCGTGGGCTCGTGACCCTCTTAAGTTGTTCCTCCAATGAAGTGATTTTATCAAGAAGAGTTCGTTGGAGGGGTATAGCTTGAATCACAGAGGGTTGGCCTTGAGGGGAAAACCATGGAGAGGTGGCATGACAAAATGGCCGTGGAGGAGGGTTAATGGGCCGGCCCATGGAAGGACCTGGTCGGGCCGAGTTGCAAGGAATGTAGGGGCTTTGGGGCTGTGAAGAAGGAGGAATAGGAGGCGGGTGATGGATCACCCGAGAAGGAGTATGTATAGAAGAAGGTGGGTGATGAGTGTGCATAGAAGGAGACGGGTGATGGGCCACTCGAACGGGAGTGTGAATAGGAGAGGGAGGCAGATGATGGGCCATCCGTGAGGGAATAAAAGGAGGAAGAGAAGAATGAGATGTACCCTCAACAATGGCCTTAAGTGCTTGAAGTTGTTGAGGGGTGAGATGATCCAATGCACGGAGGATTTGGGAAACCTTCTCATCGTTGGGAGGAGATGGTTCCGAGGGGATAATGGCTCGCGATGGATGCGAGGGGCCACAAGATTGGAAATTGCCCGTGGGTCAAGCAAAACCATAGGAATGAGGACGTGGTCTCTTAAAAAAGTTGTGGTGAGGATTATGAAATTGAGGATCATAAGATGTAGTAGGTTGTTCATCCTCATGATTGTAGATTGAATTAGACATGTTGGTTTGATTATCAAAGTCAAACATCATGCAAATAATCAATATTCAATCAAAGCAATTGCAAAGATATCAAACAGGTGGGAATGCTTACGCTTGATTTCTTAAGTTAAACCTTGGCGAATTAAATGATTTTGACAAAATTTGATATGATTCACACAAGGTAAAGCGCCTAGTTTCAATATGATTTTCTTCAATGCCAACTAGGTACACTCTCTCTCCACGTATTAGGCCAACTAAACCTGGGAAACTTCAAGATACAACTTGCCCGACGTCTGTGAGGGAATCCACAGGTGCGGGGACTTATAGAGACTTAGTTTAGGAATTTTCGATCTAAAGAGACGGAATGCTCAATGGAGGGTCCTTCTTTCACCAAGAGGGGTAAGATCTCCTAGAAAGTGTAGGGAGAGAAGGTCTCCCAAGTCAAATGTACTATGGATACAAAACTAATGCAAAATAAAGAGAACATACATGTATGAACAGAAATATGAAAGAATGATGTAGAATAAGTCACACAAGAAGAAGATCCTGTGAAAACTCAGGAAATTGGTGCCCTGATAGGTGCCACCAGTTCCTGAAAGGGCGCCCTCTGAGTGGACGCCAATTCTGTTTCTTTTTTTTTTTCAGAAGGGGCAAGGAATTGGTGCCCTACACCCTGTCATTAAATGACTAATGGGTGCCCTGTTGATGGGTGCCAAATATCCTTTTCTGTCTTTTTTTTTAGAAGGGGCAAGGAATTGGCACCCTGATCCCTGCCACTAATTGGGGAATAGGCGATGCCAATTATCCCTCTCCTAGAGGCTTCAACAATGGCCAGAAAGCTTAAATAGTGAGGGGAAAAAGCCAAAAGAAAAGAGGAAAACACTGACAAACTCATCACAAAACTCAAGACAATCAATCAAAGCAAGAAATGAAGCATGGCATGCTCATTTTTTTTAAGATGGATAGATAAATGGAATTTCTAAAAATCTATCCAACTAACAATCACTTAGGGAGAGTGCTACGTGGAGCACAAAAGGGAGGTGCACTGTGGGTGCAAAGGGGAAAGGGTAATCAAAGAAAAATAATGGTGGTCCCACTGTGATCGCCAATTTGTAGACCTATGGAAAATCCACTAAAACTAAAAGAAAGAAAAGCATAGCATGAGGCGTGGGGGAAAAGGAGAGGGAGCATGCGTGGGATGCTAGTAGGAGGGTGATCGTCAGAGGGATTTCCTCAAATGAATATAACAATAAAGTAAATGAGAGATCGTGAAGAATACCTTCAAGTGCGGGGGAGATTGTGAGTGTCACCTTCTCTTCCTATCGGTTGGCCAATGAAGAGAGTTTCTCTTTAGCTTGATTACCCTTGCAAAGAACACAAAGAACAACCAACAATAAAGATTGGATTTCATCCTACAATGGCTTATTCCTTTGGAATTCTATTGGCTATAAAACTATAGTGGATGTCTAAATATAAACATGTCTCAATGCTAGTGCATATAGGGCCCGATCTGGTCCTGAGAGAAGCACCCGAAAGTACTTGTGTCCATGAGAGTTGAATGATCACGGTGTGACATTGCACCGAAGTGCATGACTTACTTGATTAAGGCATTCCATAAATCTCGTACTTAACTTGACATGACATGACTTGCGTGGCCCAGAATGGGTATTTACTTGCTTGAAATAATAATAGCTAATTCTCGTGACATGACTTGATACTACATGCTTGATAATTTTGATATACTTTACATAATTATCTATCTTGCTAGATCATCCATAATATTCCACTCTCGTCATTATCTTGCGTGCATGCATCGCTATGCTTGCATAGTTCATGTAACATGTAATTTATATAAAGCAAGCTTGATCTTGAGATATAATTCCTACTGAGCATTCGCTCACCCTAATTTTTCTCCTATTTTTTAGGTAACTCCGATGATGAAGATCACTCGGATAAGAATGGACACGAGTGAAGAGTGAAGAGTCGTCCAACTATTGGAGACATTATCCAGTTGTGTCTTTTCATATTTTTTGAGTCTATCAATGTGTTTTCCTCTTATTGAGTCTAGTTTGTCATTAAGTATTCCTTTACTTAGAAGAATTATGTATGGAACTAGTCAAAGTTATTAATGGAATAAAGGATTTGATTTATTATCTCTACTTTTGTGCGCTCTGTCTATATGTCGAATTCCTTATGCTCTGATTGACATGATCGATATAAACTCGTCACACATACCGGGTTCCTTCCGCACTCGAGACATGACAGTTTTTGTGATATCAGAGCCTAGGATATTCAATTCCTAGGAAATCAAGTTCAAGGATAGGTTTATACCTTTTACCCGGTGAGATTGGGTAGAGCCCTGGGTTAAGTTAACTTAGGAAATATGACCCTTGGTTACTCATATATTAATATAGTTACTTAAATCTTGTCGGATCATGGCTATTGAACTTGCTCAATGGTGCGATATGCAACGTACCGTACAAGGCCTTACCCAGGTGCTACAACAAGTGGCGCAAGGTGGAGCAAATCGAGGAGCGGGTGATCTCCACCATAGTTTCCACAATATGAAACCGCCAAAGTTCACCGACTCGTCAGACCCCGACGATGCCTAGAACTGGATTAAGGAGACCGAGAGAATATTCTGTGTGATGCAATGCATGGACGAGGAGAAGGTTCTGCTAGCAACCTTCCAATTAGAACGAGATGCTCGATTTTGGTGGGAACCGGTAGAAGCCACATTGCCTCATGATCACATCACATGGGGCAAGTTCGTGGAGTACTTCAATAATAAATATTTTTCTGATAGGAAACAAGAGAAGAAGGCTACGAAATTTGCTGCACTTAAGCAAAAGACTCTATTAGTGGCTGAGTATGAGGCCCAGTTCTCTCGTCTATCAAGGTATGCACCCATCTAGTGTGTACAGAGAAGATGAAGGCTAGGAGATTCCTTAATGGGCTTCGGCCGCAATGTATAACTCAATTGGCGCCGATGGACATTCAAGTCTAGTCGGAGATGGTGCGAAGAGCCCAGTTATTAGAAGGTGCCACGAAGCTGTCTGATTGGATCTGTGGGAAGGACAACAAGGAGCACGTCACTAGCTCCGGCACTTTCAAACCTACTTTCAACAGGAAGAGATCTAGCAATGGAGGAGATTCCTCCCAAGAAAAGAAGTCTAAGAAGGGTAACAAGCCCTTTTTTATTACTACCACACCTTCCAAGGAGGTGTGTAAGCATTGTGACAAGGCCGGTCATAAGGCCGAGGAGTGCTGGAGGAGATTGGGAGCTTGTCTCTGATGCGGGAGCCGTAACCACTGGATTCCCGATTGTCCCTTACTAAATGAACAAGCCAACAATGAGGAAAAGTGCCCGGCAAGGAAGCAAGGCCGTCTCCAAGCACTTCAAGAGGTGGAGCAAGATGAAGGTGGACTCGTGGAAGGTACATTAAAGATTTATTCTAAGTCTACTCGTGTCTTGTTTAATACCAGCATGACTCATTCTTTTGTGTCCAAAAGATTTGCTGACCCGTTACCTATGGAACCCGAGTGGTTAGACTTAATTATTTCTACTCCTAGTGGAGAGGAATTCGAGATTTCATATCATTACCCAAATTATGAAGTTATGATAAAAGGGAAAATCTACCTACCGACCTGATATGCCTAGATATGAAGGAGTATGATGTCATACTAGGAGCCGATTGACTATCCACGCATAAGACAGTTATAGATTTCCGAAATGGCAAGGTAACCTTTAAGGATTTTCCAGAACTTGTTTACACTAGT
This sequence comes from Amorphophallus titanum, assembly GCA_024336825.1. Lineage (NCBI taxonomy): Eukaryota > Viridiplantae > Streptophyta > Magnoliopsida > Alismatales > Araceae > Amorphophallus > Amorphophallus titanum. The sequence continues at coordinate 45,731,801 of JANBPO010009603.1, forward strand.
CCTCGGAATCAGAACAAGTCACCCCTTATTTAGGCTCTTGGAGCTAGCAAGCTCTTAAGGAAGGGATGTGTGACTTTCATAGTATTTGTGACTGCCACGGAAGATAAGGAGTCCAAGATAGAAGACAACCGCGTGGTTCGGGAGTTTCCCGATGAGTTTTCGAAAGATTTACCCAGATTACCCCCACAAAGAGAAGTGGCCTTCATCATAGACCTTGTCCCTAGTGCTGTCATAGTTTCTAAGGCACCTTATCCCCTCCATAAAATTAGTTCTCAGGTAAGATATAGTTCTGTCTCTGCAGACCAGATCTGACCCTCCCTCCCACCATAAAATCTATTCCCCCTTCAAAACCTCCTCAAAAAAATTGCCCTAGAATTCTGGCACGTCCCTCACAGCCCCCTCTATCAGCCATAAAAAGCCCATCTCCCAGATCCATCGTCTCCCCTCCGGTCAACCCTTGTTCTCAGGCAATCCACTTTCTGCCCTGTCAGATCTGGATTTGTGAACCATCCTGTTCTAAATTCATCCACAGCTAGTACAGAGAGATAAAAACTCCTGCCATAGCCTCAGGTCATATATCTCTAAGAGAGCCTTCCAATGGCTCTGGTCTCACATCGTTCTGACATCGGACCAGATCGTAGCAGCCGTTCTCGCCGGACCGCGCAGGCTAATCCTGAAACGGGACAGTAGAAAAGAGAATTAGAGATAAATCTTCCAAAAATACGTTGGTGCCAAATTAGCGACGGCCGCTCTCAGAGGTCGACCAGGGACCTGCTGCCATCGTTTCATTGGGCCGCTGGCATTAGAAGCCTTCTAGAGGATGACGCCCCTTTGGACGCCTGTGCACGCTGTCCTACCGGCCAGCAAGTCGTGGAACCGGAACCACCGCCTGCAACCGCACGGGACCCGACAGCTTGCTGCCCGTCAACCTAAGACCGGTGCTCCTGGTGCCATTGTGTAGCATGTTACCTCTCTGTGTGGAGTGGGCCATTACTTCACTGCTGTAATTAAATTTTAACCCTTGTACTGGGAGTTACAGTCTTGGCCGAGACGTCTTCCCCACGCCCGGAGCGTGGAGGTACACTCGCCACCCTCTTTAGTTGCTTTGCTTTCCTAGTATAAGTTCTTTATGCCGCTACTCGTGAGCATGTTAGAATCCTAGCTTGATCGACTTAGTCACCGCTGTGAGTTGTGAGTGCGAGACCCGTCTCGTGACTCGTTCCGAACACGAGAGTGAGTCGACCACCTGAGACTTGAAGTCAGTTACTCAACCGTGCAGATCGCCGCGTTTCCCTCGCCGGGGACGACTGTGAGTTAGCACATCTTGTTTGGGAGCATGTTCCCCTCTTCTAGAGCTCTTTAGGTGCCGTGTTGTAGTGTGGTTGTTGGTCACATCGTCTCTTTAGTAGCGTCGTCCTATAGAGTCCAAGGTCGCATCAGGTCTGAGTAGCGTCTCATTGTCGTCCCGCATCAGGAGAGGATTGACTTGAGGAGGAGGAGAAGGCCGTAGACTTGTGACCTTTCTTAATTGTTCCTCAATTTTGGTGATCTTGTCAATAAGAACTTGCTGGAGGGGTGTTACTTGCGTAACGAAGGGTTGGCCTTGAGACCTTGGAGGGGCTTGACATAAAGCATGGAGGGGTTAACCCACGAAAGGACCCGGTTGGACCGGGGTGCAAGGAACATTTGGGCCTCGGGGCCGTGGAGAAGGATGAATAGAAGGAGGTGGGTGATGGACCACCCGAGAGGAAGGATGGATAGAAGAAGGCAGATGATGGGCCACCTGAGAGAGAGGATGAATAGATGAAGGCGGGTGATGGGCCACCTGAGAGAGAGGATGAATAGACAAAGGCGGGTGATGGGCCACCTGAGAGGGAGTGGAAGGAGGATGAGGAGAAGAAACTACACCCTCAACAATGGCCTTAAAGGCTTGGATTTGTTGAGGGATAAGATGCAAATCTTGGGAGACCTTCTCGTTATATGGAGGAGATGGTTCTGTGGGAATAGTGACTCACGATCGATGCAAGGGATCATGAAATTGAGAATTGCCCACGGGGTGGACAAAATTATGGGAATTAGAATGAAATCCCTTATGATGGTTATGGTGAAAATCATAGACTCGAGGATTATAAGATGTGCTAGGTTGGTCATCCTCATAATTATGTGTGTAATTAGACATGTTGATTTGGTTACCAAAGCACAACATTATGCAAAGCAAACAATAACTCAGTCAAATCAAGTTGTAAGGATATTAAACAAGTGAATGTTTACGCTTGATTTTTATTATTTCTTGATGTGAATTAAATGATTTTAACAAGATTGATGTGATTCACTCAAGGTAAGAACCTAGTTTCAATATAGTTCACTCTGGTGCCAACTAGGTTGATTCTCTTACCACGTATAGGCCAACTAAACCTGGAAAACTCTAAAGGTACAACCTGTCCTATGATCAAAGAGGGAATCCTTCGATGTCGGGGACTTATGGAGGTCACGGTTAAGGAGATTCCAGTCCAATGATAGGAGTTCTCAATTGGAGAGTCCTTTCTTCACCAAGAGAGAGTGCAATCTCCTAAAAAGTGTAGAAAGAGGAGGTCTCCCAAGCCATGAATGAGCTAAGAATGCAAAACTAATGCAAAAGAAAGAAGAAATGCACGTATGGAAGGTAATATGCAAAGATGCATGCAAAACCGACAGAACAAGGGGGGTTTTGTGAAAACTGAAGGAATTAGCATCTGTGATAGTGGGCGCCAATTTCAAAATTGCCATCCACTACTTCAGACATGATTTTTTTTATTTGTAGAACACAGTCGTCTATAGTACCACGTTTAGAAGAACATGGTGTTGTGGCCAACCGTGTTCAGTCTCCACGCAGTGGCTTCAATAAAAAGAAACTTACAATGGATTGACTCAAGAAAGTAGAAAAGACAAGACTAGATAACACTTTGATTGTTGGAGTGGCTCTAAACTCTTCACTCTTGTCTGATCCCATCCGAATGATCCTCATCATCGGAATTGCCTAAAAAATAGGGAAAAATACTAGGTGAGCGAGCGCTCAGTAGGAATTATATCTCAAGTGCTACCTTGCTTTAAGTAAATTACATGTTACATGAATGCAAGTATACCTATGCATGTTCGCATGAAACGACACTAGAGAGAGTGTATAGCAAGAGACAATTGAATGAACTAGCAAGTCTTTCTAGAATTCATGTCAATATGTATATCGAGATGAACAGGCAAGTATATTTATCAAGTCATATCAAGAATTGGCAATCACATTATCAAGCAAGCAAGTAAATACCCCTTCTGGGCCACGCAAGTCATGTCATGTCAAGTACATTTCAAGCACAAGTCACGGAATGTCAATGAAGTAAGTCATGCACTTCGATGTAATGTCACACCGTGATCATTCAACTCCCATGGGCAAAAGTACTTTTGGGTGCTCCTCCTAGGACCAGATCGGGCCCTATATGCGCAAGCATTGGGTCATGTATTCTCAACATCCAGTATAGTTATAGCTAATATAGAGTTCCAAAGGAATAAACTTTGTAGGAATTTTAAGGTAGATCTTGTGGAATAGAACTCAAGGATAGAGCTTGATATGTAGGGACATACATTGATAAACGTGGTATGATTACGATACGCATTTGAAGCTGGGTGGAATCGGCTCCCTAACGGTTGCCATGATATCAAGAATAAGCTCCCATATTCACATGGTTGCCCATTCTTTGAACATGTGAAGGTAGAAAGAATCTGTGTCTACATAGAGGCAGATAATTCTTAAGAAATAGTAATGGTATGGTTTCCCATTCCATTAACTCAAGCAATATTCTCACGGTACCCAAAAAGTATACCATGAGGGCTGGTATCCCATGTTTCTTTAGAGTGACATGATAATTAAATAGTGTCATGGATTTTAATAGTACAATCTGTTTAGGGGCCTTGAGGGAATCCAAGGCTTCCCGTAGACTTACAGAGGTCTCTATGATAAAATCACCAGTCCGAAGGAAGGAATATCCCATGGAGGGCTCATCTATCACCGAGAAATAGTGGGGTAATCGATAAAACACTGAGAAACACGGGACTATACTCACGAACTGGAATATAGTGTCAATATATATATCCCACTGGAAGGGATTACAAAGAAATCATGGAAAGCCAGAAGACAGAAAAATGGCGCCTGGGGTTGAGTCTCTATTTCATAAAATAGCGCCCAATCCCAAGTCTTCATTTTATCATATAGTGACTTTTTGTTGAGTCGTGATATACTTTTCTTTATTTTATATTCATTTACATAACATGTTTCTGGCAATTGGTATACAGGTTCAATGGCGCCCTAGGCAGAGCCTAGGTTTCAGGAAAATAGCGCCCTAGTATAGGGTCTCCATTTCTAAAAATCCAGTTTTAGTTTTAAGGCATATAAATTCTGATTTTTAATGTAATTAGATAACCATTAGACTTATAATTACTTCCAGGTTAATGTGGATAATATAGGTCCAGGGTAAATGGCACCCTGGACCCAACCTTCATTTTATAATAGGGTGCCCAAGTGGAGGGAGCCTTTTCTTGAAGCATGGCTGGGTACTGGATGTTGTTTAATCCTGTGTAATTTGGGTAGTGAATTGTAGTATTTTTCCAATAAAAAGAATTTTACAAGAGTGATCATATGGACAGGTAGAGAAAAATAGCAGGAGTCTAGCAGTGTAATCATGCATGAGTTTAGACATCAGGTTTCATAGTTAATAAATGCTTGAAGTGTGTGTTTATTAAATATCAAACAATATAACGACTGCTTGCACAGTCATGTGAAATCAATAGGGCACCCCTAGTAAGGGTCGCTCTATTGCTGTGGTTCTGAAAACACAACAGTAGCAATGGAATTCAATCTAAAACAACCCATATGCATGCACATGATTTGGGATTTATTAAATTAGGCTTAGTTCTTGAGAACACCTACCTTGGTTGGGTGATTTTTGGTTGATGAGCAGTGAAGAGCATATGAATCTCCGATACTCTGTATCGGCAGAAGCAGAGAAGGTGAAGAAGAGACTGGTTCTTCCTGTCCTAGCAGTAGAAGAACAGCAGCCGAGAAAAGACGATGCAGCTTTAGCGGAAGTTGTTGGAGAGGAAACTCTTCTCAGCAACCCACTAGCAGAAGAAGCAAGCCTTCTTCCTGTAGCAGTAGCCACTAGCCTCCTCCAGGAAGAAGCAGAGAAAGACTGCAGGGCCTCTCCCCCACGTACAGCCGATGAGAAAGGTATCAGTAAGCTATAGGAGAATGAAGAGGAGCAGGACATCTTTGAGAAATAGAGGCAACAGGGGGTTTAATGGAGGGGGTTTGGTAGTTATAGAGAAGATATTGGATTGGGGTTTAAGAGTTTGATTGGAATCTAAATTTCCCACGTAGGAATCCTAATAGGTGTAATATTTACACCGGATCAATCCTATAGGTATTTGACTTCCCCACATATACATATTGCTCAAATTTTAAACCTTCCCAAAACAACAAAATGTGCATTTCATGTTCTTGTTTAACAGGGACAAACTATTAAATTTTGCGTAGCTAAAGATGAAACAACAGAGACGACCTGGGTCGAACAACAAAAGTCAAAGATAGACAGACAAAACTACCTTGGTTGTGATATTGATGGCAGAAGGAAGCAGCTAAGGTCTCCCAGTCATCATCCTTCTTTTCTTGTGTCACCTCCATGTCCTTGTCCCCTTTGGCCATACCAGCAGGGTGGAATGGACCAAAAACATGACCTCTAGAGCACTGCAGTTGCTTCTGAGCTGTCAGATTGCATTGCTTGATAATATCACTCCTAGTCTGTGCTGAAGCCATCGCCTTCCTCCTCTTAAAGTCCGTGTTTGTGATATCTGAACCAAATACCCTTTTATTCCACTGCTTCATAGGTGGGACTACAGCAATTGTAGCATCATTCTGTGGCTCCCCATGCAAGCCCACCCATCTAAATGCTGGTTTCCTGCTGTCAGCTTGTTGGGTCTGCAAGCATAACAAACATTTTAAAATTTCCACTTTGGTTGAACATCAATCATAACGTCCAAAAATGTTACCTTCTTGATCAGATTCATAGAGGATAATATATTTGCAATGTCATATAGTCGGCGAACTTTAGCCGCATTACCTTTTGGGAGAAATTAGCCGCGGTTAGATTTTCTGCATAGGGAATCAAAAATAACCAAGAGGCGAGAGGGGGTGGATGAATGTACAAACTTCTCATTTGGTATGAATCACCAGCACCAAGTAACAGCTTTGCTGCCTCATCAAGGGAAATCGTGTCCGCCTATTCGAGGCACAGTAACATTAAGTGGGTGGGGGGGAATAGAAGCCAAAATCATGGCATCGCAACACCTTTTATGATGAAAGACCCTTACCTTAGTAGTGAGAAAGAGCTTGACAAACTTCCGGGTTAACAGGCCCAAAGACTTCTCTCTTCTGCTCCCCATGACTAGAAATGCAAAAACAAAGGGGTTACGGCAAACTAGAGTGAGTTGAAAGAAGAACAACTTCCCAATCACTTTTGATAATTATCCTTAAGAACACCAAGGTATGAACACGAATACAAGACAAAATGACCAAATAAAACTGGACAGAGGGACAAGCCAAAGCTTACCAGATCTGACCTTCCAGGGAGCACTGCCCTCTGGAGCGTGAGAGTTGGGGCTTCCTTGGTCTCCGTCAACCTCCGTCGTCTGATGAGATAAACTGTCATCTTCATCGTCCGAGTACTGGGAAATTAGCCATGCAGAAAGAAGAGATCTTTTAGAGGTGAACAGTGGAAGAACCGATCAAGACTCGCATCTTTCAGAATGAAGTTGCAAAGCCCATTTCACTCACATCTACCAGCGGAGATGGGTTTGGCGTCGAATCGCCAGCAATCTCCTTCAACGCCTCTTCCTGAGGGAAATGAAATAAGAGAAACCTAATTAAGAAAACAACATCCAATAATAACGAAAAATAAAGCAGTTGCAAGACCTCATCTTTCTACATCTGCGAGTGAGTTGTCTACCTTGAGATCCTTCAAGGCCTTCGGTATTCCAGAGAACCCGATCCAAGAATACTGGTTCTTGCCCTTCCTGGAGAGAACCTGGAGAAAAATACCAAACCCCAACCGAGACAAACATGAGAACAGAAGCAAATTACGACGAGCAACAACCACAGAACACACACCACAACAGGAACCCACCCCAACACTCTCCAGGACGTTCACGATATCGTAGATCCGGCGCCTCTCCACCCCCAGCCGGGCGGCAGCATCGTCCAGGCCCACCGAATCGACCCCTTCCCTGTTGTACAGGCCTATGAAGCTGGAAATTGCCCCGCAAAAGGGAGAAACACCAAACAAACATGCGCCATGGGAATCCTGAACAGCAGGAAGGCAAAGAAGAGGCCATGAAGAAGAAGAAGAATACGGGTTTACTTGGAGCAGAGGAGGCCCAGAGACTTCTGCTTCCTGCTGTAGTTGCAAGCCCTGACCCCTGCTTCCATCTCTCCTCCTCCTCCTGTCCCTGGCTACCTGACCCCTGCTTCCATCTCTCCTCCTCCTCCTGTCCCTGGCTAGAGAGAGAGAGAGAGATGAGATGAGATGAGATGGGGGGAAGACCGTTGGAGAAATTTATAGGTGGAGGGGGCGGAGGGCGGTGGATTTGAAATTTGCCAATTTGGCCGGCCCGGTCTGGGGGCGAATGACCCGGCCGGTTCGGCCCCGAAGGAGGGAAAGACCGAGCAGGACGCGCGCGAGGCACGTGAACGAATGATGCACGTGTCCAGACTCGCCACAGTGGGTGAGATGGCGGCCGGAATCTCGCATGAACTCAACCAGCCGCTCTATGCGATTTCCAACTATGCCCGCGCCTGCCAGATGCTGATTCAGGCTCATCCCCCGGCACCGGCGGAACTGATGACGTTGATCGAAAAACTGCTGCAGCAGACGGAGCGGGCTTCCGAAATTGTTCGCCGGCTTCGACGGTTTGCCAGCCGGCGCGCACCCCGCCGTTCCGCCGTAAATATCAACCGGCTGGTCCAGGAAGTGCAGCAGTTGATGCTGTTTCATGCCCATCGATTTTCGATTGCCACCCGGATGGAACTGGCAGACGGATTGCCGTCTGAAACCAATCAACTAAAATAAAAATGCATCAAACAGATACATCACTTGACTACATAAACTTTGTCAGAAGTTCTGATTACCCCTCTTTCAGGCGCATAACACGATCATCACTTGAAAGATTCCTCTCCCCCAACCATCTGAGGAAGTCTGGTGACATGTCTTTGTTGTTCAGGTTGACGTCAACAACAACGGATTCATCCACAAAAGGAGTCACTTTAGCACCATAGCCTGTTTTGACCAAGGCTCGTAATCCAGACTGAAAATCTGAGATGTAGAAGTCCACTGCACGCCTCTGCAAATTAGAAAGTCTGAGGGCATTGAAGAATTGATCAAAAGAATATGAATTTAACAGATAGGGAAAAAAAGCATCAGTGAGAACAAAGATCCGTGGCCTAATTAGACATCAAGGTTGTTTATAGTTAAGTGAAAATCACAAAGTACATATTTTTTTGTCGCACAGTTGCTATCTGCAAACAAGTTCTTTGATCTATTGATTCATTCATTTATCATCGCCATTGTTATCATCATTATTACAAGTCTAAAAGACTCTTCTCTCATCAAGTCAGGCAGATCCAACAAAGAATCCATGGATTTGGCAAACTTTCCTTAATGGCCACCCTCTCTACAATGTTGTACCAATGTACCAGGCCAAGTTATCTTTGAACAAGAGGGCTAGTCGGGAAATACATGTGATCAGGTGGCAGATAGCAAAAGCGCCAATTTGGTTGGTTTAGGATGATCTAAATAGGCAACAACTCTCAAAGATTCACTCGGACCTAGGAATGAATCTTGATTGAAGAGTAGAACAAGTCTGATATGGGCATGTGGTACTCCGCACGGTGACCACCAGGAAAAGACCACAGTAAGAGTCCAAACAAAACAAGTTTGTGGTTAAGAAAGAAAGAACAAGCAACAAAAAAAAACATGCACAGTATTATTAATGATTTTTATACATTAATGTCACTGCATAGAATTATTGCACTAATTGAAACTTTGAAATGCTGCCACAAAAGTAAAGGGTGTTGATTGACTTCATTCTAAAGGATCTTGTAAATGAGTTGCTTATAGCTACGCATATGATAGTGTGCACTCTGGATCAGGGTTTTCTAAGGTTTTAATAACTAGCTGGACTGTCGGAACAGAGCCAGTGACACCACAACATATACACTCCAGTTTTGCTTGTTTAAAATCATAATTTGAAAAGGATGATCATAAAGGTTCAAGGACAAACATGTAAATGATATATTTTTCATTTGCTCTTTTGCGATATAAGTTAGACAAGAAAGGTTGATTCATGACACTCACCCCCATTTTGTCTGGCACAGGTTTCCTCCTCATTTTCTTTCCTTTTTTCAGGGTAGGGGACATCCTGTCTTCAGCCAGGATCACCCATGCATTGTCTACACATGCTCCATTCCCCTTTGGCCTCCACAGATGATTTTGGTTCTTTGGACCTCCCCATTCAAGCTGCTGTGGAAAATGGAGGTAACTCTACTGGACGACTCCACATGAATTGTCACTCTCTTTGGGGAGTGAACTAGACCACCAGTCTGAATCTGAGCCAGCCCAATATCAATACCTTACTATCCATCATTTTCCTTATTCAACCCTCTAGTTGCAAAAACTTGGTCATTCCATACATTCTTGGACGTATATATGTTCCAAAGATGCAGTTCACAACACTAAGGCAAATTCCTAGCCAAAACTTCTATTGCAAATTCTTCTGTGTAATATGCAGATTTCAGTTTTCAATTTAATGTTCAACTCCTGGAGACAAGCTATCTTCAAATGCTCCTCCCTCCATTTCTTCCTCGCAAAACAGAGAAAGTATGAGACTTCCCAACTCCCTTACCCACCACTCCACACTCCCAGCCCATTTTCACTTCATGAAATTCTGTCTCGCACACATGGACTTCAGTTATATGCAATCCTCACTTCCAACCCTTTTTTCTTCATCAATGGAGCATTCTTTATCTCACACCCATAGACATTAATTGATCACAAAATATATTTCTACTTCTGACTTCATTAACAGCAGGAGATCTTCACCACATCCTGTAGCGGTGTAGCCACAGCTGCTCCTCCATCTCTCATTCCATTCCACCAGAGTGAAAAGTTACTTCCTACGGCCAAGACCATCAGGGAGTGTTTCTACATTCTGATGCCTAGTGACCTTCAATCAACACATGACATAGAACTTCTGTCCAACATTAAGGCCTTCTTCCCACCCAAGAATCTTTCATTAATCATATGATAACTTGTTCACCTTCCTCTGCCTTTTTTCCCTCCTATTCATCAAGATCTATTTTCCTCCCACCTTCACTCCCATGTGGCCTTTGAGTTGACTAGCTGCCAAAATTGGAAAGGCACTACAATCAAATGTGACAATCTAGGCATCAGCATAGTTGTCAAGACAGTCACCTAGGCGGCACCTGGGCGACTAGGTGCCTTCATGGGTCCAAGGTGCCAGCTCACCTTTTTGTGCCCCAAAAAGGCGAACAAGGCGCCCGACTAGGCAACAGGGCCCCCGCCTAGGTAAGCAAGGCACCCGCCTAGGCAACAAGGCACCAGTCTAGGCGACAAGGACCCCACCTAATTTTAAATGTATTATTCATTTTTTATTTTGATAATCTTTCATTCATATATAATGCTCTTGATCACACTTGGAGCATGGTAGTGCGGTCAAACTCCACGTGTGATCGGATTGTCTCATATTTAAATAGTTCAGCTAGAATTTCCTTTTTAATTAATTATTCTCATGACCCTGGCCAGGGATTTCATGAATATAACTTTATAGGACATTCTCTCTCTTTAGATATTAAGAGTGAATGGTTCTGTGTTGACCATTCAATTGTCTTCGTATGCTTCCCATTGAACTCAAGTGTGCTATACTAGGCTCGTGGTCACAAATTTATAAGTCTTGTATCAAAATATGTCGATCTTTTTACAAGATATCTTTGATGTCTTAGGTTTAAAGATCAATTACATTACTATGACTTAGAGTATCCTAATTGACAATAAGGTCATTTCTTTTCCAATGGCCACTTACACACTTAACTTAGTGTCCCTATATAGGTGTTTTTAATATCAATCACCCTCGTCACATGAGCAAATAACATGCACACCGGTCTATCTGGCCCATTTGATGTCCTTCTCAAATGGCCAATGATCATAGACATTTAGATCTTATGTTTAGAGAATACTAATCTCAATATCATGATGTCATCATGATTTAGTCTTCATAGGATCACAGACTTCATTACATCATGTGTACACATGTGATTATAATGATATAATAAATATAAATGTCATTTAACAAAATTAGATTATTCAAGAAATATCCCAACCTATTAAATATGATTGACTTATAGGGGATATATTCCTTTCATAGAACTCATACATTGCAACCAATGAAAAGGGGAACCAAAAATGGAAGCAATTGGAATAGGCTTCTATGAAGCCCCCGTAAACCCTGAAGAGGTGATGACAGATGAGGAGTTGTCAAGAGGAAAGAAGTAGGAGATGCTGGTGACCCTTCAAGGGCCACTAGTGGCAGCCTTGAACAAGACTCTCGTAGCCAAGAGAATACGAATAAGAAGGGTCAAGTTTAACCTAATGCATAGTTCTCCTAGAAAGAAGTTTAGTGGGTAAAAGTAAGGAACAAGTAGTGGAAGAAATCTTCAATATAGAGGACTTAGTGTTGCTAGGGGTTATTGGTGAACAAGAAGTCTCCATCCCACGTGAAGCAATGTTGAGATGTAGAAGTCAGTGGAATATTTCTCTGCAGGTATGTCCTATGGGTAGAAGAATCAAGGATGAGACCTTGGTAGTAGGCCCTAAGGAGAAGTGGGCATGGTGGAAGCTAGTTTTCTTTGCACCATCCCAAGGGTTTTTTATGGTCAGGGTAGCAAATGAGAGACTAGCTGCTAAGATCTTATTAGAGGGCCTTAGGGCTTTAATAATATCTCTATAAAAGTGTACAAATGGATCTCTCGCTTCAACCCTTGAGCACAATGCATCAAATTTTCAATAGTGTGGGTGAGATTCCTAGATCTACCTTTGAAGTTCTGAGAAAGGAGATGCCTTTTCACCATTTCTTTAGTTATTGGTAGGCCGTTTAAGATGGATGGCACCGACAAAGGTAATAGGCAAAACTTTCCTCAAGTCTGCATTGAAATAGGTATGGATAAACATTAGAGGGGAGAGATTTTAGAACTAGATCAGATTTGAGCATGTTCCAAGCACCAAAGCCACCTGCTTCTTCTATGGGAAGGAGAGACATAAAAGTGTTTATTTTAAGGCATATTGTGGGCCCAAACTCTATGCAGTTAGCAATGACCCACCGTCAGTGGGAGGTGGTTTCAAACTAAATTTGCATAAAAAATGACAACCTCACTAGATGAAGAGGGATGGACAAGGGTTTTCAAAAGTAGAAATGGGTCAAAAGGAGTTAATGAAAATGTTGTGTGAGCAAAACCTATTCCTAATAATGATACTTGTTACTAATCTGGGTTCGACTTCAAGACAATCAGGACAGAGTCACTTTTGAGGGCGTATTTGGAAACAAGATGTGATTATGAATTTATGCCATAATCTTTAGAGAAAGAACAAGCTAGGTTCCACCATCTTTTGAAAATTTCAAAAAGGCTATCATTTTATCTTTATCTCTCCCTAAAAGTCAAAATCCACCTTTTTCATAATCTGATGTGACAATGGCACATTTAGAAAGATTTTTGGTGGTCAAAAATCTTTCTAAATGCGTCCTAAGACAAGAAGAGATAATGACGTAATAGGCTTCCAATTGATCTGTTTATCAATGAACAAATGACAAGCCTCAAGAGGTGAGTTCAAGCACTACTTCAAAAGCTATGCCCACCAGTAGTTGAGAAAAGGAGATTGGAGGAAGATAACTAAGTGCACAAGAGGTCAGTGAGGACACCAAGCAAAGACTGTGTGCTTTGTTAGGGGAGAGATTTAAAGAATGATGAGATACTTCTCGCACAAGGAAGAAGTACTTGAGTAAGGAGCGAGACTTAAAAGGAGGAGGGAAACTAGCAGGTCCAAACAGCAAGCCTTAGAGAAGAACTGATAATCAAATGTGACACATTGGAGAACCAAGTCAGGGGCATAAATTAGAAGATTTCGCTCTGACAGGGAGGGTCACCCTTCAACAAAGATACAACTAAGAGCTCTCAAAAGAGGGGAAGATCACTGGAGAGAAGGAAGTAAAGAAGGGACAAGATGAGTAAGTAAAATTCGTCAATCTGCGAAATTTCCCTTTGTAAGACTTTTACCTGCGCGGGCTGCCCCTGTGCAGACCTGCATAAAACCTGAACCCTGAAGATCACCATGTTATGCCCCTTTCCCAATCTCAGATCGCATTCACCACTTCAGAGTTTTTCTTCCTCCATATGTCCCCTATATCCAGTTAAAATTTCACGCCAAAACTCTGCCGATGGCCAAACTTCTCTTCATAGCCCTTTTTGTTGCACAGACTGGCCTTGTGCAGCCTGACGGGACAGAACCAGACCACAGTAATTCTTCCGACCTCCAACACTTACCTGACTGCTATGAAAATTGGTACACATCCTTCCCACATCCTAAGCCTTCCACCAAAACAGATTCAAGTCATGCAAAGCCCATTTGCCCTGCGTACTACCATCCTACTTTCCTGGTTCCCTGTTGGTCTGTGCTGGCCTGCAGACTGAGCTCTGCTTTCCAGTGCTCCCCACGCCCAAAATCTCCACTGAACACCACCCCGCCACTGCTACCCAATCATCCCACGACCATCACCTATCCACTAGAGAAAACCCCACCCCACTGGCCTCCAAGAAGCCCCTGTTACAGCCTTGTCTTCCACCCCCTGTCCTGCTGCCAGCAGACAAACCAGATCGCGTAGGGTCTGCTACGAAATTCACCATGACTTCCTTGGTGCTCAGTTGCAGCCACCCCTCCATCGGCGTCCCTAGGACATTCCGAACAGTGTCCACGCCAGGTTTCGTGACTGGTGGATGAGCAGAAGTTGGCCTACCGGGCTCATCTTCCTACTGCTTCCCAGCACAGAGCAGATTGGCCAGCAGTCTGCCCGCCCGTTCGAGGCCGCGCCAAAGCTTCCCACCCATGCCGACGGTGTCCAGCGTCTTCCCGAGTAGTCTTCATCCCTTGCTGCCTGCCTCCAGGGACCGTGTTCCCTCCTAGCTGCCCGGGACTCGCCTTCCTCACTGCTAGACTCTGGCTGGTTCGTGGGCACACCGCAGTCTGCTGCATTCGCAGCCGTACATGGACGACGAGCTTCACCGACCCGGTGCCCGTCACCCCACTTCGTACGATCCTTGGATTTCACTGTGTAGCCTTTTACCTCCCTGCGAGGAGTGGGCATTGCCTGGGTTGTATGTACTTAGCTTGTACCGGGGATCGTGTGACTTGGCCGGGATTCTTCCCCACGCCCCGAGCGTGGAGGTATGCGACCACTTTCCTTGCTTGGTTAGCTTGCTCTTTTAGTATTTTCTCTTGATGCCACTGCTAGTGAGAGTGTAGGTTCCTAGTTCGTTCATTTATTTATATCGCTGCCACGGGGAGAGAGCGAGACTGTCCCGTGACTCATCCGAGTCGCGAGTGTGGAGTCGACCACCCTAGACCCTGCCGGTTTCTCAACCGTGCGGATCGACACGCTTCCCTCTCTTGGGGACGACTGCGAGCTTGAGTTACTTGTTTAGGCGTGATCCCTCTCTTGGGAGTCAAAGGTGTTCGAGTCATGCTACGTTATATATCGTGTCGATGCTGATTTAGTTGTCCCATTAGTCGAATCTTCACGTAGCATCCTAGTTTGCATAGTGTCCCGCATCAAGGAGATGTCGGCGGTCCATAGCGTTGATCAGGAAATCTTGCTTGAACTGGAAGCGCTGCGCAAGGTGTGCCTGGATGTCGGCGAAGGCTGTCCGACCCTTGGGGGTTCTTGCTATGATAGCAAAGGCAAGAGGGCTGCAGGTCAATTGGACCTCTTCCGACGAGAAGAACGTAGCTGGCTCACCTGAGTCGATGGTGGCGGGGGCATGGATGGCTAGAGGGAGTGCTGGTGGTGAAAAGGAGCTAAGCACCACCTGGGAGAATGAGGGCGCTACGGCAGAGGGGGGAGGAGCAAGGAGGGAACCTCCCAAACCAGCAGTTGTAGCAGCCCCCTTCGCCAGCCACGCAGGTCCACACTCCGCACGCGGCTGACCACCTCCAAGGTTAGGAGCCAAAGTTGGAGGCCGGTCGGCCGCACCTGCGGAGGTGGGAGCGGCGTAAGGAGGAGCAAGTCGCCCGAGCCCAGGGCAGGGGATCAACGGGGAGGACCTGCCGGCAAGCGACTGTTCCCCCGACAGGGAGCCCAAGGAGGGCACCTCAAGAGCAATGGCGGCCCGCGCGAGAACGTCCCCAGTGGGTGGAGCCGAGGCAGCGCCGGTGATAGCCGAGGGTAGGCCGACTGTCGGCGCAGGGGAGGGCAGCCCACGATGGGCTTCAGCAGGAAACAGAGTCCCGGATCGCGGCGCTGTCCCATCGGGGGGGAGGCCAGTCAGCGCGGGGGGGGGGGGGGAGTTAGACTTCAGGGGTACGTGGCTGCTGGACAAGGC